>CM056059.1:56269027-56924013 GCA_029574335.1 Rana kukunoris | reverse complement strand
GTAAACTTTTAATAGAGCAGGTAATTGACACAATGAAAACACATGGGGCCAGATTCTCAGCGGCGCTAACGCCTGCGTAAATGGATTGCGCGGAGTAATTGTAAATGTGCGCCTGCGTATCGATTGCGCGGTAAACACAGAACCACATACGAGAGAAAATCTTTTTCGTCTGAGCGGCGAAAATGCTTTAAGCTAGCGCGGCGTAGGCGCATAGTTACGCATCGTAAATATTCAGTTCCCATTGAATTAGCATGCAAATATGCAAATGAGGGAGATGCACGGATTCCCGAAACTACGCGCGTTCGGCGTTGGCTACTCCTGGTGCGCGTAACACGAAAGCCTTGAGTAAACATACCCCTCATAAAAGCACGGGTAACTTTGCTCAAGACCGTGTGCAAGTCAGCTGGTGAGAGCAACTACAGCAGCACGCCCCATAACGGACGAGCTGAGCAATCACACTTACTGGACAACACATGTCGTATGCAACATGCCAGGGGCAGCCATGGTCTTATCACTACTAATGTATGCAGAGGAAGAGAGGCATAGAATGAGGAGGAGGAGTGAGGGGGAGAACGTGAGAGGATCTACCGAGCGCGCATGAGCCTCTTTGGCATGGGGACGAGGAGGTGTATCGCATCTTCAGATTCAGGCCTGCTGCCATCCTGGAACTAACCACAGCCCTGCAGGATGACATCACCAGCAGAGACATACCGCTTACAAGCACTGCAGCCACTGGTGAAGGTCCTGGCAACACTCCATTTCCTGGCCAGTGGATCATTCCAGCGTACAAGTGGAGTGTGGCTGGGATGTCACAAAACCAGCATAAGCAGATGTCTGCATCAGGTTATCCCTGCAATCCTCAGATGCATGTCCCACCACATCATCAGACCCACCACTGAGCAACTGCGGCAGAAGGCAATGACAGATTTCTACAGAATTGACGGATTCCCACGCACCATCGGGGCCATTGATTGCACACAATGTGGCACTCCAGCCCCCCAGTGCCACAGAGCACATATACCGCAATCGGAAGCACTGGCACTCCATCAACGTACAGGTGATAGCCGATGCCAAATACCTCCCCCCATATGGCACGTCCGTGCCAAAGACCCCGGATCCAGCCATGACAGCTACCCCCATCCACCCATACCGCCACCCCAGCAACATCCCAGAAGATTTTGAGCAGGACATGTATGGGGACAGCTGGCTGGTTGGTGAGTGACATGGGTGGCAGGCATGACTGTACCCCCCCATGATGCACACATCACAAGGGGCACATGCATGACTAACATCCTCCTGTCTTTTCCCTTACAGGTGACTCTGCATATGTACTGGGACCCCATCTCATGACTCCTTTCCGGAACCCCCAAACCAGAGGAGAGAGAAGATACAATGAAGCACACATCAAAACCCGTGCAGTGGTGGAGCGCACATTTGGCCTCCTGAAGTCCCGTTTCCGATGCCTGGATAAGTCTGGGGGGCCCTATTGTATTCCCCCAACTTTGTGGGTGAGATCATCGGTGCATGTTGCATTCTGCACAACTTTGCCATGAGAAAGGGCCTGCAGATTGCCCTACGTGATGACCTGACCCCCCAACCACACAGCCCCCCCCTGCCAGAGGAGACCCCGTCAGCTGATGGAAGAGCAGTCAGGAGGGTCCTCATGTTACGAATCTTTGACCGGTAAACACACACATACAGCATGGCACACAGACAATGCACGCGTGTACACCACTGTGGTCCCTAGCACACACCTCCCACATCCACATCACATTGGATTAGCCCAAGTCCAGCATGTAGGACTTGGGAGCAGCAACGGCACGTCAAGGCCCCAATGATGTTGCTGTTCATTCATACACCATTCACACAGCCGTGGGGATAACCTCTCCCCAACGGCCGAGGGTGACACCCCTTACTGGCAGGAGTGCCAACCCCCTCACATTCACACACCATTCACACTGCACCGTGTGCAGTATCAAATTAAAAAAAAAAGCTCTTACCCAGAGCATAATATAACAGAAAAAAAACTCTTACCCAGAGCATAATATAACAAAAAAAAAAAAGCTCTTACCCAGAGCATAATATAACAAAAAAAAAAAGCTCTTACCCAGAGCATAATATAACAAAAAAAAAGCTCTTACCCAGAGCATAATATAACAAAAAAAAAACTCTTACCCAGAGCATAATATAACAAAAAAAAAAGGTCATACCCAGAGCAAAATAATAAGAAATAAAAAAATTAATGCCTAAGGCATTGCCTGGCGGGCGGGGGCTCCGCCTGGTGCCACGGCTCCTGCCCCTCACTTGCCTGGGGGCAGCCACAGGTGGGTGGGGGTAGCAGGTGGAGGAGGAGCATCCCCACGTCCCTCTCTGGCTGCCTGCATGCCCTCCAGGGCAACCGCTATGCGTGTCTGCACAGCAGTCTGCTCCTCGACTGCAAGGCGCAGGGCATGAACCTCCCCTACAAGGTCGGAGGTGGTCGCCTGCAGCTCCCCCAGGCTGGTCAGCGTTGCTGCGCTGTTGACAGCAAGGTCTTGGATGGCATCTGTAAGGTGTCCCGAGGAGGCCAGGCTGTCGGCCAGGCGCCTCATCTCCTCCGCGACCTCTGACAGGTGGCGATTTTGCTGGTTCTGCTGTCTGGCCAGCTGTTCCGGCAGGACCTTATGAACACCCCTGGTCTTGCACGTCGCCTTCCGGGGAGTGGCAGGGGACCGGGCATAAGGGGAGGATGTTGAGGGGCCGGAGATGAGGGGGGGAAACAGAGGGACTGGAGAGGTTGGGGGGGGGACACTGAGGGGTTCGATAAAGATGGGGGATAGCCTGGGCTGGTCTGGGCAACCCATCATCCTCCTCCAAAACAACGTACAGGTCCTGGTCCTGGACTAATACGACATCCTCCTCAACCACCTCCTCCGTTGAGGTGTGCCCACTTCCCTCCAAGTCCTGTTCCAGGGGGGCAGCCAGAGGGACTGGATGCTCGGGGGATGGATCCTGACGGGCCCTGGCAGCAACAGATGGCCCCGCTCCCTCCTGCACATCTGTGGATGACACAAAAGATGCCCATGTTGGTGGACCCACACACTTGGCACATGTTCCCTTCCACCCCCATACATGCTACACAACAGATTAACAGAATAAAAACACACTTACCTGTCCTCAGGGCTGGCTTTTGGGACTCATAGCCCCCAACTCCCTCAACCTGCTCCGTCTGCAGGCAGCGGGCAACCACCTTCTCCTCCTCAGTCAGGCGGACGGTGCAGGGTGGGCCCCCTCCAGTGCCCCTGGCATGCCGAGCTATGGCAGCCAGCTTGCCCTTCACGAGACGCCGCAGGTCATTCATTTTCTTTTGAATGTCCTGCGGTGTCCGGACCTCATGAGAGAGGGCATTCACTTGGCACGCGACCTTAATTAAGATCTGATCCCTCCAGGTCTTGCTGGTCCGGGCACTGTCAGCACCATGGAGCCACGAGTCATATTTCTCCATTGCCCTCACAACAATGGCCCTCTCATTTTGTCCCGCACAAACTTTGGCCGTCACTATCAAGAAAATGGGAGACGTTTGCGCTGCACGGGCGCATGTGTGGGCGCATTATATACCCTGCGCCGGCGAATCGCAGAAGGCATCCACGTCACGGCGCGGGTCAACCACATCACCGGCGCGGGTCATCTACGTCACGGCGCATGCTCCGTTCGTCCCGGCCTGCATTTGCATGGGGTCACGCTTCATTACAATGCAACACGCCCACTTCCCTCCTACTTTGGAGTTGCGCCGGATTATGCCGATGATTTTACGCGACGCAGAGGCGCATCTTGGAGCGCATTTACTTAGGGAATACGGTACTTGCCACTCCGCGTTACGTCGGCGTAGTGCATCTGAGATGCGCAACGCCTGCATAATTAGGCGCGCATCTACGAGAATCTGGCCCAGGGAGTAAATGTAATTTGCAGTTTACTAAATAGATTTAAAGTTTGAAGCAATAATGCAAAACAGGTTCAGGATGGCAAAGAGCATGCGTACACTGCAGAATAATACCAAACAGATCACTCAGACTATTAAAAATAATGTCACCGTGGTGTGATCAGGGTAACATGTGGCTGAAAAGCATGGGCCCGGATTCACAGAGACTTACGACAGCGTATCTCCAGATACGCCGTTGTAAGTCCAAATGTGCACAGTCGTATCTTTGCGCGTTTTCTGGAAACCAGATACGCCTGAATTTTTTGCTAGATACGCCAGACGTAAGTCTCTTATGCCGTCGTATCTTGGGTGCATATTTATGCTGGCCGCTAGGGGCGCTTCCGTTGATTTACGCGTCGAATATGTAAATTAGCAAGATATGCTGATTCACGAACGTACGTACGCCGTTTACGTAAGGCGTTTTCCGGCGTAAAGATAAATCATCAAAAAGATGGCGCAGCCCATGTTAAGGTATGGACGTCGGAACAGCCGTCGTTTTTACGTTGTTTACATAAGTGAATGGGGCTGGGCGTAAGTTACGTTCACGTCGTAGGCAGTGTTCTATCCAAAGTGATTCTGAGCATGCGCACTGGGATACGTCCACAGACGGCACATGTGCCGTTCGTTCGGCCCATCATTTGCATGGGGTCACGGTTCATTAACATGTATCACGCCCACCTTCCACCTACTTTGAATTACGCGGGCTTACGGCGGCTTATTTACGCTACGCCGCTGTAACTTAGGACGCAAGTGCTTTGTGAACACAGCACTTACCTCTCAAATTTGCGGCGGCTTAGGGTAAAGAAGATAAGCCGCCCTACGTGAATCTGGCCCATAGTCTGTGCACTGATAATGAATAATAGGTTATCACTATGTATCGCTACCCCCGAAGGAGCCGCTGGTTTGTTTTGGGATCGGCGTGTTACCTTTGTAGCATGTCTAGAGGTATGATGAAAGTAGATGATGTGAGCAGTAATAGAATGTCCAAACAGCAAGGTGTCGTTTTCTGTGCTTTTATTCTTGGCCCAACATGGCCAACAGTCAACTTCAGGTGGATAGATGAAAGTGGTGAAAGAAGAAGGAAGTTGCAGACACAGGCCTTAACTCTTTATAGAAGCAGTCCTGCTTTGAAACCCCAGCCGGAGTGGGTATAGAGCACCCGGACAGTCTCTCTCACAGAACTGGCAGCCGGGATGTCGCTCGGACCCCTGAGAAGGAAAACAAACCTCTGCCACAGGCTTAGCTCAAGGGAAATAGGAGAGGTACCTCTGCCACAGGCCCTTGCTCTGAAACGCGACTTGATGGAGCAATTCCTTCTCAGTAAAGCGTTTGTCTGAAGTGTCTTCACATAGTTCTCGACTATTAGATCACCGATGGACAGGTTGCCATATAACAAACTCCCAGTGTCCGGTCACCTTCATCCTCGATGGTTCGTCTGGGCCTCATTGGATCGCCTGCCTCCGGGCTCTCCTCAGACTGACTCCCCACTGAACAGCACAACTCGCTTGGGATCTTCTCATAGAGGTGAGGACCCTGTAAGTCACTGGGGCCTCTCTGCAGCTTTAGTTGCCTGGTAGGCCATAACGCCGGGCCCGTGATGTGCGCACACCCTAAAGGTGAGTGCCGCACCCAGATCCAACCTCAAACTCCCGACACCAAGATGGGTCCTTAAGAAGTACCCTCCCCCAGCATGCCCCGCGAGGGAAAACCTCCTCTGATTGGCTGCTGGCGGGAAGGCGCTCTCGCTGGTCTCCTCTGCTGCCACCTGTCGCTCCAAGATGTAAAGATATCTTTGGAACACAGAATGAAACAGCAGCACAGCACTAAACTAACATAAATCATATGGATGAGAGCTGTGTAACTCTCTCATCCCCCCTAAATTTGAACAGCATACGTACTTGAAAGTACTTGAAAGTACAGGGGCGCTACAACTATAAGTAAGCTGTTGCTGCACATTGATAGGCTGTGATAGGCTGCACTGGATCCTGATCTGATCCAACTGTACTACAAAGAAAATTATAAAATAAAGTGAAAAGGGAAAGCCAAAATGTAAAATATATATAGTACTGTTTATGAAGGATGGAAAAAATCCACTCTTTAACACGCTGCCCAGCAGCAGCCCCTAGAACAGTAATAGGATTGTATGAGCATTGCATAAAGTTCAAACCTTCATGCAAACTTCACACTGTCATACATGGTTTTAGAATTAGTCCAATTCTTGTCTACACAAAATGGACTCAGTCTAGTGCACATATTATCAAAAATGTTTCAATTTTTTTGCATATAATAAATGTAGCACTACCCCGCTCCCCCCTACTCCATCCCTGTGAGGGCCGTTAGAAGATGACTCCCCCCAAAGATTGACCTGACCCTGCAAGCCACCCGACACCTCTGACACCCTGGGTTTGGACATGTTTCAAAGGTTAATGCTATACACAGACACACTCATTTTGTCAGCATAATTATTAATATGGAACGTATGTTTTTTGCTAAAGAACATTGGGCCAGATTCACAAAGCACTTACGCCGGAGTATCTCGAGATGTGCCGTCTAAGGGCCAGATTCAGGTAGAGTTAGGCTGGAGTATCCATTGATCCGCCAGCCTAACTGTCACTTTAAGCCGGCGTTTTTGTTTTCTGTAACCAGAAAACAAGAAACGCCGGGTTGGAGTTCCGATGCGATCGGCGCAATTGAATTTCGCCATCGCATCGTTACTTCAACTTAAAAATGGTGCCGGGGGCGTTCCCGCTGATTAACGCTGAAAAAATATGTTAATCAGCGGGAGTCGGAAATTCACGATCTTTTTCGGGCCCGACGCAGTGACTTTACGACCTTTCCGGAAGCGATACGCGACGTAAAGATAAAGCAGCCCCCTAGTGGAGTATCCTATGTTAAGTATAGGCGTCGCCATCACGTCAGAAAAAAAAATAATCGCGTCGCTTGCGTAAAACGTTCATGAATGGGGATGTGACGTCATTGATAGTGATGAGCGGAATACGCCATATTCGATTTCGCGATACTTCGCGAATATTTCGAAGAATATTCGCGAATATTCGTTAATATCGAATATTCGTGATATTTTATAAAAAAAAAAAAAATGCGAATTTTCGCCAATGCGAAATTTCGCGATTTTTTTTTTTTAGAAAATATCACGAATATTCGATATTTACGAATATTCGCTATATTTTATAAAAAAAATTGCAAAATGTCGCTATTGCGAAATTTCGCTATTGCGAAAGTGAAAATGATTGCGAAATTTCGCTATTTTTTTTTTTGACAAAATATCACGAATATTCGATATTTACGAATATTCGCTATATTTTATAAAAAATAAAAAATAAAAATTTGCGAAATGTCGCTATTGCGAAATTTCGCTATTGCGAAATTTCGCTATTGCGAAATTGATTGCGAAATTTATTGCGAAATTTGAAAAATACGAATATTCGAAATAGCAAATATTCGCCGTGATATTCGAGATATTCGCAAATACTCGAATATGCAATATTCGTAGCGAATATTCGCAATGCGAATATTCGTGAGCAACACTAGTCATTGACATTCACTGACAGAATTTGGAGCATGCGCACTGGGATGCATTGACACTCGACGCATGCGCAGTACGTTCGCCGCGGGATCGCGCATAGTTTAAATAATACACGCCCCGTATCCGCCCAATTTGAATTCCGCCGGCTCATTTGCGATGCGCTGCCGCAACTTTAGGAGCAAGTGCTTCATGAATAACAGCACTTGCTCCTAAAATTTCGGCAGAGCAACGTAAATGAGAAGCGTTACTCCAGAGCAAAGATGCTCTCATCTACCTGAATCTGGCCCTAAGTCTAAATTTGCTCCGGAATATTTTTTGCACCATACCCACAGAACTAGATACGCACCAAAATAGGCTACTCCCGACCGGCCTAACTTGCCTACGCCTGCACATCCTAGGTGCACATTTACTCCGTCCACACCATTGATTTCCTATGCAAATATGCAAATGAGGGAGATACGCCAATCCACAAAAGTAAGCTTGTGCGGTGCAGTCTACACGATGTGCTTATCAGCTGCACGGAAAGTCTAAAATTAGACCATATAAAAGCAGGTTTAAAATTAGACAATCCGTCAACACCGTTAGGGACGAGCTGAGCACCCACACTTGCAGGACAACAATCTATATGCCAACATGCAGAGCTGCCATCAGGGGGGTACAGGCATTACACCTGTAAGGGGCCCGGGGGTCCCCAGGAGCCCGGATGGGAACCCCTTAAAAAAAACGATTTTTTTATTTTTATTAAAGGGCTCCGAGATCCCTGGATGGCTACCCCCCTTTTTTTATATCTATTTTTCTTTATTTCTTCTTTTTTTTGTAAAGGCCCCCCCACTTCTCAATTTCAGACGGCAGCACCCCCCCCCCCCAGTTCTCTGCTCCAGGGGGGCCATGCCTGAAGCTGTGTAAGGGGCCCCAATAATTCCTGATGGCAGCCCTGCCAACATGCCAGGGGCATCCTTGCTCATAGCTATACTACTGACTTTAGATGAGCACAGAAGGAGGAGGGCACGGAGGAGGGCACGGGAGAGGATATACTGCACACGCATAGACATCTTTGGCATGAGTGATTCTGAGGTGTATCGCATCTTCAGATTCACCCCTCATGCCATCCTGGAATTAACCACAACCCTGCAGGAGGACATCACCAGCCCAGTGGTGGCAGGAATGTCACCCCCACATTCAAAAATCATTCACAAACAGAAAAAAAAATCAAAAAAAAATGCCCAGCAAAAAAAAACAAACAGCAAAATAAAAAAAAACACAGCAAAAAAAAACTCAGCAAATACACTCTCCAAAAATCTCAAAGACACGTCACAAACCAACAAACACTAACAAACAACAGAACAAAAGCACCTTGCTGTAGGAAGGGAAAAAAATTGGATGTACTTTTGCAATGGAAGGGCATTTCTCTTGGTCTATTTAAAGCGGAGTTCCGGCCACAATTTCACTTTTTAAATATAAATACCCCTGTAATACACAAGCTTAATGTATTCTAGTAAAGGTAGTCTGTAAACTAAGGTCCGTTTTGTTAGGTTGTTACAGCATTTAGATAGTTTATAAAACAGGAATTGACTGGGGCCATCTTAAGTGTGGGAATCCATGAAGCCAGACTGTATGACTTCCTGGATTTCAGCCTTGCATATCTCGCACATGCTCAGTGCTGCACAAGCAATGTAATATGTTACAGATCAGGTTTCAATAGCAATTGGAGTGTCAGAGGAAGTTGCTGCTCCTTATCTATGCAAATCTCTCCTCCCCTCCTCCTTCCAGGAACCAGGAAATATACTAAATAATTTGTTATGTAGATATATCTGCACCGATCACATCGCCCCGATCACAGCACACCGCACACCACACCGATCACAGCACACCGATCACAGCACAACGCACCAATCACAGCGCCCGATCACAGCGCCCGATCACAGCGCCCGATCACAGCGCCCTGATCACAGCACACCGATCACAGCACACCGATCACGGCACAACGCACCGATCACAGCACACCGCACAACGCACCGATCACAGAGCACCGATCACAGCACAGCGCACCGATCACAGCGCACCGCACCGATCACAGCACACTGCACAACGCACCGATCACAGCGCACCGATCACAGCACACTGCACAACGCACCGATCACAGCACACCGATCACAGCACAGCACAGCGCACCGATCACAGCGCACCGATCACAGTGCACCGCACAGCGCAACGATCACAGCACACTGATCACAGCACAGCACACCGCACAATGCACCGATCACAGCGCATCGATCACAGCACAGCACACCGCACCGATCACAGCGCACCGATCACAGCGCATCGATCACAGCACACCGATCACAGCGCACTGATCACAGCGCACCGATCACAGCGCGACGATCACAGCACCGATCACAGCACAACGCACCGATCACAGCACAGCACACCGCACAATGCACCGATCACAACGCATCGATCACAGCGCACCGATCACAGCACACCGATCACAGCACAGCACAACGCACTGATCACAGCGCACCGATCACAGCACACCGCACCGATCACAGCGCACCGATCACAGCACACCGCACCGATCACAGCGCACCGATCACAGCGCACCGATCACAGCGCACCGCTCACAGCACAACGCACCGATCACAGCACACCGCACCGATCACAGCGCACCGAGCACAGCGCACCGAGCACAGCACAACGCACTGATCCCAGCACACACCGATCACAGCACAGCACACCGCACCGATCACAGCGCACCGATCACAGCACAACGCACCGATCACAGCGCATTGATCACAGCGCACCGATCACAGCACAGCGCACCGATCACAGCACAGTGCACCGATCACAGCACAACGCACCGATCACAGCACACCGATCACTGCACAGCACACCGCACAATGCACCGATCACAGCGCACCGATCACAGCACACCGCACAACGCACCGATCACAGCGCATCGATCACAGCACACCGATCACAGCACACTGCACAGCGCAGCGATCACAGCACACCGATCACAGCACAGCACACTGCACAGCGCAGCGATCACAGCGCAGCGATCACAGCACAGCACACTGCACAGCGCAGCGATCACAGCGCACCGATCACAGCACACCGCACCGATCACAGCACAACATTTAGTAAATATTCCCACATCGCATAGACCCCCCGCCCAATTGCATCACAATACCCACAATATTGCATCGCCCCAGCCAGCACATCGCATTGCCCCCGCAAAATCACATCTCCTCCATCGCAGCACCCCCCCCCCCCCCCCGCCAAATTGCATCACATCGCCCCAGCACATCACATCACACTGCCACCAAATTACATCGCCCCAGCACATTACATCACACTGCCACCAAATTACATCGCCCCAGCACATTACATCACACTGCCACCAAATTACATCGCCCCAGCACATCACATCACACTGCCACCAAATTACATCGCCCCAGCACATTACATCACACTGCCACCAAATCACATCGCCCCAGCACATTACACAGCCCTTGTACCTCTGGACCCCTTTACATTACACAGCACTCTGGATCCCTTTACATTACACTGCACCCTGCACCTCTGGACCCCCTTTACATTACACTGCACCCTGCATCACTGGACCCCTTTACATTACACATCACCCTCCACCACTGGACCCCTTTACATTACACAGCACGCTGCACCTTTGGACCCCTTTACATTACACAGCTCTTGTACCTCTGGACTCCTTTACATTACACAGCACCCTGCACCTATGGACCCCTTTACATTACACAGCACCCTGCACCCCTTTACATTACACAGCACCCTGCACCTTTGGACCCCTTTACATTACACCGCACCCTGCACCTTTGGACCCCTTTACATTACACAGTACCCTGCACCTCTAGACGCCTGTATGTTACACAGGCACCCCCCTTAACAGTTCTGGGCCCCCTAATTGTTACTCAGACCCCTCTACAGTGCAGACCCCCTCCCTACAATGCAGGCCCACCTGCAGTGAAGACCCCGTTACAATACAGACCCCCTCTACAGTGAAGACCCCCCTTACTACAGTACAGACCCCCCTTCCTACAATACAGACCCCCACTACAGTAAAGACCCCCCCTTCCTACAGTACAGCCCCCCCTTCCTACAATACAGACCCCCACTACAGTGAAGACCCCCCTTCCTACAATACAGACCCCCGCTACAGTGAAGACCTCCCTTCCTACAATACAGACCTCCCTTCCTACAATACAGACCCCCCTTACTACAATAAAGACCCCCCTTACTACAATACAGACCCCCGCTACAGTGAAACCCCCCCCCCCCTTCTTACAATACAACAACCTCCCTTGCTACAATACAGACCCCTGCTACAGTGAAGACCCCCCCCCCTTCCTACAATACAGACCCCCCTTCCTACAATACAGACCCCCGCTACAGTGAAGACCCCCCTACAATACAGACCCCCCCCCCCTTCTTACAATACAAACCCCCCCTTGCTACAATACAGACCCCCCCCATTTAGACCCACAATGTATCTGGCTGACAGTCAGAGAGCCCGAGGTAGTGGCTTGGCGGGGGTGGGGGGGACTTGGTGGCTTGGCGGGGGTGGGGGAGAGTGCAAGCTGCTCCCCTGTCAGTCGGCACATCTTGGACCGGCGCGAATGAAAAAAAAAACACCGGCACCGCGGGTAAAACATTGTGCGGTGACTGACACAGACAGACTACAGTGCCCGAGCAGAGCAGGTAGTGGCTTGACGGGGGTGGGGGAGAGTGCAAGCTGCTCCCCTGTCAGTCGGCACATCTGGGACCGGCGCGGCGCAATGATCCTCTTCTCTCATGTCATGTCTCTGATAAGTGTAGGGCAGCGGCTGTCAGCCGAGCAGCCGCGTCCCCCCTTCTCCTGCATGCACAGCACTGTATAGACATAAAGGAGAAGGGGGGGAGACGGCTTCTCTGCTCGGCTGACAGCCGCTGCCCTACACTTATCAGAGACGTGACATGAGAGAAGAGGATCATTGCGCCGCGCCGGTCCCAGATGTGCCGACTGACAGGGGAGCAGCTTGCACTCTCCCCCACCCCCGCCAAGCCACTACCTGCTCCGCTCGGGCACTCGGACACTGTAGTCTGTCTGTGTCAGTCACCGCACAATGTTTAACCCGCGGCGCCGGTGTTTTTTTTTCATTCGCGGGGGGGGGATGTAATCACGCGATGCTACGCGGCCAGGACCTCCTGGGGTTGATGACAAACATCTCCCAGGAGGCAACGCAGCACTGATTGACGGGGCGATGCCGCTGCGGCCGCGGCCGAGGAAAATAAACTCATCTGCACAGCACAGTGAGTTTTTCAAATAAAAAAAAAAGACACACCAATTCAATTTAAGGGGGCAGTATGAAAACAAATGCTATAAAGTTGAAAAAGAGGGTGGAGCTCCACTTTAAGCACTGTGCATAGCTCACTAAGTCTGACAGGCCTAGTTCCTATCTAACTGATTGCACCGTGCCGAGTTCTGAGCATGCTCAGAGAGGTGCTGACCATAGTCTGCTTCATGTGCACATGCCCAGTCTGGCCGGCCCTTCATTTGCATGGGGTCATGTCTCATTTCAATGGAACACACCCACGTCCTTCCCACTTTGAATTACACCGCCTTACTCCTCGGAATTTACATTGCACCGGTGCAAATTTGGCCGAAAATACTACGAGAATACGGTACTTGCGCCTCAAAATTAAGCCGGTCTAACTTAAAGGAGTTGCACTACCCGGTCCAAAAATGTGCCGATGTACGTGAATCTGGCCCATTATTTTTTATCAATTTATTATGGGAAAAGTTACACTTTAAGCTTTGAAAATGAAAGCTAGAAGTGGAATGGTTATTATGAACAACTACTCCCGATTCTGGCTGCTTCATACTTAGTAAATTCCCCTGACGAAAAAGTTATTCCCCATAGATGAGGTGCAACCCGGCAACAGACATGCAAAGGTCTGCACCAGTAAACACAAGCCGGTGTATTGTGCATTGGACGTGTCATGCTGGGAGTATGTTAAGTTCACGGCGTACGTGGTGATCCAGCGTAGCTTAGGCAGTTGTGCCGGCGTGGTTGTGAGCAGGCGCATAAGGGTGCTGTGCATGCGTCCACATCACGGCGCATGCGCAGTTCATGATACACGGGTCGTAAAATACTGCACCATGCTCGGACCATCATTTGTATGGGGTCACGCCCACTTCCACCTACGCCGGCCTGCGCCTTCGAAACCCATGCCACGCTGGCGCAGCGTTGGGAGCACTGGCTTGCTAAATGCAATGCTTGCCTCTCCGTGCTACGTTGGCGTGGCGTACGGTGTTTGCATTACGGCGGCGTAATGTGCGCCCATCTCTCTGTAAATCTGGGCCTATGGGTTTGTTATTGCCTACATCTCGGCATGTACCAAGGCCAAACTAATAAGACAGCTCATGCTTGCTGATGTTTGGACTGTGTAATGTAGGATGTTATCCATGTACCTGACCACACGCAGTGTATTGTGCCTTTATAGGCAGTGTAAACCAGCACTAGCTACTATAGTATGTAATGGGATAATATTCATAGAACGCTTTTTTTAGTTGACATGTGAGCTTAAAGGGTCACTAAAGGAAACCCTTTTTTTTTTGCTGAAATTACTGTTTACAGGGTATAGAGACATAAAAGTTAACTGATTCCTTTTAATAATGATTAAAAATAGATAAAAATCATTCATATAATGGGCCAGATTCACAGAGCGATTACGCCTGTCTAACTAGTGTTAGACTGGAGTAATTTCAAATTACGCGCGTTTTTTAGCTAGTCGGAAACCTCAAACCATGAATAGACGGCTGCGGGCTTCAATTCGACTGGATTACGTGTTCGTACGCCTTTGGATCTACGCTGCAATAAAATTGCGGCCACTGGGTGGACTTCCCGTCGTTTTCCGCATTGGGGTATGCTAATGAGCTTTTGCCGGCGATCCCAGAAATTACGAACGTCTATTGCAATCTCTTACGGCACCTTTAGTCATCTTTTTTTTACGTAACACTATACCAGCTTTTTGCTGGTCTAATATTAGACAGCCCATGTTAAGTATGGCCGTCGTTCCCGCGTCGAATTTCTACGTTTTCCGACGTCTTTTATTATTTTTTACGTAAGTCGTCCGGGAATAAGAATGTTCGTAAACGACGCTATTTAAACAACGAATGGCGTAACGACGTGATTTCGCGCAAATGCACGGCGGGAAATTTCTGAACGGAGCATGCGCAGTTCGATCGCCGCGGGGACGCGCTTAATTTAAATGCTTCACGCCCCCCAATCGCATATTTCGATTACGCGGCGAGAAATAGACTACGCCGCCGTAGCGTACAGGGCAAAAATCTACCAGGATTCGATGCAGAGCCTGTTGAAATACGGCAGCGTAGAGTATTTCGATTACGCAGCGCAATATTAAGTGTATCTGAATCTGGCCCAATGTGCCTACAATTTTAGTTTCACTTTTAAACTGGTTTCATGTTTCTGTGAAGTAAAGAGGCACACAGAACAAAAAACAAATAAATACAGGGCAATGTTTGTTTTTGGTAAATAGTGAAAAAATGTTTGTTTTTAAAATGAATCTGATTGGTTCTGAGGAGTTTTAGACACATAGGGCCAGACTAACTGTCACTTTAAGCCGGCGTTTTTGTTTTCTGTAACCAGAAAACAAGAAACGCCGGGTTGGAGTTCCGATGCGATTAGCGCAATTGAATTTCGCCATCGCATCGCAACTTTAATTTAAAAATGGCGACGGGGGCGTTCCCGCTGATTTACGCTGAAAAAATATGTTAATCAGCGGGAGTCGGAAATTCACCATCTTTTTCGGGCGCGACGCAGTGACTTTACGACGTTTCCGGAAGCGATACGCGACGTAAAGATAAAGCAGCCCCCTAGTGGAGTATCCTATGTTAAGTATAGGCGTCGTCATCGCGTCGGAAAAAAAAATAATCGCGTCGCTTGCGTAAAACGTTCATGAATGGGGATGTGACGTCATTGACGTTCACTGACAGAATTTGGAGCATGCGCACTGGGATGCATTGACACTCGACGCATGCGCAGTACTTTCGCCGCGGGATCGCGCTTAGTTTTAATAATACACGCCCCGTACCCGCCCAATTTGAATTCCGCCGGCTCATTTGCGATGCGCTGCCGCAACTTTAGGAGCAAGTGCTTCATGAATAACAGCACTTGCTCCTAAAATTTCGGCAGAGTAACGTAAATGAGAAGCGTTACTCCAGAGCAAAGATGCTCCCATCTACCTGAATCTGGCCCATAGTAATCACACCACTTTAATCATGGACCACAGTGAAAATCTAGCATGAGTTTTTTCATAAGGAGCCAGACAAGCAGGAAGTGTGGAGATAAGAGAAGTATTACAGCTACTTCAAAGCAAAAAGGAACAATGAGGACATGAAACCAGGACTGCAGTAAGGTAAAGGAAGCTATTTAGCTAAAAAAAAAAAAACATTCTTTAGTGATCCTTTAATGCAAGGCAAGGTGCCACTTATATCCAGGAGCATACGTAAACACTAAAAGACAATTATACAAGCAACAAATGAAAAAATAACATTAGTGCAACATTACTGCACATGTCTGTGTTTGTCTATGAACCAGCCTCTCCCAGCCGTGTGGTGAATGAATTTCAAGTTTGCATAGGCCAGAAGGGAGAGAGGGGGATACCCACGTTTACATCCTACCTCTCTCTGCCGCTGCCTTTCTAATAATTGCATGTTTTCCCTTCGGGCCGACTAAAGTCTTTTACTCTTTAATTGCAATTAAACTCATTTACATAGCAGATGAGGCTAATTGCTGGTATTAGTTACCAAATGTAAGGCCGCATTGGGAGGGAGTAAAGTGCCCTACAGGTAGAAACGTGATCACAGCTTTAATTGAGGAGAGGTGGAGATGGAGTGGGTGGTGGGTCTGCAGAGAGAGGTGCCTTGTAAACTGCCAGGCCTGTGCCTGCTCTTAATATTAAAATATTATGAATGTCTGTTTAACTCTTGATTTTCTATGCTAAATAAGATTATAAAGCAACTGTAAGGGGTTAGCTCGGTAGCGGGTGTGTGTGACCCCCTGGGTGGGTTCACTACACACTGAAGTGTACAGAGGGGCAGCCGAGGACGGTTGAAAACAAAGGTTATGGTTTATTCTTCCATATTGCTGGAAACAAGTGCAAGCATCCAAACAGCATAAACAAAACAAAACATAAAATAAACCCTGGCCACTTGGGGCGTCTACCTTCACTACACAGGAACCTACCTATGGAGTCTGGCACAGCCTACTGCTGGGCAGACACTGCTGGTCATACAGCAGAAAACAATAGTCTTTTTGATTTTTTTTTATCACACAGAAAAATCAACACCACCTCACCTTCAGAAATCTTTCTCAGCTCACTGCTCTCCTTAACTCAAAAAGCCTCAGGATGCAGCAATCAGTAGTAATCCTCTGGATAACTTATAGAGGCCTTAATTGCCTCACTCTGAACAGCTGAAGCTATCCAACGTCCTTAAACCTTTCTGGCTACCTCTGCAGCCGACACCTGATAGTAATTGGTGAATTGTCTAAACAAGGCAGAAATATATCTCCCGTCTGTGACAACACCCACAGATTTACCTGACTTCCTGTCACGAAACATATAGTTATTTTAGTAAGCAAAAAGAATTATTATATTTTTATATAATATATCTGTGTTGGTTCACAACCAAGTGGTCTCCAGTTGTAATTCTTTTATCCTGCAAAATTAAAAAAATTGTTGAAAATTTGAGAAGTGATGTGCATGCATTGCCCAGGAAGTATAGAAATTATATAAGCAGCTTTTCCTACAATACTCACCTCCAATCTAGTGTTGTCCCCCACAAAGTGTCCGCTCCTCAATTCTTGTGGGCAAAGGTCAAATTGGGTCAAGTTCATAATGTTTTTTTTTTTTCCCCACTTCAGACTCCGCCGACCATGAGACCTGCTCACAATAGAATTGCTTATGACGTCTCTGTTTAGGTTTCGCATCATTTGTGGGTTTTTTTTAACTACATATACGAAAAGGAGAAAACAAATAAATATTTTGTTTGCTTTTACCGATTTTTAATCCCCTATATCAGGGGTGTCAAATAGGCGGCCCTCCAGCTGTTGCAAAACTACAAGTCCCATGAGGAATTGCAAGGCTAACAGTTACAAGCATGACTCCCACAGGCAGAGGCATGATGGGACTTGTAGTTTCGGAACAGCTGGAGGGCCGCCAGTTTGACACCCCTGCCCTATATTATCACTTGTTATACCCCTTATACCGCATCTCTTTTCACATGTTTGTAAAAAAATTGGAAAACCATTTATCTTTTTCCTTCCACTTCACAATTATGTGCCACTTTATGTTAGTCTATCACATAAAATTGCAAAAAAATACATTTATGTTTTTGCTTGTATAATGACAAAACGTGGAACATTTCAAGGGGTATTTATACTTTTTCAAGGCACTGTATTTAATGATTGCATAATTAATGATTGTTAAAAAGACTAAATACAATTACCATATTTATTGGCGTATAACACGCACCTACATTTTAAGAGAGAAGTTTCAGGAAAAAACTTTTTTAACTAAACAACTTTAAATTAAATAGGGGTCAGTGCCCATCTGCAGCCTGATCAATGCCCATCTGCAGCACATCTCACCAATGCAGCCTTATCAATGCCCATCTCATCATGCAGCCTTATCAATGCCCATCTCATCATGCAGCCTTATGCATATGTGTAACCTCCTGTGTTTTATGATTTTTTAACTCTAATTCTAATAAGAATGTTTTCTTTCTTTTGTTTTATCATAACCATGAATAAAGTTCTAGTATTTGTACTAACACCATATATACTGTTCCAGACCATGCAACAATATTTATAGTACCAAAAAATCCTGTTTGTCTTGTCCTGAAGAAGCCCAATTATGAAACGCGTAGGCGACTTCAAAGGATTTGTTTACCTTCCACAAATCAATAATCCACATGGTTATATTCTAGTAACTTTGGTATTTTTTCTATATTGTAAAATTGTAATCTGTATTTTTTCTATCTTTCTATTAAAATATATTTTTTAACGTACTTCCGCATTGCCTTAAAGTCCGACCGTTTATTCACTTGTGTGAGTAGGTGTTCTTTCTCCTTTTAGTATATACGGATGTGGCAAATGTGAGTGCTTACCCTGTGTTCTCTTTTTCCCAATTCTTCCTTTTTTCCCCCCTACTCTTGCCTTTTCTCCTTTTTCCCCCCTTTTCCCTACCTTCTCCCCCCCTCCCTTTTTTGATCCATAGAAGTGAGTGGAAGTAGGAGAAAAGACTCGTTGGCGATCAAGGAGGCGGATGACAGGACAGGATTCCTTTATAGGCGTCTCTTATCCCACATTGAGGTGAGAGTTCTGAGAGCCCTTTGACGGATACCACACTCACCATTCCCTCCCACCCACCGAGTGGACATTTAGCTTATACATTTCCAGTTTACATTTACTTTTGAGTTGGCAGCCCAGCACTGCACTGTTTCATATGGGACTCTTCTTTGGATCCACATTATATAGACTTTATATATTCAATTTTATATTTTTCTACTCATTACTTATTGTTTACACACTCAATTTATCTTTATCTCACTTTTTATTTTGTAGTGTTAGTGTTTGCGCATTCCTCCCTTTATCATTTGTCTCACTTGTGTATAGTAAACACTCTAGGTTTGCTGCATTCACCCTTTGTTTTTTGACACATCATTGATACATAGTAGCGCAAAAGCTACCAGACATGATTTATAGTATCTCTTAGCTGTTTTAATCTTTTCCATTCCCCCTCTAGATATTGTAGCATATGCATGTTTGGTGTCAGATTGGCACCTTGTCATCAGCAGTGCATTCACTTTTTATAGAAGTAACTCCCTCACAGTAAAAGTTATGGAATATGAATAAAATTGGGAGTTGAGATGATGTAATTACAGTTACAAGTTAAATGAAACCAGACTTACAAATATGTATTGCCTCGAGGAAGTTTACGACAGGGCTGCATTAAGAGTCTTTGGGCCAGATTCATGAAGAGTTAGGCTGGCGGATCCAGTGATCCGCCAGCCTAACTGTCACTTTAAGCCGGCGTTTCTGTTTTCTATAACCAGAAAACAAGAAACGCCGGGTTGGAGTTCCGATGCGATCGGCATAATTTAATTTCGCTATCGCATCGTTACTTCAACTTAAAAATGGCGCCGGGGGCGTTCCCGCCGATTTACGCTCAAAAAATATGTTAATGAGCGGAAATCGGCAATTCGCGATCTTTTTTGGGCGCGACGCAGTGACTTTACGACGTTTCCGGAAGCGATACATGGCGTAAAGATAAAGCAGCCCCCTAGTGGAGTATCCTATGTTAGGTATAGCCGTCGTCATCGCGTCGGAAAAAAAACAAATCGCGTCGTTTGCGTAAAACATTCATAAATGGGGACGTGACGTCATTGACGTTCACTGACAGAACTTGGAGCATGCGCACTGGGATGCATTGACACTCGACGCATGCGCAGTACGTTCGCCGCGGGATTGCGCATAGTTAGAATACTACACGCCCCGTACCCGCCCAATTTGAATTCCGCTGGCTCATTTGCGATGCGCTGCCGCAACTTTAGGAGCAAGTGCTTCCTGAATAACAGCACTTGCTCCTAAAATTTCTGCAGCGTAACGCAAATGAGATGCGTTACTCCAGAGCAAAGATGCTCTGATCTACCTGAATCTTTATGTAGGTTTACAACAGCCATTTAGGACTAGGCTTATTAACAGATATGTGCAAATCCTGCCTAAAATGTTTATGCATGTCATTTAAGCTGATCTGCTTTGTGTCGATGTGCCTTGAGGTGCTTGTTTGTGTTTCTCAGTGTGTACACTCTATGCTTTTGAACGCAAACATAAGATTTAAATCTGACCGAATCCTTTTCAGGACTACCAGTGGGACATATGCCGCGTAAAGATGATCGGACATTCCGACAACAAAACCGTGGATACATTTCCGACGGATGTTGGCTCAAACTTTGTCACACAATTGTTGTCGGAAATTCCGAACGTCAAGAACATGGTGACGTACAACACTATGACAAGCTGAGAAAAATTAAGTTGAATTGATTCCGAGCATGCATAGAATTTTTGTGCGTTGAATTCTATACAACTTTTGTTGTCGGAAAATTTGAAAACCAGCTCTCAAATTTTTGTTGTCGGAAATTCCGACAGCAAATGTTTGATGGAGCCTACACACGGTTGGATTTTCCGACAACAAGCTCACATCGAACATTTGTTGTCGGAAATTCCGACCGTGTACGCAGCCTTAGAAGTAATAATACTTCAGCCTGCAGCACCGGCCTATTGAGAGAGAGTGTTGTCTTGCTGTTAGCATAAGAAGCTAAGAATTTTTCACACCAAGCCTGTTAAACAGAGCTGTCACGACACTGAGGTCTCTTACAATGGTAACGTATGTGTTTCATAGCAATCATTTTCATGTGAACACATATTGCTCTTGATATGCTGAGTTACAATTATTTTCCACTTATAATTTAAAAGCACTAACGCAGTAAAATCTTTTAGTGTGGTTGTCTGTGATCTCCAGCTGTGCAAAATCTGCAGTAATATTTGTGTAATCTCCCATTACATACCATTTTCCACATTGACTGGAACTAAATTCTGTATAAAGGAAGGTGTTCTGATCCTTTCTTCACCCAGCTAGGGTGTCTACAAACTTACTCTGCCCTCTGGGATCTTCCATTCATTGTATCTGTACACAGTAGGCTGTGACTAATTGTTAATCGAAACAGGGAGGTTTAAGGGCTCACACTGTATGAGTTCCAGAGCATATGTTTCATTTTACAAAAATGCATATGACACATTTTTGATGCTGTGCATTAATCAAGCGTTTTTCATGCATTTTTTGGCCCGTATGTAAAAGCAAGTTTTCTATCACTTCCCTAGTCTGGAGCTTTGAAGATGCAGCTAAAACAAATGTAGAATGTAAAAGTGTTTCCATTAATTTAACAAACATTTTAGAAAATCGTTCAAGTGCAGAGTCAGAGTGGGACACAAACAACATGCTTGCCTAGGCTATGTAGCACAAAAACAACAATCTTGATAAAAAAATAAAAAAAAAGAGAAGGTGCTGACATGGCCTGTGCTTGTAATCACACTGGAAGAAATAACAGGTCCAGTTCACTTTTAGTCCATTCACATTGTTTTCAATCAAGCCCTGGAAAAGGGGCTTTTTTGGACACCTGAAATGCTTTGGTTACTCTGGGTTGCTGCTCTGACATTTAGAATAAAGTTGTATCTGGGCCTCTTAGCAGTGGCGTGGTGCTTTAATTTTCTTTGGTTGTAGCTGAGAGGTACAGACAACTTTTTTAATGAAAAATTCTCCTTTAAGGGGGCATAGCAGTGGATGTGTCCTATACCTACATACCTCTACTAATAGATGGCCCTCGTTCCCATCTCAAAAATGTGCAAGATTAGGGATGAGCCAAACACCCATCCCCTCCGTTCGGTTCGCATCAGAACCTTCGAACAGACCGAATTGCTAATTTTAAAGGCTAATATGCAAGTTATTGTCCTAAATAGGTTTTTGGGACCCGGGTCCTGCCCCAGGGGACATTTATCAATTAAAAAAAACGTTTTAAAAACCGCTGTTTTTTCGGGAGCAGTGATTTTAATGATGCTTAAAGTAAAAAAAAAAATGTGAAATATTCCTTTAAATATTGTACCTTCTGGGTGTCTATAGTATGCCTGTGAAGTGGCACGCGTTTCCCATGTTTAGAACTGTCCCTGCACAGAATTACATTTCTATAGGAAAAAAAGTCATTTAAAACTGCTTGCTGCTTTAATGTAATATCTGGTCCCGGCAATATGGATAAAAATCATTGAGAAAAATGTCATGGGTCGGGGGGCCCCTTTGGGTCTTGTATAGATGTTAAAGGGAAGCCTGCACCCATTTAAAAAAAAGGAAAGGCATGGGGCTCCCAGGCCCTATATACTCATATATATATATATATATATATATACACACACACAGCAGTATACAGGCGGTGCAAACAAGACAGGGACTGTGGGTTTGTTGTTAAGTAGAATCTTCTTGTAATTTTGAACTGATACATTTTAAAAGTGTAGCTCCAGCCAAAAAATCTATTTTTAAGTGTAACACTACCCCATTCAGGAGCCGCTGATTAGATTTGGGATCGGCATGTTTAAGTTACCTCTGTGTGGTGTCTAGGGGTGAAGGTGGTGAGCAGAGCAGTGACTGAATGTCCAGGCTGATGGTTGACTTTTCCAATGCTTTATTCCTGGTCAAACACGACCAACATCAACTTGAGGTAGACAGGATAGGTTGATGAAAGAAAGATGAACCTTGCAGCATCAGGCTTTGGATAAGGAAAATAGTCCTGCCTTCAACAATTGTATCTATCACATCCAGTTAAGCCGTCCTTTTTTCCATTGTCTAAAGGGTATTACCCCTGTAGAAGGTGCAAGGTATGCTTGCACAATATCCATTGTAAGAAATTGACGAATTTCCGATCCTCTGTCACAGGTGCGGAATTCCCTATCAAGCATTTTTCCACATGTGCAACTAAGTATGTGGTCTACCTCATTACCTGCCCTTGTGGGAAACAATACGTGGGTCGCACCAAGCGTAGTTTTTCCACAAGGGTAGGGGAGCACATTGCTAAAATTAAGAAAGGTTGCACTAAACATACAGTACCAAGACACTTTCTGGAAAAACATAATAAAAAGGTAGAAGGAACGGCTTTCCAGATTATTGACCACTTTGTCCCCCATTGGAGAGGGGAACCATGCATTAGAGGTGTCTCCATATTAGAAGTCTTCTGGATCTATCAATTAAAGAGCTATGTGCCCTCGGGTCTAAACGTTGATTTAATTGGTTTCCGATATATTTATGTCTGCTTTGATGATTAAATGGGTTATTATATATTTACTTTATTCACTCTTCAAATATTATATGTTCAAATCCCATTACTTCTATGAGACCGTTTTCATCTAAATTCAAGTCCTCCCTCTTTTTTGTCTATAGATAACCTGTGAACATATATAGAGGGGCTTGCATTTATGCTTACCCACCTCTATTCTGTGAGGTTTTCTTTTTCTTTTTTAAAGCGTATACTGTATAAATTCTACAGATTTATACCTTGACCTATGATCCTATTGGAACGCACTGGTGGAGCGCAGACACTAGGAGACGCCCCGCCGTGATACACAGAGATGACGGTGCGTGCTATGGGCATGCATTGACATCCGTCCTGTTGCTGGGATGGAGATGGGCGGAGTGCTTGTGGGGGCACCTCCCCATTTTTCTGCCCTATCGACAGCGTGATTGGTGGAGCGCAGCGCAGCGTCACTTGTCTCCTCCCCCTAGACGCTATGCAGAGCTTCTATTGATGCCGATCTCAGGCTCCTCCCCTCGGTGATAGCGGGGTTGCTGATTGGAAGAGGTATGTGGAATTACACCACCTCAATATGAGTGATCACTTCCGCGCGCTTGACACGCTTGTAGGTGTCACTTCCTGGCGCCTGGAACGCATATGACCAGGAAATGGAGTGACTTGGAACGCACGCCGTCCTTTCACCAGGCGGTATTGATGGTCTCATGGGATTAATTGGGATGACTACTTATAGCGCAAAGGGACTCATGATATCCAGTCCTACACCCCAGTTGATGTCTTGTCAGACGAAACTGGTCGGGTTATCACTGGAATTTACCTGAATTTCTTTGCGCTTCCTGGACTTTTTTGTTCATTTGTTGTTCCTAGATGTGGAATAGTGCTGTGGTGACGTTGACGCCGCCACGTCACCGCACCAGGAAGTAAAACACTTCCGCGCATGCGCCGAAACCATTCGGCGCCAGTGCGAGACGACATGTCTGCTGGTAAGTGTACTAACCAGCAGACATGTCGGGCGGACGGATTCCCACCCGATAGATTTCAAAGCATGCTTTGAAATCTGTCGGGTGGCCAAATCCGTCGGCGCGCCCGTACACACGATCGAATCTGTCTGCTGAAACGGTCTAGCAGACCGTTTCCAGCAGACAGATTTGAACGTGTGTACGAGGCCTTAGAGTTCTCTTGAAATTTACACAAATTTGACATTGGTTATATATGTTTATGTGATTAGATTAATTACACAATGAATTCATCTATCTGGAGATTGCATGTTTGGGAGATTAGAAGGGACAGTGCACTGGTGTTTAGTTTAATTTTATTTTTGTATTGGAACAAACTGGACATTCCTTACCGTCTTGGAAGAAACATTGATTACAAAGAAAGTAAAAAAATAAAGATAATGCAATAAAAAGGAAGAGGAGAGGCTGGAAATGATGGTCAGGAAAATTGATCCCTTTCTTATTTCAGTTCCATCATTACTTAGATAATAGAATCGGAAGTGAAGGGGCGCTAAGTAATACAACATCAAATTATGTGTATATATATATACATAGAAAAATGTGCAATCTTTAGAAAAACATATATTAGTATTACAGTGTCCATATAATGAATCAAACCATAAAACGTATAATGAATAAAATAAGTCCAAATAGTGCTAAGCACCCAATATTATTCTTGATTCAAACAAAAAACATGTGGATATTGCAGTTCTGGAACCTCCACCATAAATTTGCACCCGGTGAGATCAATAGAAATGGCTCCTTACCAATACTAGTGGACTCTTTTAATTAAAAAAGAAGTCATAAACCGCTTGTGTCAAAAAGATGACTCAGAGTAATCCAGATAGGCACGTTCAGATGATCCAGCATTCATATAAGTAAAAACAGAGGAGCAATCATAGTGAAATACTGTTTATTAAAATAAATTTAAAAGTAACATGCCAAATGGCTGCTTACTCAGGATTGTGCCCTGATCCCGGCACTGAGGCTTAATGGCGTTTTTCGATATCCAATCGAATCCGCAGATTGCGATGTGGTACGGTACTCCGTCGCGCTGGTGGTCTCACTAGCCGGCGTCCGTCCGTTATACCATCGAAGTGCCGTTACATTCGGAGATAGATCGAAAATCCGTCGCACTACTATTTCGATAGTCGGCGTGCGTTCCACCGTCGGAAAACCAACGGGCCCGGAAATCGGAAGTGGTAGGGAAAAAGCGTAACTGGTTAGCGCCTCGACGTACGTTTCGTTGGTTTACGTCATCAGGAAGCCTGTACTTAGATAATGTTTACTCCATAATAAAAAAGATACTGGCCCATCCTCAAAGAAAACTATCTAGGAAAACCTGAGTTTCAGAATGCACTGTTACAGCTTTATAGGGGAATTCCAAGAGGTGCACATCATGTTAAATTAAAGCGGAGGTCCACACAAAAATGGAACCTCTGCTTTTCGGGACCAGTGAGGACACGTAGAGCATGCGCAGTAGGGGACCGAGAAGTAAAGCCGCACCGCTTCACTTCCTGATTCCCTCACCAAGAATGGCTTTGCTACCGACATCGTGGGCAACCTGGACAGGTAAGTGTTTATTTATTAAAAGTCAGCAGCTGCTGTATGTGTAGCTGCTGGCTTTTAATATTTTTTTTAAAGTTAAAACAAACCTTTTTTATTTTAGTGTACAGAACACTGGGTGCTTCCCATGCTTAAACTGCATATACCATCCAAATATAATCAAAGGGAAAACTGTTTGTCATCAACATAAGGGCTATTAAATCCATATCAATGACTAGTAAACTTGTCAAACAACTTATGTGGGCTATATAAGTGTTTATGTGTGCTCCTTAAGAGAGTGAAACAACACAAAAAGTTAAAGAGCATACTATGCACTCTAAATATTATATTTGGGACAAGAAACAGAACTTACTGGAAGCTAGAATATCTTGAAACCATTTCATACAGTAGCCCAGTTAAAATACATGGTCATTTTTGAAGTTCCTCCTCTTAGCCAAGGAGTAAAATAGAAAATTGTTTTTAAAGCAGAAAATTGTCAAGTTGATTCATAAATTGCATACATTGTGTCACGATTTGGAGCCAGGCTCAGAGGCCAAAAGCTATAGCAGTGGCAGGACAGGTATTCAGGCAGTCATTTCTGGCAGATAATAGAGGCCCCCCTGAGGTGCGGAGTCTAAGTACTAGCTGGTTTTCCCCAGAGCTCCTGATGGTGGAGATGGATTTAGCTGCAAGCTAGTACCAGGTCGCAGTCCTCAAGTTTGCCCCCACCAAGGTGTGAGCAGGCCGGGTACAGCAGACGAGGATGAAACAGCAACGTGGTCAGTAAACAAGCCAAGGGATTAATCACGAGTGGCTGCAGGTTGGGATCAGGCAGAAGAGTAGTCAGAGAACAGGCCGAGGGTCAAACACGGGTGGTTGCAGGTACAAATGACAACAGAGCAGACAAATCGCAAGGCACTGGCTGGGAAGACACAATAACCTGGCAATGGGGAAGTGCTGAGACAAGGCTTTTATAGGAAGTTCATGGGAGTAGCTAGGGGTTCAAGGTTCAACAACAATCAAGACACAAGGCAGAGTATTCCAATGGATCAGGTAGGTTTGTCCAGCAGATCAGACAGAGAGCTGTCCAGCATCCCAGATAGCTCAATGGGAAGAGTCAATGCCAGACACAGAAGAGGTCCCAGGTTTAAGCCCAGGTCCTGCCACTACTCCCCTCTTCTCAGGACGTCCTAGGGCTTGGCTTGTGAGGAAACCTCTGGCGGAATACTTTTGTTAATCTCTAGGGAGTGAACCTTATTATTGCTTCAGAAATTCCTGTCAGGGAGATTCTCCTCGCTTGCAAGGATTTTTCAAACATCTCCAGCTCCTGCTTACGGATAAGAGGGCCATTCAAGGCATACATACAGTCAGGTGGTAGATCTTCTTTGGAAGGAGAGGAATTAGTGATGGTGCCAGACTTTACGGAAGTGGTGACGGTATAAATAACAGGTGTTTTCTTAGGAAGTAGCGAAGGTGTTTCTGGAGCAGAAGGTAGCAGGTGGTTCTTTGGCAAGACAGGGTGATGTTACTGCATTTACCACTGTGGAGTGTGGGATGACTACTGAAACTGATCTGTTGTCAGGAAGATGCATAGTTGCCTTTAGGCCAGATGGTAGGGGTTTCACAGGGGTATTGGTTGCGGGTTCCAAAGGGGCATTTGTATCGTTGACCTCCGTAGTCTGGGAACCCACTTGTGCCATTGAACATGGACAGGCCTTAAAGCAACCTTGGCAGCTCACAGGGCGAACAGCAGGGATAGCAGGATGAGTCCCAATAGTACACACTTAAGGAACCTTAGGCCGAGGTGGACGAGTTGGGCAGAGAGAGATGAAGTGCCCTCTTTCTCCACAATAGAAACAAAGGCCACAACCTCTCCTCCGCTCTTTTTCAGATTTAGACAGTGTGGTCTGGATGACCCCGATCTCCATAAGTTCCACATCTCCCAGGGTAGGTGTGTGTATATCCACAGGAACGCCAAGGCTTTGTGGTGTTAGGGCTTCACGGCTTGGCACATACTGGGATGGCTCAGAGTCATATCTGTACAGGGTATTCCTGTCCCTGGGTCCCGTAGGCCACATGAGCTAGGAGCAGACTTGGGAACCCTGGTTTTCATGGAAACTGTACAGTGAGAGTCCAGGGCTAGCATAAATGCTTCCCAGCTGTCCAAGACTGGACTCCTTTCCTGTTGTACCTGATGAGCCCATGTTTTGTTTGGTCTAGTGAGCAGGTTGATAGTAGCCAGAACCTTTATATAATCAGTGGCATAGGTCCTAGGCTTTAGAGCAAACAACAGCTCGCAATCCATCTTGAAGAACAAGAATGATGTACGGCTACTATCAAACCTCTCTGGCATCACCACAAATGGCTCAGGACATGCTGGTTCCAGGGCTGGGTGTGCTGTACTTTTCAGTAACAGAACTTGCTGCAGCTCCAAAATTTGCTGCCTGAGAGGTGCCACAGCTTTTGCTATAGCGGCCTCCATGTTTTATGCCAGGTTATTCTGTCACGATCTGGAGCCAGGCTCAGAGGCCAATAGCTATAGCAGTGGCAGTGGCAGGACAGGTATTCAGGCAGTCATTTCTGGCAGATAATAGAGGCTCCCCTGAGGTGCGGAGTCTAAGTACTAGCTGGTTTTCCCCAGAGCTCCTGATGGTGGAGATGGATTTAGCTGCAAGCTAGTACCAGGTCGCAGTCCTCAAGTTTTCCCCACCAGGGTGTGAGCAAGCTGGCATACAGTAGCAGATGAGCAGACAAGGATGAAACAGCAGCGTGGTCAGTAAACAAGCCAAGGGATCAATCACGAGTGGCTGCAGGTAAGGATCAGGCAGAAGGGTAGTAAAAAAACAGGCCGAGGGTCAAACACAGGTGGTTGCAGATTAGGATCAGGCAGAAGAGTAGTCCAGGAACAGGCTGAGTGTCAAACATGGGTGGTTGCAGGTACAAATGGCAGCAGAGCAGACAAATAGCACGGCACTGGCTGGGAAGGCACAATAACCTGGCAATGGGGAAGTGCTGAGGCAGGATTTTTATAGGAAGTTCATGGGAGGAGCTAGGGGTTCAAGGTTCAACAACAATCAAGACACAAGGCAGTTTTCCAATAGATCAGGCAGGTTTGTCTAGCAGATCAGACAGAGAGCTGTCCAGCATCCCAGATAGCTCAATGGGAAGAGTCAATGCCAGACACAGAAGAGGTCCCAGGTTCAAGACCAGGTCCTGACAGTCATTGTGGAACCACAAGGACTAAACCTAGATTCTGATTTGTATCTGTTTTTAAGAACAGTTATACTTTGTTCGATATAGCTCTATGATTTTAATGCTGATATATTTTGTTTATCTTACAGAGCCTTCTGCACAGATTTTTGATTACTCACCATGCAAACCATTTTGCTTATAATGTCTGAATTATTGAATTATTATGCTCTGTGGTCATTTTATCTGGATTATACTATATGTTACAATGTTCCCTGATTCTGAATAAATTACCACTGCTTCTCTACAGTGATAATCTAATTGACACAATTTATGGAGGGAGAGTGAATAAATAATTAATGTAATAGAATATGCCACGTTTGGTTCTCAGTATATTTGAATGGATACTATGTAATCATCAAATGGACAAATGTGTGAGACCTCAAGGCCTCATTCACACTTGCAGGCCGTTCAGGTCCGCCTGTCAGTTTTGACGGCGGACCTGATCGGGCGCTCCATGCATCCCTATGGAGCGTCGGATGTCAGCGTCGGATGTCAGCGGAGCTTGTCATCCGTCGGCTCAGTGGAGATCTGCGGACTGATCTCCTGCTGAGCTGGCAGAAGCAGGTGGACTCCGTCGCAACGGACTGCGACGGAGTCCGCCTGTGTGAATGAAGCCTTAGAAGGGTTTAAGCAGGCCTGAGCTTGTTGTACATTTTGCATTGCAAGCTGTCAGGTGACTTCTGAATAGGTTGTTGGATACACTGAATTTATAAAAAAAAATACAGTAAAACCTTGGTTTGAGAGTAACTTGGTTTGAGAGCATTTTGCAAGACAAGTGTAGCGCCCCCTTACTTTCAGTATGGGCGCTACGCTAAAGTTAATGGGAATGGGAGAGTTATTTTTGCTCCCATTCATAATTGTGCAAAATTTAGTCTGCTGTTATTCAGAACTGTCCTGTGGGCTAGTCTGCGGTCCAGGGATGATTTTCACACCCCTGGGCGGCAGATGGCGCTAGAGGGGTTCTGACGGAGCCACTTTTCCCCAGCAGCCAATTGGAGGAGTTTTTCCCTCGCAGGGAATGCCGGGGGAGGGTATATCTGTGGCAGACGCCATTTTCTTGGTTTTTCGTGGGTTCCAGGTTCCAGGTGCGGCACCCACCTTTAGGGTGTGCGCATTCAACGGGCCCCCGCGATATGGCCTACCAGGCCGGGGCCACATGCTACGCGGAGTTCCATACGAATGCTGAAAGGGGCCCCAGTGACTTACTGGGTCCCCAGCTACACTAAGGCTCCATTCACACCTAGGCGTTTTGTCGCCTGAAGCCCGACGCTGAAGCAGCCTGACATACGCTGGAGGGGGGAATTTACATTGTCGGCTATGGAGATGGTTCACATCTCTACGCCGAACGCTGATACGCCTGAAGCGTGAAGCCTGAAACAAGTCCCGGACCCTTTTTTTCAGGCGTATCGGGCGTTCGGCCATAGCCGACAGTGTAAATTCTGCCCTCCAGCAAAAAAGCAATAGGCGTTTTGTCGCCGCAAATCGCGGGGACAAAACGCCTATTGCATGTCGCCCGAATACGCCTGCTGCCGCCGACGCCTAGATGTGAATGCAGCCTTAGAAGGATCCCAGGCTGGGTGCCGCTCAGTGGGGGATCAGCTTGAGGAGAACCCGGAGGCAGGTGATCCAAAAGGGCTGTAACGAACCATTACCAACCAACCCCCAGATAACCACTTTGGATATTCTATGATTACGGGCTATTCCAATCAACACTTTCTAGTTAGAAAGATAATTAATAAACACTGGAACATTCTAAGGAATGACAGGGTATTGGGCCCTGTCATTCCTGAACGACCAGTGGTTATCTTTAGGGGAGCACCTTCTCTCCGACAGAAAATTGCTCCTAACATCATAGATCCTCCCAAGGAAATATCCTTCTTTCAGACAATGAAAGGCTTTTTCCCATGTCGTAAATGTAAAATATGTGAACTCAATTCTTTTAAAGGCCGGAGATTAGAAAATTTCCAGTCTACACAAACTGGCAAGGTATATGACATTGATTCATTCATTACATGCTCTAGTGAATGTGTCATATACCTTATTCAATGTCCCTGCTCAAAACAATACGTGGGTCGCACCAAGAGAGCTGTGCATATCCGATTGGAGGAACATGTGGGGAACATAAACCGCGGATTCCCTAAACATAATTTGTCTAAACATTATGCAAAATACCATGATCGTCAAATAAAAGGTACCTTGTTCGTCCCTATTGAGAAGCTCCGCCCACATTGGAGAGGCACTAACAAAGTACGAGCTATCTCTAAGATTGAAACAAGATGGATATTTGATATGTGCTCATATGTACCTCATGGGTTAAATGTCGATTGGGACATTAATTGTTTTATTAACAACTCCTGATCTTTTTATACAACCAATTTTACCCATTTTTTAGCCAACTGTAATCATTATCTTTTGGCACATTATTATTATTAATTTTATATTATTTTTATATTAATTAATTTTTTAATATAACAATGCCTTTGATATCACAGCATTAACATTCTTTTAATTAAGTATGTCTATATGTTAAGTTTATGGCCATTTGTTAGATTGTGCATATATCACATAAGATGAAGTTGCGGCTGACCTGTCCTTTACTCTTGCTTGTATTACCGTTATTTAACTCTTCCCTAATATTGCCGCAAGATGGCAGTATTGTTTTTTGTCCACTGAATACATTCTCCATGCTCTTTAACAGCCGTCAGTTACGTGCTGTTTTTTCGTTCGCTCTATTTCCCTACTTCCGTTTCCGATTGCCCTTAGTTAAAATGGCGGATCGGGAGTATTTAAGGGAATGCGTGATGACGCGACAATCCCAGACGACATCCGTGGTGACGAAATGCGTAGGCGTGGCTTGCTGTACTGACGCCATCACGCTGGTCCTATCGAGGAAGCCTGAACGAATACGAGCAGGAGAAGGACGATCAGCCGCCGGCTTTACTACAAACATTTGGACACACTGCTGTTTGACAACTTATTAAATGTGAGTGCACCAGCTTTTATTTTTCTACATTAAATTTATCTCTGGTATTATGCTATGGTCCTTTTTCTCTTCTGTTTTGTTAAACACCGAGCTACATTAGAGAACGCCATAGTGACAGTACAGAGGGTCAGGAGGGAGACCTTAAACCCCCGCGCCCAGAGTGACCCACACAGCGGTCAAGACACATGGTAAGGATACTACATCACCACTCCTGGGTGTTTTCTGCGGTGGATTAAGTTCATTCTATTCCCAACCTTCACACATGGATGATTAATTGGACTTTCTTTTGGGACTTTTTTTCTTTTTACCTTATTGGATATCATTGAAGGACTTTTTTCACTATATGTATTCCCAGCACATTCACATTGCTCACAAGCTACATGGGTGTCTTTTTTTGTCATTCACATATATTTAATTATAGATGTTTATGTTAACCCTTTTGAGCCTGATCTGATTTTGATCTTGCTCTCTTGATCATTAGCGCCGTATCCCTCCCTTTTTCTATCTGTTTAAATTTTTTGTATCACAAATTATTGATACTGGCTGCTTTTATGACATTATCAAGTGTTATTCTTTAGTTCATTCTTTCCAGCTTTATCTAGCGCAGTGTTTCCTATTGGATTTTTTTGAATCATTTAAGTTTCCATTATTTCTTATGGGAAAATTTGCTTTGATATACAAGTGCTTTGGATTACAAGCATGCGTCCGGAACAAATTATGCTCGCAATCCAAGGTTTTACTGTATATAAAGATGTCAAAAAGATGTTGGAGTGCTGCAATCCTCTGCTTTATTTGTATGCATTGAAGACTCTATACAGTTTGCATGCATTGAGGACAGTTCGCGTTGTGTGCATCCACTAACATCTTATACTAAGAAGCTAGAACTTACAAAGCCATTCACAACTTTTCCCCCAGCTACATCTACCTAGTCTCAAAATACCAGCCAAATCATTATTTTCGTTCCTCCCAAGACCTCCTCTTCAGAGAAGCCTATCCTGCCCCCCTCCCACTAACTACTTTTTTTTCTTCATCAGCTCATCCCCCACAGTTATTACCTTTTGTATCACTCAATCCTGCCTCTTAGATTGTAAGCTCTAACGAGCGGTGCCCTCAGATTGCTCCTGTATTGGATTGTATTGTAACTGTACTGTATGCCCTTAAAGGGGTTGTAAAGACAAAAATATTTTCCTCTTGAATTAAAGTCTGACAGTAGCTGATAAAGTAAAAAATAATGTTTTGCATTATAACTAGTTTGATAGCTGTTAAAATCGAGCTGTTTTATTCACCTTTGTCACTCCTGAATCGTTATTCTCACTACAGTTCCCATTAGGCTTAGCCTCCATGCCTGTGAGGGATAAGAGAGCATCTTCACGCAGGGCTGTAGTCATAGGGAGGGGGTGAGCACATTCTGCTTTCCACCATGCAAAACGGCTCAGATGCTGGTGAAAAGCAAGAAGAGGAGAGACAGGAAATGGCATTTTCAAACCTGGATTAATGTATTTTGGAGGTCAAAAGGAAAAACGAGGCAAGTGATATTTAAATGCTCTAGCTTACAGCAATCAGTTGAGCTAATAAAAAAAAGTATCTTTAGTGTTCCTTTAAGTTGTGCATACTGTTGTGGTGGAAGTGAAATAAAATTAATATTTTATTCTATGTTACTTTGTGCTTAAATGTTGCCAAATGTTGCTTTTCTTTCATTATCTCTTTTATTTGTTTTTTTATTTCTTTATATTCATTATCTATATATGCATGTGTGAAAAGTATATATCACAATAGTGTTTGTTTTCCTTAAGAGTTTATATAAGATATGATGTTTTTAAAGTTACAAGTCAGCATTGAAAAATAGACAAAGGAGAGCTATTCAATTGCCATCCCCCCCCTTGCTCCAGATGTGGTCAACCCCCCCCCCTCCCTCCTTGTCCTTGTTTTACTGAAGGAACTTTGTGTCTCGTGACAAGAGAACTGTTTAGGCCAAATATGGATCTGCCTCTGAAAACCTGGGTTTGAGATCCCTGTATATGAACATTCCACAATAAACATTACATGAGGCTCCATGTGCCATGAGGGCTTCATACCATATATGGACTTACAAGGAAAATGTGTGCCGTGTGCAAAGAACAGGTGTCACAGGGGGGCGTGTAAAATGGGAGTGAATTATATGAGCTGACCAATGTGAATGTATGTATTTGTGATGTCATATTGTTAATAAAGGGAGCCGCACGGGCTCCACCCCTTCCTCTTTATGGCTGAACGCTGGAAGGTGAAGATGTAAACGTTTCTCTCTCTGGTTTGCATGTTTCACTATCATGATTTGAATCAAACGGCAGAAATGGGTTTCGCCCTGAGGTTGTATCAGGGGTCAATCTATTTCACTATATACAGTAAATTCAGTATAATAATACCCAATATACCAATATATGAATGTATGTTTCTAGGCCTGGTCTCAGAAAGTATTTTGTATTTTGCAAGGCCTCTCCTGGAATTTGGTACTCGGGGAGGACTTTTCATTTCACAGTGCCTGCCAGTTGGGTTCTTGCACAAAGGGCTGTCTAGCTGCAGTGTGTTCCTCCTGGCCTTTTTTAGTGTGGCCAGGAAGAACTGGTGCATAGTTCAGCCTGGATGCCTGTAGTCTGTCAAAGTCTATGGCAGGCTGTGGCTGAACCAAGTGCTACCAGCATTCAGGGAGAAATGCCCAGAATGCAGGTCTCCAAGGTACACCAAAATGCTGGGAGGAATGTACTGTAGCTAGAATGCCCTTATGAAAATGGCCTTACTCTGCTAAGGAGCCTCCAGAGTCCTGCTGTGGGTGTTTTGCTTGGAGTCCTACATGTCTTGTCAGCTGGCCAACCCTTGGTGAGTTTGTCATCAGTGTGTTAGACAGGGCTCAGATAAAACAGCTGTTCTGGAGAAGGCCTTTCCTCTGAGGAGAAGAGCTTATGAGGAGGTTTTGTGCCTGGTTTGAGATCCAGAACTGGAGCCTGGGTATCTCCCCTCTGTGTAAGCAGACTGTGCGAGAAATGGAGAAACACTAGAACAGAGGTGCCCAACCAGTGGCTCGGGGCCACATGTGGCCTGCAGAGCCTTCTGATGTTGCCAGTGACATTCTTCTATGGGATGGTGGTTTGGCAAGCCCAGATTGCTGTTTGCCAACCTGCCATCTCAGAGCATCAGTGTTGTGAATGAAGACAGCGGTAGAGGAAGCAGAGCCACATAAACTGATGCTTCCTATATCGTGCCGGCTCCTGTCACAAGTGGAGTGATACCAAATGCACTCTGTTTTAACATGCAGGTTTGGTGTGCTTTCAGACAGTGCACCACACCTGCAGGATATGATAAAAGTCTAGGGAAAAGTGCAGCTAACAGGTGCACTGCTCTGCACATGCGGTGTGGACAAACCACAACGCATCAGTGTGAAAGCAGCCTTAGGCCCCTTTCTCACGATCAGTTCGACCGAATTGGACCCTCCATTCATCTCTATGAACCAGCAGATGTAAACAGACGTGTGTCCGTTTACACCCGCCTACCTTCAATCCGATCCGCTAAAAAAAACAAAAAACAGAAGGGCATCTGTCACATTGCTTAGAACCTGCTCTATTTTTTCTCATTGTTTTTAACGTCGTCGTTTTTCTCGTCGTGAAAAGCGGTCGTGTGTAGGCTTTAACGACAGCGAAAAAACACACGCACTCAGAAGCAAGTTATGAGAAGAAATTTGCATAATCAGCCCAAAGGGTGGCGCCATTCGAATGTAACTTCCCCTTTATAGCGTTTGTCATACGTGTCGTACGCGCTTTGCTCAAGCATTTCTTATTACGATCGTGTGTATTCAAGGCAGGCTTGAGAGGAATCACGTAGAGAAAAACTTTGTTTTTTCCCATGACATTAAAAACCATCGTGTGTACGCGGCATAACAAGCTAAATAGACTTCAAGCTCAAAGTATCATTAGTGGTGGCTTGGCAAACCCTGTTGCCCATGTGCTGCCACAACAATCTGTGGGAGGAAAGGAGAGCCGTTAACCAGCAAGTCTATCCGCACATTGTTTACACTGATAATCAGTGCCACCTATCAGTGCAGTCTCATCAATGCCTCCTCATCAGTACTGCCTCATCATCAGTGCCGCCTCATCAGTGCCCATTAGTGAAGAAGAAAAATTACTTATTTGCAGAAACTAAGAAAAACATTATTATTTTTTATTTTCAGTATTTTTTCATTTGTTTAGCAAAAAGTAAAAAACCCAGTGGTGAGTAACCACTTCAGCCCCCCTTCAAGACCAGGCAATTTTTAATTTTTTTTTGCAATACGGCACTGCGTTAATTTTACTGACAATTGCGCGATTTTTTTTACTAGTAATGGGTTTTTTTCAGCGATTTTTAGCGGGACTGCAACATTGCGGCGGAGAAACTGACAATTTTGGGCACCAGTGACACCAATACAGTGATCAATGCTAAACAAAATCTTCACTGTACTAATGACACTGTCAGGGAAGGGGTTAACATCAGGGGCGATCAAAGGGTTTGTCTCTAGAGCACGGGTGCCCAACCAGTGGCCCGGGGGTCACATGTGGCCCGCGGAGGCCTCTGATGTGGCCCGCGACCTCCTGCTCAGAGATGGAATAAAATTTAATACTGTTATTAAAGTGGAGTTTCCATCCCAAAATGTTTTTTTCATTATTGTGCTCATTAGACCTAAAAAAGGAAAAAAAAAATGCCTGTTGCTATGCGGTCCCACGAGATCTGCTTTTGAAATCACCTAGGATTCTGACATCATCTTTCTCTAATGCTCCTGGGAAATGTGTGTCATCATTTCCCAGGATGCAGTGCGCTGTCCAATTACCACTCCCCATCCAAGACTTCCAGGAAGTAAGTTCTTGTTGGCTTCACAATGCCCACATTAAAAATGACAACGGTGTGGACATAGTTTTATAAACTATCTTTTTTGAATAACTATGCGGAGCGGTGGCAGATTGTAAAATAGTAAGTGACCGTACTTATATTATAAAAATGCATGATGAAAGGACATGGTTGGAACTCCGCTTTAAAGGTCAGTTTATTATTAAAATCACAGTGTATATATGGGCATATTTGTTCTGCAGTGGTTACTGAGAAGCTTTCAAACTGACAGCACGTGTAGAGCAGGTTACCTGCACAGAGCCATAGACTTCTGTTATTCCCCACGAGTTTGTTGTGCTTTCTGAAAGTGCACTACACCTACAGGATATAATAGAAGTCTAGGGCAAAGTGCAGCTAACCTGCAGGAAAGCCACAGGTGAACGGTGCTGCATCCGCAGTGTGGGTAAACAACAGTGCATCGGTAAAAAAGAAGCCTTAGGCCCCTTTCACACGGTCAGTCCGACCCAATCGGACTCTCCATTCACCTCTAAATAGTGGCAAATGTGAATGGACTTGTCTGTTTACAAACGCCTACCTCCAATCCAATAATAAAAAAAAGAGTAGAGTGGGCTCTATAGAGGAGAGTAGGCTGCTATCTACCAGGCCATTGTGGCCCACGACCAGTTACCAAGTCGCCTAAGTGGCCCTTGCTCTTCAAAATGTTGGGCACCCCTGCTCTAGGGGGTGCTTTCCAACTGTGGGAGCTTTGACTGGGGGAAGACAGATATTCATGTTTCTGCTTAGCAGAAACACAAGGGCCAGATTCACGTACATTGGCGCATATATTGACCGGCGTAGCACACCTCCTTTACGTTAGACCAGCGCAATGTAGAGGCGCAAGTACCGTATCCACATAGTATTTGCGCACAAATTTGCGCCGGTGTAACGTTAATTCCGAGGCGTAAGGCGGTGTAATTCAAATTGGGAAGGACGTGGGCGTGTTCCATTGAAATGAGCCGTGACCCCATGCAAATGAAGGGCTGGCTGGATTGCGCATGCGAGCATGAAGCAGACTATGGTCAGCACCTCTCTGCGCATGCTCAGAACCCGGCCTGGTGTAATCAGTGAGATAAGAACTAGGCCCGGCATACTTAGTGAGCTACGCCCAGGGCATAAATAGGCCCAGACATACGCCCTTCCATTGCAAAAGTACAACCATTTGTTTCCCTCCCTGAAGAAAGGTGCTTTTGTTCCGTTGTCTGTTGCTGTTTGTAGGTTTGTGTTGTGTCGTTGTGTTTTTTGGATTGTGTGTTTTTAAGAGATGTCAGAGAGGAACTGGAAGTTAAACTACTATGGGCCAGATTCAGGTAGTCCAGAGCATCTTTGCTCTGGAGTAACGCTTCTCATTTGCGTTGCGCTGCAGAAATTTTAGGAGCAAGTGCTGTCATTCACGAAGCACTTGCTCCTAAAGTTGCGGCAGCGCATCGCAAATGAGCCGGCGGAATTCAAATTGGGCGGGTACGGGGCGTGTAGTATGCTAACTACGCGCGATCCCGCCGCCAACGTACTGCGCATGCGTCGAGTTTCAAAACATCCCCGTGCGCATGCTCCAAAATCTGTGAATGAACGTCAATGACGTCACATTCCCATTCATGACCGTTTTACGCAAGCGACGTTTTTTTTTTTTTTCCCGACGAGATGACGACGCCTATACCTAACATAGGATACTCCAACCCCATGTAGGTATATCTATGCGCCGCGTATCTCGTCCGGAAACGTCGTATCGTCATTGCGTCGCGCCGGAATTCGATCGTGAATTGCCGATTTCCGCTCATTAACATATTTTTTGAGCGTAAATCGGCGGGAACGCCCCCGGCGCCATTTTTAAGTTGAAGTAATGATGCGATGGCGAAACTCAGTTACGCTGCTCGCATCGGAACTTCAACCCGGCGTTTCTTGTTTTCTGGTTACAGAAAACAGAAACGCCGGCTCAAAGTCACAGTTAGGCTGGCGGATCACTCGATCCGCCAGCCTAACTGTTCGTGAATCTGGCCCTATATATATATATATATATATATATATATATATATATAAAATGTATATAATAATAATAAATAATATAATTATAATAATATTTAAAATATTAAATATATATTAGATATAAAAAATAAAATTATCTATTTATTATATTAACTAATATAAAATATATACTAACTGAATCTAAATCTAAAATATATATTTACCCATTAGGGTGAAAAGAGCCACTGGCAAGGAAATGGAGTGTTGCCAGGACCTTGACCAGTGGCAGCACTGCATGTGAGCGGTGTGTTGGGCTGGTGATGTCATCCTGCAGGGTTGTGGTTAATTCCATGATGGCATGAGGGGTGAATCTGAAGATGCGATACACCTCAGAATCACTCATGCCAAAGATGTCTATGCGTGTGCGGTATATCCTCTCCTGTGTCCTCCTCCGTGCCCTCCTCTGTGCCCTCCTCCTTCTGCGCTCATCTAAAGTCAGTAGTATAGCTATGAGCAAGGATGCCCCTGGCATGTTGGCATACAGATTGTTGTCCTGCAAGTGTGGCTGCTCAGCTCATCCCTAACGGTGTTGCTTTAGCTGTATGTAGACGGATTGTCCAATTTTAAACCTGCTTTTATAAGGACTAACTTTAGACCGGATGTGCAGCTGATGCGCACAGCACGTAGCCTGCACCGCACATACTTACTTTTGTGGATCGCCGTATCTCCCTCATTTGCATATTTGAATAGCAAATCAATGGTGTGTCTAGCGCATTTTTGCGCACACGATGCGCTGGTCTATCGAAATTACGTCGCTCGAAAAATTCTAGAATTCAGGCGTATATCGTTTTGGGGATACGGCGCATAGATACGCGTGCGCATATTTAGACTTATGCCGCGCATTACGTGAAACGCCGGCTTAAGTGCTTTGTGGATCTGGCCCAAGATCTTTATCCTCCCCTTTGGCAGACCAGCGGTCTGCCTTGTTTACATAGGTAAACCGCCGTTCTGCCTCTCCTCAGAACGACCAGCGGGTCCCCACAGACATTGCTGGACCTGCTGATTGGCTCCTGATGTGATCGGATACTGGGCAAGTCCCAGACCCTATGCACGAGATCACGTACAGGTATGCGATTTCACGCAGGAGGGCCCTGCTGCAGTATATCTGCATGGGCTGGTTAAATACCATCAAAAGAAAGCTAAATTTGTGTGAAAAAAAATGATAAAAATGTCATATGGGTACAGTGTAGCATGACCGCACAATTGCCATTCAAAGTGCGATAGTACAGAAAGCCAGAGGTGTATTTAGGTTTTGTGCTGCCCTAGGCCTGACTAAACTTGCGCACCCCCTAATTTAAATATGACCCACCCCTTCCTGTCAAAGCCACACCCCTTCTTCTTTAAGACCCGCCCTGTCATATTCATGGGAAGAGGACAGAGGGAAGCCGTGGGTGACGGACAGAGGGACGCAGTGGGTGACGGACAGAGGGATGCCGTAGGAGACGGACAGAGGACAGATGCCACTCGTGGCCTTTTCCCAGGATCGCCGCGAGCTGCGGGCAGGATGTTTTAGGCGAGGCCGCAGCTTCGGCCTAGTCCTCAGAGCACTGGTCCTATGGAACAACATTTTTTTTTGTGCCCATGTCTACCTTCCCAGCCAAGACCCCACTTGCCTGGACGCTATTTCTAGTCGCCATGGCGACCAGGATTTGTCGAGCCCTGGGTTACAGCGTGGCTACATGTCTGGTGATGCGGGTACAGCGTGGCTCCCTCTGTGGTGGCGCGGGTACAGCGTGGCTCCCTCTGTGGTGGCGCCGGTACAGCGTGGCTCACTCTGTGGTGGCGCCGGTACAGCGTGGCTCCCTCTCAGGTGGCGCAGTTACAGCATGGCTCCTTCTCTGGTGGCACGGGTACAGCGTGGCTCCCTCTCTGGTGGTGCGGGTACAGCGTGGCTCCCTCTCTGGTGGCACGGGTACAGAGTGGCTTCCTCTCTAGTGGCGTGGGGTACAGCGCGGCTCTCTAGTGGCGCAGGGTACAGCACGGCATTGGGTACAGCACGGCTCTCTGGTGGTGCGGGGTACAGTGTTGCTCCCTCTCTGGTTTCTCAAGCACAGTATTCTCTTTTGCGCCTCTTCTAACACCCCCTCCCTCCAGCAGAGTGCCTGCATGCTGGGGGCTGTAGCTTAGTGTCTATGGACACACTGGGGCCAGAGACTTAATTTCCCATGATGCCCCCCCCCCCCAGAGTCTTGTGATTGGACTTCTGCCGCCCCCCGCAAAGTGCCGCCCTAGGCCTGGGCCTTGTCGGCCTAGGCCAGAATACATCCCTGCAGAAAGCTGAAACTTAGCCTGGTCAGGAAGGGGGTAAAAGTGTCCGGCATCGAAGTGGATACTCTCAGTAGAAATGTACTGTGATTTTTCTTTTCAAACCAAAATGAAAGCGTGTGAAAACAGATATCCACAATGTATCTTACCTAATGTTGTGCTTTGCATGCCGTTCTTCAGCTCATTATAAACAGGAAGGCCTCACACATGCTACAGGATCAGGAAGAAATACTGGAATCGTTCAGGACTTGAAGTGGCTGTTTGTCCTTGCTGAAATATGTGACCTAAAGCCTCCTAAGGGATTAATGCGTCCTCGTTTTTAGCTGTATATATTTCCAGTATTTGTCCAGTCTAAGGTCGAAGTTCAGTTTCCCTAAATTACCAAGAGAAACAACAGCTACATTTGCATTAAGAGCGGATGTTTGATTTGCCATTGTTTTCTTGTTGCACAAGTGGCTCACATTCCCCGGGTTATGACCCCAGTAGATAGATGGCCCTTCCTACTCTTTACCAGGGAAACAGTATTACATGTCCTATACATTGAAGACAAGCCGTAGCTGCCTTTTTCTGCAAAAGTCTTGGCCAGCAGCCACTTATTTATTGTTCAGTAAATAAATATATGTTGTACTAGGACTGTTTTGCCTGGGACCCATGATGGAGTTCTGACAGTAGATAGAAAGGCAAATTACAGACTTTACTTGTTGCATGCTTGTTTGGTTAGTGATTCAGAAGGTACAGGAGACAGACGGGCAAATAGCATTTCCAAAAATAAGTCAACAATGGTAACCCATGACAGGTTTCCTTTGCGGAACGACTTTACCTTTGCATTTTAAATGCCACCTTTCAATAAATATCATAAATGACCTAAGTGCTCAGCAAGTCCTCATTAAATCATCATATAAAATTATTTTGCACATTTACTATTGTAATGTGGAAAATCTGTATTTTAAAGCAGGCTTTAAAGGGGTTGTAAAGGTTCAGTTTTTTTCACCTTAATGCATCCTATGCATTAAGGTGAAAAAAAATATTACGAATATCGGCCCCCCAGCCCCCCGGTTTTACTTAAGGTTTTATTTGCGAACACGCTCTTCCTCTGCCTGGCCTACTTGGCTCTTCATTGGATAGATTGATAGCAGCGCAGCCATTGGTTCGCGCTGCTGTCAATTAAATCCAAGTCCTGGAATTGGTGGCTATGGCGGGGGATTATCTGAGGAGGGGGGAAGCCGAGACAGCTACCGTGGGACCCCAGAAGAGGACGTTCGTGGCCACTCTGTGCAAAACGAGCTGCACAGTGGAGGTAAGTATGATATGGTTGTTATTTAACCACTTAACGCCCGCCGCACGCCTATGTACGTCCACAGAATGGCACGTACAGGCAGATGGACGTATAGTTACGTCCCTGCCTTCTAGCGGGTCGGGGGTCTGATCGGGACCCCCTCCGCTGCGTGCGGCGGGCGGCTTACCTCTGGGAGCGATCTGTCTTGAGGGGGCAGCTGTTCGTTTCTGTCCGCCCCCTCGTGATCGCTCCCAGCCAATCCCCTTGTGTCCCGCCGTGTCATTTCCTCTGCCAGTAAAATGTAAACACTGGCAGAGGAAGTGATCCTCTCGGCGGTATTTTCAAACCACTGAGAGGAGAGAAGAGTCAAAGTAAGTCGCACCTAACACTACACTGACACCAGTACACATAGGCACATTTAACCCCTTGCGATCACCCCCCCCCCCACCCCCCTGTCACAGTGTCACTGAATGCAGTGATCATATATATACTGATCACTGCATTTAGTGTCAGTGTGACAGTTAGTGTGACAGGCAGTTAGTGTTAGGTTCAGGGTAGCCCCGTACCCCCCCCTAATAAAGTTTTAACCCCTTGATCACCGCCCTAGTTAACCCTTTCACTCCCTATTGCCAGCGTCACTAAGCGACCATTTTTCTGATCGCTGTATTAGTGTCGCTGTTGCCGCTAGGTAACTAATTTATTTTATTGCGATTTTTTTTTTTTACTAAAGACATGTGGCTGAATTAATTTTGGCCTAATTGTTTGACTAAAATTTAGTTTATTCAATTTTTATATAACAAAAATTAAAAAATATTCAAAAAATAATCATGGTATTTGATTGCCGCAGAGGCAATCAAATACCATCAAAAGAAAGCTCTATTCGTGAGAAGAAAAGGATGCAAAATTTGTTTGGGAGCCACGTCGCAGGGCCGCGCAATTGTCTGTTAAAGCGACGCAGTGCCGAATTGTAAAAACGCCTCTGGGCATTTAGCAGCATATTGGTCCGGGGCTTAAGTGGTTAAAAACAAAAACAAAAAAACATTTGAACCTTTACAACCACTTTAAAGCCGAAGTCCATGTTTACTTTAAATCGTTTGTTTGGGTCAAACTGTCCCAAATGACCTATTTCTAGTATTAAATATTAAAGGGGTTGTAAACAGTTGTGTATTTTGGTTTTGTGCTGCCCTAGGCAAGACTAAAATCAGGCACCCCTCCATTTGTGCAGAGTCTCTGGTTGAATGTGCAGACTCTCAAGTGTGGACTCTCAAGTGGTTATGCAGGGTCCCTGGTGGCCATGTGGTGTCTCTGTAGGCTGTGCGGGTCTCTGGAGGAAATGTGGGGTCTCTGGTGGCCGTGTGGTGTCTCTGGTAGCTGTGCAGTGTCTCTGGTGGCTGTGCTGTGTCTCTGGTGACTGTGCGGTGTCTCTGGTGGCTGTGCGGTGCCTCTGGTGGCTGTGTGGATCTCTGGAGGCCATGTGATGTCTCTGATGGCTGTGCAGAGTCTCTGGTGGCTGTGCGAGTCTCTGGAGGCCATGTGTTGTGTCTGGTGGCTGTGCGGGTCTCTGGAGGCCATGTGATGTCTCTGATAACTGTGCAGGGTCTCTAGTGGCTGTGCGAGTGTCTGGAGGCCATGTGTTGTGTCTGGTGGCTGTGCGGGTCTCTGGAGGCCATGTGATGTCTCTGATAACTGTGCAGGGTCTCTAGTGGCTGTGCGAGTGTCTGGAGGCCATGTGTTGTCTCTGGTGGCTGTGCGGGTCTCTTGTAGCTGTACGTTGTCTCTGGTGGTTGTGCTGTGTCTCTGGTGGTTGTGCGGTGCCTCTGGTGGCTGTGTGAGTCTCTGGAGACCATGTGATGTCTCTGATGGCTGTGCAGAGTCTCTGGTGGCTGTGCTGGTCTCTGGAGACCATGTGATGTCTCTGATAACTGTGCAGGGTCTCTAGTGGCTGTGCAAGTCTCTGGAGGCCATGTGTTCTCTCTGGTGGCTGTGCGGGTCTCTGGAGGCCATGTGATACCTCTGTTAACTGTGCAGGGTGTCTGGTGGCTGTGCGGGTGTCTGAAGACCATTTGATGTCTCTGGTGGCTGTATGGGTCTCTGGAGGCCATGTGATGTCTCTGGTGGCTGTGTGGTGTCTCTGGTGGCTGTGTGGGTCTCTGGAGGCCATGTGATGTCTCTGGTGGCTGTGCGTGTCTTTGGAGGCCATGTGATGTCTCTGGTGGCTGTGTGGGTCTCTCGAGGCCATGTGATGTCTCTGATGGCTGTGTGGGGTCTCTGGTGGCTGTGCGGGTCTCTGGAGGCCATGTGATGTCTCTGATGGCTTGTGTGGGGTCTCTGGTGGCTGTGCGGGTCTCTGGAGACCATGATGTGTCTCTGGCAGCTGTGCGGAGTCTCTGGAGGCTCTGTGAGGTCTCTGAAGGCCATGCGACAGTAAATCTGCTTTAGGGCAGTTATGAGCTGGGTAATAATAGCTGCCAACATCAGTGCCAGTTTGCGCAATATCTCTCTGATAACTGTGCAGGGTCTCTAGTGGCTGTGCAAGTCTCTGGAGGCCATGTGTTCTCTTTGGTGGCTGTGCGGGTCTCTGGAGGCCATGTGATACCTCTGTTAACTGTGCAGGGTGTGTGTCTGGTGGCTGTGCGGGTGTCTGAAGACCATTTGATGTCTCTGGTGACTGTATGGGTCTCTGGAGGCCATGTGATGTCTCTGGTGGCTGTGTGGTGTCTCTGGTGGCTGCGCGGGTGTCTGAAGACCATTTGATGTCTCTGGTGACTGTATGGGTCTCTGGAGGCCATGTGATGTCTCTGGTGGCTGTGTGGTGTCTCTGGTGGCTGTGTGGGTCTCTGGAGGCCATGTGATGTCTCTGGTGGCTGTGCGGGTCTCTGGAGGCCATGTGATGTCTCTGGTGGCTGTGTGGGTCTCTGGGGGCCATGTGATGTCTCTGATGGCTGTGTGGGGTCTCTGGTGGCTGTGCGGGTCTCTGGAGACCATGTGATGTCTCTGATGGCTTGTGTGGGGTCTCTGGTGGCTGTGCGGGTCTCTGGAGACCATGTGATGTCTCTGATGGCTTGTGTGGGGTCTCTGGTGGCTGTGCGGGTCTCTGGAGACCATGATGTGTCTCTGGCAGCTGTGCGGAGTCTCTGGAGGCTCTGTGAGGTCTCTGAAGGCCATGCGACAGTAAATCTGCTTTAGGGCAGTTGTGAGCTGGGTAATAATAGCCACCAACATCAGTGCCAGTTTGCGCAATAACAACCCACAGCATTGGTGTCAGTAGCTCCAATAATAAGCCTCCAGCAATTGTGGCAGTTTTTCAAAAATAATCCCAGCAATGGTGCCAGTGTAAAGTGATTGTAAACCTTTGTTTATTTTTAAATAGGAAAAATATCAAAAATACTTACCTCCACTGTGCAGTTTGTTTTGCACAGTGTGGCCCTGAACCTCGTCTTCTGATGTGTCCCAGGGGGTTACCTTGCAGGCGCGCTTTATGCTGCTAAGGGTCAAAGTTTGTTGTGATTCCACGAGCGGGCACAATTTTGAAGAATGACATGTTGGGTAACAATTTACTTGGCGTAACATTATCTTTCACAATATAGAAAAAAAATTGGGCTTCACAGTTGTCCTATTTTTTAGTTCAACATTTTTTGTTTTTTACCAAAAAATTGCGCTTGTAAGACTGCTGCACAAATACAGTGTGACATAAAGTATTGAAACGACTGCTATTTTGTTCTCTAAAGTGTCTGAAAAAAAAATGATGTTTGGGGGTTCTAAGTAATTTTTTAGCAAAAAAAATAAAAAAAATATTTAACAAGTTTAAAGAATAGGCCTGGCCCTTAAAGTGGATGTAAACCAGATTTTTTTGCTGTCACAATGTATAGTAAAATATTTCCTATCATCTGTGCCCAGTCTTGCCACAAAGAGTTTATCCAGCTCTGAGCAATCCTCTTTTTTCAGTGAAATAAACGGACAAACAGGAGAAAACTTTTATCCGTTCCGCCCCCTTGTTGTGAGTGACAGGTTATTTACCTGAAGACAGGCATTATTTTTTAATTCCCACCCCCACTCCTTTTCTGAAGTCATGTGGTTTATTTTCTAGATTTTGACTGAATGTTGGTGATCATAGCATAATTTAGTGTAAGAAATACACAGGACAAAATGCATGTTGACAAGGGGAGTGTAGAGGTGAGCGGGGAGTCTACTGACATCACATCTCCACCCACCGAGCTCCAGACAACAGGTCCACCCACAGAATCTGCAGTTTTTCAGTTCTTATAACAGACAGAGGGGAGACATTTGACAGGTAAGGATACATGCAGGAGGCATCTATATCCTTATAGATCAGCACTATAACAGTAGTTTAGAAAGGATGAGAGTGGGTTTACATCCACTTTAATGGCTAGTTTACACTTGCTCCAAAACAAGGCTTCAGACACGCTTTGTTAACTACTTTCCAACCTGCCGCCGTCGTTTTACGGCGGCAGGTTGGCTCCCCTGCGCGAGAGCCCGTAGCTCTACGTCGGCTCTCTCACAGGCCACTAGGGGATGCGCGTGCCCCCACTCGCCCCCGAGGCCCGGCACCCACGATTGCTCGTTACAGAGCAGGGACCGGGAGCTGTGTGTGTAAACACACAGCTCCCGGTCCTGTCAGGGGGGGAAATGCTGATCTTCTGTTTATACAATGTATAAACGGAAGATCAGTGATTTCCCCTAGTCAGTCCCACCCCCCCTTCAGTTAGAACACACCCAGGAACATACTTACGGTAACCCCTTCCCCGCCCCCTAGTGTTAACCCCTTTACTGCCAGTGGAATTTTTATAGTAATCCAATGCATTTTTAAATGCCAATGGTCTCAAAAATTTGTCAAAAGTGTCCGAAGTGTCCACCATAATGTCGCAGTACCGAAAAAATAGGTGATCAAATACCACCAAAAGAAAGCTCTATTTGTGGGAAAAAAAAGACGCCAATTTTGTTTGGGAGCCACGTCGCACGTCCTCGCAATTGTCAGTAAAAGCAACGCAATGCCGAATTGCAAAAAGTGCTCTGGTCTTTGGGCAGCAATATGGTCCGGGGGTTAAGTGGTTAAAGCTCTCTGAACGCCAGTCAAAGCTCCTGTCAATAAGACTTTTTCACACTGGGGGGTTTTTCAGGCGCTTTGGCGTTGTATTCAATGCTCCTAAAGCGTTGCAAAGAAGCTGCTTGCAGGACTTTTTTTTGACGTTCTGCCAGCGCAGTGCCTCGGTGTGATTGCATATGAGGCTTCTTTCAGGTGCTTTTTTTAACACTTAGGCCCCTTTCACACTGAGGAGTTTTTCAGGCGGTACAGCGCTAAAAATAGTGCTGCTTTACCACCTGAAAGACTCCTTCACTGCCTACTCAATGTGAAAGCCTGAGGGCATTCACACTGAGGCGATGCGCTGGCGGGAGAGAAAAAAATCTCCTGTCACCGATCCTTCCCATTTAAAACAATGGGAAAATGCGGCAATACCCCCCGCAATGCGCCTCTGCAGAGGCTCATTGCGGGCGGTATTAACCCTTTATCGGCAGCTAGCGGGGGTTAATACCGCACCGCTAGCGGCCGATTCCCGGCGGTATAGCGCTGCTATTTTTGGTGGCGCTATACCACCACCGCGGCTCCCGCTCCAATGTGAAAGGGGCCTAAGACCCCTCTCCGATTGGGATGTTTTTCAGGCACTTTAGTGTGAAAGCACTCGGTCTTTCACTTTGGGGTTTCAGCTGCAGCTTCTTTCATGTGCTTTACATGCGCTTTTTATTAAAGCTAAAGCGCCTGAAAAACACCCCAGTGTGAAAGGGGTCTAAATATAATGGTTAGCTTAGGGCTTATTTTTACTTGCTTCGGCTCACCTCGCCTACCACTTCAACACGCTTTTATGATGTGTTTTTGATGCTTCGGTGGTGCTTCGATGAAGCTTCAGTGGTGCTTGATGAAGCTATGGTGAGGCTTCAGTAAAGCTCTTTTGAAGCTTTGTTGAAGCTTGACAGATGCCGCGTGTGTGTATATATCTCATACCTGCAATTTGTCCAAAACAAAGCAAAGATAAAGCTGAATTAAAGCCTCTCAAAAGCAGCAGGTGCTTCAAGTGAGTTCTATGGAGGCTTAGAAGACGCTTTGAAGCACCACTAAAGCTACATGGGGTATAATTTTTTAATCAAAGCTGAAGCAAGGCAACGCAAACGCAGGGTGTAAAAAGGACTGCCAGCCAATGGCTGTGCTGCTCTCAATCCATCCGCTCTAGCTAATCAGCGGCCAGGCTGAGCGGCAAAGAGGATCTCGGGACCGCGCGGGACTTTCGAGGGGTCAGGTAAGTATAACGGGAGCATAGCGGCAGCATCAGATGTTTTTTCACTTTAATGCATAGATTGCATTAAGGTGAAAAAAATAAATAAATCTTTACAACTCCTTTAACCACTTTGCAACCGCCCTATACCGAAAGTACGGCTACAGGGCGATTGCTTAATTCTAAGTGGCCGTTAATTAACGGCCTCTTAGAATCGCGCTCCCGCGCGCCCCCTGAGGCGCGCACACGGGAACATCCGTGACCGCCGGGTCCGGAGGACCCGGCGCATCACGGATCACGGTAAATCGCCGCTGATAGCGGTGGTTTACCACGTGATCGCTCTGTCCAATGACGGAGCGATCACTTGTAAACAGACCGGCGTCACGTGCTGACGCCGGTTCCTCCCTCCTCTCTCTGTACAGTGTGAGAGGAGAAGGGAGGGAGCGGATGGCAGCGGCAGTGCTGCGGGCTGGATCTGTGACAAATGTAGTCACAGATCCATCCATCCATCCCTCCCTGCTCAGCCATCCCTGCTGCAATACTCTGCAATACTGGGCATACTCTGGCAATACTGGGCATACTCTGGCAATACTGGGCATACTCTGATATACTATGGCAATACTCTGGGCAATACTCGGCAATACTCTGGGCAATACTCGGCAATACTCTGGGGCAATACTCGGCAATACTCTGGGGCAATACTCGGCAATACTCTGGGGCAATACTCGGCAATACTCTGGGGCAATACTCGGCAATACTCTGGGGTATACTGGGCAATACTCTGGGCAATACTCGGCAATACTCTGGGGCAATACTCGGCAATACTCTGGAGCAATACTCGGCAATACTCTGGGGCATACTCGGCAATACTCTGGGGCAATACTCGGCAATACTCTGGGGCATACTCGGCAATACTCTGGGGCATACTCGGCAATACTCTGGGGCAATACTCTGGGCAATACTCTGGGGCAATACTCGGCAATACTCTGGGGCAATACTCGGCAATACTCTGGGGCATACTCGGGCAATACTCTGGCAATACTCCGCAATACTCCGCAATACTCTGGGCATACAACACCCCTGTCCCCGTGAGCTCGCATGCAGAAGCGAACGCATACGCAAGTCCCGCCCACATATGAAAATGGTGTTTAAACCACACATGTGAGGTATCTTTATATAATGTTTTGGGGTTCTATGTAATTTTCTAGCAAATGAATGATGATTTTTACATGTAGGAGAGATGTAGGAGAGAAATGTCAGAATTGGCCTGGGTGCTCCCTGCATGTTGGGCCTCTGTATGTGGCCGCACTGTGTAAAAGTCTCACACATGGGGTATCGCCATACTCGGGAGGAATAGCAGAATGTGTTTTGGGGTGTAAATTTGTGGTATGCATATGCTGTGTGTGAAAAATAACCTAATAATATGAAAATTTTATGAAAAAAATCTTGATTTTGCAAAGAATTGTGAGAAAAAATGACAACTTTAAAAAACTCACCAGCCCTCTTTCTAAATACCTTGGAATGTCTTCTTTCCAAAAAGGGGTCATTTGGGGGGTATTTGTACTTTTCTGGCATGTTAGGGTCTCAAGAAATGAGAGAGGCTGTCAGTACATCAGGTGTGATCAAATCGATCAATTTTCAGTAATTGGTACCATAGCTTGTAGACCCTATAACTTTCACCCAGACTAAATAATATCCATTTTTGTTACCAAAGATATGTAGCTGTATACATTTTAGGCCAAATTTATGAAGAAAATTTACTTTTTTGCAAAATTTTATAATAGAAATGAAGAAAAATTATTATTTTTTGCAAAATTTTGTTCTTTTTTCATTTATAGCAAAAAAAATAAAAACCGCAGAGGTGATCAAATACCACCAAAAGAAAGCTCTATTTGTGGGGAAAAAAGGACACAAATTTAATTTGGTTACAGTGTTGTATGACTGAGTTATTGTCATTCAAACTGTGAGAGCACCGAAAGCTGAAAATTGGTCTGGTTATTAAGGGGGTTTAAGTGCCCAGTGGTCAAGTGGTTAAATAGCACCAAAAGTAAGCTCCAATTGTGTGAAATAAATGATAACAATTTCAGTACAGTGCTGAATTGTTAAAAAGCAGCAATGTCAGTGAATGAATCTGGGGCCCATATTTTTAAACACTCTCCCAGTCTGTGTATGCTGTGTACACATTGTACTGTTGTGTCACTCATTCATTTATATATAATAGTTGTATATAATAAAACAGAAGTGTACACTAGCTGTGTGTCAGTCACAAGACGGCTGTGAGCTCTCACAGGCTACACTTCACTAAGCTGTTCTCGGCCTGCCTGCTGCTCTCCGGACAGGCATTGCTGCAGTCACCTAAGTGTTTGGGGTCCTGATACACAGAGCCCCATGTGCAGACACTTCCTGGTTGGCAGAAGCAGAGCCGAGCATCATTGAAGAGAACCGGTTCCCACAATGAAGGTGGTGGCTTTAATCAGGTGATATATTAGGATGAGCAGTGACACTGTGAATGATAGCAGGCAGTGCTGTGTGAGCTGGGAGTCCACATAATGGGGAGCTCTCTATTGTACTGACACTTGTATCTCATTACTTCATGTAGGCTGCTTGTGTTATTTGTATTCCAACACTTCTTACAGTGATAACACCTCATTCTGCAACCCCCTCAGGTAATAAATCATTAAAACTGATGTAATAAATGATCTAATGTGAACAGGCGATGACAATTTCACGAATACGTAACAAACTGTGCAAATCCTGCACATTGATGGATCCATGTTTTCATGATGTTTAAGCCAAATTCTGACCCTACCATCTGAATGTCGCAGCTGAAATCGAGACTCGTCAGACCAGGCAACGTTTTTCCAATCTTCTATTGTCCAATTTTGGTGAGCCTGTGCAAATTATAGCCTGAGTTTCCTGCCCTTAGTTGACAGGAGTGGCACCCATTGTGGTCTTCTGCTGCTGTAGCCCATCTACTTCAAGGTCCGATTACTTGTGCATTCAGAGATGGTATTCTGCATGCCTTGGTTGTAACAAGTGGTCATTTGAGTTAATGTTGCCTTTCTATCATCTCAAACCAGTCTTCCTAATCTTCTCTGACCTCTGATATCAACAAGGCATTTTCCTCCACACAACACCTGCTCACTGGATATTTTCTCTTTTTCGGACAATTCTCTGTAAATCCTAGAGATGGCTGTGTGCGAAAATGCCAGTAGATCAGCAGAAATACTCAGATCAGCCCGTCTGGCGCCAACAACCATGTCCTGTTCAAAGTCACCTATATATATATATTTGCATGGATGGGATTGTGTTATATAGGGGACACTGTGGTCACTGCTGCCAATCTCATTAATGGATCTACAGTACACCTCCCCCAGTTTGCGAATATTATCATCATCTGGGATAGACTATTATTATTAATATTACTAATCAATTTATTATTTGATGGGAGGAGCTTGGATGGCCCCTGGGAGAGTCCCTGCGGTCTGTGGTGGGTGGTGCCTGGGCCTATGTATCTTTCCATATAAGTAGTGTTTGTGGAAGGGTCTGTACTGCTGGGCTCTGATGAAGAGGCCCCTGACGCCTCGAAACGCGTAAGCCAACAGTGACACACCTCTAAACCCCCCCTACATTCTGGAGTATTTACTTCATTGTTTTGTGACAAGCCTTTTATCACCATTTTCTTGTGAGTAGTTTTCAATACTATTTTTATTTAATAAATTGTCAAATGGTAATACACTAGGCTGGTGCGCCTTTCTTTTTCCTTTTTTGTCAGGATTTTCCCCATCCATGAAGGGCAGCAAGGCCACTGTTACCATTTTTTGACATCTGTGGAAATCTCTATGCAGGAGTTTGCTTTTTTGTTCATGTTCAAAGTCACTTAGGCTGCATTCACACCTAATCGCGCGTCTTGACCCGCGAATTGCCGCGACAAAGTGAGGCGTTTTGTACCGCGATTTGCGGCGACAAAACGCCTCGTTTTTAACCCCCCTTTTTGGAGAGGTCCATCATCTCCTATGCCGAACGCCGAAGACACCTGAAAAAAAGGGTCCGGGACTTGTTTTGGGCTTCAGGCATTCAGCGTTTCGGCGTTCGGCGTAGAGATGTGAACCATCTCCATAGAGGGGAATGTTAAATTTCCCCTCCAGCGTATGTGGCGTCGGGCGTAAAAACGCCTAGATGTGAATGCAGACTTAAATCCCCTTTCTTCTACATTCTGATGCTCGGTTTGAGCTTCAGCAAGTCGTTTTCACCATGTCTATATGCATTGAGTTGCTGCCATGTGATTGGCTGATTAGCAATTTGTGTTACCAAGCAAGTGAACTAGGGTTGTCCCGATACCACTTTTTTAGGACCGAGTACAAGTACCGATACTTTTTTTTCCAGTAGTCGCCGATACCGAATACCGATACTTTTTTTAAACGTGTCCCCAAATGCAGCCATGTCCCCCCACATATTGCAGCCATGTCCCCCCACATATTGCAGCCATGTCCCCCCACATATTGCAGAATCGCAATTTTTTTTGCTTAGAATTAGGGTTGTCCCGATACCGATACCGAGTATTTGCGGGAGTACTTGTACTCCCGCAAATACTTCTGATGCTTAAATAGAATACCCCCCCCCTGCCGCCGCATTGAAAGCCGCACCGCATGGGTTAAACGGGAACGTGCGGGAACATCACAGCTTTCATTTGAATAGCTGTAGTGTTCACGCGCGTATAGACACTCCCCCTTGCTCGGGATTGGATGGGTGATCGTGATCTGTCCAATCCCGAGCAAGGGGGGAGTGTCTATACGCGCGGGCAAAACAGCTATTCAAATGAATGCTGTGATGATCTCCATGGGGCGGCGGCGGCTAGGTATGGACATGGCTGAAGGGACATAGCTGCATATGTGGGGGACATGGCTGCATATGTGGGGGGACATGGCTGCATATGTGGGGGGACATGGCTGCATATGTGGGGGGACATGGCTGCATATGTGGGGGAAATGGCTGTATATGTGGGGGGGACATGTCTGCATTTGGGGACACATTTAAAAAAAGTATTGGTATTCGGTATCAGCGAGTACTTGAAAAAAAAGTATTGGTACTTGTACTTGGTCCTAAAAAGTGGTATCGGGACAACCCTACTTAGAATAAAGATCATGATTCTCTCACAATTCTCGCAGTGTAACATCGTCTTTCACATCATACAAAACATTGGGATAACTTTGCTGTTTAGTTTTTAAATTCATTAGTATTTTTTTTTTTATTGCGTATTAAGAACCGTTGCGCAAATACGGTGTGACAAATATTGCAACAACCACCATTTTAGTCTCTGCTAAAAAAAAAATATCATTTTTGGGTGTTCCAAGTAATTTTCTAGCAGATTTTTTTTTACTTGTAAGCAACAAATGTTAGAAAAGGTTTGGTCTTTAAAGGGGTGTTCCAGCCGCAATTTTTTTTTAAAGTCAGCAGCTACTAACAGTGTAGCTGCTGACTTTAAATAGGGACACTTACCTTGTCCTACTTGCCCGCGCTGTTGGCCCCCCCGATGCCGATCCCACGATCGCTCCAGGTCCCGCGCCGCCATCCACACTATGGGAAACAGGCAGTGAAGCCGTACGGCTTCACTGCCCATTTCCTACTGCGCCTGCGTGAGTCTCGCGCTGGCTTGTGAATGGGCGCGCTGCTCTCTGAGAACACACACAGTTCCCAGAAAGCAGCGCGCCCCATTCACAAGCAGAAGAAGCAGAAGAAAAGACACCGCGGTGTGGAAGAGGCAGATTACGGACTTCCGCATAGCAACAGGTATTTCGGGTGAGTATTTTTTTTTTTTCACATTTTTTTTATTAATTGTTTTTAAGCAAGATGAGCAATTGTTGTTTTCCTGGGTGGAACTCCGCTTTAAATGGTTAAACTTCCTTTAGCTACATGTAGTTCTTTCCATTGATAAAAGAACGGAAAGATATTTTGTTTACATTTATTCGCTGTTGTATTTAAACTTGGCAGGCTGCCTGGATTTTGTTTATCCAGCTATGAGAACTCTCTGTACTTGTTAGAGAGAACTGTGACATGCTATTTTGAAGAACGGGAAAGCAAAAAGATCGCAATTTCGATTCTTCATGATTATTCGTGCAGCTCTAATACGTAGCCAATGTATTTCTCCAATGCGAAATGTTCTGTTTACAAGGGTATAGCTGCGTACAGTCACTTAATTGAATAGCAGGATTTATGCAGCACCTGCAGGTTCCCATTAAATTCTAAATACAGTGGAACCTCGGTTTACGAGTAACTCAGTTAACAAGCTTTTTAAAAGACGAGCAACTTTTTTTTTAAATAATTCTAACTCTGTTTGCGAGTGTTGTCTTGCAAAACGAGCATAATTCAAGCTAATGGGGCCTGCAGTACTGCATCGGCCGTTCGGAAATACATGAAAAGACCAGAGGATAGCTCGGCTGACCTCAGCAAACCTCAGGAACAAAGTCTTTCCGAGGTTTGCCGAGGTCAGCCGAAGTGTCCTCTGGCCTTTTTGTCAATTTCTGAGGCTTTTCGGCGCCCCCCACTTTTGGCCGCATGCGGTATTGCATGCCATTGAAGTCAAAGCGGAACAAATTATTTTCGTCTCCATTGACTTCAATGGGGAAACTCGCTTTTATATGCAAGTACTTTGGATTACGAGCATTCTCCTGGAATGGATTTTGCTCGTAATCCAAGGTTCCACTGTATTATAATTACATATATTAGTAGCAACATACAGATATCAGAATAACATTTTTTTTTTTTTTTTTAGATAGGGGACCTAAAGGCCTCGATCACACGGATGCTGAGACTGGTTTATTGTGAACTGGTTGGTTTTAATGGCATCTTTAGCCTCCAGGTGCTGTGTGCAGGCAGCCCATTGAACTCTATTAGAATGCAGAAGCTGCATGGACACAGCCATTTGTCCTAATGTGACCGGCATATAAGTGCAGGTGAGCGGCTCCCGATGAGTGTCTGTGCAGCCCTTGTTTCTTAATAGACTTCAGTGGGCTGCAGCACCTGGAGGCTAGAGACGCCAAAGGACTACCTCTGCATTTTTGCTGAATTATAGGTATTTGACCAGGTTAGATAGCTGAAGTTTATGTGTCTCAAGTTATGGATATTGTTCTGCAAAGTGAGACATCGCCAACTGTATAATTCTGCACAAAGTTTCCAACTGTCTGACCCATACAATGTGTAAATCTTTTTTTTTTTTCTTTTTTTAGTGGCGGAAAGGACAGTTGCTACAATATGATGCAGTGTGTCATGGCAGGTCACCAAATTGTTGCTCTTGCCAACTTGAAGCCTCCTGACAGTGCAGGTAAGAATGCTTAATTTCAAAGATATGCTTGCTACTAAATGCGACACTAGGAAAAGTTTTTGATCACAATGGAAATTATGGTCTGATGCCAAGTACACATGACCGTTTTGCGGGTTGTAAAAAACAATGTTTTTCAGCCTCTAGGAAAAAACGAACTTCATCATTAAAACGACTTGCCTACACACGATTGTGAAAAAAGGTGCTCTAGCAAAGCGCGGTGACGTACAACTGCACTATAAGGGGAAGTTCCATGCGGATGATGCCACCCTTGGGGCTGCTTTAGCTGATTTTGTGTTAGTAAAAGACGATTTGCGTTTTTCTGTCTGTTACAGCGTGATAAATGTGCTTACTCTATTACGAATGGTAGTTTTACCAGAATGAGCGCTCCCGTCTCATGACTTGCTTCTGAGCTTGCGCAGGTTTTTCACATCGTTTAAGCCAACAAACGATAATTTTTTACAACCTGAAAAACTACATTGTTTAACCACTTAAGCCCCGGACCAATTTGCTGCTAAATCCCCAAAGGTGTTTTTACAATTCGGCACTGCGTCGCTTTAACAGACAATTGCGCGGTCGTGCGGCGTGGCCCTAACACTAACTGCCTGTCACACTAACTGTCACACTAACTGTCACACTGACACTAAATGCAGTGATCAGTAAATATATGATCAGTGACACTGTGACAGGGGGCTGGGGGGGTGATCTGAAGGGGTTAAGTGTGCCTATGTGTATGGTGTCAGTGTAGTGTTGGTGTGACTTACTATGTGATGTCTTCTCTCCTCTCGCCGGAACGAAAATACCGCCAAGAGAAGAGGTGACATCACGTCCTCTGCCTGTGTTTACATTACACAGGCAGAGGGCGGGCAAAGCGGATTCGCTGGGAGCGATTGCGAGGGGGCGGACAGAAACTAACAGCCGCCCCCTCATCCCGGATCGCTCCCACACACTTACCGACCGCCGCATGTAGCAGGGGGGGTCCTGTTCGGACCCCCCGACCCGCGGGAAGGCAGGGATGTACCCACACGTCCGTCTGCCTGTACTTGCCATTCTGTGGATGTACATATACATGCGGCGGTCGTTAAGTGGTTAAGGACTGCCTCCTGCACATATACGTCGGCAGAATGGCACAGAAGGGCACAAGCACGTACAGGTACGTCCTCTTTAAATGCCCAGCCCTACGTCGCGGGCGCGCGCGCCCGCTACCCAGTCCGAAGCTCCCTGACCGCGGACCCGATTGCTGCTGGAGTCCCGTGATCGGTCCCCGGAGCTGAAGAACGGGCAGAGCTGTGTGTAAACACAACTTCCCCGTTCTTCACTGTGGCGCCGTGATCGATCGTGTGTTCCCTTTTATAGGGAAACACAATCAATGACATCACACCTACAGCCACACCCACCTACAGTTAGAAGCAGACATTAGGTCACACATAACCCCTTCAGCGCCCCCTTGTGATTAACTCCCAAACTGCAATTGTCATTTTCAAATTTTTGCTGTGAAAATGCCAATGGTCCCAAAAATGTGTCAAAATTGTCCGAAGTGTCCGCCATTAGTAGTAACTTTTTTTTTTTTTTTTTTTTTTTTTTTTTTCAGTGTATTTTTTGTGCGTGAACTCGAGAGAGAGGAGCCGGACTGCAGGAGTTGGGAGTAGGCAGACCCTCCCCCCGGAGGCATTCGCCATCCTTCTCCATGCCCCTGGTGGCAATGGCGGGTGTGAAGGGGGGCCTCCCACTCACCCCGCCCTACCTGCTCCTCTTGGGAGCCCAACGGGACCCCAATGGGGCAGAGGGACTCCCCCTATGAGGGAGTGAGGGGGCCTAGCCCACCCAGCCCCGTAGGTCCTTCGCCTCTCTTTATTTTAGGAGACCGCATGGCCAAAGTGTGTGTGTTTTAAACCAATTTCGTGTGCGTGCAAGTGTGGTGGTTTTGGGGGGGGGGGGGTGGGTGTACTAAGCACAGGCCTACCTTGCATAGCACACCCACCGGGAGCCGGGCTGAGACCACCAAACTCAATTCACATGTAGCCGAGACCGGGATCCGAACCCTTGGCTGCAGAGGTGAATGGCTTGTCAACGCAGTGCCAATCACGTTGAGCCACCACAGCTCCCTGTAACTTTTTTTTTTAATAAAAATGCAATAAAACTATCCCCTATTTTGTAAACGCTATAAATTTTGTGCAAAAACCAACCGATAAACGCTTATTGCGTTTTTTTTTTAACCAAAAATAGGTCGAAGAATATGTATCGGCCTAAACTGAGGAAATTCTTTTTTTTTTATATATTTTTTTGGGGATATTTATTATAGCAAAAAGTAAAAAATATTGTATTTTTTTTCAAAATTGTTGCTCTATTTTTGTTTATAGCGCAAAAAATAAAAACTGCAGAGGTGGATCAAATACCACCAAAAGAAAGCTCTGTTTGTGGGGAAAAAAGGACGCCAATTTTGTTTGGGAGCCACATCGCACAACTGCGCAATTGTCAATTAAAGTGACGCAGTGCCGAATCGCATAAACTGGCCAGGTCCTTTAGCTGCCTAAAGGTCCGGGTCTTAAGTGGTTAAAACGAAAAACTACATCGTTTAAAACGTTGTGAAAAAATAAAGCATGTTTGAATTTTTTTTTTGTCCTTTTTTTATAACCTGTAAAATGCTCTGAAGCCCACACACGATAGTTTTAAATGACATTTTTTAAAAACATAGGCCCAGATTCACAGAGCAATTACGCCTGTCTAACTGGTGTTAGACAGGAGTAATTTCAAATTTCGCGCGCCGTATCGCTAGTTTGAATCCTCAAACCATGATACGGCGGCTTCGGGCTTCGATCCGAGAGGCTTACGTCTTCGTAAGCCTTCGGATCTACGCTGCGATATTTTTGCGGCCGCTGGGAGGAGTCCGCGTCGTTTTCAGCGTTGGGATATGCAAATGACTTTTACGGCGATCCACGAAGATACGAGTGGTCTTCGCAATCGCTTACGTCATTTTTTTGCTACGTACTGTTAGACCAGCTATGGCCGTCGTTCCCGCGTCGAATTTAATTTAAATTTTTATTTTTTTTTACCTTTGAAAAAAAGTACAGGGTTCCTCCCTAGCCCTGTGCAAAACTGCTGAATTATATAGGTATTTGACCAGGTTAAATAGCTGAAGTTTGTGTCTCAAGTTATGGTTTTTGTTCTGCAAAGTGAGACATCACCAACTGTATGATTCTGCACAAAGTTTCTAACTGTCTGACCCATACAATGTGTAAGGCCTCGTACACACGAGGGGATATGTCCGCTGAAAACGGTCCGATGGACCGTTTCAGCAGACATCTCCGCTCGTGTGTATGGGCTAGCGGACAGATTTCTCCACCCGACAGATTTCAAAGCATGCTTTGAAATCTATCCGGTGGGAATCTGTCCGCCCGACATGTCTGCTGGTTAGTACACTTACCAGCAGACATGTCGTCCCCCACCGCCGAATGGATTCGGCGCATGCGCGGAAGTGTTTAACTTCCTGGTGCGGTGACGTGGCGGCGTCAACGTCACCGCCGCGTCACCGTCACGTCACCGCGCCGTCCGGCGGCGGGGAATTTGATCCGATGGTGTGTACACGCCATCGGATCAAACTCCCGATCGGACATATCCGATGGAAATGGTCCGCGGACCGTTTTCTTCGGATATGTCCGATAGTGTGTACGAGGCCTAAATCTTTTTTTTTTTTGTTCGTAGGTTCTGGTGCGAACCGAACAGGGGGTGGGGGGGGTTTTAGGGGGGTTGGGTGTTCGGTTCATCCCTAGCCCTGTGCAAAACTATAGGTTGCTGTTATCTGCTATAGATATTCTGTTTATGATAGTCCTCCTCTGCTGTCACTTGTAGGAGGTACCAACATAGCTAACGAGAATTATAAACACATGTGCATTGCAAAATACTAGCAAAAAGCATCATGGGATTAGTAGTCTGCGGGCAGAGCACAATACCATGCATACAATTTACTTTCCCTAGTTTTCCCTTTAGAAATCACCATGAAGTAGTCATTTTTTTGGCTATATTTCTCTTGTTGGGTCACAGGAGAACAAAATTAAGTGCACTTCTGTGACCCACAAGAGAAGTATAGCCAAAAAAATAGCTGTCTATTTCCCAGCTGATGTGGCAGAGAGAATTTTGACAATAAAGTTGAGATCCACCTGAATGTCTGATCGGCAGCGGGCCCAGTTTCTCAGCATACTGCTCAATGCTGGAGCCAGCTGCTCCTGCCCCTCACTGCTCTCCACTCTGAGCAGACCGAGATCTGAGAGATCAGTAGTCGTGTGTTGCTTACAGATTTCTCTTAATTCATCTGCACAGCCCCACAAATACCTGTTGGTCTACTTCATGCAGCTTCCTGTGATGGTGTGGCAATGATGCTGCACTGCTCCTGAATTCAGAGCAGAGTTGGCACTCTTGTGTAGGCAGTACCTCCTGCTTGCACTATAGGGGGATGATTTTTTTTGCAGGGGATGAGAAACACAAACAGCATTGAAGACACAATTTCTAGTTGGATTGGAAAATCTCAGGTTTTAATTCTTGTCAGTATACTAACTTGGTAAATTTCCTCGGACTTCCTGTCCCGATGATAGGAGTTGGACAAAACAATTTATTTTCCCCAACAGTGAAATGGCTCTGTCTTTCTTATCCCCATTTCCAGCTTGATGCTGTACTTTATAGAGAAAAAAATTGCCGCCACTTGCAGGGCCCTCATTTACCCTTTTGCATGTTAGAGCAGCATTTCACAAACATTTTAAATCCAGGGCACCCTTTACATTTATGCACAATGTTGATTAGGGGTGCAACGGATCAAAAAACTCACGGTTCGGATCGTTCCTCGGATCGGCAGTCACGGATCGGATCATTTTTCGGATCAGCAAAAAAAAAAAAAAGACAGTGACCCCCCCCCCCCCCCCCAAGTAGTACAGACACACAGTGACCCCCCCCCCCCCCCAAGTAGTACAGGCACACAGTGACCCTTCCCACCATAGTGCAGGCACACAGTGACCCCCTTCCCACCCTAGTACAGGCAGACAGTGACCTCCTCCCCCCGTAGTACAGACAGGCAGACAGTGACCTACCCCCCCTCTCCGTAGTACAGGCAAACAGTGAGCCCCCCCCCCCTTGCAGACCTCAGATCAGATAGCGGTGTGTGTGTCCCTTGAGCGCGGTCTCCTCCTCCTCTGTGGGTGTAAACAGAGAGGAGGGGCCGCTGCCGGGTGTACCAAGATGGCCGCGGCTCCGGAGCTAGGACGAAGCCGCGGCCTTTCCTAATGCTATGCCCGCGGCGGTAGTCCGCGGATCGCATAGTGATCCGATCCGAAGGGGGTGACCCGTTCGGATCACGGATCAACCGTGATCCGTTGCACCCCTAATGTTAATGTACCCCATTGTAAAATATAGAAAAAACAAATACTGTATTTATCGGTGTATAACACGCACCTTAATTTTAAGAGTGAAGTTTCAGGAAAAAAACAAAAATGTTAAATAAAGAACTTTGAAGCAAAATAAGGGTTGGTGCACATCAATACAGCCTTATCAGTACCTATCTGCAGCCTCACCATTGCCCATTAATGAAGCCTGATCAGTGCCCATCTTCAGCCTGGCCGTTGCCATATTAGACAGAGCCGGATCTCCTATGTATGGACATAACACCGGTCCAATGCCGGGTCTTCAGTGCTAGGAGCAGTCCAGAAGGTGGGACTGGGCGTGACTGCAAAACCGAGCACACAGGAATTCCGGGTCTGTCTAATCGGGTGGCACTTGCCCCCTCCTAGGCAGCCCTATATCGGCGTATAATGCGCATTTGCGATTTGCCCTCTATTTTCAGGGAGAAAAAGTGTGTGTTATACGCTGATAAGTACGGTATACCTTTGCACACTGTTACAGACTAGTATTTTTCTTTATCGCTTTGTCTTGCATATGCAGCTAACATAACTCCAGTGCTGACAGAAAGGGTAAGGGAAGGGGCAACAAATGATGTGTAGATGACCCATGTGCTACTTGTGTAATGCTGCACAATAAAATCTGTGGCTTTGTGTAACCAAAAAAGACACCTGCTGGTTTATTGAAAATTTTTGGTGATTTGGGAAATTTTTGGACATTTTCCTACGGCACGGGTGTCAGCGCTCGTCTGAATGAAGCCTAATTTGATGTGACTTTCACATGCTTTTTCTTTCATATTATTATATTCAGCTATGAAAGGGATGCTGTGAGGCTACTGTAGTCATATGCAAGCACCGCTAGATACCTGCAGCACTACAACGCCTCTCACCAGTGACAGAGCCTCTTTAAAGGGCAGTTGTAGTCAAAAGGTGAACTCCCAATTATTTCATGTTAACTTGCCTTCAGGTTGATCTATGGTCTTCCGTACTGTGTGTGTGTGTATATATATATATATATATATATATATATATATATATATATATATATATATACAGTATATATATATGTGTGTGCGCGCTGCAGCACTTCATTTTAATTGTAACTTAATCTGTACTTGGTTTTCTTTATCCAAATAGCTGTTGATTCTGCTAATGAAGTCCACCCAATGCAGATTTTTTTCGATGGTGTGGCAACGATGTTGCCCTGCTTCTGAATTTGGAGCAGAATTGCAACTTTAATGTAGACTGTGCCTATTTGCATACAGTGAGATGAAAAAAGGGTAGCTATCAGCATTGTCACTGCTGATTTTCAGGCCTTTAGTTTATCAAGTATAATTACTGAAACACACCAATTGTGAGCTGCAGTGTCTGGGAGGGGAAGCCTGTGAGACACAAATGAAGGAGGATTTAGCTCAGTCAAGGAAGTTAAAGGAAGTTATGAGTTTTGTGTATCACATAGTAACTGGATTTGGGACTTGTTTAGACTGTCTTACGTGGTGACTTTAGTTGTACTTTAACCACTTAAGACCCAGATCAAAATGCAGGTAAAGGACCAGGCCCCTTTTTGCGATTCGACACTGCGTCACTTTAACGGACAATTGCGTGGTCGTGCGAAGTGGCTCCCAAACAAAATTTGCGTTCTTTTCTTCCCACAAATAGAGCTTTCTTTTGGTGGTATTTGATCGCCTCTGCGATTTTTATTTTTTGCGCTATATACAAAAATAGAGCGACATTTTTGAAAAAAAATAATTTTTTTTTTTACTTTTTGTTATAAGAAAAATCAAATAAACTAAATTTTAGTCAAACATTTAGGCCAAAATTTATTTAGCCACATGTCTTTAGTAAAAAAAAAATCGCAATAAAAAAAAAAATAGCTACCTAGCGGGAACAGCGACACTAATACAGCGATCAGAAAAATGAACGCTTAGTGACGCTGGCAATAGGGAGTGAAAGGGTTAACTAGGGCGGTGATCAAGGGGTTAAAACTTTATTAGGGGGCGTACGGGGGCTACCCTGAACCTAACACTAACTGACTGTCACACTGCCTGTCGCACTGACACTAAATACAGTAATCATACATATATGATTACTGTATTCAGTGACACTGTGACAGGGGGAGGGGGGGCGGTGATCGCAAGGGGTTAAGTGTGCCTGCGTGTACTGGTGTCAGTGTAGTGTTGTGCAGACTTACTGTGTGATGTCATCTCTCCTCAGCGGCGGTTGAAAAAACCACCGAGAGCAGAGATCACATCACTTCCCTCTTCCTGTGTTTACACAGGAGGATGACGTGACCCGGCGGGAGCGCGCGGATTGGCTGGGAGCGATCCGGAGGGGGCGGACGAATAGCGAATAGCCGCCCCCTCATCCCGGATCGCTCGGCCAGCCACGGGGACCGCCGCATGTACCGGGGGGGGGGGGTCCCGACCCACGGCAAGGCAGGCACGTATATATACGTTGATGTGCCTGCCTGTGCCATTCTGCTGACATAAATGTACATGCGGCGGTCCGCAAGCGGTTAAAGTGGCTGTTATGTTGGTGCTACAATCCCCTCTGTTACAGTAAATTATATGCCCCAGTGTATGTGTTTTGTAAAAAAATACGCTGCTATATACCTTATTTTATAGCGCCACTCTGCGCTCATGTGACTGGCTGCCTCTCTGCTCTCTCGCAGCAAACCGAGCGGGGCCCAGAATCCCCTGCAGTCAGCCAGGAGGAGGAGATGAAAGGAGGAGAGAGGCAGCCAGTTACACGAGCACAAAGCATCACTATAAAATAAGGTAGAAAGCAGTGTATTTTTTACAAAACGCATACACTGGCGCAAATCATTTACTGTAACAGACGGATTGTAGCACCAACACTAAGTTATGATAGCGGCAGGAGGGGAGGGCCAGAAGTTGATCAGAGCTTACAGGCAGAGAGGGGATGGGGAGAGGACAGAGGAGAGCTGCGGATGACTGGGGCACGTAAAATGACCACAATGTCAGGGCACAGCAGCCGTGATATACCACGATGAGTTTACTTGGGGGATGGCAGAACCAGTCCTGTTTCAGGTAAAAGAAAGGGCCAAATTACCCAGCACAAGCACTGTGCTGTATAACATGCTTAAAAGGAACAGGATCTATTTATTTTTATAATTTTTTTTTAGGGTTACAAATGCTTTAAAGTGGAGTTTCCATCCCAATAATTTTTTTCATTATTGTGCTCATTAGACCTAAAAAAAAAAAAAAAAATTAAAAATATATATTATTTTTTACTCATCTGGAAATGCCTGTTGCTATGCGGTCCCACGAAATCTGCCCTTGGAATCACCTAGGATTCTGACATCATCTCCCTCTAATGCTCCTGGGAAATGTGTGTCATCATTTCCCACGATGCAGTGCGCTACCCAATTATCACTCCCCATCCAAGACTTCCAGGATGTAAGTGCTTGTAGGCTTCACAATGCCCACAAGCAAAATGACAACGGTGTGGACATAGTTTTATAAACAATCTTTTTTGAATAACTATGCGGAGCGGTGGCGTATTGTAAAATAGTAAGTGACCGGATTTATATTATAAAAACGCAAGATGAAAGGCTTTAATGATCATTAATCATTTACATATCGGGCAGTGTCTGACTTTTTTTCTAAAATATTTTTTTTTTCCGGATATATATACTTTGTTTGTTCTACCTCACAGGCAGATTGAACAGTAAAGATTACAATTAAAGCGGGGGTTCACCCTAAAACATTTTTCTAACATTACATTGTGCTCACTTTTAACAATGACAGTATGCAGTTTTTTTTTTTCGCTGTACATACCTTTGTACAGCTATTTTCCCCCCCGACTTCCGGGTAGTGAATCCCATGGGACTGGGCGTTCCTATCCAGCAGGAAAGTGATTGACGTGATGACAAATACTACCCCCATCGCTTAAGGAGCGTCACGAGTTGACGAAAGAAGCCTAACGGCGAGTCGGCGCTATACGGCTTTTCTAAATGTTGGTTCTCTCTCTGCAGTGGATGAATTGGACAGCTACATGTACCAAACTGTTGGCTACCAGGCATTAGATCTTTATGCAGAAGCAATGGGGTTACCGCTGTATCGTGCTACACTGTCTGGTGCCAGCCTGAACACAGGAAGAGGATATACCCCCCAAGAAGGAGATGAGGTTGAGGACCTGTATCGCTTACTAAAGATGATTAAGGTATGTTTGTTGGTTTGAGCTTGATAAATGTAAGTATGCCTGCATGTAGTAATGTTTGGTATGCTTTTTTTTTTTAAAGTGTTAAAGAAAAAAACGTTTTTTTTCCCCTCAGATTAGACCGATACGTATTCTTCTACATATTTTTTGTAAAAAAAACCGGTTTGCGCAAAAGTTATAGCGTCTACAAAATAGGGGATAGTTTTATGGCCTTTTTATTAATATTTTTTTTTTTACTAGTAATGGCGGCGATCAGCGTTTTTTTTATTTTTTATTGCGCTGTGACATTATGGCGGACACGTCGTACTGACGTCATCTGGGCACACTCCAGATGACGTCAGTACGACGAAACCGGTAGAGCGATCGTTCCTCTGAGTTACAGCACTCGTTTTTAAGGCTTTTGTACTATATGCTAAATGTGAGTACCCATTCTTGTAAGAATAAAGTATATCATTTTGTGAAACGGTATCACGCTATTGGGCGCTTTCATTTGTCTCCTCTATGAGTGGCTGAGAGGTTGGAAAGACTACATATGGAGAAAAAAAACTGACAGACACAGCAGTGTGGAAATTTATTGTGAGAGCCTGTTACCCCTGTAGGGGTGATTGGATCCGGTGAGTGCGGGACCATTGGGGGAGAGCACTGAGTGATCCACTGACGATTGTACCTGCATGAAGCACCTAGCACCTTACTTTGCATGAAGCAAGATTAAAAATAGTTTTAATTTAATTTTTCTGCATGAAGCAGGATTGGAAATTGGACTTTTTGGAATATCTTTTTGAATACACATTGTTTTGCTATATTCATGTATCATTAATATTGTATTTACTTTCAAGGATTAGCACTATACAGCACTTTATATCTAATGTTATATATTATTTGCACTTTATTTACACCCTTAGCACATTATCCAACACTATAAGTAGGCGCCACCACCTGCTATCTACACCTAATAACATTGTCATTTTTACAGCGATCAGTGATATAAAAATGCACCGATTACTGTGAAAATTACACTGGCAGTGAAGAGGTTAGGTACAAAAATAAGTGCGCTAATAACATATAATGAGACACAATCCAATGTGCTAAATATATACTGAAGTCCATAGACATAAACTAGAAAGTATTGTCCATAAATAGTGTTGCCAACAATCACCATACAGTGTGTAATAGTGTATTGTTATAAAGTCCCGTTGGTGCAATAGTTGCTGAAAACTTAAAATTCTTCCAAAGTCTTGAATGCGTGTATAGAAACTTCCACCACACTCTAATGATTTCACCCAAAAGTGCTCAATAAGTATATGCGCTTACCAGAAACACCTGACTTCTCTAATTAAAAAGAAAGTCAGAAACAGCCTTATGGCCCATACACACGATCCGAATATCGGCCGACGGATCGTACGACTTTTTTCGCTTAATAATCGCGAGTAAATAAAAATAGGTTTTTAAACTCACGAAAATTCTCGTACGATAGAAAAAAACGATCGGAAGTGATGTCACGTGTTGTAATGTATTTGTATTGTATTGTCGGACGACGGCTGTACTGACTAAACGAAAATCGGACGATCGGACATCGGACGAGAACATTTTTCGCGCTTGTCCGATCTAATTTAATCGGATGAACGGTCGTGATCGGCTGTCGAAAGTAGTGTACACACGATCCGAAAATCGTACAATCCATCATCGGACGATCGTTTTTGTCCGATATTCGGATCGTGTGTATGGGCCATTAGCAGTATTGTGACTGCAAACACATCGGTGATAACAGGATAGCTGATGTTCTCAATCCCAGATTGGATACGGTGACATAAATATGAGAAAAAAAAATCCATAGCGTAATACTGCTTAATTTATTAAACATAGGAACATAAAAAAAGCCAAGTGGCCTCTTACATTAAAAGGATGCCAGACCCGGCATCAAGGCTGCTCGCTTGTAAGTCATAGGTAGTCTGCTCCGCTTCAATCCCAGCTACGCTGCCTCGCAGCAGCATGTAGCGGCGTTTGTTCCACTCCGAGACTCTGACAACCAGATGACCGGATACTAGGCGTACCATGTGACTAGTTACGCTGCCGACGTACGTTTCGTTGTGCTAAACGTCTTCAGGGCGCGTGAAGGGGTTAACCACTAGGTGGCGCTGTAAGGCTAAGTGTGCCCTAGTGAGTAATTCATACTGTAGGGGGATGGGCTACAGATGACAAGACAGTGATCACCGCCTCCGATTACAGGAAGCAGTGATCACTGTCATTGTCACTAGGCAGAGCGAGGAGATGCTTGTTTACATCAGCATCTCACTGTGAGACGATCGGGGGTATCCCCGCGGCGATCGAGTTTGCGGCACCCACGGTCAGGCTCGCGGAGCTTGTTGTGGGCTCGCACGCGCGTGCGTCTACAATCATGCGATTTTAAAGGGGACGTACAGGTAGTCCTTCTGCCTGTCCGAGCCATGCTGTCGACACATATCATTGTGCGCTGGTCGACAAGCAGTTAAGTGGTTAAACTGACTCCATTTACAGACCAAAGTTCATTCCATTGATCTAAAGAGCCAAATGATACAATGTTTAAAGTTATCTCTTGGCGCAAAGCAATGTTGATAAACATTTGCCGGGTTTTTTTTTTGTTTTGTTTTTTACAGCTCTGAGCAGAGAATGGTTCTGCCCTTGTTACATAGAATCGTGGAAATGCCGGAATATGATCGTGATGGGGGTTAAATCGAGATTGCACCTTTTATTTGTATTTATTTTTTAAAAGATTAATTGTGTAGCTCTACTATGTGCAATACCATTGCACAGAGCAGAGTCATAAGTTTATATTTAAGAAAAAGATAATCCCAGCATTTACAACCATTTTTAAATTGCCCTAAAAGAGTGCTAAGATTTTGTGCTCCGCTGCTGTAAGTGCCACAGAGATTCTGCATTTTATCGCACTATGCTGCAGCACAGCTCTGGACTGCTTTGCAGTGTGAATGAGACACACAGGAAAACAAGTGTAAAATACATGCATCAGGAAGAATCACCTGAAAGGAATATTGGATTAATTGCTTTATAAATATTACCTAACATTTTTTTAAATATCTGATGCATTTTGGGGATTCTAGAAGACCACTGAGATTAGAACTTGCAGAAAACCAACTAGAAAAGATCTAGACAAAAGATAAATGCCCTGCTATTGGGATTGCTTTAGAAATGTAGAGCCTGCTTTGGAAATTTAGGACCAATAGGTTCCTCTGAGACACTGATTTCTAGGGTTGTCCCGATACCACTTTTTTAGGAGCGAGTACAAGTACCGATACTTTTTTTCAAGTAGTCGCCGATACCGAATACCGATACTTTTTTTAAACGTGTCCCCAAATGCAGCCATGTCCCCCCACATATTGCAGCCACGTCATGTCCCCCCACATATTGCAGCCACGTCATGTCCCCCACATATTGCAGCCATGTCATGTCCCCCACATATTGCAGCCATGTCATGTCCCCCACATATTGCAGCCATGTCATGTCCCCCACATATTGCAGCCATGTCATGTCCCCCACATATTGCAGCCATGTCATGTCCCCCACATATTGCAGCCATGTCATGTCCCCCCACATATTGCAGCCATGTCCCCCCACATATTCATGTCCCCCCACATATTGCAGCCATGTCATGTCCCCCCACATATTGCAGCCATGTCATGTCCCCCCACATATTGCAGCCATGTCATGTCCCCCCACATATTGCAGCCATGTCATGTCCCCCCACATATTGCAGCCATGTCATGTCCCCCACATATTGCAGCCATGTCATGTCCCCCCACATATTGCAGCCATGTCATGGCCCCCCACATATTGCAGCCATGTCATGTCCCCCCACATATTGCAGCCATGTCATGTCCCCCCACATATTGCAGCCATGTCATGTCCCCCCACATATTGCAGCCATGTCATGTCCCCCCACATATTGCAGCCATGTCATGTCCCCCCACATATTGCAGCCATGTCATGTCCCCCCACATATTGCAGCCATGTCATGTCCCCCCACATATGCATCCATGTCATGTCCCCCCACATATGCAGCCATGTTAATCCCCGTGTAACACATACCCGCGGCGCCATGTATAGACACGCGATTGGACGGATCCGTCCAATCGCGAGCAAGGTGGGAGTGTCTATGGACGTATCCGTGTATAGACACTCCCCCCTTGCTCGCGATTGGACGGATCTGTCCAATCGCGTGTCTTTACATGGCGCCGCGGGTATTACAAGTTTACATGTTTACAAGGTGCACGGGGATTAGCGGCGGTCGGCGGCGTGCGGTGAGCGGCGTGCGGCGGGGGGGGGGGGGGAAGTATTCTATTTTGGTATCGGGGGTATTTGCGGGAGTACAAGTACTCCCGCAAATACTCGGAATCGGTCCCGATACCGATACTGGTATCGGGACAACCCTACTGATTTCTATTTTCAAATAATTTATTAAGATTTTTTACAAGAAATAAATACAACATATAAGGGCAATGGCTACATCTTCATTCAGATATTTTAGGTGAATACTACTTTATCTAATTGGTAGAACTTTGTGGTGTCCCTCTGACTCCAGCTGGGCAAATCTTTCACATAAAGACTGCTAGTGGAAGGTATAAAGATCACAGGACAAAATCACATTTTGTTGAATACCCGGTAAAATATCAAAGTAACTAGTTATACATGGATCACTTGCATAATCATTTTATATCCAAAAAGGTACATGAGGTTTAATGTTCTGAAATTTGACTTTGTTGACTTGGTCCACTGTGCCCAATTTCACTATGCGTGTTACACAGTTATCTCAGCTAAGAAAACTGGTCATACAGGGTATAGAGACATAAAAGTTAACTGATTCCTTTTCAAAATGATTAAAAATAGATAAAAATCAATCATATAATGTGCCTGCAGGTTAGTTTCACTTTTGAACTGGCTTCATGTTTCTGCAAAGTAGAAATAGACACACAGAACAAAAACAAACAAATCCAGGGCAGTGTTTTGTTTATAAAATGAATCTGATTGGTTCTGGGAAGTTTTAGACACACAGTAATGGCAGCTTAAACCATTGTGAGAAAGCTCCCAGCACTGGGGTTATAAGGAAACAGACAAGCAGGAAGTGTGGAGAACAGAGCAGGATTACAGCAACTTCAAAGCAAAAATGAACAATAAGGACATGAAACCAGTACTGCAGTAAGGTAAAGGAAGCTATTTAGCTAAAAAAATCCTTTAGTGATCCTTTAAGCCCCGGACCATTTTGTTGCTAAAGGACCAGGCCCCTTTTTGCAATTCGGCGCTGCGTCGCTTTAACTGACAATTGTGTGGCCGTGCGACGTGGCTCCCAAACATAATTGGCATCCTTATTTTTTCACCACAAATAGAGCTTTCTTTTGGCGGTATTTGATCATCTCTGCGGTTTTACATTTTTGCTCTATAAAATAAAAATAGAGCGACAATTTCGGAAAGAATTTAATATTTTTTACTTTTTGCTATAATAATAAATATCCCCCCCCCCCCCCAAAAAAAATAAAATAAAAAAAAAAAAAAAATATATATATATATATATATATATATATATATATATATATATATATATATATATATTGTATTTATTGGCGTATAACACTCACTTTTTTACCCTGAAAACCGAGGGAAAAACTGTGCCTGCGTGTTATACGCAGGGGCCGGTGGAAAGTTTTTTTTCCTGAAACTTTTTTCCTAAAGTTAGGGTGCGTGCTATACGCCTGTGCGTGTTATACGCCGATAAATACGGTGTGTGTGTATATATATATATATATAATATATATATATATATATATATTGTGACAGGGTACACGATGGTATGTACACCAGTGAGAGACTGGAAAGGTCAGCGTTCCCTGCCCTGGAAGGGGTTAAGCCTGGCCAACAGGTAAACCTCCTCTCTTCCCCCTATTAATTAACAGTCACCTGGTAAGGAAGTAGGAAGGGAGAGCTCAGTGTGAGGCTGGGTTCACACTACGATTTTCCCGTCCGTCAGCCGCATAGGATTTCAGTTTTGAAAACGTATGGGCCCGTACGGGAAAACGCATACATAGACAATGCATTGCAAATCGTATGCATCCGGGTGCGTACGATTTGTTGGCAAAACGTTTTTTAACAGTACGCAAAACCGTGTTCGACCACGGTTTTGAGTCCGTTTTTGAAACCGTATGGCAAACGCATACGTTTTTTTAACATTAAAGTCAATGGAAAACGGACATATGTGCGGTTCCATACGTATAAACCGTATGCGTTTTTCGTCTGCGCATGCGCATTTTCAAAACAAGAAAATCTTTATTTATTAAATGACACTAATTCCAAAAACGTATGCGTTTTTTTAATCAAAACTGGATGGAACCGTACGCACTTTTTGAAACCGTATACGTTTTATAAACGCATACGTTTACGTACGGTTCAATCCGTTTCAGCCGCATACGTTTTTTCATATAAATCGTATGCGGCTGACGGACGGGAAAATCGTAGTGTGAACCCAGCCTGAGAGGTATGCTGAGCCGGACAGACAGGTTGGAAACTGTCTGCATTGGAGGAATAAGGTCTGTCACAGATAATTGTTTATTTGGACTGTTATTTTGTTTGTTTTTTACTGGAGGCTGGAATAGCCCCTCCAGTACAGTGTAGTGAGGGACACTACTGTGAGTTAGCCTCCTAAATTGGAGTAGGCCATTTTGTTTTGTATTATTTCTTTTGTGTGCAATAAAGCCGTATTTAGCCGTATACAATAAGCATGTGATTGGTTTGCGCAAGTTATAGCGTCTACAAAATAGGGGATATTTTTATTAATATTTTTTTTTACTAGTAATGGTGGCGATCAGTGATTTTTTTTTTATCTTTATTTTTTTTGTCACTGCAACATCATGGCGGACACATTGGACACTTTTAAAACTATTTTGGGACCATTGTAATTTTTACAGCGATCAGTGCTATAAAAATGCACTGATTACTATGAAAATTACACTGGCAGTGAAGGGGTTAACCTGTAGGGGGCGCTGAAGGGGTTAAGTGTGACCTAATGAGTGATTCTTACTGTGTGGGGGTGTGGCTTGGCGTGTCACGTCACTGATCGTCATTCCCTATGACAGGGAACAGACGATCAGTGACAGTCTGGCTAGGAAGAATGGGAGAGGTTTGTTTACACTTACCTCTCCCCGTTCTTCAGCTCCACGCGGGCGCGGTCACAAAGTACCCAATCGAATCGTGAGCACTTTCCACAGCTGTGCATGTACCTGTACGCCAATATGTGCAGCCGTGTCATTTTGCTGACGTACATGGGCGTGCAGCGGTTCGCTAATGGTTAACAGTACTGACTCATATAACATATTCATGTAGTTTTTATCTGCATCACTTTTGCAATGTGTTGTTATGGCTATAACAAATTCAACAAGAATTACCACCAGTTTGTAGACAACAAAACTGGAAGTAATTAAAACTATGTTAAAGTTGGCGTACAGACAGGCCAAAGTTTTGGAGGTGAGGTGGATGTTGTGTGTTTAACGTTACTAATGTTTTTTGTGATTGCTTAACTGGTTGCTAGGAAGCAGACTGCCAACATCCTGGTAACTAGTGATCTGGGTGAACACTGAAATGGGGCAGAGCCTGATGGGGTGCTGAGAGACTTTGCCTTCCTTGTGATTGACCGTGGACAGCAGTGGGCAGATTGCATAGCCGCTGTTGAGCTCAAAAGCGACTAAGAATTGTGTCCACTGCCATGAGCTGTCAATCACCGGATAGGCAGAATTCATGAGGGAACAGTCTTAGAGTTCCCCATCAGGCTCTGTCCACCCAGCAACTAAACTCCATGGGTGCTACGTCTGGTTCGTGGGCAGAGCCTAATGGGGAGCTCTGAGAGACTAGTTCCCCTCAGGTCTGCTGAGCCTGCGGGAGGATTTTGTAGCCACATTTTGGTTTGAATAGTGGATATGTAATCCACCCATTGTGAACCAATGGGCCGCGCAATACTCCTCGGCAATGTACCTGTGTGACAGGGATTGTTTGTTTATGCTTATATTACAATCTAGGCTTCATATCTGCTTTAATCTGAACCTAACAATAACCATAAAACTTAGGCAAAAATGTATCCTATTATGTTAACAATTTTGGCAATAAATCTACAAAAAAGTAATCCCTTCTGGAAACGCTTGTCTAGCAGAAGAACCTTTAACATTGTTTGGTGAATGTTTAAAAGGCACTTTGTTAGGAACAAAATGCTTGTGTGGGAAGCCCATTGGGAGATGAGCCATTCTGCAGAGCCACATATTAGCAGAATGTATTCACAGTTCTTGACCTACAACCATTCTGTGGTCTACAAGTTGGGGAATTGCTATGTCCAACATCGCAGCTGGATTTTAGATTTAGAATGTGTGTAAAGGGTTTGTTCCCTTTTTTTTTAATCTACTTAGAAACATTTGAAACGGGTGGCAGCATCACAGTAGCGAGGTGGTTGGTACATCCACCTGGCAGCTCTAGAGTCATCGGTTCTTATCTCAACCACAACACTACCTGCATGGAGTTTGAATGTTCTCTCTGTGCCTGCGTGAGTTTCTTCTGGATACACAGGTTTGTTCCCACACTCCGAGGACAGGCTGGTAGGTGTATTGGCGTTTGTCTAAATTGGCCCTATTATGTACAGTATATGTATGTGTGTATGTATGTGAGTTGGGGTCCTTGAGGGCAGGGACTGATGTGAATGTACAATGTATACATAAAGCTTTGTATATATTGTTGGTGGTATATATACTGTAAATACCTGTAATAAATACAATTCTATTCCCTTTAGTTCCTCTCAGTCTGAAGAAGTTCTAGATATGTTGCAGTGATATGGCTTTCTCTTACTAGGTACTTATTCGCCCTTCAGGATCTTTGTACATATTGGAAATGTATGGCCGTTAAGCTGCTAGGACCGTCTAGAACACTTTACACGTGCTGTGCAGGCGTCACACACCAAGTAGCACTGTAAGTTCTTTCTTTGATTTTGCTGTATCAGCATCACACACATTAAGTGACAGAAACATCAGAGAATACATCACTCTCCCCAGGGTCAGAACCACTAACCCAAATGAAAGCTAAATGACCGCTAATTAACAGTAACGGCTGCTAATCTTTTCCATAAAGGATGTGGTCCAATTTTAAGCCATAAGTAGCTTGTTGGGAGCGTGCAGTGAACATTTCCAGCCAGAGAGCTTCTATGTAATCGGTAAATAAGTTACTTAGATATATAATTTTATGGCTTTCTTGTCTAATTCATTTAGCTTTTTATTTTAGTTAAGCCCTTTGTGGTTGCAGTGTTGTAACAATGTTCTGTTCATTTAACATTCATTATCACCTTGAGGTTAAAGAAAGCCTGTACTAAGAGAAATACACAGCCTTCCTTTGCTGATCTTTCCGTCTGAAAATAACAGTTGCCCGGGTATTGTAATGATCCAGTGGCTTCAGTACTTGAGTCTCTGATGCAGAGCAATCGTGCAGTTAACTTAAAGCAGTATTAAACCAAAAAGCAAACATGTATTATATTGCAGCTTACCAATTCTTATGCCGCGTACACACAATCATTTTTCAGCATGAAAAAAAAAACGTTGTTTTTCAGCATGTCCAAAAAAACGATGTTTTTCCAACTTCATCATTAAAGGCGACGTTGCCCACACACCATCGTTTAAAAAAAAATGATGAACAAAGCGCGGTGACGTACAACACGAATTATGGCACTCTAAACGGGAAGTTCTATTCGCCTTTGGGCTGCTTTAGCTGATTCCTTGTTAGTAAAAGACAATTTGCGCTTTTGAGTCTGTTACAGCGTGATGAACGTGCTTACTCCATTATGAATGGTAGTTTTACCAGAACGAGCGTTCCCGTCTCATAACTTGCTTCTGAGCATGCGCGGGTTTAAAACGTCGTTTTAGCCCACACACGATCATTTTCTACAACCCGAGAAAAACGACATCTTTTTAAATGACGTTAAAAAATGCAGCATGTTCGAATTTTTTTTTTTTTTTTTCAGAACCTGAAAAATCATGTGTAGCCCACACACGATCATTTTAAATTACGTTTTTCAAAAACAAAGTTTTTTTCATGCCAAAAAATGATCGTGTGTACGCGGCATTAGATGTGATGGCTGCATTTGTTTTATTTATTTTTTAGGCTTTTTTTTTCTTCTATTTTCATCTGATCCAGCCAGCAAGTCCCCCAACAGAATGTATTAGTTTATATAAATAAAGAAAACCATTTAAAACTGTCAGGGGGTGCTTATACTGATCGACATTTATGTATTCATGTGAAAGCTTCATTCCAAAAGGACAAAACTGTTTCCTGTAGATGATTATTAAAGAAGTTGTAAAGGTACAATTACTTTTTTCCTAAATAGCTTCCTTTACCTTAGTGCAGTCCTCCTTCACTTACCTCATCCTTTTATTTTGCTTTTAAATGTCCTTATTTCTTCTGAGAAACCCTCACTTCCTGTTCTTCTGTCTGTAACTCCACACAGTAATGCGAGGCGTTCTCCCTGGTGTGGAGTGTCGTGCTCGCCCCTCCCTTGGACTGCATGAGAGTCAGGACGCTCTCTACGTTGCAGATAAAGGAGCGGTGTGTTAGTGGGCGTCCTGACTCTCCTGTAGTCCAAGGGAGGGGGCGAGCACGACACTCCACACCAGGGAGAAAGCGTTGCATTACTGTGTGGAGTTACAGACAGAAGAACAGGAAGTGAGGATTTTTTTAGAAGAAATAAGGACATTTAAAAGCAAAATGGAAGGATGAGGTAAGTGAAGGAGGACTGCACTAAGGTAAAGGAAGCTATTTAGGAAAAAAATATTGTACCTTTACAACCCCTTTAAGTGTGAGCTGGAGTTTGGCTTCAGTTAGTGTATTTAAACCTGCTAATACATTTAACATTCCCCTCCCCCAGACTGATAATCCTGATTTTTGCTGTGCCTCCTGTGTGCCTTCATCCAGAGATATCTCGCTAATACAGGAGGTGTGTTACTGACTAGATCACCCAGGTAAAAACAGAGGGAAGAAAGCAAAGAAGCTAACCAATGCAGGCACCAAATTTAATAATTGGTAAGCTGCAATGTAATACATTTTTGGTTTTGGGTGTAAAACCGATTTTAAAGTCCTATTGCACATTGGGCACAAAGCTGTACCCCTTAGACTCCCCCCTCCCATGCGTATTTTTTATACTTATTGAACAGGTGACATCATGGCAGTAGGTGGCCCTTACTCTTGCACAGGTCAGTGCTCATATAATGCTGTACAAGTGCTGTTTTTGCAGTAATACTTCAAGTCTAGGCTGTTGTAGTGACATACACCCGGGGTTGGGTCCATGCCACCCTGAGGTTACAAGAGGGAGGGTGGGTAGCATGCAACTCTGAATACCGCAGCAGCAGGGAACAGTGCCGGAGACGAGGTGAGTATTGCAGCTAAATCGTAAAATATATTTGCAAAGTACTGAGCAATTCTTTTTTTACTGGTCCAATAAAGTTGATCTTTTACTGAAGTAATTGGCTGCATATTTGTCCGTGTTCAGTGACTTGGAAAGTATTGAAGTCGGGCAACTAGGATTTTTAAAAGGTCTGCAATTGCAGCTGTTCTGTTCCCTCAGGAGAATATATCAGAAAACAAGGTAGCCTTTGTGAGAAGCCTTGCATGTGAGCGATCATTCTCTTAATGCCAGACTGCATATTCGTCCAGGTAGGAAAATCTTCCCAGTAATATTGAATGGGTTTTGCTACAGCACCCCGAAACTAGCATGAGGTCCAGGATTTGGAGAATGACAGCTTTCACCCAAGGCATCGCACACAGGTATTTTCCTTCTTAGTACATAGGTAATTCTTAGTCTTGTAACTAAACTAAAATCCCCACTGGTGACATTGCAGACGTTGGGGGGATGGGTTGCTTTGTTGGGGTTGCTAGGACCCTGAGTCAGTTGAAATTAAACTTCATTGACCAATCACAGCTACTAGCAGCCTGTATAAAGGGTTTTCTAGTACATTTGTTTATATTGCTCAACAAATTGACCCTCATGAAGGTGTGTCCTTCCTTAGTGTCTCAGCTGATTGATGCTACAGATGAGTATTCTTCCTGGAAGTCTCAGCTGATTGATGCTACAGATGAGTATTCTTCCTGGAAGTCTCAGCTGATTGATGCTATAGAGGAGTATTCTTCCTGGAAGTCTCAGCTGATTGATGCTACAGATGAGTATTCTTCCTGGAAGTCTCAGCTGATTGATGCTACAGATGAGTATTCTTCCTGGAAGTCTCAGCTGATTGATGCTACAGATGAGTATTCTTCCTGGAAGTCTCAGCTGATTGATGCTACAGATGAGTATTCTTCCTGGAAGTCTCAGCTGATTGATGCTACAGATGAGTATTCTTCCTGGAAGTCTCAGCTGATTGATGCTACAGATGAGTATTCTTCCTGGAAGTCTCAGCTGATTGATGCTACAGATGAGTATTCTTCCTGGAAGTCTCAGCTGATTGATGCTACAGATGCGTATTCTTCCTGGAAGTCTCAGCTGATTGATGCTACAGATGAGTATTCTTCCTGGGTGTCTCAGCTGATTGATGCTACAGGTGAGTATTCTTCCTGGGTGTCTCAGCTGATGGATGCTACAGATGAGTATTCTTCCTGGAAGTCTCAGCGGATTGATGCTACAGATGAGTATTCTTCCTGGATGTCTCAGCTGATTGATGCTACAAATTAGTATTCTTCCTGGGTGTCTCAGCTGATTGATGCTACAGATGAGTATTCTTCCTGGAAGTCTCAGCTGATTGATGCTACAGATGAGTATTCTTCCTGGATGTCTCAGCTGATTGATGCTACAAATTAGTATTCTTCCTGGATGTCTCAGCTGATTGATGCTACAAATTAGTATTCTTCCTGGATGTGTCAGCTGATTGGGGCTACAGATGAGTATTCTTCCTGGGTGTCTCAGCTGATGGATGCTACAGATGAGTATTCTTCCTGGAAGTCTCAGCTGATTGATGCTACAGATGAGTATTCTTCCTGGATGTCTCAGCTGATTGATGCTACAAATTAGTATTCTTCCTGGATGTCTCAGCTGATTGGTGCTACAGATGAGTATTCTTCCTGGGTGTCTCAGCTGATTGATGCTACAGATGAGTATTCTTCCTGGATGTCTCAGCTGATGGATGCTACAGATGAGTATTCTTCCTGGAAGTCTCAGCTGATTGATGCTACAAATTAGTATTCTTCCTGGATGTCTCAGCTGATTGGTGCTACAGATGAGTATTCTTCCTGGGTGTCTCAGCTGATTGATGCTACAGATGAGTATTCTTCCTGGATGTCTCAGCTGATTGGTGCTACAGATAAGTATTCTTCCTGGAAGTCTCAGCTGATTGATGCTACAGATGAGTATTCTTCCTGGATGTCTCAGCTGATTGATGCTACAGATGAGTATTCTTCCTGGATGTCTCAGCTGATTGATGCTACAGATGAGTATTCTTCCTGGATGTCTCAGCTGATTGATGCTACAGATGAGTATTCTTCCTGGAAGTCTCAGCTGATTGATGCTACAGATGAGTATTCTTCCTGGGTGTCTCAGCTGATTGATGCTACAGATGAGTAGTCTTCCTGGGTGTCTCAGCTCATTGATGCTACAGACGAGTATTCTTCCTGGGTGTCTCAGCTGATTGATGCTACAGATGAGTATTCTTCCTGGAAGTCTCAGCTGATTGATGCTACAGATGAGTATTCTTCCTGGATGTCTCAGCTGATTGATGCTACAAATTAGTATTCTTCCTGGATGTCTCAGCTGATTGGTGCTACAGATGAGTATTCTTCCTGGGTGTCTCAGCTGATTGATGCTACAGATGAGTATTCTTCCTGGATGTCTCAGCTGATGGATGCTACAGATGAGTATTCTTCCTGGAAGTCTCAGCTGATTGATGCTACAAATTAGTATTCTTCCTGGATGTCTCAGCTGATTGATGCTACAGATGAGTAGTCTTCCTGGTGTCTCAGCTGATTGATGCTACAGATGAGTATTCTTCCTGGGTGTCTCAGCTGATTTGCTACAGATGAGTATTCTTCCTGGAAGTCTCAGCTGATTGATGCTACAGATGAGTATTCTTCCTGGATGTCTCAGCTGATTGATGCTACAAATTAGTATTCTTCCTGGATGTCTCAGCTGATTGGTGCTACAGATGAGTATTCTTCCTGGGTGTCTCAGCTGATTGATGCTACAGATGAGTATTCTTCCTGGATGTCTCAGCTGATGATGCTACAGATGGTATTCTTCCTGGAAGCTACAGATGCTACAAAAGTATTCTTCTGGATGTTCCTGATTGGTGCTACAGAATTCTTCCTGGGTGTCTCAGCTGATTGATGCTACAGATGAGTATTCTTCCTGGATGTCTCAGCTGATTGGTGCTACAGATAAGTATTCTTCCTGGAAGTCTCAGCTGATTGATGCTACAGATGAGTATTCTTCCTGGATGTCTCAGCTGATTGATGCTACAGATGAGTATTCTTCCTGGAAGTCTCAGCTGATTGATGCTACAGATGAGTATTCTTCCTGGATGTCTCAGCTGATTGATGCTACAGATGAGTATTCTTCCTGGAAGTCTCAGCTGATTGATGCTACAGATGAGTATTCTTCCTGGATGTCTCAGCTGATTGATGCTACAGATAAGTATTCTTCCTGGAAGTCTCAGCTGATTGATGCTACAGATGAGTATTCTTCCTGGAAGTCTCAGCTGATTGATGCTACAGATGAGTATTCTTCCTGGAAGTCTCAGCTGATTGATGCTACAGATGAGTATTCTTCCTGGAAGTCTCACTGAGAATACTTGAACACTTCTGCTTTGTATGCCATTCGATGATCCGTTTGCTGCTCGGTGGTAAAGCCATGTTCCTCTTGCACATTGGTAAAGCCAAGCCATACTGTATTACTACAATTACAAAGAATAGGTGCCTATCATGTAGCCTACAATATCGCACAACCTGGCCATTTTTACATCCTTTCAAATACTGTCATAAATTAACACCATGTTTTTGTGAAAAAAAAAAGATAAAATCCTTGAAGGCCGTTTCACACTGATGCGTTTTTGCTGCACTTTTGCCCTGCTAATAGGGCAGGAAAAAACGCAATAAAATAATTTCCCTTTAAATTCTATATAACTGTTCACACCAGTGCGCTGCAGATGCAGTGCCATTTTTAAAGTTCTGTGTGCTGCAGGACAACAAAAAAAATGCACCTTCTATTGATGTGAATAGAAAATGCATGAAATGCGTACCGTGTGTTGCATTTTTTTGTGTGCCTATTGAGCCACAGGTGCATACTGGAGTCAGACAACCTGGAAAAGCACCAAAAATGCACATTCGTTTTTTTACCATGTTTTTTTTCAGCAGTGTTATGCTAAAAGCCATTCATTTTTTTTTTAAATAATCCTGAAATGATCCAGAAATTAGACAATAGCAGTCTAAAGTCAATCTGACATAAGTATGCTTGTGAAGTACTGACCAGTGCATTGTGGGAGTTGCGTTTCTTAGTCATTCCTTTTTGTATGGCTTCTTCATTTCCACCAAGTTACCTTGTTCACGAAACTTATCCAGCAGTGCCCCCTGCTGTTTCTTTCTTTTTCTTATATTTTTTTTTTTAATTGCCTACTACAATCGTAGATTATTTTTATTGGTTTTGATTTGTTGTTTAGTAGTTGAAGTTCTATTTTCTGTGTTGTTGTCGTGTATGCATCCAAGGGTACCTTGGCTGTTGCTGTGATCTAACCAAAAAAAAAGAAAAAGGCTTGGTATTTTTATATATAGGACAAAGTGTGTAGAGAGGATATCGGTCACTTTAATTCATCATTGCATCTTGACATTTGTTATATGGTTGGGGTCATTGGATAGAGTCAGTGACCTTAATTTTTGACCTTTTCCTAAGAAGAATTTTGAAATACTTTGGTTTGGCTGCCTTTGGTTAAAGATAATCTTTTAGAGGTTAGTTTAAATAAGGATTTTTTTTAATTTTTTGTTCTTACTTACCGTGTATCATATTTCATTTTTTTTCCAGCTTACTTAAAGGATCCTAACCTTAAATTATTAACATGCCTGAAAGAAAAGCTGTTTTTTTTTCTTCCTATAGCAGCCATGCAAATCGGATTTAAATTTGCAGTGGAGGTGTGCGTTGGATTTGTGTCTGTAAGGAAGCACAGACAGTTCCTATTTCAGACACTTTGACAACTGAGACCTAGGACACCTTTAGCACAAAAGACCTAGGCAAACAAAAATCAGTTACACACACAATTTTTTTTTATTGCTGTATTCTTCATAAAAGTATTTTAAAACAACAAATGCAATAATTTACTATTAAGTTTAATATAATATAACACATTTATCGGTAATTAGTACATTTATTTATAGAGGTCTATATATCATGCCGAAAAGCGGAGATGTTAAGGAAGTAAAGCACCGGGAGCTTGGCTTTTAGCAAGTACAGATATTTGTGATTTCTCATTATTACATTCTTCCTCTGTGTCTTACATGTTTTTTTCTCTCCATGCCATCAGTGGCTGCATCCTTTGCTTGTATCTCCAATCTAATTCCATCTTTTAATTTCTGCTGTCCTTTCATCTCATTACATTCTCACTTGGCTTCTTCCTCCTCCCTTTTCTCACACCCCCTCTTACACTTTGGGATGAAATCGCTAAATTAAAGTCTGGCTTAATTAAAATAGTGATGAATGCAGATTGCATGAAACATGGATAGTAAAATACAGCCACTTTCTGGCTAGGAATAGACTCTAATTACTAGAATTGAACGGCAGGCTGTGGACCGTCTTCTTTCTTGATACTTACAGGAAATGCTCTATTAGTGTGCATGCTTCCTTTAAGGGAAAAGGAGATTTGGGTTTAACCACATCAGTCCTGAATTATTAGGCTTAGGGGATGCAGCATAATACAGGTTACTGGCCAGTGGTCCACAGCCCCTTTGAGTGGAAATCGGTATTGAATTTCCTTGACTGAAAAACACTACAGAAATTCTTTAAATAAATGTGTTTTGTCTATAAAAAAAGCTGTTGGCTGCATTAAAAGTATATGCTATGTAATTACTGTTTCCTCAATAATGTATATATTTATATGTGTTCTGGTGGAAGGGTCATGCCCCTGTTAGAATACAACAACAGCTCAGTGGGGTAGATCGCTGTACTAACGTCGGATCATTAGTACAGTGGCTCTGACTAGAGGAGTCAGTTTTTTTTTTCATTCAAGGCACAAGTAGTGTGTACCAGGCCTAAATCTGATATCGGGCTGACAGTGGGAGTGTGTACTCTGGCTGGTAAATGAGAGAGAAAGCAAAGAAAATGGATGGTGAACATGTATCTTCAGTCTTTACTTTTGGCAGTTCTAATAGTTTCATAGTACAGTCTCATTAACAGAGTTAAAGGGTCACTAAAGGAAAACAATTTTTTTGCTGAAATGACAGGGTATAGAGACGTAAAAGTTAACTGATTCCTTTTCAAAATGATTAAAAATAGATAAAAATCAATCATATAATGTGCCTGCAGGTTAGTTTCACTTTTGAATTGGCTTCATGTTTCTGTGAAGTAGAAATAGACACACAGAACAAAAACAAACAAATCCAGGGCAGTGTTTTGTTTTTAAAATTAATCTGATTGGTTCTGAGGAGTTTTAGACACACAGTAATGACAGCTTAGACCACTGTGAGAAAGCTCCCAGCACTGTGGTTATAAGGAAACAGACAAGCAATGGAAATGTGGAGAACAGAGCAGGATTACAGCAACTTCAAAGCAAAAACGAACAATAAGGACATGAAACCAGTACTGCAGTAAGGTAAAGGAAGCTATTTAGCTATAAAAAAAAAAAAAATCCTTTAGTGATCCTTTAAGACTACTAAAGTAACAGCTATTGACCAAAAACAGTACTGTAATTTTACTTTTCTAGGTAATGGTGATTACCTAGGAAAGGGAGTATGGGGACACTGTGTTCCAAGGTCTGGCATGTTTTTTCCATCGGTCATTAGGTGATGAAGTTAAAGCGGCGGTTCTGCGGGAAAAACATTATTTTTTTTCCTGTCATTCGTGCACGGTTTGTATATGTAAACTTACACTCACCTCTCCCGTTCTTGCAGCCACATGTGTCCCCATTTTATCCAAAACGATGTTTTATAAAATACAGCGATGGACGTTTCCATCTTTAGTGTGGGCACTCCTGAAGCCCACCTGTCTAGACATCCGGGATGCGGTGAATGCTGTCCCAGTAATCGGACCCGCGTCACTTCCGGTGCTCGGTGCTCTATGGGAGGCAGCTCCTCCCATAGAGGATACAATGTATACAGTAGACACGAGTCCCCCACACTATATACAATGTCCTCCCCTCCTCCGCTCTCAGCAGCAGGCTAGTGTCTGTTAGGGACAGGGCTGGAGGCGGTGCTGGCGATAATGTCATTCAGAATGTTGCTCCGCCTCCGCCCGCCCACCCGAGTCTACGTTGTTCAAGGACCTGCTATAGGGACGGGGCTGGAGGCGGTGCTGGAGATAATGTGATTTAGAATCCTTCTCCGCCCGCCGATCCGAGTCTATCAGTTTCACGGACCGAAAAAAGCGTCTGCGCATGCGCCGTGGACCCGCGATCAGCTGTGCTCTGACGTACGAGCACCGGAAGTGACGCGGGTCCGATTTCTGCATAGGTCCCGAGAATGATCAACGGCGAAATCTCGCGCTAACACAGCAGAGCGCGTCTCCTAGAATTGTGAGGACTGAGTCCCAGGAGACATAGCGCCGTCGGGGGAAAAATCAAAACACACGCCCATTCCCCCCGCGGTGGAAGGTGATTGACAGGACAGAAAGCCTTGAAGAAAAGGGGTAAGGCTAAAAAAAAAAAAAAAAACTTAGTTGTTCTTTTCAATGCAATGCTGTTTTATTGCCATGAACTCAAAAATTAGGGTGAACCTCCGCTTTAAAAAACTGGTACACGGTAGTATACAATTTTACAGATTTACAGTGTGTATTCATTAAATTCACTATTTGCACTATTTGCATTGCAGTTTCTTTTATACTGTGCTACAGAAGTGAAGATAATATAATTCTTGGATTCAAACCTCTGAGGGTAACCTAGTGCAGAGCTTGCTGGATGAAGTACCATTATGTAGAGCTTTCTGTAATTTCCTTCTAGAGCCAATATTCTTCTTCTTGGTCTTATTCTAGGGTTGGTTGAAAGATGTAAGCAATATGCTCATTGGTCAGAATCAGATACATTATACATAGAGTATGACATTTCTTCAGTGTTTACAGCAGCCTGATTACATCTGCATCTAACGATTAGTGTAAATAGGTGCTATGCATGCGTTTTCAATGCATTCAAACTGAAATATAAGGAGGAATTAAAAGCAAGTTTAAATTGACCTTAGAGAGAACATTTTAATATGTGTACACCCCCATTCTGCGCTGTTTTAACAGTCAAACACCTACCAATCAGCTGCTGCATAAGTTAAGATTCCCCTTTGCAAACAACAATATAAAGATAATGCAGCACTAAATTTCATCAATTTCTGTATAACCCTGTAATTAACAATAATTTACATATAGTAAATTAAGGGCCCTTTCAAACGTCCGCCTCCGCTCGTCCATTTTTACAAGTCCGTAAACGGACTTGTAATGGTTCCCTATGGGATTGCGTCCGTTAGCGGATGATGCATCCGCTAACGTCCGCAAAGATCCGCGTCCATCTGGATCCGGTTTTTCGGACGGAAGAAAACCCTATTTTTCTTCTGTCCGGCGGAACGGATCGGATTAAGACGGACAAGCGGTCCGTTTTCATCCGATTCCCCTTAGGGCCCTTTCACACTGGTGCGTTTTTGCCACGTTTTCGCGGTAAAAATAGCGCTATTAAAACGCTCTCCATGCTCCTCTCCATTGAAATGAATGAAAAACGTGGTAAAAACGCGGTAGAACCGCGGTAAAATCGCGGTGTTTTACCGCTATTTTAACGCTCCGTTTTTACCGTGATTTTACCACGTTTTTACAGCGTTTTTAAATTCATTTCAATGGAGAGGGGCATGAGGGCATTTTATGAGCGTTTTAATAGCGCTATTTTTACCGCGAAAACGCGGTAAAAACGCGGCAAAAACGCACCAGTGTGAAAAGGCCCTTAGGGGAGAGCGGAGGAGAGACAGGGCGGTCCCTGCACAGTGTGCGGGGACCGCCCTGTCCGCCGACAGCTGAGCGGAGACCCCCTGCTGAGCTGACGGACACACACGGAGCGGACCGAAAAACGGTCCGCTCCGTGTGAAAGGACCCTAACAAACTACACTATCTATGTGTGTTAACATTTATTCAACATTAAAATGCTATAGCAAGTCCCACAAAAAATTCATTGCAGTATCCATTGTTATACAAAACCTTTTTTTTCACCAAGCACACGCAAATGCCTCCACCATCAATTGAAGGCTCACTTACCCTCTCCTCTGCCTCTCTTATTAGCTGCCCCCTGCCCGGCCACTGTATATATATATATATGACCGGGCAGGACGAGCGTCATTTTGGGAGGACATACCCATACACTCTCCCAGAACTAGCGCCACTCTGCTCTGCCCCAGTACCATATGATTGCTGTGACCAATCACAGCAATCACACGTCCAGAATCGAAACAATTCTGTTTGCATACTGTGTGTAAGAAATATCTTATAAAATAAAATAAAATTATGCATTTTCCAAAAGCTTGTGGTGTTCATGAGGTGGTTAAAAAGGGCAATAAATCTTTTAATTCTTCTACAAGATCAGTTTTCCTGTTTTGACAGGTTAGGTTCTATTGGGATATGATCAGATGTTCTATATAATGCCTCCTCTATTCTCATATAGACTCCATATTAAAATAAATATAATCTACTATTTGTGACAGTCAGGGGTAAGACACGGAGACCAGTAGAAAAGCTCCCACCGACCAGCAGAACAAGTATACAGGCAGGTTACACAGCGTGGGTTCTAAGCACAACTAGTATATACCAGAGCTGCTGATGGTGGAGATGGACTTTGCTGCATGTGAGTACCGCTTCGCAGTTCTCAGGATTGCCCCACCAGGAGGTGAACAAGCCAGGGTCCAGTAGCAGATATAGCAGATAGGGATCAAACAAAAGTGTAGTCGGTAAACAAGCCAAAGGTCCGTAAAAAGTGGTTGCCGGTTGGGATCAAGCAGAAGTTTAGTCGAGTAACAAGCCAAAGGTCGGTAATGAAGATACGGACTGCAGTAGGAATGATACCAGATATTGTTCCTAAAGATTCTGGAATTGAATTCTTCACTCTGTACCTCCAACAGGTGGAAGAATTTTTCCAGAAAAAGTATTTTCATGAAATTCAGTAGCGACATGTGAAAAATAGGTTGACTCTCCATACTGTCGGGAAGTTTTAAGCAAAAGGTGACTGAGCTGATTTGAGCAGAGTTCTGAAAAGGTCCCACAAACATTTGACCCAGCTTAGCAAATGGAATATAAACGGTTACATTTTTGCTAGATAATTAAACTTTGTCACCCACAATAAAAGTAGGGAGTGATCTGCGATGTCTGTCAGTAGCCTTCTTGTAATATTCCTGAGCCTCCTTCAAAGTATCAATCAAATCTCCTGAAATGTAGTTAAAGGTTTGTTTTTTATTTTCTAAATAGGTTACTATAAGCTAGTGCATTGTTGGTTCACTTACCCTTTCCTTCAATTTCCCTTCTAAATGTTTTTTTTCTTTGTCTAAATTTCTCATTTCCTGTTCCTCCTCAGTAAGGTGCTCAGTAAGCTGTTCTAAATCTTTCCACCGCTCGGATGATGGTGAGAAGCTTACTGAGTCAAAACGGCAAGTGAGAAATTCAGACAAAGAAAAAAAAAATTCGAAGGGAAATCGAAGGAAAAGGTAAGTGAACCAACAATGCACTAGCTTGAAGGAACCTATTTAGAAATGATAAGACAAACCTTTACAACCCCTTTTAATATGCTGGTAACAGCAGGAATTGGAGTTGAGATAGAAAGATAAGGAATAGAAACTGGGAGATACCTGGTATTTAAGAAAAAATGGCTTTGGGAAGTGGAGCTATGTTTAGAATTGTTCTATGCAAAATCTGTCATAGGATGATAGTCCACCCAGTCATGCTGAAGATAACCAACTAAAAATGAAAAAGGTACTGCTCTAAAGTTTAATTGGTCCTGTTGCTCTGACCATTAGACTAAGGGCTCTTTCACACGGGGCGGATCAGTACTGCACCTCAGTTTGCTCAGCGCGGATCGCTCCGTTGATCTCCGCTGAGCCGGCGGATGACAGGGCGGTCCCTGCACATTGTGCAGGGACCGCTCCGGTCTTTTCTCTGCTCCGTATGTCCATGTCCATGTTCATCCGATCCGCCAGACGGATGGAAAAGTAGGTTTTTCCTCCGTCATACTTTGGCGGATCGGAGCAGGGTCGGATGTCAGCGGGCATGTCACCGCTGACATCCGCGGCTCCATAGAGAGGATCACAGAGCGCCCGTTCAGGTCTGCAAAAAAACTGGCAGGCGGACCTGAACGGGCGCTCCGTGTGAAAGAGCCCTAAGGATGAAAAGCAGAAGACTGGTTAATTGTTACACCTAAAGCTAAGCAAAAGCTTTTCCAAAATATCAAAGTGAACTGTACTCTTCTTTCAGACACCACATCATCAGGAATTCCATGTATCGTATATACGCGAGTATAAGCCGACCCGAATATAAGCCGAGGCACCTAATTTTACTACAAAACGTATTTACTTGAGTACAATCCTAGGGTGTCCATCTGCATGCCTCACTTTGCCCCATTGTGCCCATGTGCATGCCTCACTCTGCCCATACCTCACTGTGTCCATGACTAGACTTTCGTTTTAACATGTGAGTATATAGAAGGGGTGCTTTGAAAAATCAGTGCTCCCTGGCTGTAGGTCTCCCAGACAGCAAACTTGTAGAGAAGAACTGGGGCTACATGTGTGCCAAGTTTCGGCCGGCCAATACCACGTCCCCAAAGTTACTGGAGAAATTACAGTTTAACATGGGTGTCTATGGAAGGGTTGCCCGACTTTGAAAAATCGGTGCTCCCCGGCCCTAGGTCCCCTGGACAAAAACCTTTGCTCACTTGTAGAAACAGTGGGGCTATATGTGTGCCAGGTTTGGGGTCCAGTTGACCTACGGCTGGCCGGTACCGAGTCCCCAAAGTCCGGGAGATCAGGCGCAAAAAGGTGACTCGAGTATAAGCCAAGGGGGGGATTTTCAGCACCAAAAAATGTGCTGAAAAACTTGGCTTATACTCGAGTATATATAAGACTTCTCAAACCATTAACTCTCAGCAGTTTGATCAGCAGAGGGTACCACCTTAATAGGTATAACATTAGCCAACTTTGTTAGATGGTCAACCACTACCAAGATAATGGTTATCTCTTTCGAGGGAGGAAGATCAACCATGGACAAAGAAATTGACCCCATGGTCTTGATGGAGAAGGGGAGTGGTAGGAGCAACCCCAAAGCAGAAGAGCGGGGTGTCTTACTGGGTATACAGGTCAGACACAAGGTCACATAGTTCTGGACATCTTCCTTGTAGCCAGGCCACCAAAAGGAATGGGATAAAAGTTTTTCTGTCTTAAAAATCCCAAAATGCCCAACAAGTTTAAAATCATGTACCTACCTGTGGACTTCTAGCAAAACTGTTTCAGGTACATGGAGACTATGGCCCAGATTCACAAAGAGTGGGCGCACATTTCCGCCGGCGTAGCACACACACAGTACGCTACGCCGGCGCAGCTATTGCTCACCAAGATACGCCAGCATAGCGTATTTTCGAAGGCGCAGGCCAGCGTAAGTGGAAGTGGGCGTGACCCCATGCAATTGATAGTCCGAGCATGGTGCAGTGTTTTACGCCCGGCGTATCACGAACTACGCATGCGCCGTGACGTAGACGCATGAAAATACATATCGGCCTAAAAATTAATATTTATTATAGCAAAGAGTAAAAGATATTGGCCCGGATTCACATACATCGACGCATATTTATGCCGCCGTAGCATATCTTCTTTACGCTATGCTGGCGCTGCGCAGAGAGGCAAGCATGGAATTCACAAAGCCATACTCCAGCGTGGCGTAGATTTCATCGGCGTAAGCCACGTAGGTGGAAGTGGGCGTGAGCCATGCTAATGAGGCGTGACCCCATGCAAATGATGGGCCGAGTGCCAGACAAGTACTTAAAACGAACGCCGCATGCGACGTCCTGTGGACGTATCCCAGTGCGCATGCTCACAATCACGTCGAAACCGCTGCCTACGATGTGAACGTAACCTACGCCCAGCCCTATTCACGTACAACGTAAACTACGTAGAATTCGACGGCTGTCATTCCCTGGTCCATACCTTTGCATGAGTTGCGCCTCCTATATGGGGAATAACTTTACGCCAGACGTACAACTTGCGCAAACCGCGTATATTATGCGCCGGGCGCAAGTACCTTCGTGATTTGCCGTATTTGCATTTTTGAATCGAAAATCAATGGGAGCGCCACATGCGTCCAGCATAAATATGCGCCCACTATACGCCAGCGTAGGAAAGTTATGTCGGGCGGCTGAAGCCTATTTTTCAACATATCTTGGTATGTGGGTCGGCGCATAGATACAACGGCGCACATTTGTACTTACGTTGGCGTATCTGGAGATACGTCGGCGTAAGTGCTTTGTGAATCCGGGCCATTGTGTTTTTTTTTTTTTTTACTGTCACTGTTCTTTTTGTGTTCTGATACCACAAAAAGAAAGCTCTATTTGTGGGGAAGAGACGCACATTTTGTTTGGGTACAAGGTCACACGACTGCGCAATTGTCATTTTAAAGCGACACCGTGCCAAATTGTAAAACGTGCTCTGGTCAGGAAGGGGGTAAAATCTTCAGGGAATGAAGCAGTTAATGTACCCCCCAAGCCACGGAGTCCAGCATAACAGAGGAATTTCACGTCCCTTGGTAATACGTTTAATAGGGATGACAAAATGAGACAGAGAATAAATGTTATTTTCTTAGTGAATCAATGGGGCGATAGACTGGGTATTGGAGTTTATTTGTTTAGACACCACTATAACATCTGTCGCAGAAATTGTAAATTCCCAGATTCCCCACAATATAGACATATATTTTCCAACCGTCTTCTCTCTTTCTCCTGAGTAGTAATGGATCGAATAGCATCAACCTGCTTAAGTGTCAGGAGTGTTAAAATCCAGAGAAATTTTTGAATCCTTCTGAACAAACTGACTAGCAAAGAAACATCACCATTACATCCAAACTTCCCATTCCCCCATTCCTTCCTGTAAATTGAGCAACATTTGCTATAGCAGCCTAAATGTTTGGGCCAGATTATTCTGTCAGTCGGTCTCAGACCAGTAGCTATAGCAGTAAAGTAGCTCCCATCGACTAGAAGGATATACAGTGCCTTGCGAAAGTATTCGGCCCCCTTGAACTTTGCGACCTTTTGCCACATTTCAGGCTTCAAACATAAAGATATAAAACTGTAATTTGTTGTGAAGAATCAACAACAAGTTGGACACAATCATGAAGTGGAACGAAATTTATTGGAGATTTCAAACTTTGTTAACAAATAAAAAACTGAAAAATTGGGCGTGCAAAATTATTCAGCCCCTTTACTTTCAGTGCAGCAAACGCTCTCCAGAAGTTCAGTGAGGATCTCTGAATGATCCAATGTTGACCTAAATGACCAATTATGATAAATAGAATCCACCTGTGTGTAATCAAGTCTCCGTATAAATGCACCTGCACTGTGATAGTCTTAGAGGTCCGTTTAAAGCGCAGAGAGCATCATGAAGAACAAGGAACACACCAGGCAGGTCCGAGATACTGTTGTGGAGAAGTTTAAAGCCAGATTTGGATACAAAAAGATTTCCCAAGCTTTAAACATCCCAAGGAGCACTGTGCAAGCGATAATATTGAAATGGTATCAGACCACTGCAAATCTACGAAGACCTGGCTGTCCCTCTAAACTTTCAGCTCATACAAGGAGAAGACTGATCAGAGATGCACACGAGGCCCATGATCACTCTGGATGAACTGCAGAGATCTACAGCTGAGGTGGGAGACTCTGTCCATAGGACAACAATCAGCCGTATACTGCACAAATCTGCCCTTTATGGAAGAGTGGCAAGAAGAAAGTCATTTCTTAAAGATATCCATAAAAAGTGTTGTTTAACCGCTTAACGCCCGCCTATTTACGTCCGCAGAATGGCACGGACAGGCAGATGGGCGTATATATACGTCCCTGCCTACTAGCGGGACGGGGGTCCGATCGGGACCCCCTCCACTGCGTGCGGCGGGCAGCTTACCTCCAGGAGCGATCCAACTCGAGGGGGGCGGCGGTTCGTTTCTGTCCGCCCCCTCGTGATCGCTCCCAGCCAATCCCGTGCGCCGCCGCCGTGTCACTTCCTCTGCCTGTAAAATGTAAACACAGGCAGAGGAAGTGATGCAGCGCTCATCTCGGCGGTATTTTCAAACCGCCGAGATGAGAGAAGAGACACAGTGAGTCGCACCAACACTACACTGACACCAGTACACGCAGGCACATTTAACCCCTTGCGATCACCCCCCCACCCCCTGTCACACTGTCACTGTACTGATCACTGCATTTAGTGTCAGTATGACAGGGGGTGTGACAGGTAGTTAGTGTTAGGTCCAGGGTAGCCCCGTACCCCCCCCTAATAAAATTTTAACCCCTTGATCACCGCCCTGGTTAACCCTTTCACCCCTATTGTCAGTGTCATTAAGCGATCATTTTTCTGATCGCTGTATTAGTGTCGCTGTTGCCGCTAGGTAACTCATTTTTTTTTTTTATGGCGATTTTATTTTTTTTATTTTTTTTATTTTATTTTTTTTACTAAAGACATGTGGCTAAATAAATTTTGGCCTAAATGTTTGACTAAAACTTTAGTTTATTCAGTTTTTCTTATAACAAAAAAAATGTCGCTATATTTAGAGCAAAAAATAAAAATCGCAGAGGCAATCAAATACCACCAAAAGAAAGCTCTATTTGTGGGAAGAAAAGGACGCACATTTTGTTTGGGAGCCACGTCACACGACCGCGCAATTGTCTGTTAAAGTGACGCAGTGCCGAATTGTAAAAACGCCTCTGGGCATTTAGCAGCATATTGGTCCGGGGCTTAAGTGGTTAAAGTTCTCCACAAGCCACCTGGGAGACACACCAAACTTGTGGAAGAAGGTGCTCTGGTCAGATGGAACCAAAATCGAACTTTTTGGCAACAATGCAAAACGTTATCTTTGGTGTAAAAGCAACACAACTCATCACCCTGAATACACCATCCCCACTGTGAAACATGGTGCTGGCAGCATCATGGTTTGGGCCTGCTTTTCTTCAGCAGGGACAGGGAAGATCGGTAAAATTGATGGGAAGATGGACAGAGCCAAATACAGGACGATTTTGGAAGAAAACCTGATGGAGTCTGCAAAAGACCTGAGACTGGGAAGGAGATTGTCTTCCAACAAGACAATGATTCAAAACATAAAGCAAAATCTACAATGGAATGGTTCACAAATAAACATATCCAGGTGTTAGAATGTCCAAGTCAAAGTCCAGACCTGAATCCAATCGAGAATCTGTGGAAAGAACTGAAAACTGCTGTTCACAAACGCTCTCCATCCAACCTCACTGAGCTCGAGCTGTTTTGCAAGGTGGAATGAGCAAAAAGTTCAGTCTCTCGATGTGCAAAACTGATAGAGACATACCCCAAGCGACTTACATCTGTAATCGCAGCAAAAGGTGGTGCTACAAAGTATTAACTTAAGGGGGCGGAATAATTTTGCACGCCCAATTTTTCAGTTTTTTTATTTGTTAAAAAAAGTTTGAAATATCCAATAAATTTCGTTCCACTTCATGATTGTGTCCCACTTGTTGATTCTTCACAAAAAATTACAGTTTTTTATATCTTTATGTTTGAAGCCTAAAATGTGGCAAAAGGTCGCAAAGTTCAAGGGGGGCAAATACTTTCGCAAGGCACTGTATATACAAGCAGGTCACCCTAGTGGATGACGCCCGCTCAACTGAGGTGTGGGGTCTGAGCACTAACCGGTATTCACTAAAGCTCCTGATGGTGACATAGGGTTTTGCTGCATGTTAGTATCAGGTCACAGTCCTCAGGATTTCCCCACTAAGAGGTGAACAAGCCAGAGTCCAGTAGCAGATATAGCAGGTAATGATCAACAAAAGTGTAGTCAGTAACAATCCAAAGATTGGTAACAAGTGGTTGCAGGTTGGGGTCAAGTGAAAGCATAGTTGCGGAACAAGCCAAAGGTCAGTAACAGATACGGAGGGCAGCATGAGAGAGGGCAAAGAGAAACGGCACAAGGCAAGGTTGTCAGACAAGGTAAATCAGATAGGGAGCTGTCCAGCATCTCCGATGGCTCAGCAAGAAGAGAACACCACCAGATAAGGTGGGACATAGAATGTGAGGACACCCAACTAGAAATCCACAGCACGGCTAATATGGAACCTACCAAGCATGATAGATGTCAATCCATTGTGGGGTCAGGCCACTAATTGTGGTGATTGCTAGTTGGGCTATTTGTGTTGTCTGGAGATGAGCCATTAATTTGGCGATTCCCAAAGCTCCCTTACTTTTGAGAGTATATAATGTTTGCCTGTTAATTCTAGGGTGTGTATTGCCCCATAAAAAATTAAGAATTCTATTTGGAAGCTTCTTCAACTTCAAAATGTATGATGGACAATAGACTTATGAATATTTGCAAATTTTTCCTTAATACCTTTTACGTGGCTCCATCTTCTGTAAATGTCCTAAGGTGGCTCTGTTTGCATTAGGTATATGTCATTAGTCTGTAGTCTTTATAGATTTATATTTGTAAGCTTTTACTTTGAGAGAGATTACCAAAGTGCTCATAATGCTAAAACTGGCCTTATGCATATAGATTTCTCCATCCACAATAAATGGCATGGATTGATGATGCTCCCACTGCGATTGGTGGTCAGAATGCCGGAAGAGTGCTTGCATAAATTTGGATGCAGTCACTGTTCAGCTGTCAAGCTTCTGTCCAGCTCCCCCAGTTTTTCAAAAGATGAATGTCAGGCAGAGTGGTTCATTGGGAACTGGCAAAAATGTGCTCAGTGTATGGCTTTTGACTTTTTTTTTTGTTGGCTTTACATGGATGTTGATTGTCTTATGATACAGCTCTGGCAGATTTGTGTGTCATCATGGCTTCATGTATTAATAAAGAACCACTGCAAGAGGTGAAGAACGGGGGTCCCTGTTGAATCTAGTAAATCCAGACAGTGCTCCTGTGTTCCCTGCAGGGAATTATAGAAATCTTGTCAGATGTACACAAAATTGTCAATGTGTCTCTTAATTGATTGTGTGATCTGCTTCTTTCAGAAATGTGCATACAGTAGTTTAGAATCTGAACTTTAGATATTGCTTTCATTGGCTCTAATGTGGCAAATTCATTAATGACTGCACCTAGACGTGAGAGAAATCGGACTAGCCATAGACGGATGTCTTCCCAGGAACTCGGTCTACATAATATTTGCCTGATGTCTTTAGCACTGGTACTCGCAGCTTTTTCTCATGCAACCTACCAATGAATTGAAGTAGGGGGCATACAGCAATGGGTAGCCCTAACTTGTCCGATCCTCACTTGAGAATATCAGCGATTAGTAGGATATCATATCGCTTAGCTCATGACTGGCTGTCATTCGTACATATTGACATCCAGTCAAGGGATGTAGGTTAAAGAGAAACTCAAACATTCCAAAAAAATGTTTCTACATTTGTCATAATATTGTTTTTTTTAGTACTAGAGATTCCAAAAGTTAGTGATTAAAAAGAAAATGTGAGAATCTCCAGTGACAGCAAGGTTAAACATGTTTGTGTAACTCCTACAGGCTCTGGAGAGAGGTGTAGGCCCTGTGGCAGGTACGCAGCTGGGAGAGTCACCAGTCTGGTCCCAGGCCGATCAGTAACCTTTACACATGCTGTAACATCATCCGGATGTCTTGTTTTGTTTGCAGCTTCCAAATCTTAATAACTCTCCCCTCTCTCTTTTTCTGATCTCCCTCCCTGCCTCCCTCAGGCTGTTTGTGGTTCTGACTTGATGATTATTTCACTTATTTATTTTTTTATCTGATTAACTGACACATTGGGATCAAGACAGACAGAGGCCCCCTGAGGCTACACAACAATTTCATTTAAAGAAAAGTAAGGAGGTTTGCTATACACGCCACATTTAATGGTTGTGTTATCAGGCAAAGAAAAATTGCCTACCTCTCTACAGGGGGGACAGAGTTTATCCTAAGGACCCGCAGTTTAAGGAAATTGATAATGGCTGCAAGGTAATTTGCTTTTAAAGTTTTTTTTTTTTTTTTTTTCACTCTCATTAATATTACATTTCCTCCTATAATTACAGGCTGTGTTATTCACCAATTAAACTCTTGAGCACTGTTGCTTATTTCTCCGCTGGACAATTTCATGGTTGGGAGAAATCGTAGAATTAGGGGTACAAATAATTGGGCAGTGGTTTTATCATTAATTACATGCGCATATGCATATTCTGGAACTGTCACATATATGTTTTTAACAAGTTTTGTTTTAGCTCTATAGGAGTAGAATTCAGGTGATAACTGGCTTTACAACAGTGAGTTTTACTATTGTTACATATTAATATTTTGTTTACAAAAAGGTGTATGTAATGCAATCAGCGTGTGGTCTCCTCCTGCTTGACAAAAGTCGATTGGTTAAGCTACTTTTATCAAAGGAACATGTTGAAAAAAATTCCATCAATCAGCCGCTGCAGCCAATGCAGCAAATCAGCAGGTGCCGCTGTCAGAATACAATGCCCAACTGATTTCTTCATCCACCGCTGGCAGTATGAAAAAAAAAAACATATAAAGCCAGTTTGGTCTCTTTTTTTACATGCCTTCCATAGGCTGCCTGGAAGTCTTTTGTAAAATAAACCTATTGTTTAGTGTGTTCCTAGCATGTACATAGCAAAAATTACACCCCAAAATACATTCTGCTACTCCCCCTAAGTATGGCAATACCACATGTGTGAGACTTTCTTTATCGTACATCACGGGACACAGAGCGCATAGTCATTACATATGGGTTATATGGGTACCTTCAGGTCTGGACACTGGTGTAATCAACTTCACAGGAAGTTCCTCCCTATATAACCCCCTCCCACTGAGAGTGCTTTAGTTTTTTCGCCAGTGTCTTAGGTGTTGGTCACGTCTAGCTGTCCCTCGGAGGTCTCGGGACCCAGGATAGCTAGCCGGATCCGTCCGAAGTGCTTCAAAGCCAAGGTGTACGGTACCCGGGCCCTGCTGGAGTGGGGTTTTGCCTATAATGCCTCTCCTTGGAGGGCTGGATTCTGGGCTCCAGTGCCTTGGTCTCTTCCAGGACTAAACGCTACTGATGCCAGGATGCTATATAGGTCCAGGGGTGTGGGTTCCTTAAACACAGGACCCCGGTCCCTGAAGGTCCGAGACAATACCCACGAAGATGGGGGAAGATTGGGCCTCTTGCAGTTTGCAATACCCTGCGGCGTGGAGCAGGTAAGAGGGAACCTGCGGGACTTGGTTCGACAGTAGGTATCCCCCTGGGGGTTCTGGGTTGGCTAACAGTATGCTTGTGCATCAGCCACTATCTCCACTATGTCTGTGTGGGCAGGATGGGATACTAATGTTTACCCAGATAACATGTAGATATATGTATACTTGTGTAAGATATATATTTGCTACTCACCCCAGGTCTGCTTGTTAGCATTGATACTGCAGCCCCACATGTTTTAAAGAGGAAATTGCTGGTGAAAACTCCTGTTTCTTAGGAAGCCCATGGGGACAGCTTCCTCTCTGTGTGTGCACTACAACAAGATTAGTGCTTACCTGGTGTCTGTTGGTGCTGCCTGGCGCTGGTCCATGTTGTTTCCTCTGCTCTGCTTCCTCCATGTGGTTTTCAGCGTGGGGGGGTGCGCGCGCGTGCACGCCGCCTTTTATAGCGTCAGCGTGCGTCAGGGGGGCGGGCCAGCAGCGTCGGGGTCTGTTTAAAGGAAAAACTTTTTCTCTGGCTGGTCTTTTCCCTCCTGGAGGCAGAGGAAGAAAGGATACAGAGCGTGCAGCTGGGTCTTTTGGCCACAGTGACACCCAGTGGCGGTTTGTGGATCTTCAGGTCTAGGACTTAGTTCCACTATTGACCAGAAAAAAAAAAAGTTTTTTTGCTTAAAGGGACTCAGCCTTAGATCCAGCAGTATCTGAGTCAACCTTGGACTCCGGCTAACGGCATTGGTGTTGCAATACTCACAGGTTTTCCTCAGTATTGCCACCTCCCAGGCGGGTAAAAAAAAATAAAAAAATTTTTTTTCGTTTTCCTCAGCCTGTTCTCATATTAATTACTCCTAGCTACAGCAGTCAGGTGTTGGCTAGAGGGGTGACTCAAGGTTGTGCAATGGCTCCAAAGGCATCAGGACCAGCCAAGGCTGCAAAAGGTGGCAAGAAACAAAAGGGGTCTCCATCGGGGTCAGAGGATTTGGGCCAGGCTTCAACGGCCCCACCCTCACCAGTTAGACCACCGAGTAGCATAGTACAAGAGCCATTGGGGATGCTGGGGGCAGAGGCGGCCCCCGATCCACCCATTCCCGTTTACGTAACGGAAGAAATGCTAGCGACCACCCTGGGTGGGCTAGAGAAAAGGTTAACTGCTTTGTTTGCCCGCCCTTTGCCAAGTAGCAAACGGGCTAGATCCCCCTCACCTAGTTTGGTGTTTTCAGATGCGGAGGTCTCCTCTTCGGAGGAACGGGACCCACAAGGGGATCAAGCAGACCCAAGTCCCGAAGGTTCAGACATGGAGGGTCCACTGTAGATGAATATTTTTCGGCCTCTCAAGCGGAGAGCCTGTGGATCCAGTCTTTGACCGATATAGTTCGCACTGCTTTTAAACTTCCAGTGCTAGAACTAGTAGCCCCTGTGGTATCCTCATTGGGTTCTTTAAAGGCTCCATTAACTTGTGTGTCTTTTCCGATTCACCCCCTTCTGCGGAGCGTGATTTACCAGGAGTGGGCTCGACCTGATAGGATCTTTATCCCTCCTAAGAGGTTCTCTATTCTCTATCCTATGGAAGAGGAATTTTGAAAGAAATGGGCACTCCCCACAGTGGACGCGGCCATTTCCTGCGTGAATAAATCCCTGACCTGTCCGGTTGAAAATGTCCAGTTGTTCAAGGATCCGGTCGACAAAAAATTAGAGACCCTACTGAAGGCTTCTTTCACCACAGTAGGTGCCATGGTTCAGCCAGTGGTGGCAGCCATTGGCGTTTGTCAGGCCTTAAAGGATCAGGCAAAACAGATGTTAAAGGACATGCCGGCTCAGCAAACTCGTGAATTAGCAGATTTCCCTAGGGCTCTCTGCTTTGCAGTAGATGCTATTAAGGACTCCATCCAACAGGCATCCCGGTTATCTCTGCTGGTGGTTCACATGCGTCGTCTTCGTGGCTAAAGAACTGGTCAGCAGAGGCACCCTGCAAAAAGCTTTTAGCAGGGTCTCCGCACCCTGCAAAAAGCTTTTAGCAGGGTTTCCCTTTCATGGGGGAAGACTATTCGGTGAAGACCTAGATAAATATATCCAAACCATATCAAGTGGTAAAAGTTCTTCCTTACCGGTCAAGGAAAGACCGCGTGGGCCCGCGTTTAAACGACAGGCCTTTCCAGGCTCGGCCCCTTCGACTTCCCGTCAGTATCGACGGCCTCCCGGGCGTTCAGCAGTTAATAGCCGCCCACAGGGACAAGCCGCGGCAAACAAGAGGCCCTGGTCTCGCAAGCCGGCTAAACCAGTCATCAAGTCAGATTCATGAAGGGGCACCCCCACTCTCTTGGGTGGGGGGAAGACTTCAGTTTTTCTCCGAAGTCTGGAAGGCCAGAATTCCCGACTCTTCGGTTCGGTCCGTGGTAGCCACAGGCTACAAACTAGAGTTTCGAGAAATCCCCCCTCCTCATTTTCAGGGGTCAAGTCTTCCAAGCGACCCGTTAAAGAGGGCCTCTCTCGTAAAGGCGTTGGATCGCCTCTGGCTCCAAGGAGTAATTGTAGTACCAACCCAAGAAAGGGGTCTGGGATTCTACTCCAACCTTTTTATTATACCAAAACCCAATGACGACGTCAGGCCTATCCTAGACCTCAAACGACTAAATCGCTTTTTAAAGATTCAGACCTTTCGTATGGATTCCATACGTTCAGTGACAGCCAACCTGCATCAAGGCGACTTTCTAGCATCTATAAACATAAAGGATGCATATCTGCATGTGCCGATCTACCCAGCACATCACAGGTTTCTTCGTTTTATGATAGATCAAAGTCATTTCCAGTTCGTAGCCCTCCCTTTCGGGTTGGCAACAGCTCCGCGGGTATTCACAAAGGTGTTAGCCCCGGTGCTAGCCGTCCTAAAGACAGAAGGCATTTTGGTCCTGGCATACCTGGACAATCTCCTGGTTATCGACAGATCAGCTTCCAACCTCAATCATGCAGTAGTCCGCACAGTTCGGCATCTACAAGAATTCGGGTGGGTTGTGAACCAAGGAAAATCGAGGTTGCAACCCACAAGACAGTTGGAATATCTAGGCCTTCGGTTTAGATACAGAATGCCAGAGGATATTTTTACCTCAAGAAAAGATCAGGTCATTGACTCAAACAATTCAAATAGTCCTAGGCAAAAAGAGGCCTAGAGTTCTCCAGGCAGCTATTCTCTCTGCTTGGAACAGGTCCATACAGGCATTAGACCGTCCATTAGGTCTTTCCCCAGGAGTCAGGCACAGCCTGTACTGGTGGCTGGTCCCTCAAAAATTGTCAAAAGGGAAAACCTTTTGCCCCATCACGTGGAAAATAGTAACCACAGATGCCAGCCTAACAGGTTGGGGGGCAATCTTAGGAAAACGGACCCAGCAGGGACAGTGGTCAGAGGCAGAAAGTCTGCTTCCCATCAATGTCCTAGAGATCAGAGCTGCTCGGTTGGCCCTGGTCGCCTGGACTCTCCCCCTGCAGGGTCTGCCAGTAAGGATACAGTCCAACAATGCCACAGCGGTGGCATACATAAACCACCAGGGGGGCACAAGGAGCCTAGCGGCTCAAAGGGAAGTAAACCTGATTTTCTCATGGGCCGAAGCCCATGTACCCTGCATCTCAGCAGTGTTCATCCCAGGGATAGACAATTCTCAAGCAGATTTTTTGAGTCGTCAACAGTTACTCCCGGGAGAGTGGTCTCTTCACCCCCAGGTATTCCAAGAGATTTGCCAAAGATTCGGAGTTCCCGAGGTAGACATCATGGCAACAAGATTCAACAAGAAATTGGACAAAATCGTATCCCGAGCCAGGGACCTCTCGGCCTACGGGACCGATGCGTTGGTTTGCCCCTGGCACCAGTTTTCTCTCCTGTATGCGTTCCCTCCACTACAGATGATTCCCCGCCTTCTACGAAGGATCAGGGTGGAGCGCAGGCCGGTGATCCTGGTGGCCCCAGCCTGGCCCAGAAGGGCTTGGTACGCACTCATCGTGAGGATGTCAGTAGGGGCACCGTGGCCACTCCCCCTGCGCCCAGATCTGCTGTCTCAGGGCCCGATCTACCACCCTGCTTCACAGCAGCTAAATTTGATGGCTTGGCGGCTGAATCCCTAATTCTTAAGGGCAGAGGCCTCTCAACCCAGGTCGTATCTACGTTAATTCAGGCTAGAAAGCCAGTCTCTAGAAATATCTATTACAGAGTCTGGAGGACCTATGTGGAGTGGTGCGAGTCTCAAGGAGGGCATCCTCGCAAGTTTTTATTGACAGGATCTTGCGATTCCTCCAGGTTGGCGTTGACAAGGGGTTGGCTCTTAGTACTCTAAAGGGGCAGGTGTCTGCCTTATCGATATGGTTTCAAAGGCCTTTGGCCACGCATTCGCTTGTGAAAACCTTCTTACAGGGGGTCTTGCATGTGAATTCCCCTATTAGAGCTCCCCTCGGCCCCTGGAATTTAAATCGGGTCTTGTCAACTTTACAAAAGCAGCCGTTTGAACCTCTGACAGAAATCCCTCTTGTGCTGCTAACCCGAAAGTTGGTTTTCTTGGTGGCTATGGCTTCGGCCAGAAGGGTCTCCGAGCTGGCAGCCTTGTCTTGCAGGGAACCGTACCTTATTCTGCATAAGGACAGAGTGGTTCTGCGGCCTCAACCTTCCTTCCTTCCTAAGGTCATATCCAGTTTTCACTTGAATCAGGACCTAGTCCTACCATCCTTCTTTCCTACTCCCCAGTCCAGAGAGGAAAGACTGCTTCATACTTTGGACGTGGTTCGAGCCATGAGGGTTTATCTCAAGGCTACAGAGAAGATTCGGAAAACAGATGTGCTTTTCGTTCTTCCGGATGGCCCCAAGAAGGGTCAGCCGTCTGCCAAGTCTTCCTTGGCTAGGTGGATTAAGCAGCTGATTTTTCAGGCCTATGGTCTGAAGCGCGTTCCACCTCCCTTATCAGTTAAAGCCCATTCTACGAGGGCCATGAGTGCCTCTTGGGCGGCACACCATCAGATCTCTATGGCACAGGTTTGCAAAGCGGCAACCTGGTCTTCCGTACATTTGGGCAGGCGGTCCTACGGGCAGCAGTATAGAATCCTCTGGCCCGGTTCACGCCCCCTTTTTTCTGTTGGTGGAGCTATTTTACCTCCTGATAATGTTTTTGTTTGGCTATTTTTGGCCTTACGGTCTCCCTCCCTTCATGGAGCATTGCTTTGGGACATCCCATATGTAATGACTATGCGCTCTGTGTCCCGTGATGTACGATAAAGAAAAAAGGATTTTTAATAACAGCTTACCTGTAAAATCCTTTTCTTGAAGTACATCACGGGACACAGAGCTCCCACCCCTCTTTTGGGGAACATTGTGTAACCTCAGAGAAATTGCTTGCTACAAAACTAAAGCACTCTCAGTGGGAGGGGGTTATATAGGGAGGAACTTCCTGTGAAGTTGATTACACCAGTGTCCACACCTGAAGGTACCCATATAACCCATATGTAATGACTATGCGCTCTGTGTCCCGTGATGTACTTCAAGAAAAGGATTTTACAGGTAAGCTGTTATTAAAAATCCTTTTTTTACACAGCCTGGCCACATACAGAGGCTTAACATGCAAGGAACACCATCAGGTGTTCTAGGGACACATAGCATGCACATACCAAAAATTACACCCCAAAATACATTCTGCTGAGAGAAGGGTAAACAAAAGATTACCTGTGGTTTTAGTAGCGCAGTTGTCCACAGGAAAAAAGCACTGGTCCAGGCAGCAGGCAGGGAATTGGTCAGAAAAAGCGAACGCTATTGTCCAGGCAACAGGCAGGAATACTGTCCATAGTCAGTACAGGCAGCAGGCAGGGATACTGTCCATATACAGTCCAGGGTCAGTGCAGGTAGAGAATGTCAGCATTGCCAAAATATTGGTCCTGGTAGTAAACAGGAACATGGTCCATGTGGTGTGGTGAGTTCATTCGACAGGCAGACGCATGATGGCATAGGTCCTACAGGCAGCAGGCAGAAGTATGGCCTCATTCAGGATAGAATGGGGACAGGGGTAGAGGCTTCTCCCACCCAAATCTCTTTGAAGCCTCAGAGTCTCCAGACCCTAATCTAGGAATGAGAAAACAAAAAAATCGTTTTCTTCATTCAGAAAAAAAATTCTGGAGCCCCTCACATATGGGAGACCCCTGTATTATGAAGTGGCAGGGTACAAGATCAGTCCAAGAGGCAGGCAAAAAGCATGGTCAAACAGTCCAGGGTCAGTTCCAGATCAGGCAGGGGTATAAACAGAATCGGTAGGCAGAAGCGTAGTCGAATAACAAGCCAAGTTTACAAAGCAAGCAGAGGCATAAGGGTTATGTTTACCATACTTCACTAATAATTTCAAAGTCAACTATGCAGAGGCCTGGTTGGGAAGGACATTGGGCACAATAAATGGTGTCTCTTCTCACTCCTCCTTTGGTGCACACCCGGCATTTATTCTGAAGTTTTTTTGCCTGTTGGTCTGGGGGGGATTTTATCAGGAAAGTGGCATTCGGGGAGTCTGCTAATCACATCGGATTGAATGTTTTCTGGTTGGCCGTCAGGAATATAAGGACAGTGGTGGTTTCCTCCTGGTAGCCAAAGAAGGGTTTGGGGCTTTCAGTGGAGTTACGATAGATAATATAGATGCTGTATATGGCCAAATTAAACAAATTGAAACTTTTTTTATACCACTGTTATGTTCGTCTTGTGGCAAGGTAGGGTTCGAGCATTTGGTCATTAAAGTCGACACCCCCCATGAACATATTGTATTAGTGGATACATGTTGGCTTTTGGATTGGGCCATTCCTCCTGGTGAACTCAATGAATGTATTGTTGTGGATCGAAGAAAGCATGTAGATATCCCTTCCGTCCCTCCACTTCACAGCCAGAATTTCCTCATTCCGTAAGTTTTTTGAAGCTGTAATTTTTTCCCACAATTCTTTGCAAAATCAAGATTTATTTTATTTTTATTTATTTTTTCACAAAATTTTCATATTAGCAGGTTATTTCTCACACACAGCATATGCATACCACAAATTACACCCCAAAACACATTCTGCTATTCCTCCCGAATATGGTGATACCACATGTGTGAGACTTTTACACAGCGTGGCCACATACAGAGGCAGGGAGCACCAGGCCAATTCTGACACTTCTCTCCTACATGTAAAAATCATTTATTTGCTTGAAGATTACAACCCAAAAACATTATATATGCTTTTTTAGCAAAGACCCTAGAGAATACAATGGCGGCCGTTGCAACTTTTTATCGCGCATGATATTTGCACAGCAATTTTTCTAATTCGTTTTTTTTTGGAAATTAAACAGTTTTCTTTCTCGTACATCACGGGACACAGAGCGGCATATTCATTACTATGTGGGTTATATGGAGTACCTTCAGGTGTGGACACTGGCAATCTCAAACAGGAAGTCCCCTCCCTATATAACCCCCTCCCCTAGAGGGAGTCCCTCAGTTTTTTCGCCAGTGTCTTAGGTGTTGGTCACGGAATAGCTTTGCTCCACATCCTTGGGATTAAGGGCGGGCTAACCGGATCTGTCCAAGGAGCCTCAGTGCCAAAGTGGACAGTACCCGGGCCCCAAGCCGTGGGGTTTTGCCTATAATGCTCCTCTTTGGAGGGCTGGACCCTGGGCCCAGGACTTGGAGTTTGTAAAAACCATAAGTTCCTGTTTGCCAGGGTGCTATATAGGTCCAGGACAGTGGGTACCTTCATAGGACCCCAGGGCCTGAAGGTCTACTACGCTACCCACGGAGATGGGAGAAGATTGGATCAGTTTGCTGGACAAACATCCTGCAGCATGGAGCAGGTAAGGGGGAGCCTGCGGGACTTGGTTCGACAGCAGGCTCTCCGGGGTAACCTAAAAGGGGGGATAGCCTAAGTATGCTCTGCATGGGCAACCTTGTTCACTATGTCTAAAGAGAGACAGGATGACACCTTTTCCCCCCCATCACTAGGTCCCCCTGTCTAAATATGTGTGCTAGCTAAACCTGCTGTTTCTTCCTAGGGCTAGTAAGGATCCCTAGGGGCCTTTGGAGAGTCCTACCTGGCCGGGGGTTTGAATCTGCCGCCTGTTTCTGCGTTCCTGGATCTCCAGCAGCGCGGCTCCTCCATGTTCCTCCTGTTTCCGGCATACGCGTGCGCGCGCACGTCTTATGGACGTTTTTCGCGCCGTTCACACAGGAGGGCGGGGGGGGGCGTGCCTGCGGCGTCATACAGGGGCGCGCCTTTGTGCTGTTATAGACAGCAGGCATTGTCAGTGCTCAGTCTGAGGCTGATTTTCAGAGGAGAGGACGCAGAGCGGCAGAACAGTGACTCCCGGTGGCGGAAGAGGGGTAGTACATGTGGACTTTGTTCCAATACCTTTTTGTTAAGCCAAGAAATCCCCCTTTTTTGCAGCAGGTTTGGAGGCTGGCAAACTTAGTTTGGGGTCACTGTATGTTGTCAAAAGAAAATATATAATATATTTAAAAAAAAAAAAAAAACATACGGGATCCCATCAGTTTTTGGGCATTAGTGGTCTATTGTCCCCTAAACTCTGATTTTTGTACTCCTGCCCACTACAGTCTGTTGTGTGGGCGGAGTCCCTCGATTTTGTATTATGGCTTCCAAGGGTTCGGGGTCAAAGGGTACAAAAAAGACCAAAAAAAACAAAAAAACAAAAACAAAAGGGTTCCCTTTCTGATTCTGATATGCCGATACTTTCCCCGCAACTTATTAATTTAAGAAGCGCCTTGGATGAGCCATTAGGGGGATCTGGTGCGGAGGCTGGCCCAGATCAGCCCAGCCCTGTGTTCATCACAGAGGAGATGCTAGCCGTATCCCTAGGGGGGCTAGAAGAGAGAATAGCAACATTGATCGCTAGAGCTATTCCTGGTAAGAAACGGGTTAGATCCCCATCACCAGGAGGTGTATCCTCAGAGGCTGAGATTCTCTCTCCAGAGGAATTGGAATCACAGGAGGATCAACTAGACCTGAACCAAGAGGGTTCAGGGATTGAGGGATCTGCCTCTGAGGAACCATTTTCAGACTCCCAGACAGAAAGACTGTGGGTACAGTCTTTGACGGACATGGTCCGCTCGGCATTTAGTTTACCATTGCCAGAGCCTCAGGTTCCTCCGGTATCCTCTCTGGGCTCTTTGAAAGCTCCGTTAAACAACACAGTTTTTCCGGTCCATCCTCTCTTGGAGGAATTGATCTTTCGGGATTGGGTACGGCCGGACAGGATTTTTCTGCCACCGAAAAGGTTTGCGGTCATTTACCCCATGGAGGAAAAGTTCTCCAAGAGGTGGAGGCTCCCAGTAGTGGATGCAGCCATCTCATGTGTGAATAAATCACTAACTTGCCCGGTGGAAAACATACACATGTTTAAAGATCCGGTTGATAAAAGATTAGAGACACTTTTAAAAGCATCCTTTGCTACGGCAGGAGCAGTGGTGCAGCCAGCGGTGGCTGCAATTGGAGTTTGTCAGGCATTAAAAGACCAGACAAAGGAAATGTTAAGGGACATGCCTACCCAACAAGCAGAAGAGTTTTCTGACATTCCCAGAGCTCTGTGTTTTGCGGTAGATGCTATAAAAGATTCCATCCAGCAGGCCTCTCGTTTATCACTATGTTTGGTGCACATGAGAAGGCTCTTATGGTTGAAGAACTGGGCGGCGGAGCCCCCATGCAAAAAGCTTCTGGCAGGGTTTCCCTTCCATGGAGGACGACTCTTCGGAGAGGATCTGGATAAATATATTCAGACTATTTCAAATGGCAAAAGTACCCTTTTACCGGTCAAAAAGACATTCCGGGCTCCTACATTTAAAAGGCAGCTCTTTCCTGTCTCGGGGCCCTCAAATTCCAGGCAGTATCGACGGCCGCCTGCACGATCCAACGTTAACAGTAGATCGCAGGGACAGACCCCTGGGGGTAAGAGGCCGTGGTATCGCAAGCCGTCAAAGACAGCCCCTAAGTCTGCCTTATGAAGGGGCGCCCCCACTCTTGCGGGTGGGGGGAAGGCTTCGTTTCTTCGCAGAAGTTTGGGAAGCCAAGGTCCCCGACAAATGGGTCCGGGCATCTGTAACCACAGGTTACAGACTGGAGTTTCTAAGGTATCCTCCGCCTCATTTTCAAGAATCAAGGCTACCAAGGGATCCAGCGAGGAAGGCCTCAATGCTGGCAGCTTTGGATCACCTGCTTGGCCAGGACGTAATTATAGAAGTGCCAGCCCAAGAGCAAGGCCTAGGTTTCTATTCCAACCTCTTTGTCATACCAAAGCCCAACGGCGATGTCAGGCCAATCTTGGACCTAAAGAGGTTAAACGGTTACCTAAGGGTTCGTTCCTTCCGGATGGAATCCATCCGGTCAGCAGCCGCCGCGCTTCAGAAGGACGATTTTCTGGCCTCCATAGACATAAAGGATGCTTACCTTCATGTACCAATCTTTCAGTCGCATCAAAGGTTTTTACGCTTCGCGGTGGGGCAGCGACACTTCCAATTCAGGGCGCTCCCCTTCGGGCTGGCCACGGCCCCCCGGGTATTCACGAAGATCCTAGCCCCAATTCTGGCCAATTTAAGGATCCAAGGGGTCACAGTCCTAGCATACTTGGACGACCCTTTAATCATAGATCACTCACGGCCGGGTCTGCAAAAGGCAGTAAACCTCACGGTTCAGTACCTCGAAGAATTCGGCTGGGTCCTGAACCGGGGAAAGTCAGCGTTCCAGCCTACAAAGCAGTTGGAATACCTCGGCATGAGGTTAGACACAGAACATCAAAAGGTGTTCCTGCCCCTTGTAAAGATCGAAGCTATCAAGGGGTTGGTTCAGTTGGTTCTAAACAAGAAAAAACCAACTATTCGCCTGTGTATGCGATTACTAGGCAAGCTAGTGGCCACATTCGAGGCAGTACCATACGCTCAGATCCACACTCGCGTCCTACAGGCAGCCATTCTAGCAGCCTGGGGCAAGAGGGCACATGCCTTAGAGTCCCCTTTGACGCTATCATCAAGGGTCCGACAAAGCCTGGCCTGGTGGTTGAACCCTCAGAATCTTCTAAAGGGAAAATCCTTCAGCCCTGTTGTCTGGAAGGTAGTTACCACAGACGCCAGCCTGGCAGGCTGGGGGGCGGTCTTCGAGGGGTTCTCCCGCCAGGGAACTTGGGTGAAAGCAGAGAGCTCCCCATCAATATCTTGGAAATCAGAGCTGCCCGCCTAGCCCTTCTGGCTTGGACCTCCAGATTAAAGGGGTTCCCGGTGAGAATCCAGTCAGACAATGCCACGGCGGTGGCATACATAAACCACCAAGGGGGAACCAGGAGCCAGGCCGCTCAGAGGGAGGTGAACTTGATTTTTCAATGGGCAGAGGTTCATGTACCCTGCATTTCAGCGATATTCATTCCCGGAGTGGACAACCTGCAGGCAGACTTCTTAAGTCGCCAGAGTCTGTTGCCAGGGGAGTGGTCTCTGCATCCCCAGGTCTTTCAGACAATCTGCCAGAGGTGGGGAATGCCGGACGTAGATATAATGGCATCCAGGTTCAACAAGAAACTAGACAGGTTCGTGTCGCGAGCGAGGGATCCTATGGCCTGCGGAACCGACGCGTTGGTTTGCCCTTGGCATCAATTCAGACTTCTATATGCATTCCCTCCACTACAGTTACTCCCGCGCCTGTTGCGCAAGATCAGAGTGGAGAACAAGCCAGTCATTCTAGTAGCTCCGGCTTGGCCCCGGAGGACTTGGTACTCACTAGTCCTGAAGATGGCAGTGGGAGACCCTTGGACTCTCCCTCTACAACCAGACCTACTCTCACAAGGCCCGATCCTCCACCCTACATTACAGCGTCTAAATTTGACGGCCTGGAGGCTGAATCCCTGATTCTCAGGGATAGAGGCCTGTCTAGGCAGGTAATTCCTACCCTGATTAGGGCTAGGAAGCCGGTCTCCAGGGTGATTTATTACAGGGTGTGGAGGAACTACGTAGGCTGGTGTGAATCCAAAAGATGGAATTCCCGCAAATATACTATTGATAGGGTGTTAAGTTTTCTCCAGCTAGGAGTGGATAAAGGCCTGGCACTAAGCACAATCAAGGGACAGATCTCAGCTCTGTCAGTGTGGTTTCAGAGGCCGCTGGCCACCCACTCGCTGGTAAAGACCTTCTTACAGGGGGTCTTGCGTATTAATCCTCCTGTCAAGTCACCAATTTGTCCATGGGACTTAAATCTTGTCCTGTCCACTCTACAGAAACAGCCTTTTGAGCCGTTGGCTGAGATTCCTTTACTCTTACTGACAAGAAAGTTGGTTTTCTTGGTCGCCATAGTTTCGGCCAGGAGAGTGTCAGAATTAGCAGCCTTATCGTGTAAGGAACCATATCTCGTTCTGCATAAGGACAGGGCAGTTCTCCGGCCCCATCCTTCCTTTCTACCAAAGGTTATATCCAAATTTCACTTAAACCAGGATTTGGTACTTCCATCCTTCTTTCCAAAACCTACATCTAGAAAGGAGGGGTTGCTGCATACCTTGGATATTGTCCGGGCCATGAAGGCCTATCTTAAAGCTACAGAAAAGATCCGGAAAACAGATGTGTTATTCGTTCTACCAGATGGCCCCAAGAAGGGGCAGGCAGCTGCAAAATCCACCATCTCGAGATGGATTAGACAATTAATCATTCAAGCCTACGGGTTGAAGAGGTTGCCTCCTCCGTTGTCGGTAAAGGCCCATTCTACCAGGGCCATGGGCGCCTCTTGGGCAGCACACCATCAGATCTCTATGGCTCAGATATGCAAGGCGGCAACGTGGTCATCAGTCCACACGTTTACAAGGTTTTATCAACTAGACGTGAGAAGAAATGCGGATGCTGCCTTTGGTCAGGCAGTACTACAGGCTGCAGTTTGGAAATCCTCGGGATCAGAAACACCCTTGGTTATAAAAAAAAAAAAAAAAAAAAAAAAAGTTTTTTCTTGACTAAGTTGGAATTGTTATTATGATTTGAGTTTATCTCTAAATTGAATCCTTCTTTGGAAGATGTCTCCCTCCCCTCATTAAAGCATTGCTTTCAGACATCCCACATAGTAATGAATATGCCGCTCTGTGTCCCGTGATGTACGAGAAAGAAAAAGGGATTTTTAAATACAGCTTACCTGTAAAATCCTTTTCTTGGAGTACATCACGGGACACAGAGCTCCCACCCCTCTTTTGGGTGACCATTTTGGGAGGCATACTGCTTGCTACAAAACTGAGGGACTCCCTCTAGGGGAGGGGGTTATATAGGGAGGGGACTTCCTGTTTGAGATTGCCAGTGTCCACACCTGAAGGTACTCCATATAACCCACATAGTAATGAATATGCCGCTCTGTGTCCCGTGATGTACTCCAAGAAAAGGATTTTGCAGGTAAGCTGTATTTAAAAATCCCTTTTTTTGTGCTTTAAAAAAAATAAAAAACTTTAAAGTTAGCCCAATGTTTGCATAATATGAAAGATGAAGTCACACAGAGTAAATAGATACCCAACATGTCACCCTTCAAAATTGCACACGCTTGTGGAATGGCGCCAAACTTCGCTACTTAAAAATCCCCATAGGCGACGCTTTAAATATTTTTACTGGTTACATCTTTTTAGTTGGAGAAGAGGTCTAGGGCCAAAATTATTGCTCTCGCTCTAACGTTCGCAGCGATGCCTCACATGTGTGGTTTGAACACAGTTTTCATATGTGGGCGGGACTTGCGTGTGCGGTCGCTTCTGTATACGAGCACACGGGAACAGGGGCGCTTAAAATTTTTTTTTTATTACTGTTTATTTTACTTTATTTTATTTGACACATTTTCCCCCAAAAATAAATGTTTTGATCACTTTTATTCCTATTGCAAGGAATGTAAACATCCCTTGTAATAGGAATATAGCATGAGTAGTCCTCTTTACAGTGAGCTGTGGGGTCAATAAGACCCCACAACTCACCTCAAGGCTGGGAAGCCTGAAAAAAAAACGATCCTGGCTTCGATCATAGCAGTGAGTCGGAAGAAGCACCGGAGTTCAAAGGGAGGGGGGACGTCCCCTTTCACCTCCTGTAAGAACGATCAAGAGGTGGAACAGCCGCCATGATCATTCTTATGGTGTAGAGCAGGGATAAGCAATTAGCGGACCTCCAGCTGTTGCACAACTACAAGTCACGTCATGCTTCTGGCTCTGGGTGTCATGGTTCTGGCTGTCAGAGTCTTGCTATGCCTCATGGGATTTGTAGTTCTGCAACATCTGGAGGTCCGCTAATTACATATCCCTGGTGTAGAGAATCACCGGCTGAAAAAAATGATATCTGAATGATGCCTGTAGCTGCAGATATCCCTGCACAAAGTCAAGGACGTCAGGCAGGAAGTGGTATATTGGAGTATTTTCCGGGTATTGCAGAGTATTTTCCGGGTATTGCAGAGTATTTTCCGGGTATTGCAGAGTATTTTCCGGGTATTGCAGAGTATTTTCCGGGTATTGCAGAGTATTTTCCGGGTATTGCAGAGTATTGGCCGGAGTATTTCAGAGTATTGCGGGGGGGGGGGGTATTGCAGAGTATTGCGGGGGAGGGGTGTATTGCAGGGGGTATTTCAGAGGGTAATGCAGGGTATTGCAGGGATGGCTGAGCAGGGATGGATGGATCCGTGACTGCAATAGTCACAGATCCAGCCACAGCGCTGCTGCCGTCCACTCTTCCCCTCTCACACTGTACTGATCGGTACAGAGAGAGAGGAGGGAGGAACCGGCGTCATCAAATGAAGCCGGTTTGTATACATGTGATCGCTCCATCATTGGACGGAGCGATCACGTGGTAAGCGGCCTCTATCTGCGGCATTTTACCGCAATCCGTGATGCGCCGGGTCCTTTGGACCCTGCGGTCACGGACACTCCCGTGTGCGCGCCCCAGGGGGTGCGTGGGAGCGGGATTCTAGGAGGACGTCTATAGACGTCCTCCCAGAGTTAAGGAAACCGCCTTGTAGCTGTAATTCGGCTATGGGGCGGTGACTAACTGGTTAAAAATGATTGTGTGTAGGCTCCAGAGCTTTTTTCTCGAAGTGAAAAATGGCCATTAAAATTTAGAACATGCTCTAATTTTTCTCATAGTTTTTCAGGTTGTCGTTTTTAACGTCGTAAAAAACGATCGTATGAAAGGCTTTGCCGGGGGGAAAACGCGCGTGCTCAGAAACAAGTTATGAGACGGGAGCACTCGTAAAACTAGCGTTTGTAATGGAGGTAGCACATTCGTCACGCTGTAACAGACTGAAATGCATGAAGACTGAAATGCACGAATCGTCTCTCACCAAACTTTTACTAACACAAAATCAGCAAAAGCAGCCCAAAGGGTAGCGCCATCTGAATAAAACTTTCCCTTTATAGTGACGTCGTACGTCACTGCGCTTTGCTCGAGCATTTTTTTTTTTTTCACGATCGTGTGTATGCATGGCAGCCTTGACAAGAATCGCATTGTTTTTTTCTAGGACATTAAAAATTGTCGGGTGTACACAGCTTAATTCCTTATCATATGAGGCTGTCTGCTACTGCAGTGCTCCTTTAGCTTGCTGTATACATATATAAAAAAAAAAATTCTGTTCAGCCTTCAGGCAAAATGGAGAAATCGAACAAACCTCCATCTATACTACATATTGTAGGTGGAGAAATCTCCCACTGCGTTAGTGTATTTTGACAGCTAGTCCCACCAGATTTCAAAATACCTGAACAATGACTGCATCTGATTGGATGCAGCCTCTATATGGTGGACATTTTTTACCCAGCTACTTTTGTATTACCTGGTGTGTTTTCTATTAGTTGTTAACATTGTACATCATGTGGAATCCTAAGCACAAGGCAAGCAATCCCACAGCATAGTCTGGAATATTTTTTCCCTATTTGAGTTTGCTCAATCGGCGTCTCCCATGCCTCCATCAAGTATGGCCGCCTTATGGGCCAACATGCAAATATGTTTGCTGACTGAACATAGGGGTAGTTCTGACTTTTCCTCCAGAATGTTTGACGTGTCTCACAGGTTCTTAATTGATGAGTTTGTTCCTGAGGAGCCTCAGTCAGCTAAAATTGCTCCCAGGCTAAAAGATATCATGTTGGCTCTTATCAGTACTATGCACGTCCCATTTAAATGGAGTAGCCTGTAGTGTTAGGACAAAGTCTTGTCATAGGACAAATTGGTTCAGTGTCTAAACAACCAATTCACCTGACACCCAAGAACAGGTTACCTCTGGTGTTGTGAAAACCCTTCTTCTCACTGTCATGGAAGATTATCACAACTGATGCCAACCTGAATTGCTGGGGAGGAGTCCTAGACTCCTTATCAGTGCAGGGGAATTGAGCACCGGGGAAATTCCATCTCCAGTCAACATGCTGGACATCTGTTTGATTTGCATTACTGGACATTTTGTCCACAATGTCAATCAAATCAGGATCTAATCGCACATTGCCTCAGTAGTGAGAGACTACACAAACTGCCAGTGCATAGACCCAGGAGAGTCGTTCCTACACCTGGAAGTCAATTAGGACCTGGCTCACAGGCATGGGATGCCAGATGTGGACCTTCAGGTTCAATAACATGCTGGGCAGTTTGTCTCCAGAGCCAGAGATCCTTTGATCTGTACATCATGATCATACAGCTTTCCTTCTATGAATCTCATTCCTCACCTACTCCACCGGATTGAAGACATTCTGGTGATACCAATTGCACAGTCGCTAACTTTACAGGCACGACTGCTGAAGCCCAGGTATTAAGAAAAAGGGGTCTTTCTGACCTGGGAATTTCTGCGCTTTTTAAAAGCTAGGAAATCTACTTTCTAAGGTATACGGTTGCACATGGAAATCTTACTTTGCTTGTTGCAAGGACAGCAAATTTAATCACAGGAAATATTCCATAGAAAAACTCCTGACCTATTTACAACTTGGTTTAAATCAATATCTGGCCTTGAGAACCATTAAGGGACTAATCTCTATCCTTGCAATCTAATTCCGAAGATTTTTAGCCTCCCATCTTTGGTCAAGACTTTTAGCACAAGTGTTTCCCATGTGGTGACTCCTGTACAATCTCCTGTGAATCCATGGGATCTAACTTTAGTTCTGTAAGGACTTAAAAGGCAGCCTTTTGCATTTATAAGGATATTCCCCTTCCACTATTATTTACAAGGTTGCTTTCCTTGTCACCATCACCTCTGCCAGAAGTTTGAGCTGGTAGTCTTATACAGGAAAAAAAAAAATGGAAAAACACTGCGCTAAACTATATATATAGTGATTTAGAAGAATGCTGCTAGTACCAAAAATTGTGGATACAAAATTAAAAATGTGTTATAATATAAGGTACAGTGCTAAAACAATATATTGATAACACCAAAAACTCCAATGAAAAGTGAAGAAACAATTAACATGCATGTACAAGGGAAATTGTATGTGAATAGCAATGCTTCAGAGACAAAACATGTGTAAAATGACAGTAAAGTGAATATAAACTGTTAAATAAGTGAATTTTTCAATCCAATATAAAGTGGATGAGTCCCATAAATCCCAAATAAATGTGTATAAATCCTGGAACTTCTTATAAGTAAACAAAAACTTTGTGGAAAAGCCAGAAAGCACACTCCTTCCACCAAGGGGAACACCCAAGTGCTAATGATGCAGTTTCCTTAACAACAGATGTGACCACAATTACGGCTGTCAATATAAGCCCAGAATATTTAAAGTCTCCCTAAAGACTTGTGGCTGAAGCTGGTTGTATGCAGTAGATCAAGCACTCAATAGTATCTCAGGGAAAAGAAAACAAAGAGAATTCCACAGTGTATACTGTGATAAAATGATTTAATAAAAAAGTGGTATTGCACTTACAAAAGTAGGTAGATATGCACGGTGTATGTAAATACAAGTGCGGTATCTCTCGGCGTCTCCTCCGCTGAGTTAGTGTGCCGTTTCGCTGGGTCTCCGTATGGAGAAGCGTAATGTAGTCGGGAACGCAGGCCACAACCTAACGCGTATCGTCACTAGTGGACGTCATCTGGGATTGGCTGCTGACTGTCAGGGCACCACTTTCACCCGTATCACGCGCATGCGTGGTAGAACACCGCTATTGCGCTCGTCTGTGCGTGAATTGCGCGCGCGCGAATGCGCGGTACTGCCGCGTGCACGGACGCTGACCGGCCTATTTAAAGCAGCTTCTCCCTCCTGTCAGGTTTCTGGTTTGTCATCAGCTCCTGTGTACTTCCTGTTGAAACTCCTGTTCTGTTACCTGGATTACCTGACCTTTTTGCTCACGTCCCTGGATTGCTGCTGTCTCCTGCTCCCTGACCTTTGGCCTGAACCTACGGACCTCCTGCTCTCTCCAATCCCTGACCACGGCTTGTCTCCTGGATCTGTCTTCAGTCTTGCTCCCTGCTCAGTACCTTAAAGCGGAATTTCAAACTAAATATAAGATCTCCCATGTGATCCAGCATACTGGCGTCAGCGCCAGTATGCTGTTTTTTTTTATTTTTTATCCCACACTTACTGTATTATCCTGTAATTATCCTGTAATTTCCAGTACAGCGCGTCGCATCTTCCGAAAATACCCAATATGGACTCGGGTAATCTCGGCGAAAATGCGGCGCCTGCGCACAGACCTAGGAGCTGACTGCGCAGGCGCCGTATTTCTCCGAGTCCTACGGCTATGGCGCGTCACGCCCTCCGAAATAGGACTCGGAGAAATACGGCGCCTGCGCAGTCAGCTCCTAAGTCTGTGCGCAGGCGCCGCATTTTCGCCGAGATTACCCGAGTCCATATTGGGTATTTTCGGAAGATGTGACGCGCTGTACTGGCGCCGTCCACCGCGGGGGAAAAAAATGAAATTACAGGATAATACAGTAAGTGTGGGATAAAAAAAAAAAAAAAAACCAGCATACTGGCGCTGACGCCAGTATGCTGGATCACATGGGAGATCTTATATTTAGGGTGAAATTCCGCTTTAAGTACCTGGACTGTCCGTACCTACTCGCTGCTGCCCCCAGTGGACTCCTTGCTCAGTTCCTGTCCGGCACTTCAAGTCTCCACCCTACTACCGGTACCGGTGCCTCCTGGCGCTTCCTTCCCACTGTCCCAACCCCAGGGGGCGAATCGCACCGGGTCGCAAAGGTGAGCCGCCCTCAGCATCTCGGCCTTGGTAAGTACACCCGTGACATGCCAAAGTGCAATACCACTTTATTAAATAATTTTAATCGCAGTATATGGAATTCTCTTTGTTTTAATTTCCCTGAGATACTATTGAGTGCTCGATCTACTGCATACAACCAGCTTCAGCCATTTCAGTTTTAGGAGGGCATTTAGGATAGGAAGTTAAAGGAGTTGTAAAGGCAGAAGTTTTTTTTTTTTTTTTTAATCTTAATGTGTTTTTATGCATTTTATGCATTGAAGTGATTGTAAAGTCTCTCTCTCCTTTTTTTTTTTTTTAATAACAAAGATGTTATACTTTCCTCCTCTGTGCAGTTGGTTTTGCTCGGGTCCCTCTTCGCTGCTCCAGACCCCTCCCTCCTGTCAACAAGGAGCTTGCTATGTGGGCACCTGAGCAGAGTCGCAGCTATGTGTGTCCATTCAGATGCAGGGCCCGGACCAGTCCCTCTTCCCTGATTGGCTAACTGACTATGATTGACAGCCGCTGGAGCCAATGGTGGCGCTGCTGTGTCTCAGACAATCAGGAGGAGAGTCCTGGACAGCTAAGAATCATGGACATCGCTGGAGAGAGATTGGGGCTCAGATAAGTAATTAGGGGATGCTGGGGAGGCTGCTACACATAGCAAGCTGCTTGATATGGGTGCTCTTGGCAGAAGGGGGGGGGGGGGGCAGGAACTTCAGCTGAAAGTATAACGTTTGTTATTTTTAAAGCAAAAAATAAATAAAATTTACAATCACTTTAAAGAAAATCTTCAAATTTTTTTTTATTAATAGTGTATGCAGCTTGTGGAGTTGTTCTTCGCCACTTAATTTCTTTATATCCTTTTTTGTGTTTTTTTTTACTAGGACTGTATGTGATCATTTGTCATTATCATTAAAGTTAATCAGGAAAGGTTTCACCTGGTATTTTCTCATGGATGATGTTGTTCTTCCAGGAAAAGGAGTGTGTAGATGCTGTATCTGTTGGAGCCATCCTGTCTGACTACCAGCGTGTTCGAGTAGAAAATGTGTAAGATTTTTGTTTGTGCTTGTGGGTGTTGCTTTAATTGCCTAATTATTGTGAGTTAGAATCTTGTGGTATAACTCTTTGCACAGATTAATTGTACAGTGTGAAAATATATTGTACTTTGGGATAATAAGTAGCAGTAGGAACTTATTGCAGTAGCAAGTGTAACAACAAGAAAAAGAAAATGGTAATATTGCTGATATGTAGTGCATACAGATGTGATTGGTTGAAGCTGCTGATGATTTAATAGCCAGCGATTTAAGCACAGAGCAAACCATTGAAACCAGATGCCGTTTTATAACAGAGGTGACAAGAAAGTTCACAGGCTTAGTGCAATAAAAACTACACATTTATAGGATAACAAAAGTGTGAAGTGTGAGGTTTAATTGTAGGCCCAATCTTAATGGCCAGTGGTGAGGGCAATGATGGAAGGCAGCACTCGCCAGGACCCTGCTTGATCTTCACGGTGTTCTCGTAAGTGGCATCAAGGGGTGCTTCATGTCACAAATAATCCCAATGCTGGGTATGGTGAGATTGAGTTCCTTACAAGGTGGATTTAGTTTAAATCAAGTAAATTTTTAATCACTAGTAAAAAGGCTTGATTTAAATCATAGTTTTTAAAGAGCAACTGTCATTTCTGTCCTTCAGTGGCTCCTCTGACACGCTGTTGACTCACCAACAGTCCCAGTTACGTTAATGGAAGGGCTGGTGATACGGCAGTGACACAACAAGATGAGGGGTGTGGCGGCAGCAGGTGAGTGGATGCCCGCTAACAGGCGCCATGATGGATCAGAAATGACAGGTGCTCTTTAAATGTAAGGAATCATTCTTGCTGGTAGTTAGAATCTTTAACCACTTCAGCCCCGAATGTATTTGCCCCCTTCCTGACCAGGCCATTTTTTGCAATACTTCAGTCAGCCTACCCTGTAAAAATTCACTTTGAAAGTGTACATGCTCTACTCCTTTAGCAAATTATGGCCACTGTGTTTCCTTGCCTGTATATAGTGTCAAGAAAGCTTTTTTTCTAGATTAGGTTTTTAGAAGAGATGTTACATGCAGCAGTATCTGTATGAAATTCTGATATAGAGACGCAGATTATACACTGTTTGACATTTGCTGTCTGTCCTGTACAGGTGTCAGCGCCTTGGTCTGCAGCCATTGGCTTATCTCTGGCGAAGGAAGCAGGAGGACCTTTTGGATGAAATGATATCCAGTGGTTTGCAAGCCATACTCATCAAGGTAGCTGCGTTTGGTAAGAGGGAGCTGTCAATGAGAGATAAGATAACACATTTATCTTGTGCTGTAGCTTTGTCAAAATACTGACCTCTGAAGATGAAGTCTGTCACTGTAAAACCAATTACTTGTTGCAGGAAAATAGTACTACAATGGTTGACAGTCTTTTAGAGTTATCTGTTGGCAGCCCCAACAGAAAACAAGGTAATTTGCCTAATTTTGCTGAAAAAAGTACTGCATGTACGACTTTTTTTTAAAAGAGAAGTAAAGTTTTTTTTTTTTTCCCCCAATCATGCTAACCTAGGTGGATGCAGCCCCGCTGCCTCTACACTGAGAACCAAGCGATCGAACATCGCTGATGGCTTGGTTCTCACAGCTCACTGAGCAGAGAGCTGCTGCCTGTCAGTCAGCATCTCTCTGCTATGCCCCCCCCCCGGCGCGCATTGGAGTCCTGAGCAGTGGAGAGGCAGGGAGTGGGTGTCGAGCCGCTGAGAGCCTGAGACGAGCATCAGTCCAGGCACCTGTCGGATCCACACTTTGTCGTTATGACGCAGTGCCTGAACTAATTCCAGTGAGGTCAGTAGAAAGCAGACTTCAGATCGCTCTCTGCTAAAAACGGGTCACAGGAGTGCAAAATGAATTGCCCTCCTGTGACTCATAGGAGAAGCTTGGGCTGGACTTCTCCTTTTAAGTGTCGTGTGTCCAGACACAATCTACCTCATCACAACGAACCTGTAATGAAAATAAGAATGTGCCGGAATTGGTGAATATGTATGTTTCTTCCAGCACACAATATCGCGCGTGCGTTCACTGTGGCTTGCTGTGTGAATGAGCCCTCAAGGACCTCATCAAAGCATTTATTTGCATGCAAACTGATTGAATTAAACATATAACAAAGACATAATACAATATAAGAAAAACAATCCTCTTAAAAATAAACCTTTTATGGGGTTCCAGTGTCCTGAGTAAGGCTGGCCTTACGTTATACAATTGTCTTGTACAATTTTCCTTTAGATTTACCAAAACCATATAATATGAGGTCAGACTTAAATACTTAAAATTTTTATGCAATCAGGCAGGTCCTTGCACTGCATAATTGAGGGTGAATCTAAAGGAAATTGTACAAGGAAATTATATACTGCAAGGAAGACCATACATTATGCACTTTCCATAAGTTCTACTGCAGTTGAAAGGAAAGAATATTGCTTGAATCCCTCCCGCAGCACTATTGTGTTCTGCCTGCGGGGAGCCTTCCCTGCTGGCAGAACACAATGATCAGTTTCCCGGCTATAGCTGGTGGTACTAATTATTTTGGAAAAACCTGATGTGCTGATTGTACACAAGTTGATCAATAGATCAACTTGTGTACAACCAGGGTGCCCATACAAATTGAAATTCCCCCAGTCCCTGCTGAACTGGCCAAATTCCAATCCATGTATGGCCAACTTAAAACCATTTGCTACCCCAACATTTTATATTTTTGTGCCTGCTGTATCATGTACTTGAAAAGGTATCCTGTTCTCTTTGTATTGCTTCCTTTGTGTGAAATCCCTGGTGTTCCTGTCAGTCCATCTGCTTTCCTATTAAAAACTGGCCACACTAAGCAGGAGAACACATCGTGGTCAGTTCTCTAGCTATGCTGGGAACTCAGCCTGCTCTCTTATGATGATTAGACTTGTCCTGACACCCCCCAGCCCAGCCCACAGCCTGTCACTGGGAAGCTCAGTGTCCTGCTGCTTCTCCTCCCCCCCAGCTCTTATGACGCTGAGAACAGAGGGAATGTGCTCACTTATAATGCCCCCACCATGGGAGAAGAAGACAATGGTCCAGCAGGAGGGATTCCCACATTAACACTGTCTGTGTTGATGGGGAAATCAAGCGTGTATGGCCGGCTAAGTAAACTAGGAGCTTTCCTTCATGTGTGAGTTGGGATGAAGTGGAGAAGACAATAAGAACATGCAGTTCAGCTCCCTGAGTCGTCCCCTGCCCCAAACTGCCCCTCCTAAGTTGCAAAGGCAGTGAATGGGGGTGCTGACGTGCCTCGATTGCGATGCTTTGCTTCAAGCTCGCAGCAAAAATGAAAAAATGATTGCTTCTGTTGCATTTTGTGGACAGTACCACCTCTGATCGTGACCCATTCAAGCAGACAAGGACATGCCGCAGCCGCGTGCAGTTCACATGGTTGCAGTGCATTGCTGCGGCATTTACAGGGTGAAAGTCGGTAGTGTAGAGGCATCCTATCACCCCCCATCAACTGTCAAATACGTTTTTAAAAAGCGATCCGAACACAATCACTTTTCAGAAGCATGGCAGTTTATACGCCAGTCTAAATTTTGCCTTTAGTGCATCAAATCTTTTGTCAGTTTGTAGCATTGTTACCAATTGACAAAAAAATAAGAGATTCCCTACCCTGAAAATGCAGCTAGATATTATAAAACCCGTTGTGTAGTATTATACTACTACTACTAGCCGTGCAGTGTGTCTATGTATGACTGTTCAGTAGTCACCAGAGCATGGGCGTCCGCTCCATAAGGCAAGGGGGGTCAATTGCCCCCCCCCCCCCCCTGGAAGTCAGAGTGGACTTCACTTTTCAGGCTCCACGTGGATGCATTCCACACACACACACCACATCTTATTAAAAAGTATTATTTTTAATAATGTGGAATACTTTCTATGTAGAACCTGAAAAGTCCCAGTATATTCCTGACATTGTCATGAGTATAAAGAGACATATAGAATACAGCCCACCTCCAGGAAAGGGGAAAGTCCTCCCTTGCACTGCTGGGGGGAAATTACCACTTTTACACTTCTATGTTTCCATGTTCCAGCCAGCTATACTGCTCTCCTCCTCAACCCAAAGCCTCAGCATCATTGCATACCATACAGGAACATTAACCCTGTATGGGACAATGAGGATGATGGAGTGCTACCACAGCCTGTCACAACTTTCATAGAAGCTGCAGGGGACCAGTCACAGAGATTGAGGGAATCAGGAAAAGTTTGGTACACATTTACTATGTTTAACCACTTGACCACTGGGCACTTAAACACCCTTAATAACCAGACCAATTTTCAGCTTTCGGTGCTCTCACAGTTTGAATGACAATAACTCAGTCATACAACACTTTAACCTAATAAAATTTTTGTCTTTTTTTTCTCACAAATAGAGCTTTCTTTTGGTGGTATTTGATCACCTCTGCGGTTTTTATTTTTTTTGCTATAAATGAAAAAAGAACAACATTTTGCAAAAAATAATAATTTTTCTTCATTTCTATTATAAAATTTAGCAAAAAAGTAATTTTTCTTCATAAATTTGGCCTAAAATGTATACTGCTACATAACTTTGGTAAAAAAAAAAAAAATGTTGGATATTATTTAGTCTGGGTGAAAGTTATGAGGTCTACAAGCTATGGTACCAATTACTGAAAATGTATCAATTTCATCACCCCTGATGTACTGACAGCATCTATCATTTCTTGAGACCCTAACATGCCAGAAAAGTACAAATACCCCCCAAATGACCCCTTTTTGGAAAGAAGACATTCCAAGGTATTTAGAAAGGGGCCTGGTGAGTTTTTTAAAGTTGTCATTTTTTCCCACAATTCTTTGCAAAATCAAGATTTTTATATTATTAGGTTATTTCTCACACACAGCATATGCATACCACAAATTACACCCCAAAACACATTCTGCTATTCCTCCCGAGTATGGCGATACCACATGTGTGAGACTTTTACACAGTGCGGCCACATACAGAGGCCCAACATGCAGGGAGCACCCAGGCCAATTCTGACACTTCTCTCCTACATGTAAAAATCATCATTTATTTGCTAGAAAATTACATAGAACCCCAAAACATTATATAAAGATACCTCACATGTGTGGTTTGAACACCGTTTTAATATGTGGGCGGGACTTGCGTATGCGTTCGCTTCTGCATGCAAGCTCACGGGGACAGGGGCGCTGTATGCCCAGAGTGTTGCGGCGTATGCCCAGAGTGTTGCGGCGTATGCCCAGAGTGTTGCGGCGTATGCCCAGAGTGTTGCGGCGTATGCCCAGAGTGTTGCGGCGTATGCCCAGAGTGTTGCGGCGTATGGCGCGGGAGCGTGATTCTAAGAAGCCGTTAATTAACGGTCATTTAGAGTTAAGCAACCGCCCTGTAGACGTACTTTCTCTATAGGGCGGTTGCAAAGTGGTTAATATGCCTCAGAGAAAGGAACTGGAGAATTCACACTCGATCCCTTTCTATTTTTCAAAAGTGACCTATCAGGGGTCTGTTTAGTCCCCTGATATTTCACCAAAGCCCCCCAACAAGACTGGTAAAAAATGTAAAAATAAATTTGTAAAAAAAACAAAAACGACTGACACCATCCACTGCTCTTCTAACACCGCCCACTGCCCTACTGACACCATCCATCCTATTCGGCTGCTGGGGGGGGGGGGAGTTTTAAACCCCAGCTAGTGGTCAAAGACAGGGTTAAATGTGACTGTGTAAATGGGAAAGACAACAGCTCCAGGCAATCAATGTCCGTTTAGAACCCAGGCAGGTGCCGGCAATGCACTAGGCAATCAGAAGAAGAGGTTTTGGACAGCCGCACTCAAAAAGAGGTAAAATTCAAAAATAGCCCTTTATTGTGGTAAAATAAATGGATGCACTACAAAGAAAGCATACAGTGGGAACAAAAAACAGCTGATGCGTTTTGCATTGAGCTTCAATGCTTAGTCATAGCTATAAGATATAGCTATGACTAAGCATTGAAGCTCAATGCAAAACGCATCAGCTGTTTTTTGTTCCCACTGTATGCTTTCTTTGTAGTGCATCCATTTATTTTACCACAATAAAGGGCTATTTTTGAATTTTACCTCTTTTTGAGTGCGGCTGTTCAAAACCTCTTCTTCTGATTAAATGTGACTGTGTATTGGCGCTGCCGAAGTGCCCCCCCCCCCCCCCTGAAAAAATTTCAGCGGATGCCCATGCACCAGAGTATGACCCAGTACACTGTTAATGTAACTGACCTGGTCAGACACTCCACCTCCTTTCTCTGCAATACAAAGCAGTATGAGGACAATGGTGCTTAGGGATGTCAGATACTCGGCTCTGCCTGCATAGAACACTGGAGTGGGAGAAAGTGAAGATACATTTTCACTAAAAGAATTGGGTATAATAATATATCTTCCTGCAAATAATCAGTTGCAAATCATAATATGAGGAAGTACAGGACTATAAAAAGATAAAATAGGTGTGAAGATTCAACTAGCCTTTAACATTCCTTTTTTTTCCATGCAGGATTAGACCCTGAAAAGCACCTTGGGAAGACATTGGAAGAGATGAGGCCCTATCTGAAACAGGTAATGTAGTATTTTATGCTGATTGCAGTTTAATATACACTACCCGTACACTTTATTAGGTACACATTGCTAGTATTGGGTCGGACACACTTTTGCCTTCAGAACTACTCATGGCATGGATTCTACTAGGTGTTGGAAACATTCCTCAGAGATTTTTGTCCATATTCACATAATAGCATCAAGCATTTGCTGCAGATTTGTCGGCTGCACAGCCATGGTGCAAATCTCCTGTTCCACCATGTCCCAAATGTGCTTTATTTTATTGGGATCTGGTGATTGTGGGGACCATTGGAGTAATATGAACTCATTGTCTTGTTCAAAAAAGCAGTGGTGAGATGATTTGTGCTTTATACTGCTGGAGGTATTCCTCAGAAGATGGGTTCACTGTAGTCATAAAGGGATGGACATGGTCAGCAACTATACTCAGGTAGGCCATTGCCTTTAAATGATGCTCAGTTGGAACTAATGCCGCGTACACGCGATCATTTTTTGTGATGAAAAAAAACGACGTTTTTCAAACTTCATTTTCCAAAACGACGTTGCGTACACACCATCGTTTTTCTACAAAGCTCTAGCAAAGCTTGGTGACGTACACCACGTTCGACGGCACTCTTCTCCATAGAAGCTCCGTCTCATAACTTGCTTCTGAGCATGCGCGGGTTTAAAAACGTCATTTTCAACATTGTTTTGTCCACACACCATCACTTTTTATGACACAAAAAACGACGTTTTGAAAAACGACACAAAAAATTCAAGCATGTTGGAATTTTTTTTTCTTCGTATTTTTGAAGACAAAAAACAACGTTTTGCCCACACACGATCAATTTAAATGACGTTTTAAAAAACAACTTTTTTTTCATCGCAAAAAACGACCGTGTGTACGCGGCATTAACGGTCCAAAGTGTGCCAAGAAAATTTCCCCCACACCATTACACCACCAGCCTGAACCCTTGATAAAAGGCAGGATGGATCCATGTTTTCACAGAATTCTAACCCTATGATCTGAAAGTCGCAGCTGAAATGGAGATTCATCAGACCAGGCAACATTTTTACATTCTTCTATTGTCCAATTTTAATGAGTTAATGAATTGAGTTGTAGCGTCAGTTTCCTGTTCTTAGCTGACCGTTGTACCAGTTCTGCTGCTTTAGCCCATCTGCTTCAAGGTTTTATGTGTTGGCATTCAGCATACCTTGGTTGTAACAAGTGGTTATTTGAGTTACTGTTGCCTTGCTATCATCTGACATCAATAAGGCTTTTTTGGCCACACAATTGCCTCTCACTGGATATTTTCTCTTTTTCGGACCAGTCTCTGTAAACCCTAGACATGGTTATGCATGAAAATCCCAGTAGATCAGCAGTTTTTTTAATACTTAGAACCAACATCCATGCGTTCCAAATGGAGGCACACTTTGGAGCTCTAAGTTCCAACTATTCAAAGTCACTTAAATCCCCTTTCTTTCCCATTCTGATGCTCATTTTGAACTTCAGCAAGTCGTCTTCACCACGTCTAAATGCACTGAGTTGCTGTCATGTGATTGCCTGATTAGTAGTTTGTGTTGCCAAGCAATTCAACAGGTGTACTAAAAAGTGGCCGGTGAGTGTAATATTTGCTTATAGATAGTGTTTTCTACCTACAGAGATGAGGTGCTTGTTGCCCTATTTGGAAAATGTTGTTTGGATCAGGTGATGGTCCTCATGTCCTGGGACAGCTGCACACCACTCAACTAACCATTCTCTATGGACATGGAAAGAGACTTTAAGAACACAAATGGCCTTTGTTGTTACAGCTCTCTGCTCTGTATGGTGTCCATGTGTGTGGAGAAGGAGGAGAATATGAGACCCTCACCTTGGACTGCCCCCTCTTTTCAAAGGAGATTGTTGTGTAAGTTTGTTCTCACTATAAACATCTTACGTGTTTTATGGAAATAATTCTGTGATATAAATGTCATCTTACAGTATTTTAGGTTTCCTAATCTTTGTCCTATGCTTCCAGTATGCATATTTTAAAGCAGGGTTCTGGTCATCATTTTTTATTATTTTTTAAAGCTAAAATTAATTGCATTAAATTGTTCCTAAAACATATTGATAGCTCCCCAATCATTCCAGAAATCATTGCAAACACTTGCCTTATATCCTCCAGCTCGTGTTGCGGCCGTGTTCATCATATGTGTGGGCATGTGAAGCCCAGTTCCTTTTTCCTCCTGGTTTTCAGGGAGAGGTGCATGCTGGGCGATTTTTAGGCACAGTAATGCCCAGAGACTGCTGGGAAATGAGTGGCATTATTTCCCAGGAGGCAATGGGGTCTTAGGACAGGAAGTTGAACCACCTAGAACCAGGAACTAGGCAGATTACGAAATCTGAGTAAAAAAAAATCTTTTTTTTTTTTTTTTTTTTTTTTTACATTAAAGGCAAGCTGTTAATATTAAATTTTTAGGGTGGAACTCTGCTTTAAATATGTTATCTGCAGCCTGGATTTTCAGGATGTCCAGTTAATCATATCATCATCAGTTTGGAACCTTATCCTATACGGTATAAAAACTAGAACAAAACAAATCTAACATTGCCGCCCATCAAACTGTTCAGACATTCATTTTCTTTTGCTAAACAGGGAAAATTGGAATTTGGTTATTATCTGTAGCTTCTGCTTTGGCTTGTGCTTGTCTTAATTAATAAGCACTGTTTTCAATTATTATTGTATTGAAGCTGGAGTGGAAAAATTTATAGAGGAATTATGGGTCTCTGTAGATTGTTCCGATTTTATGCTTCTTTCTGTTTACAGCCTACAAATTCTAACTGGTGGTGCTGGTATGTTCAACATTGTTAAGGCTGGCCATACACAGCTAGGTTTTCATTCAGGTATATAGATATATGGGTTGTGCTACAGTAACAATTCAATTAGCTGCTAGCAGTGCAGTACATTCTTAAAGGGTCACTAAAGGAAATTCTTTTTTTTAGCTAAATAGCTTCCTTTACCTTACTGCAGTGCTGTTTTCATGTCCTCATTGTTTGTTTTTTGCTTTGATGTTGCTGTAATTCTGCTCTGATCTCCACACTTCCTGGTGGTCTGTTTCCTTATAACCACAGTGCTGGGAGCTTTCTCACTGTGGTCACTAATCAAGGAGGTGTGATTACTGTGTGTAAACTGAAACTGGGTTGGTGCTGAGGGGTTTTAGACAAACCATCACTGCCCTCTATTGGCTCTCTGCCTCTGTACATCAGAGAGGTAGGAAATAACACCAAAAACGAAACTAGAACTGTAGGTTGATTATATGATTGATTTTTATCTATTTTTAATCATTTTTAAAAGGAATCAGTTAACTTTTATGTCTCTATACCCTGTAAACAGTCATTTCAGCCCATTTTTTTTTTCCTTAAGTGACCCTTTTAAATTTTATATAAAGGTGCTGTACTTATTATAACAAAACCAAATATTAATATTATGAGATAAAATATCAATATTGTGAAATTAATGACTTTGTGTATCACTAACAGGTAATAATAAATGAACAATGTAATATTGTGATCAAAAAATCACTGATCACAATTCGGGCCTAAAAAATTGAATGCATACAAATGTGCTCAAAGTCCGTACAAAAGATCTGTTTAAAATGTATAGAAACACAACTAAAACTTGAGCCAGTGTTGATAAAACAAAAGTGTGCTGTGAATAAGTGCAGGCAATCCTCCACCGGGTCCCCCAAAGGTGTGCTCTTACCTGGTGATCTCACCCCCTACACTACAAATGTCAAAATCACATGAAACCGCCCATATTCAGGTCAACCAGATGGATCCAGTCAATGGAGGAAAAGTGCACATTCAGGATGTTGTCCATAGTAGTTATCCAGATCTTGAGGTCAATAAAACAAAGGACAAACCAATTTTATTTCAAAAGTGTATTTAAAATAGAAATGTATATGCACTCGCATGAATCTTAGAAAACAAGCGCTTCAAAACATGCTGCTGTGTTCACTCACACACTTCCCACTGCAGCCTCTGAAAGAACAAACACCGCTCTGGATGGATTATATGGATCTGTAAGGTCTCTTGATCACTCTCCCAAGTCAATAAGCTCCGCCCTGCACGTTACATTGGAATTACACCCCCACCCGCTGTATTCTGACAGCAGCACCCCTGTATTGTTTGACAGATAAAAATGCCCTGAGCTTTTTCATGCACTGGGAACTTTATTTAGGTAACTATAGCCTCTTTACGTAATGCCATTTCACGCAAAATAGGTTAATCATAGACCTATAATGCTTTGTATGTAAAGCATAGATGGAGATTCATGTGTACCAGAATAAAGTTACAAATGGCGGGCAGATATGTCACTGTTGAGGTCACGTCATGGAATGAAAGCCGTCGATTCTGAGGGGGCTTAATGCAGAGACAATTTTCTCTTCCCTTTACCTATTGCCTACTGTTTCAGCTGTAAACACTGTCGCATTTGACCTGACATGATTATGCTTGTGTGTCAGGCATGCCAATATTATGATTCAAATGAGAGGTAGAATGATTTCAAGCAGCTCCACAATGAAAGTATTGGGAATGGTCCGTTCATGAATGAGCTTGAACTATTACATCTACAATAATCAAATATTATTGGCCGTGTTCAGTTACCAGAGTTGCATGTTACAATTTGAGTGTTACTGGACCCAGCCGTGATATTTTGTCAACGTATATCGTCGTGCGGCGGTCCTCAAGTGGTTAATTATTACATATCTCAGGAATCCTTTGACTGTCTCTGGGGATATTACTCTGTAAGGTCTTTGCTTTCCGTGGATACCTCATGCAAGGTGGGTTGTCTGGCCAGGCAACTTAACTGTCTGGTACCTCTAGTTCTTTAATTCCAAGGTTAGGACTGTGGTGCTTGGGTCTTTTTTATTGTGGACTTGGCAGGTCTACTATTCCTGAATTCCTGTGTCCCTCAATAGACTCAAAGAAAATGAGAAAAGATAAGCCAAAAATCTTACTGTTTAGATTAATTGTGAATCAATCGAAAGTGTAATTAATCCTTACTTAGCTGGATAAAACTATGTTGAACTTTGGTGATGTGATCACTCAGTATTCCACTAACTCCCCTGCTTCATCATATGAAATGACTTCCTCAGCTTTATGTTTATAATGTGTTTTTACATACAGTGTATAGCAGGGTTTCATAACCAGGGTTCTATGGAACTCTAGGGTTCCCTGAAAATGTTGCTAGTGGTTTCTTGAGCAATTACCAATTTTTGCCTCTCAGATAAATTCCTACTGATAAGTTCCCACTGACTAAATTATATTTTTAACTATCTGTAAGGGGTAATTCTTACCATTGTCCTCAAGTGTAAGGAGCAATCTTCTCACTGACCATCACAATAATGTATCATGAGTTGTAGATATAGTAATTTTTACTGGGTGTAAAACGAAAGAACGGAAAGGTATTTCAAGGGTTCCTCTGTATTGAAAAGGTTGGCAAAATCTGGTGTATAGAATCGCAATCTATTTATTGAATTCTACGTTTTTTTACATGAATTGAGCTATACATGCTCATTTAGCAAAAGAAATGTTATTGAAAAAAATTACTAGCACTTCTAGTCAAATCTCCTGTATTCTGATAACTTTGTGGGGGTGATACATGAAAATATTCTGCCTATGAATTATTTTTATATTTTATTTCACAGCCCTCTAATTATATTTGTTTTTCACATTCGCAAAAGTAAAATGTTACAGGGGTTGGGACAAACTATGGCATAATCGGTCATACTTACAAATCTATTTGTTGTTGGAGCCCCAGTCACTTGTTGAACAGTCTTTTAATGTACCGTAAAAGTGGAGACAAATATAAGTAAAAGCTTGTGAAATTAAAAAGTGTAATTTATACTGGGTATGATCACTAATACTTTTATTGACCTCATAGTTGTCAGATTTTTCAGGATAGTGGTCTATTAAAGGGAGAATACTGTACAGCAGAATTGCAGACCCTCAGTCGGTGCATTGTATGTAAACAATAGTGATTTTGCCTGCCCAGCCTCTACAAGGCTAATGTAATGATACATTTTACATTTAGCAGCCAGTAATGCTGGGCATACATACATTTTTTTAGCAATTTCATCCAGTTTTCAACCACAGAAATTAGGCTCATTTTAAAGAAACCCAACAGTTTATACAGTAAAGTTACTGTGTGTTTATATGGCAGGGATGGCAGTTTCCTCTGTTCATTTTATTGTTTTTTTGGAGTCAATAACTGGTTAAAAGTATTTGAAATATATAGTATATTGCGGTGTACGATCAGCGTAAGAACAATGTCAGAAAGGCAATACTGTTGCCAATGACACTTCACCAGCTGCAAAACCAATGAAGTTCAGCTATTCAGCTCGAACACATGGCTATATAAGGAGGTGAGATCCAATGATGAGTCTGTGTAAGGCAGAAGTGTGATGCAGTTGGGGGCAGAGAGACAGAGCATTGTTTGTATAAGGCAGCAGTGTGAGCCTGGAGGAAGGGGACAGTAAGCCGGAGCATTGTGTGTGTATAAGGCAGCAGTGTGATCCAGGAGGAAGGGGGCAGAGAGCTGGAGCATTGTGTGTGTAAAAGGCAGCAGTGTGATCCAGGAGGAAGGGGGCAGAGAGCTGGAGCATTGTGTGTGTATAAGGCAGCAGTGTGAGCCTGGAGAAAGGGGGCAGAAAGCCGGAGCATTGTGTGTGTATAAGGCAGCAGTGTGATCCAGGAGGAAGGGGGCAGAAAGCCGGAGCATTGTGTGTGTATAAGGCAGCAGTGGGAGCCTGGAGAAAGGGGGCAGAAAGCCGGAGCACTGTGTGTGTATAAGGCAGCAGTGTGAGCCTGGAGGAAGGGGGCAAAGAGCCGGAGCATTGTGTGTGTGTATAAGACAGTAGTGTGATCCAGGAGGAAGGGGGCAGAGAGACGGAGCATTGTGTATGGCATGTAAAATTCATGTTGGTGCACGGGATTCAAAATTGTGAGTTTAGTGGTCTGTGAAGCCGAAATGTTGGTGACCACTGTGCTGGAGAATATTAACCACTGCTGGTCAGAGCAAAGCTTAGTATCCACTCCAAAATGTGGTTCACTATTAGTTAGTTTTTGCTGTACGTTGTCCTTTTAATAGTTTTCATTTTATTTGTGCCATCATTCAATTAATTGCTTTTCATTTTTTTTTTTTATACTAAGTAACATTTATATTCCCTCAGCAGTTTCTGTGCGTTTCATGTGTTAATTGGTTGCCAACTGAGGTTTCAGGGGATGATTTTAGCCCAAATAGTAGACTTAATAACTCTGCATGTACAGGTATCATTGATTGGATCAGTCAGGATTGTCCCAATATTAGGATACCTCATAGCTGGAGGATATATAAAGTCTCATCTGAATATCTTTATAGGAGTAATGGGTGACAGATAAGACTTCCACTTTCTAATAATCAGCTGAGCTTTCTCTCATGATTCTGGAGCTAATTATAGAATGTTATTCGTGAGTTCTCCATATCTTGCCCGGCCTGTAATTATAGCTCCACTATTAACGAGCTCTCTTCATAGCCGCAGGCGACAGCTCTGTGAGGTCATCTCTTTGCCTTCAGTCCTGTCTGGCTATCCTCTGCTCACATATTTGCATATGTTACACATGTACTTTTTGTGGTGCTTCAGTATCGACATTATTTTAAACCCACATGTCTACTTTGTGATTGAAATGTGCACGTTATGTTTTCTGAGAGTGCTATTGCTTTAAACCCTAGATTGAAAATGGGTTTGAGGAGGTTTCAGTGTATAAAAATATATATATATATCGTTACAATCTTACAATTTGTTTTGTAGATATACACTGAAACTCGTCAAGCTGATTTTCAGTTTAGGGTTTAAAGCAATACTGCTGCAGGACTTTATTATTCATATAATGCTATTATTATAATTTCTTCTATTATTTAACCTGCTGTAAAGTAACCCTCAGAATTATATAATTTTAGTATTCAGAAAAAGAACGTTTAAGTGCCATGTACAACTTGATTGTGTCTTGTCCTGCTTGCTATAACAGACTGGATGTAGGAATCTGCATGCAAATGAATTCGGACAGTCGCAGCACCAGCGATTGCCTTAATACAAGGGCGCTTCTGTAAAGTGGTGTCATTTGATAGGATGCAGTCATTGTTCAGTGGATCATTTTCCATCCTGCTCAGCTGACTTTTACCTTGACTTTTGTCAAACAGGGTGGTACTTGTAGGGCCACCCATGGTTTGAATTTTGGCAGATTCAGCAGGTATCTACCCAAATTGGAGCCGTCTATTAGATGGAGCCGTTAGATTGTTGCTACATACTCATAGAATGATTTTAGTAAATAGAGGGAAACATCAAAACCTGCTTGAAGTGGACATTAACATGATGAGGCATGCTTTGTGTGGAGGCGACATACCTCTACTGTTTAGCTCCATTTATCTTGTGAGTGCGAACTGTCATATTACATTCCTGCATCTCCTGTCATGTTTGTGCTTAGTGCAGCTGTCCAGCCATGTTCATGACCCCTCTGTCTCTTTATGCTGTAGTGATTCCATGGAGGTGATGATGCATTCTAATGATGCCTTTGCTCCTGTGGCTTATCTTCGAATGCTGAAGCTTCATTTGAAGGATAAAGTGAGTAATGTTTGTTTTGTTAACCTTAAAGGCGAATGTCCATCAGAACAAAATAAATGGCAAACACAAAATGTGATCTTCCATCACTAAGATGGAATTACATTGCTTGAAATGGTAGACAGACTCTTCAATTTACATGGCAACTTTCCTTTTATGTATGTTATTTACCTGTAAAAGCTTCCTATGTGTAGACACCCATAGGCCCTGAGACTGCTGCTGGGTGCTGCCATCTTGCATGTGATATCAGCAGTCCCAGCATACTCAGAGCTGTTACTGAATACATAGCTGTGTTCCCAATCAATCACCCCCAGGAAGCTACCTAAAATATTATGTGGGGTGCTGGGCTAGGCTATGATTTGCAAGGGGGTGGGGCATATGCTAAGGAATTCCTGGAGTAGTCAGATTTTCTAGCGAGTTCAAAGGCACGTTGAAAGTGAATAAAAAATACAATTCAAGTAAAAATACTTGATTTGTCAGTGATTTTATGTGTTGTAAAGGGCTTTAAACACATGTCTGGCTGTCAGCTTTTTGTGATTTGGGCAGCTTAAAGGTACCACTGCTTGACAATCCTTGCCATGTATCCTAGGCATGGCAGGTGGAACTGAGGGAGGTCAGCGAACATGAATAATCCCAAAATCATAAATCAGCAGGCATCTTCTTCTTTGAGCATTCACAGCTGTCATTCACTAGCTACTGGGGCCAAGGAAGAAGCTGATCAAGCATGAACTGTGCTTGTTCAGCTTCACTGGGGTCCAGAGGTGACATTACAGGTCTTATAGACCCCTGGTGTTCCCTTAAAGGGGTTGTAAAGGTAAAAAAAAAAAAAATTAGTTTAGTCCTCCTCCACTTAACTCATCCTTCGATTTTGCTTTTAAATGTCTTTATTTCTTCTGAGAACCCCTCACTTCCTGTTCTTCTGTCTGTAACTACACACCATAATGCAAGGCTTTCTCCCTGGTGTGGAGAGAGCCTCTTGAGGGGGGAGGGGGCGAGCAGGAGTGTCAGGATGCCCACTAACACACTGCTCCTTTCTCCATCTGCAAAGTATAGAGCGTCCTGACCGCCCCCCTCCCCGCCCAATAGGCTTTCTCCACACCAGGGAGAAAGCCTCACATTACTGTGTGTAGTTACAGACAGAAGAACAGGAAGTGAGGATTTTTCAGAAGAAATTAGGACATTTAAAAGAAAAATCGAAGGATGAGGTAAGTGAGGGAGGACTGCACTAAGGTAAAGGAAGCTATTTAGGGGAAAAATGTTTTTTCTTTACAACCCCTTTAAGCCCTTTCCACTGACTATACACATATGTTCAGCCATACGGAAGTGGATCTGTATGCATGATGCTGCATATATGCATACCTGTGTTTGTGCACAGACCGGGCTCTCACTTGACTTTTGGTTCCTGGTCATCTGATCACTGTGATAGCCTCTGACTGGCTATCACAGTGATCAGTCACTGTGCAGCCCACTCCTCTGTTTTTTTTTTCCACCACTGAATGGAGGAAGATTCATTGTATCTTTCTCTCCTTGCAGGGGAGAAAAATGTCAATAAACAAGAGTGTGTAAACAAAAAATAAAGAGAAAAAAATAGGAAGTACAAGGTTTCTTCTGCTACCCATGTTTGCTCGAGCACGGCAACCCATTCGACGCGATACCCACAACTGTAACGTACAGTTCGGGGCTAGAGCGAACCTAGCCTTAGTGTCGGTTATGGGTTGGGGGGTTGATTTACCATAACTGGAGAGTGCAAAATCGAGTACATTTGTTCATAGAAACCAATCCGCTTTGGATACCATTGCACCAGATCTTACACTCTCCAGTGTGTTTCAGGTAGTATAAAAAAAAGCAAAATGCACTTTAGTTTGTGGGCCCTACTGCGGGTACAGACAACAAATAACGTGTGATCACCAGGAGCAGTAGACTTTATTTTGGTTTGTTCTTGTGGTAAGTTCTGGTAATGGCAAGAAATATACTGCTAAATGTAAAAAAAATATATACTCTATTTATTGGCATATAACACTCACTTTTTTACCCTGAAAATAGAGAGTAAACTGTGCCTGCGTGTTATAGGCAAGGGGCTGTGGAAAGTTTTTTTCCTGAAACTTCCCTCTTAAAGTTATGGTGCGTTTTATACCGCTGTGCATGTTATACACCAATAAATACGGTAATTTTATTTTGGGACAGTTTTCATTTAATAATAGAGCCATGGATACATCGCAACAAAACCACAGATTTGAATACCTGGAGAAGGAGGAAACAAAGAAATAGGACAAAAAGTAATTTCAAAAGACAGTTGCAATGAGTTTATACATTCATAGTTTATATAGGAATTATTGCAATAGGATACGAAGTTTAATTCATGTGAAAACACAAGTGTTGTGCATAGCAGTTAATTATACATCAACAGTTAAGCATGGTCAGATTAATGATGGTTGATTTTTAATTGCTTTCTAGAGTATATACCAAGTTTCCTGCTCATTGACATCATTTGTTAATGGGGAAAGCATGACAGGATAGATCATACAGTGAATGGGCAGGTCTGCATTCTCTATGCATGATAGCTTAAAGTAAAACTATTGCAGAACTTGGTCAATGAGTTTAAAAGTGTGTGGTGTCCTCATACCAAGATCAGAAGAGCTCTCTAAAGCCCTCTGAAATAAATTTGCGGATGCGTAGGAGTGTGGCTAGGGAAAAAGATTGCCAAGTTGTTTGAATTCAGACATTCCACTGTAAGGAAATAGTAGTGGCATAGATTTAAAATGACTGCTAATTTGGCAGCTACTGGCCGGCCCAGCAAATTCAGTCCAATTACTGACTGCTTAAAGCTAAAGAAGTCTCCAAGAACCAAGAAGAATAAATATCTAAAGTGTGGCGTGCATTTTTTTTATTCAGCCCCCCTGTACTTTGATACCCCTAACTAAAATCTAGGGGAACAAATTGCCTTCAGAAGTTACCTGATTAGTAAATAGTCCACCCGTGTGTAATTTTATCTCAGTATAAATCCAGCTGTTCTGTGAAGCCCTCAGAGGTTTATTAGAAAGCCTTAGTGAGCAAACGGCATCATGAAGGCCAAGGAACACATCCGACAGGTCAGGGATAAAGTTGTGGAGAAGTTTAAAGCAGCGTTAGGTTATAAAAATATATCCCAAGCTTTGAACATCTCACGGAGCACTGTTCAATCCATCATCCCAGAATGGAAAGAGTATGGCACAAGTGCTAACGTACCAAGACATGGTCATCCACATAAACTGACAGGCCGGGAAAGGAGAGCATAATCAGAGAAACAGCCAGGAGGCTCATGGTAACTCTGGAGGAACTGCAGAGATCCACAGCTCAGGTTGGATAATCGGTCCACAGGACAATTATTAGGTGTGCACTCCACAATTCTGACCTTTATGGAAGAGTGGCAAGAAAAAAGCCATTGTTGAAAGAAAGCCATAAGAAGTCCTGTTTGCAGTTTGCGAGAAGCCATGTGGGGGACACAGCAAACATGTGGAGGAAGGTGCTCTGGTGAGATGAGACCAAAATTGAACTTTTTGGCCTAAAAGCAAAACGCTATATGTGGCGAAAAAACACTGCACATCACCCTGAACACACCATCCCCGCCGTGAAATGAAACATGGGGGTGGCAGCATAATGGTGATGCTTTTCTTCAGCAGGGGCAGGGAAGCTGGTCAGAGTTTATGGGAACATGGATGAAGCTGAATACAGGGAAATCTTGGAAGAAAACCTGTTTGTCTGCGAAACTTGAGACTGGAGGTCCAGAGCTGCAATGGAATGGTTTAGATCAAAGCATATTCATGTGTTAAAACCCTGTACACACGGCCTGGGATTCTCGTCAGGAAAAAAAACATAGTTTTTCCTGACGAGATTCCTGGCAAGATTTTCTTGCCGGCCGAGTGTACAGACATACGATTCAAAAGAACCACCGCTCTTTTGAATGGCACGAAGGCGGTGACGTCATCGACTACGTGCGCTCGTCACATTCGATGCCTTCGCCGCCATCTTGCTTTACCCTACCTATGCCTTGGAGGCTACCGTGCACGCTTCAAAGTCATTTTGAGCATGCCCAGGTTTCCATGGAGGCAGGTAATTATATAGACACTCTGGTTTCTCGGCAGGAAAACACTGCAGAGAATGACAATGAGAAAATAGAGAGACGGTTCTCTATTTTTCGCATCTAGATTCTGGTTAGTTTTCTCAACGAGAAACCTCGAAGCCTCGTACACACGCTCGGTTTACTTGTCAAGAAAGCTCTGCCAGCAGTTTTCTTGCTGAGAAAACCGTGCATGTGTACAAGGCTTTAAGGCGAGTGTACAGACCTACCCTACCTATGCCTTGGAAGCTACCATGCATGCGTCAAAGTCATTTCGAGCATGCACAGGTTTCCATGGAGGCAGGTAATATATAGACCGCTCAGGTTTCTCGGCAGGAAAACACTGCCGAGAAAATAGAGATCAGGTCCTCTATTTTTCTCGTCTAGATTCTGGGCAGTTTTCTCAACAAGAAACCTCAAAGCCTCATAGAACAAGCTTGGTTTACTCGGCAAGAAAGCTCTGCCAGCAGTTTTCTTGCCGAGAAAACCGTGCATGTGTACAAGGCTTTAATGTCCATACACACGTTCTGATATTCCAACAAAAATTGTCCGACGGGCGTGTTTTGTCGGATGATTCAACCATCTGTATGCTCAATCGGACAATTGTTGTCGGAATTTTCCACAACAAATGTTGGCTGTGCATGCTCTCAAATTAGAAAACAAAAGCAAAACTGCGCCAGTTTTGCTTTTGTTTTCTGATTCTTTTTGTGTTATCCCACGACAACTGCAGCCTAATGTGTTTTCTCTTTATTGAATGTTATATTTTCATTATCTTCATTGATTCTATCTATTATTAACTAGCGCAGTTTTTTTGTTTTATATTCATGCTCTCAAATTGTCAGACAACAAATGTGTTCCGTCGGATTATACGATCGTTTGTACACTAATCCGTCGGCCTAAAATCCAAAGTACAAACACGCATGCTCTGATCCAATGCTAAACATCAAACAATAGCAGAAGTTGCCCAAAGGGTGGCTGTAAAGAGCTGAAAAACCATGTGGTTTTGTGTATGTTTGCTGAAATGCAGAACAAGTTCACGGACAATGCCCTTCGGACAAATCTCCACGGATTTGTCCAATGGAAGTCCGATCGTGTGTATGAGGCTTTAGAATGGCCCAGACCTAGAATCCAATTGAGAATCTGTGGTAAGACTTGAAAATTGCTGATCACAGATGCTCTCCATCCAATCTGACAGAGCTTGAGCTATTTTGCATAGAAGAATGGGCAAGAATGTCACTCTAGATGTGCAAAGCTGGTAGAGACATCCCCAAAAAGACTTGCAGCTGTAATTGCAGTGAAAGGTGGTTCTACAAAATATTCACTCAAGGAGGCTGAATACAAATGCACGCAACACATTTCAGTTATGTATTTGTAAAAATACATTTAAAATAATTTATCCTTTTCTTTCCAATTCACAATTATGTGCCACTTTGTGTTGGTCGATTACATAAAATCCCAATAAAATATATTTACGTTTTTGGTTGTAACATGACAAGATGTGAAAAATGTCAAGGGGTATGAATACTTTTTCAAGGCACTGTAATTGTTCAACCCTATCTGGTGAGTGCATATCCTTTATGGTGTGCATTTCACCCCTCCTACAGGGTGTTTTCAGAAACTCCTTCCTGTCCTTCCTATGACCTGGTCTGGACTAGCATCTGGTCTTGAGTACCATCAAGGGCAACATCTCCAATCTGAATGTTCTGTTTAACCACATCCCGTAAAGTTGTGCGATTTTGCGGCCACAATTTTGACAAAACAGTATATGACTGTGGATCTGACTTTGCCCTGCGACTTGAAGTCCGACTTCAATGAACAGGGATCCAACTTTGTTTCCCGACAATACCATGCACTTTCTATCTGGTATGAATTTTAAAATAAAAATAAAAACACGGCATGGGTTCCCTCTCCAAGAGCATACCAGGCCCTCCGGTCTGGTATGGACTTTAAGGGGAACCCCCACGCCAAAAAATGGCATGGGGTTCCCTCTAAAATCCATACCAGACCCTTATCCGAGCACACAGCCCAGCAGGTCAGGAAAAGGGGTGGGGACATGCGAGCGCCCCCCCCCCTCCTGAACCGTACCAGGCTGCATGCCCTCAACATGGAGTGGGGGCCCTGCCCCAAAGCACCTTGTCCTCGTGTTGATGAGTACAAGGGCCTCTTCCTGACAACCCTGGCTGTTGGTTGATGCCGGCCCTACCCTATGTGAATGAGTATGGGGTACATTGTACCCCTACCCATTCACCTAAAACAAAACGGTGTAAAAAAAAACACTATTACACATGTTTTTAAAGTCATTTATTAGGCAGCTCCCACATCTCTTCTGATCTGTCCTCCGCTGATGTCTTCTGCCTCTGTCATCATATGACGTCCAGCAGGATAACCCATTCGTGGCGCATGCACTGTGACGATCGGTGGTGTGGTGTGTCGGTTCAACACACCACATTTTCAAACTAGGTAAAGAGCCTATGATGTGGGCTCTTTACCACGTGATCAGCTGTGTCCAGTCACATGCACTTTATTGGCTTTCCTCCATACGCACCGACAAGGTGCGGGTAGAAGGGAGCCAATCATCAGCGACGATTATCAGCGCATTCATTATAATTGCAGACCTACCAGTGATGCCCATCAGTGCTTGCCAGTAATGCCAATCGGTGCCCACCTTTACCCACATGTGATGGCAATCAGTGCCCATTAGGAATGCCAATCAGTGCTTCCTTAGTGCCCCTTCATTGACCATCAGTGCCCATAATTGCTGCCCATCAGTGCTGAATATTGGTGCCCCCTTATCAGTGCCACCTCATCAGTGCCTGTCAGTGAAGGAGAAAAGGTACTCCTTTACAAAATTTTAAAACACAAACAAAGAAAAACTTTTTTTTTTTCCCAAATATTCAGTCTTTTTTTATTTGTAGCACAAAAAAAAAAAAAAGCCAGTGGAGATCAAATACCACCAAAAGAAAGCTCTATTTGTGGGGAAAAAATGTAAAAATTTCAAATGAGTACACCTGACCACAAGGTTGTCATTGAAAGAGCAACCGTGCTGAAAATTGGCCTGGGCAAGAAGGGTGTAAAAGTGCCCTGTATTGAAGTGGTTAAAGTGACACTTGCCTATTTGGTTAGTTAATGTGCTTTGTTCAGGCTGTCTCCCACATTGCTTCCTCTCTTCATCACTCAATGACTCTGTGGCGCCTTAACCTGGTTCTTTTGGCCCTTCAGAGAACATTCTTCCAACCCATACAAATATAGCCCCCTGCCCAACACACAGCCCCCTTTTATTATAAATCCCCCCACCCCTGCAATCCCAGGAGACCCCCAGTCACCTGGGATAGTGTTGAAAACATCACTTCCAGCCCCTGCTCATACACCGCTCCTTTGTCACAATTGTAAATCAAAGCTTCTAAATAACTCCATTAACTCCATGGACAGGGTCATATAACTGCTCTCCTCTTTCATTGACGGTCACATGACCGCGCTCCTCCAATCAAAAGCTACACTCGAGGAGGAGGTGGAGTGGGAGTAGGAGAGCGGCCAGAACAAGGTGCGTTAATACAGGGATTTAGAGGCTTAGATTTACAGGAGGAGCTGTATATGATCAATCAATTTACTAAGAACTTTGTTTTTTTTTTTATTATTTTTGATTAGTTGTATACCGTATACCATATTTTAATATATGACCAGTTTGAGGATCGCATTAGTTTCCATGGTACCAGGTGAACCAATTGGTCAGTGTCCTGTTGGTTAAATCTTCCCTGGTGTAAGATGGCCCCCATAGAGCCTGATGAAGAAGCATGCATGCTTCGAACGCGTGCGCCTCCCCGCTGACTTCTGACCCGGAAGTGACTTTATACACGGCCATGTGCTCGGGAACTCCGTCCTTCTTCTCCACTCCCTGAGAGCGTCTGGTTCCCCCACCGCTGCCAATAGAGGCAAGGAGCCACGGTGACCCTGTCTGCCATACATCAAGGCACAAGCAGCACCAGCAGTTCCCCCGGGACCAGAGCGGATGAATCGCCATACAAATAAGCCCTGTTGTGTAGCTCCTTTGTTAGTGCATTTCTTATATGTTTTTAATATTTTTTAATAAATACCTTATTTACTACGCTCAGAAGGCGCCACTCCTCTTCTCTTGCATATGAGAAAGGCCTGGCAGTAATGTTTTCTGAAGTTTAAAGTATGCTGGCAGCGCTGTCCCAGGGCCAGGAGAGGCAGGGTGGCTGGCCTGACCTCCTCCTAATGGGTGGCATCCGGGGTGGACCGCTGGATCCCCGGGTGTTAAAAAAAAAACAGATATCGGCGTATAACACACAGGTACGGGTTACCCTCTTTTTTCAGGGTAAAACAGTGCGTGTTATATAAAGGGTATCTTGAAAAATTCCATTAGTAGATAATTAGCTTCAGTTCTTCAGTTGTGTGGATGAGCTCTTACCTCTGGTAATAAGCCATTGTCTGACTTTTTCATATCTTTCCATCTTTTTAAATTTCATTTTGTTTTATCCCAGTTTGGCTAAGAAAATATATAATTTTGTGTTATGTGGGAGGTTTATGTTGGTTTGTGTCTTGCTGTGATTACTGACCCTTTCACTTCTCTATGTAGGCTGGCAGTACAGTGCTGAAATCAGGAGAGCCGTGTCCTTGTGATATAGACCAACTTGTACCACATGAAACAGAGCTGCACACCGAAACAGAACATAAACCCTTGGTTTTATTACCCCAGGAATGGTCGTCAGGTAGTGTGTTTTTTTTTTGTTTTTTTTTAACTAATTTCAGACGACTCCACTATAAACTAATATGCATTTTTTTTTACTGTATATGTGCATGTGTTTCTCCCTGTTAATTATTTGTTTTTGGGATCAAAGGTGTCACTTTCACCCCCCCAGAAAATCTCCCACCTGATGTTGATAAATAGAGCTTACTATACGCCAAAGAGACTTTTTAAATTCGGCAAAAGACCAGATGATAAATGCCCTAGATGCCCGGGGCAGGGAGACCTAGTACACATGGTGTGGCGCTGTCCAAAGCTGGTCCGGTACTGGAAGGGTGTGCTGGACACCTTGAGAGATATATTTACAATCTCACTAGAAATGGAGGCCACACTGTGTGTACTGGGTTATAGGCAGGAACGGAAGGAGAAAAGAAATACCACAGTCGTAATATTAAGATGTTTATTCCAAGCTAGAAAACTAATAGCCATGAGGTGGCAGGCAACTTCACCACCGGCAGTAAGTGACTGGATTGAGGCAGTCAATGAGTCCCTCTGTAAAGAAAGAGCAGTCTATATAAAAAGGGGAAAACTTAGAGACTTTGAGGACATGTGGAAGCCATGGCTGGAGAAAAAAGGGTGTATCACCTGAGGAGAGAGGAATGTCGGCTGGAAAGGGTCAAAGGGAGAGGGGCCAAGTAGTAAAAGCGATAATATCAACTAGAATGAGAAAGAGTGGGTGTTCCCCCCTTAACTAAGAGATTACTCACCTCCTGATATAGGTTAAGATTTATGATAGGACAATGTATATCAATGTTTAAATTATGTGTTTATAGTTATAGCGAACAGTCTCCTCTGGTTTTTTAAATGAACAATTGAAAATTTTTTATGATATGAAAAGAAATAAAGAATGAATATTAAAAAAAAAAATTATTTGTTTTTGAATGGCTGAAGCCATGGACTGTGACCTAAAACTGAAAATAAATTAAATGAATAACTACTTTTGATTTTATTAATTAACTGACCTAAATGCTTTCTGAATCCCGCTAATTGTCTTCAAAGATAATAAAAAAAAAAAAGGAAATTTGATTTTGTATTTTTAACTCTGATAAAAAAAAAAACTTTTCTTTTAAGTTCTGGATACTTGGAGGAATGGTTATGCCGGCCATAGACGGAGAGATTTTTCTTCCTGCAACCACAGTGTTGATGGAGGAATTACTTCTGTGAAGCCATTGTGTTCTCCTGGTGGGAAGTCAGGGAAGGTTGTCCTCGAGAGAACACAGTGATTTATTGCTAGTGGCTATGACAGCTGCTAGCAATAATTGCATGTAAAATCCGACAGGCTAGTTGTATCCACGTTAATTGATCAGTCAACTTTGGTACATTCAGTCTGCCCATACATTGTTCAAATTTTGTCCGGTTCCTGTTGAACCGGCCAAGATTCAAACTGTCTATGGCCGGATTTAGGTTTTAAAAGCTGAGCTTGTGTCCACTTCCACAGAGACAGTAAGTAAGGGAACCAAGCCACATATTTACCGAGTGCCCTTTCGGACCGTTGCCCTCTGTTTCTTCTTACCCCTCCCTCAAAAAAATGCATCATTATGGAGATTGGGTCTCGGTGGGTGTTTTACCCTGATATAGCAGAAAAAAAATGCCATTAACAATAGCTGATAATTGGAAAAATAATGTTGGATCATCGTCTCCAGATGTTGTATGGGATACTTTCAAGGCATTTGTGCAGGGGCGCCATAGCGGCTGTTCAGAAGGGACCAAAGACCAATACCCAGTCTTCACAAATACAACTGGAACTTCAAAAGGAGATTCATGGCTCGGATTTTAATACAAAAAATTTTGATCTATTAAAAGCTGCCCAACGAGATTTGGATTTACATATGACAGAAACAACTAAATTAGACTTCTAAAAAGAATAGACAACGTTTTTGAACAGGGAGTGGAAGGTTCTTGGCAATTTTAGAGCAACAGGATTATTCAGCTACACTTCTATCTGAAGTTAGAACTACTGAGGGAAAAATGGTTTCCATCCCAGAATAAATCTTACAGACTTTTAAGTAATATTACAGCTCTTTATATTCCTCCACTCTCCCCCCTGGCTTCCACCCAGGGGAGCTGTCCATCCTTTTGGTTAGCCCTATTACCAGTGAGGAGATCCAGAAGGTCATAAGTACTTTTCTGACAGGATGGACTCCTTATTGAATTTTATAAAAAAAGTATGGAGATATTTTAGCTCAAATTGACAGTAGTATATACAAGGGGGTTACTGGAGGGGTCTTTTCCAGATTCAATGAGATGCACATATAATTCTTAGTCATAAGGAAGCTAAGGATCCAAAAATGATGCGCTTCTTATAGGCCAATAGCTTTATTAAATATTGATTTTTAAAATATTGACAAAGTTACTAACCTTGCGACTTCAACCTCTGATAACATCTAGTATTGACTTGGAATGACCGATATTAATTTACGTAGATTACATACTAAGCTACATGTTCAACATATATCTTGGGATATAGAAAAGGCCTTCGAAAACTGTCAAATGGCCTTTTCTATGGGAAATACTTAGGCCTAATGTACACGGTACGTTTTACAACTTCCTCTGAATGATTTAACTTGACAGATAGTAAATGATGTTTAAAAACGTCAGTTATATATGGGAACACGACAGGGCTGCCATCTCTCCCCAACTCTTTTTGCTAAAGCAATGGAGCCAGTGCAGAGGCTCTTCAGACTTTCCCAGACATTCAGGAACTTCGAATTGGAGGGTTGGAGGAGAGGGTAGCCCGATATGCTGCTATTCCTGAACGATGCTCGTCCATCATTACGGGGAGCCCTGGACCCAATGAATTAGTATTCAGTGGTTACAGGGATTAAGGTGAATTGGAATAAATCTCTGCTATTGCTATTGATCCGGGGGCACAGACAACAGCATCCTTGAATCTGCCATTAAAATGGGTGACGGAATTTGAATATTTAGGGTCAGTAATTTCACGACAGATTTTTGTGCTGCGTAATCTAACCCCAATAGTTCAGGAGGTTAGGAAAAAATTAAAAACATGGGAGACCCTACCTCTGTATTTACTAGTGCGGATAAATTTAATAAAAATGAAGATCCTTCCAAAATGTTTATATGTATTTCTAAATTGTCCCCAGTGGTTGCCAAAATCTTTATACAACTTAATAGTATTTTACTTCATTTTTATGGCGGAACCAGTCACCTAGATATAAATTTACCACACTTATATGTCCACTGGAGCAAGGGGGAAGCCTTTCCAGACTTCCATAAATATTATTTGGCAGCACAACGGGTAACGACAGTAGGATATAATAATGTTCTATAATGTTAGAGGCGGTAATGATTCATTCCATTGAGGCACTTCAAGCATTGTTATTTTCGAGGCTTAAAAAGCCCCTTATAATTTGACTTCCTTAACCACTTAAGGACCGCCTCCTGCACATTTACGTCGGCAGAATGGCACGGCTGGGCACAAGCATGTACAGGTACGTCCTCTTTAAGTGCCCAGCCATGGGTCGCGGGCACGTGGCCCGGTCCGAAGCTCCGTGACCGCGGGACCCGTGGACCCGATTGCCGCTGGAGTCCCGTGATTAGTCCCCGGAGCTGAAGAACGGGGAGAGCTGTGTGTAAACACAGCTTCCCCGTTCTTCACTGTGGCGCCGTGATCGGTCGTGTGTTCCCTTTTATAGGAAAACACAATCGATGACGTCACACCTACAGCCACACCCCCCTACAGTTAGAAACAGACATGAGGTCACACATAACCCCTTTAGCGCCCCCTTGTGGTTAACTCCCAAACTGCAATTGTAATTTTTACTGTAAACAATGCATTTTTAATGCATTTTTCTCTTCCGTTCATGGACGGACACGGCAGCAATTGACCTTAGGGTATTATATCCTTTCTTCCAGGAGAGACTAGGCAGAAAAAAAGCACTGCAAGTGTTAAAAACACTTCTCAGTATAGCTCCTCCCAGGGGGCGGGGCCCCCAGGATTATTCCTCACTCTGCCTCAGCAGCACCAGTTTTTTTCTGCCTAGCGTCAGGAGTAGACATGGCCTTGCTGGATTCCATGTACTCTGCAATTATTATTTTTTTCGCTTTTATTTTATTTTGTTCCTGCATTCCACCTGGGGCTCTGTAACTATGGGGGCTGTGCTGCTGTGTGGTGCTATTAATTTTTTGTAGTGCCTTTCCTTTTTCACCATTAAAGGCTTACTTTTTTAAGATTCATTGGTGTGCGGCTGTCCATACCCTGCCTTCAAGTTTTTGCCTCATGCATTGCAGGCACCCACCTGTTTCTGAGTGGACATTGATTGCTCAGGTGTGCCCATCTGGAGCAGCAGCTTCTCCCTTTTTATTAATTTGTTGTACTGGAGTTGCTGTGTGTGCTGGGCTCTGTTTTATGCTGTGTCACTATTGCTTTAAAACACATGTATGGCCGCCATTTTGCAGCCCGCAAATTGCTTCCTGAGGGACGGCGCAGAGCAGGCAGCACTACAGCCTGGCCGGGTGGTGAGTTACCTGGGGGTCCCCTGCTCTCTATTTATTTTGCAGCCGGGAAGGTGGCCTTTGGGTGTATACCTTGCAGTACTAAGGAGGCATAACGGTGGGTCAACATGGAGTCCGAACAGAGGGTTCTGCCCTAACAATGCTTGAGTTAACCCTTAGTGCCCCTGCCACCTCTGTAGAGGCTATGACGGCAGTCCCTGAGGCGTTTTTTTGCCAGGATTGAAGTGACAAGTGGTCAGAAGGGGGGTAAAAAAAAACTCCCTGCGCCTGCTTCTGGGGATGGCTCTGATACGGAACCATACCACTGTTGCTGGCTCTGGTTCTGTCATGTCAGATATGCAGGCTTAGCCCACGCGGTCTGTGAGGATGACTCTGCTTAGGGTCAGTGCTTGAGATGTTTTTGCTTTAATCACTTTCGCAGCTCGGTGGAGGTCTCTTCTTTCCGACCGATGTGTTTGTGAGGTAGTTTCCTCGGGGTACAAGATAAAGTTTCTCTCTCGTCCACCAAACAGATTTTTTCCTTCCAACCTCCAACTTTCTCCGGTTTGCCGGAAAGATCTGTCAGGGGCTGTCCAGGATCTACTGGCCAGGGGAGTGATTGTGTTGGTTCCCTCAATGGAACGGTTTCAGGAGTTTTACTCCAATCTGTTTGTAGTCCCCAAGAAGCAAGGGGTCCGTCCAATCCTGGACCTCAAGGTAGGGTTGTCCAGATACCGATACTAGTATCGTTATCGGGACCGATACCGAGTATTTGCGGGAGTACTTGTACTCGCGCAAATGCTCCCGATACCTAAATGGAATACTTTTTTTGTATTTATCAACATGTTCTGTGAAAATTCTTTGAGTTTTTTACTACTGCGTGACAAGAAAATAAAACATTTTTTGTCTTGAGTTAGAGTTCTTCATAATTCTAAAGAAAATATCCTTAGTCTGTATTGTGGTTTGAAAACTGTCACATGACATTTAAAAAAAGTATCGGTATTCGGTATCGGCAAGTACATGAAAAAAAGTATCGGTACTTGTACTCGGTCCTAAAAAGGTGGTATCGGGACAACCCTACCTCAAGGCCCTCAATTGTTTTGTCAAACTTAAAAAATTCAGGATGGAGTCAATTTGCTCAGTAGTGGCAGCGCTCCATCAGGGGGACTTTATGGCATCCTTGGACATCATGGACGCATACCTGCATGTTCCCATATGCACAAAGCACCAGAGATTTCTGCGCTCTGTGATTGGAGAGGACCACCTTCAATTTGTGGCCCTCCCGTTCGGACTGGCCTCGGCACCAAGGGTCTTCACCAAGGTGCTCGCCACGATTCTAGCTCTGCTGAGGCAGCGCGGGATCGCTATAGTAGGATACCTGGACGACCTAATGTACACGGTACGTTTTACAACTTCCTCTGAATGATTTAACTTGACAGATAGTAAATGATGTTTAAAAACGTCAGTTATATATGGGAACACGACAGGGCTGCCATCTCTCCCCAACTCTTTTTGCTAAAGCAATGGAGCCAGTGCAGAGGCTCTTCAGACTTTCCCAGACATTCAGGAACTTCGAATTGGAGGGTTGGAGGAGAGGGTAGCCCGATATGCTGCTATTCCTGAACGATGCTCGTCCATCATTACGGGGAGCCCTGGACCCAATGAATTAGTATTCAGTGGTTACAGGGATTAAGGTGAATTGGAATAAATCTCTGCTATTGCTATTGATCCGGGGGCACAGACAACAGCATCCTTGAATCTGCCATTAAAATGGGTGACGGAATTTGAATATTTAGGGTCAGTAATTTCACGACAGATTTTTGTGCTGCGTAATCTAACCCCAATAGTTCAGGAGGTTAGGAAAAAATTAAAAACATGGGAGACCCTACCTCTGTATTTACTAGTGCGGATAAATTTAATAAAAATGAAGATCCTTCCAAAATGTTTATATGTATTTCTAAATTGTCCCCAGTGGTTGCCAAAATCTTTATACAACTTAATAGTATTTTACTTCATTTTTATGGCGGAACCAGTCACCTAGATATAAATTTACCACACTTATATGTCCACTGGAGCAAGGGGGAAGCCTTTCCAGACTTCCATAAATATTATTTGGCAGCACAACGGGTAACGACAGTAGGATATAATAATGTTCTATAATGTTAGAGGCGGTAATGATTCATTCCATTGAGGCACTTCAAGCATTGTTATTTTCGAGGCTTAAAAAGCCCCTTATAATTTGACTTCCTTAACCACTTAAGGACCGCCTCCTGCACATTTACGTCGGCAGAATGGCACGGCTGGGCACAAGCATGTACAGGTACGTCCTCTTTAAGTGCCCAGCCATGGGTCGCGGGCACGTGGCCCGGTCCGAAGCTCCGTGACCGCGGGACCCGTGGACCCGATTGCCGCTGGAGTCCCGTGATTAGTCCCCGGAGCTGAAGAACGGGGAGAGCTGTGTGTAAACACAGCTTCCCCGTTCTTCACTGTGGCGCCGTGATCGGTCGTGTGTTCCCTTTTATAGGAAAACACAATCGATGACGTCACACCTACAGCCACACCCCCCTACAGTTAGAAACAGACATGAGGTCACACATAACCCCTTTAGCGCCCCCTTGTGGTTAACTCCCAAACTGCAATTGTAATTTTTACTGTAAACAATGCATTTTTAATGCATTTTTCTCTTCCGTTCATGGACGGACACGGCAGCAATTGACCTTAGGGTATTATATCCTTTCTTCCAGGAGAGACTAGGCAGAAAAAAAGCACTGCAAGTGTTAAAAACACTTCTCAGTATAGCTCCTCCCAGGGGGCGGGGCCCCCAGGATTATTCCTCACTCTGCCTCAGCAGCACCAGTTTTTTTCTGCCTAGCGTCAGGAGTAGACATGGCCTTGCTGGATTCCATGTACTCTGCAATTATTATTTTTTTCGCTTTTATTTTATTTTGTTCCTGCATTCCACCTGGGGCTCTGTAACTATGGGGGCTGTGCTGCTGTGTGGTGCTATTAATTTTTTGTAGTGCCTTTCCTTTTTCACCATTAAAGGCTTACTTTTTTAAGATTCATTGGTGTGCGGCTGTCCATACCCTGCCTTCAAGTTTTTGCCTCATGCATTGCAGGCACCCACCTGTTTCTGAGTGGACATTGATTGCTCAGGTGTGCCCATCTGGAGCAGCAGCTTCTCCCTTTTTATTAATTTGTTGTACTGGAGTTGCTGTGTGTGCTGGGCTCTGTTTTATGCTGTGTCACTATTGCTTTAAACACATGTATGGCCGCCATTTTGCAGCCCGCAAATTGCTTCCTGAGGGACGGCGCAGAGCAGGCAGCACTACAGCCTGGCCGGGTGGTGAGTTACCTGGGGGTCCCCTGCTCTCTATTTATTTTGCAGCCGGGAAGGTGGCCTTTGGGTGTATACCTTGCAGTACTAAGGAGGCATAACGGTGGGTCAACATGGAGTCCGAACAGAGGGTTCTGCCCTAACAATGCTTGAGTTAACCCTTAGTGCCCCTGCCACCTCTGTAGAGGCTATGACGGCAGTCCCTGAGGCGTTTTTTTGCCAGGATTGAAGTGACAAGTGGTCAGAAGGGGGGTAAAAAAAAACTCCCTGCGCCTGCTTCTGGGGATGGCTCTGATACGGAACCATACCACTGTTGCTGGCTCTGGTTCTGTCATGTCAGATATGCAGGCTTAGCCCACGCGGTCTGTGAGGATGACTCTGCTTAGGGTCAGTGCTTGAGATGTTTTTGCTTTAATCACTTTCGCAGCTCGGTGGAGGTCTCTTCTTTCCGACCGATGTGTTTGTGAGGTAGTTTCCTCGGGGTACAAGATAAAGTTTCTCTCTCGTCCACCAAACAGATTTTTTCCTTCCAACCTCCAACTTTCTCCGGTTTGCCGGAAAGATCTGTCAGGGGCTGTCCAGGATCTACTGGCCAGGGGAGTGATTGTGTTGGTTCCCTCAATGGAACGGTTTCAGGAGTTTTACTCCAATCTGTTTGTAGTCCCCAAGAAGCAAGGGGTCCGTCCAATCCTGGACCTCAAGGTAGGGTTGTCCAGATACCGATACTAGTATCGTTATCGGGACCGATACCGAGTATTTGCGGGAGTACTTGTACTCGCGCAAATGCTCCCGATACCTAAATGGAATACTTTTTTTGTATTTATCAACATGTTCTGTGAAAATTCTTTGAGTTTTTTACTACTGCGTGACAAGAAAATAAAACATTTTTTGTCTTGAGTTAGAGTTCTTCATAATTCTAAAGAAAATATCCTTAGTCTGTATTGTGGTTTGAAAACTGTCACATGACATTTAAAAAAAGTATCGGTATTCGGTATCGGCAAGTACATGAAAAAAAGTATCGGTACTTGTACTCGGTCCTAAAAAGGTGGTATCGGGACAACCCTACCTCAAGGCCCTCAATTGTTTTGTCAAACTTAAAAAATTCAGGATGGAGTCAATTTGCTCAGTAGTGGCAGCGCTCCATCAGGGGGACTTTATGGCATCCTTGGACATCATGGACGCATACCTGCATGTTCCCATATGCACAAAGCACCAGAGATTTCTGCGCTCTGTGATTGGAGAGGACCACCTTCAATTTGTGGCCCTCCCGTTCGGACTGGCCTCGGCACCAAGGGTCTTCACCAAGGTGCTCGCCACGATTCTAGCTCTGCTGAGGCAGCGCGGGATCGCTATAGTAGGATACCTGGACGACCTTCTCCTGAGAGCTTCCTCAAGCTAGGGTTAGTCCTAGATTCCTCGGAGGCGAGAGTTTTCCTCCTACCGGAAATAATTAAGACACTACATTCTGCGGTGCAGCAGTTGACGACCCAGAAGTGGTCATCACTTCCATTCTGCATGAGGGTTCTGGGTCTAATGGTGGCCTCTTTCGAGGCAGTCCCGTATACCCAATTCCACACCCGTGTGTTACCGAAGGAGATTCTGTCACGTTGGGACAAGCTCCCTTCGTCTCTGGATTACCAGATTCGGGTGAGTCGACTGGTCAAGTCCTCCCTGGTGTGGTGGCTAAGTAGTGGCCCCTTGCCCTGGCAAGGTGGTATGGCTGGTGCTTTCCTGGGGAGGTCGAATGAGGGTTCATCCTGCTTTCCTCTCTCCCTTCCTCTCCCTCCTTTCCCATGCTGGGTGGCGGCTGTAAGGGGGGGGGGGTGGAGTCCGCCTGAGGGCTCTGTCACTACGGGGGCTGTGCTGCTGTGTGGTGCTATTAATTTTTTGTAGTGCCTTTCCTTTTCACCATTAAAGGCTTACTTTTTTAAGATTCATTGGTGTACAAAAATCCTATTTTTGCTATGAAAATAAAAATGCTCCCAAAAATGTGTCAAAATTGTCCGAAGTGTCCGCTATAATGTCGCAGTCACGAAAAAATCCCTTATTTTGTAAATGCTATACATTTTGCACAAACCAACCGATAAACGCTTATTGCGATTTTTTTTTTTTTACCAAAAATAGGTAGAAGAATACGTATCTGCCTAAACTGAGGAAAAACATTTTTTTATATATATATTTGGGGGATATTTATTATAGCAAAAAGTAAAAAATCGCTCTATTTTTGTTAATAGCGCAAAAAATAAAAACCGCAGAGGTGATCAAATACCACCAAAAGAAAGCTCCATTTGTGGGGAAAAAAAAGGACGCCAATTTTGTTTGGGAGCCACGTCGCACGACCGTGCAATTGTCAGTTAAAGCGACGCAGTGCCGAATCGCAAAAACTGGCCGGGTCCTTTAGCTGCCTAAAGGTCCGGGTGTTAAGAGGTTAATAGTAACAACTATTAGGGCATGGAGAATCAAGCTAGCTTGTGAAAAATATTCTGGGATGACTATGATCTTGAATACCCCCCTGTGGGGCAATCCCTAGTTGCCCCAATTGAGCTCCATTCAAGATCTAGGAGCCTGGGCTAAATTTAAAGCGGAGGTTCACCCTAAAATATACCCTCTCCCATGTGATCCAGCATACTGGCGTCAGCGCCAGTATGCCGTTTTTTTTTTTTTTTTAATCTCCCACTTACTGTGAAATCTTTAATTTTTATTTCTTTCCCCCGCGGTGGCTGGCGCCTATACAGCTTGTCAAAGCTTCCGAAAATACCCGATTTAGGACTCGCACAGACCTAGGAGCTGACTGTGCAGGCGCCGTATTTCTCCGAGTCCTATTTCGGAGAAATACGGTGCCTGCGCAGGCGCCGCATTGTGCCGGAAATACCCGAGTCCTAAATCAGGTATTTTCGGAAGCTGTGACGCGCTATACAGGCGCCATCCACCACGGGGGGAAAGAAATAAAAATTAAAGATTTCACAGTAAGTGGGGGATTTAAAAAAAAAAAAAACACAGCATACTGGCGCTGACGCCAGTATGCTGGATCGCATGGGAGAGATAATATTTAGGGTGAACCTCCTCTTTAAGGTTAAAAACTATAGACCAGGTAGTGCAGAGAAGAAACGTGAAACCCCTATATGCAACTTTCTCACGCCCTTTCTGCCCAATTTCCACAAGGTCTCTCCCAACTTTATAGAGTCCGGGTTAGAGCAAGTAGTTAGAACAAAATTAATAAAGAAACCCTTTGTCCTATATATCCACCTTTTGACAGTATCTTTATCAGAGATGAGGGAGGTCAAGATGGGAGAGTGATATCCTAGAGGAAGAGGATTGCGAATATATATGGGGATTCCCTTTTCAGACATTAGTCTCTCGACTCGTACAATTCAAGATAACACATAGAGCTTATTATACACCATATAGACTACATAAAATAAGCTCATCAAAGTCTCAGAACTGCTGGATATGTGAGCAGGTTCCAGGAGATTTTATCAATATATTCTGGACCTGACTGGCTATCGTTGTGTTCTGGGCAGGAGTCATAGACGTGATTGTGGCAGTTACGTCTGTCGCTCTAGAACAGAATGTAGCGATTTGCCTCTTAGGTTTAGTGGAAAAAAATCTATACAGTGGCAAAGAAAACACAAATAAGCTTAGTACTTTTCTACGCAAGAATTAAACTGGAAAAAAACTTCTCCACCTTCACTAACCTTTTGGGACTATCTAGTAGTAAATAAAGGGATTTTTAATAACAGCTTACCTGTAAAATCCTTTTCTTGGAGTACATCACGGGACACAGAGCGCATAGTCATTACATATGGGTTATATGGGTACCTTCAGGTGTGGACACTGGTGTAATCAACTTCACAGGAAGTTCCTCCCTATATAACCCCCTCCCACTGAGAGTGCTCTAGTTTTGTAGCAAGCAATTTCTCCGAGGTTACACAATGTTCCCCAGAAAGAGGGGTGGGAGCTCTGTGTCCCGTGATGTACTCCAAGAAAAGGATTTTACAGGTAAGCTGTTATTAAAAATCCCTTTTTCTTTATCGTACATCACGGGACACAGAGCGCATAGTCATTACATATGGGATGTCCCAAAGCAATGCTCCATGAAGGGAGGGAGACCGTAAGGCCAAAAATAGCCAAACAGAAAATATATCAGGAGGTAAAATAGCTCCACCAACAGAAAAAAAGGGGCGTGAACCGGGCCAGAGGATTCTATACTGCTGCCCGTAGGACCGCCTGCCCAAATGCTGCGTCCGCAGCCTTTGTGACGTCCAACTTATAAAATTTAGTAAACGTATGTACGGAAGACCAGGTTGCCGCTTTGCAAACCTGTGCCATAGAGATCTGATGGTGTGCCGCCCAGGAGGCACTCATGGCCCTCGTAGAATGGGCCTTAACTGATAAGGGCGGTGGAACGCGCTTCAGACCATAGGCCTGAAAAATCAGCTGCTTTAATCCACCTAGCCAAGGAAGACTTGGCAGCCGGCTGACCCTTCTTGGGGCCATCCGGGAGAACGAAAAGCACATCTGTTTTCCGAATCTTTTCTGTAGCCTTGAGATAGACCCTCATGGCTCGGACCATGTCCAAAGTATGAAGCAGTCTTTCCTCTCTGGACTGGGGAGTAGGAAAGAAGGATGGTAGGACTAGGTCCTGATTCCAGTGAAAACTGGATATGACCTTAGGAAGGAAAGAAGGCTGAGGCCGCAGAACCACTCTGACCTTATGCAGAATCAGGTACGGTTCCCTGCAAGACAAGGCTGCCAGCTCGGAGACCCTTCTGGCCGAAGCCATAGCCACCAAGAAAACCAACTTTCGGGTTAGCAGCACAAGAGGGATTTCTGTCAGAGGTTCAAACGGCTGCTTTTGTAAAGCTGACAAGACCAGATTTAAATTCCAGGGGCAGAGGGGAGCTCTAATAGGGGGATTTACATGCAAGACCCCCTGCAAAAAGGTTTTCACAAGCGAATGTGTGGCCAAAGGCCTTTGAAACCATATCGATAAGGCAGACACCTGCCCCTTTAGAGTACTAAGAGCTAACCCCTTGTCAACGCTAACCTGGAGGAATCGCAGGATCCTGTCAATAAAAAACTTGCGAGGATGCCCTCCTTGAGACTCACACCACTCCACATAGGTTCTCCAGACTCTGTAATAGATATTTCTAGAGACTGGCTTTCTAGCTTGAATTAACGTAGAGGCCTCTGCCCTTAAGAATTAGAGATTCAGCCGCCAAGCCATCAAATTTAGCTGCTGTGAAGCAGGGTGGTAGATCGGGCCCTGAGACAGCAGATCTGGGCGCAGGGGGAGTGGCCACGGTGCCCTTACTGACATCCTCACGATGAGTGCGTACCAAGCCCTTCTGGGCCAGGCTGGGGCCACCAGGATCACCGGCCTGCGCTCCACCCTGATCCTTCGTAGAAGGCGGGGAATCATCTGTAGTGGAGGGAACGCATACAGGAGAGAAAACTGGTGCCAGGGACAAACCAACGCATCGGTCCCGTAGGCCGAGGGGTCCCTGGCTCGGGATACGAATTTGTCCAATTTCTTGTTGAATCTTGTTGCCATGATGTCCACATCGGGAACTCCGAATCTTTGGCAAATCTCTTGGAATACCTGGGGGTGAAGAGACCACTCTCCCGGGAGTAACTGTTGACGACTCAAAAAATCTGCTTGAGAATTGTCTATCCCTGGGATGAACACTGCTGAGATGCAGGGTACATGGGCTTCGGCCCATGAAAAAATTAGGTTTACTTCCCTTTGAGCCGCCAGGCTCCTTGTGCCCCCCTGGTGGTTTATGTATGCCACCGCCGTGGCATTGTCGGACTGTATCCTTACTGGCAGACCCTGCAGGGGGAGAGTCCAGGCGACCAGGGCCAACCGAGCAGCTCTGATCTCTAGGACATTGATGGGAAGCAGACTTTCTGCCTCTGACCACTGTCCCTGCTGGGTCCGTTTTCCTAAGATTGCCCCCCAACCTGATAGGCTGGCATCTGTGGTTACTATTTTCCACGAGATGGGGCAAAAGGTTTTCCCTTTTGATAATTTTTGAGGGATCAGCCACCAGTACAGGCTGTGCCTGACTCCTGGAGAAAGAACTAATGGACGGTCTAATGCCTGTATGGACCTGTTCCAAGCAGAGAGAATAGCTGCTTGCAGAATTCTGGTATGGATCTGGGCATAGGGCGCTGCTTCGAAGGCGGCCACCATCTTCCCCAGCAGTCGCCTGCATAGGCGAATAGTCGGCTTCTTTTTGCTTAAGACTATTTGAATCGTTTGAATCAACGACCTGATCTTCTTTTGAGGTAAAAATACCCTCTGGCATTCTTTATCTAACCGAAAGCCTAGATATTCCAACTGTCTTGTGGGTTGTAACCTTGATTTTTCTTGGTTCACAATCCACCCGAACTCTTCTAGATGCCGCACTGTGCGGACTACTGCCTGATTGAGGTTGGAAGCTGAACTGTCGATAACCAGGAGATCGTCCAGGTATGCTAGGACCAAGATGCCTTCTGTCCTTAGGACGGCTAGCACCGGGGCTAACACCTTTGTGAATACCCGTGGAGCTGTTGCCAACCCGAAAGGGAGGGCTACGAACTGGTAATGACTTTGGTTTATCGTAAAACGAAGAAACTTGTGATGTGCTGGGTAAATCGGCACATGCAGATATGCATCCTTTATGTCTATAGATGCTAGGAAGTCGCACTGATGCAGGCTGGCTGTCACTGAACGTATGGAGTCCATACAAAAGGTCTGAATCCTTAGAAAGCGATTTAGGCGTTTGAGGTCTAATATAGGCCTGACGTCGCCATTGGGTTTTGGTATAACAAAAAGGTTGGAGTAGAATCCCAGACCCCTTTCTTGGGTTGGTACTTCTACAATTACTCCTTGGAGCAAGAGGCGATCCAACGCCCTTACGAGAGAGGCCCTCTTTAACGGGTCGCTTGGAAGACTTGACCCCTGAAAATGAGGAGGGGGGATTTCTCGAAACTCTAGTTTGTAGCCTGAGGCTACTACGGACCGAACCCAAGCGTCGGGAATTCTGGCCTTCCAGACTTCGGAGAAAAACTGAAGCCTCCCCCCCACCCAAGAGAGTGGGGGCGCCCCTTCATGAATCTGACTTGATGACTGGTTTAGCCGGCTTGCGAGACCAGGGCCTCTTGTTTGCCGCGGCTTGTCCCTGTGGGCGACTATTAACTGCTGAACGCCCGGGAGGCCGTCGATACTGACGAGAAGTTGAAGGGGCCGAGCCTACAATGGCCTGTCGTTTAAACGTGGGCCCACGCGGTCTTTTCTTGACCGGTAAGGAAGTACTTTTTCCACTTGATATGGTGTGGATATATTTATCTAGGTCTTCCCCGAATAGTCTTCCCCCATGAAAGGGAAACCCTGCTAAAAGCTTTTTGCAGGGTGCCTCTGCTGACCAGTTCTTTAGCCACAAAAGACGACGCATGTGAACCATCAGTAGAGATGAACGAGATGCCTGTTGGATGGAGTCCTTAATAGCATCTATTGCAAAGCAGAGAGCCCTAGGGAATTCTGCTAATTCATGAGTATGCTGAGCCGGCATGTCCTTTAATATATGTTTTGCCTGATCCTTCAACGCCTGACAAACACCAATGGCTGCTACTGCTGGCTGAACCATGGCACCTACTGAGGTGAAAGCTGCTTTCAGTAGGGTCTCGAATTTCTTGTCGACCGGATCCTTGAACATATGGACATTTTCAACCGGACAAGTCAAGGATTTATTCACGCAGGAAATGGCTGCGTCCACTGTAGGGAGAGCCCATTTCTTCACATATTCCTCTTCCATAGGGTAGAGAATAGAGAATCTTTTAGGAGGGACAAAGATTCTATCAGGTCGAGCCCAATCCTGGTAAATCACGTTCCGCAGAAGGGGGTGCATTGGAGAAGATGCACAAGTTAATGGAGCCTTTAAAGAACCCAATGAGGATACCTCCGGGGCTACTAGTTCTGGCACTGGAAGTTTAAAGGCAGTGCGAACCATATCTGTCAAAGACTGGATCCACAGGCCCTCCGCTTGAGAGGCCGAAAAATATTCATCTATAGTGGAATTTTCCCTGTCTGAACCGTCGGGACTTGGGTCTGCCTGATCCCCTTGTGGGTCCCGTTCCTCTGAAGAGGAGACCTCCGCATCTGAAAACCCCACACTGGGTGAGGGGGATCTAGCCCGCTTGCTACTTGGGCAAGGACGGGAAAACAACGCAGTTAACCTTTTCTCTAGCCCACACATGGTGGCTGCTAGCATTTCTTCCGTCACGTAAACGGGAATGGGTGGATCGGGGGCCGCCTCTGCCCCCAGCACCCCCAATGGCTCTTGTACTATGCCACTCGGTGTCCTGACTGGCGAGGGTGGGGCCGTAGAAGCCTGGCCCAAATCCTCTGACCCCGATGGAGACCCCTTTTGCTTTTTGGCACCTTTAGCAGCCTTGGCTGGTCCAGATCCCTTTGGAGCCATTGTACAACCTTGGGTCACCCCTATAGCCAACACCTGACTGTTGCAGCTAGGAGTAACCAATATGAGGGCAGGTATGAGGAAAAATGAAAAAGAACTTATTTTTCTTTTTTTTTTTTTTTTTTTCAAAAAAAATTTCTTTTTTTTTTTTTTTTTACCCGCCTGGGAGGTGGCAATACTGAGGAAACCTGTGAGTATTGACACACCAATGCCCGTTAGCCGGAGTCCAAGGTAGACTCAGATACTGCTGGATCTAAGGCTGAGTCCCTTTAAGCAAAAAAACTTTTTTTTTTTTTTTTTTTTTTCTGGTCAATAGTGGACCTAAGTCCTAGACCTGAAGATCCACAAAACCGCCACTAGGTGTCCCTGTGTGGCCAAAAGACCCAGCTGCACGCTCTGTATCCTTTCTTCCTCTGCCTCCAGGAGGGAAAGACCAGCCCGAGAGAAGTTTTTATACAGACCCTGACGCTGCTGGCCCGCCCCCCCGACGCACGCCGACGCTATAAAAGGCGGCGTGCACGCGCGCGCGTATGCGCGCGCACACACGCGCGCACAATCGCGCGCACGATCGCGCGCCCCACGCTGAAACCACATGGAGGAAGCAGAGCAGAGGAACAACATGGACCAGCGTTATGCAGCACCAACAGACACCAGGTAAGCACTAATCTTATTGTAGTGCACACACAGTGAGGAAGCTGTCCCCTTGGGCTTCCTAAGAAACAGGAGTTTTTTACCAGCAATTTCCTCTTTAAAACATGTGGGGTTGCAGTATCAGTGTTAACAGGCAGACCTGGGGTGAGTAGCAAATATATAACTTACACAAGTATACATATATCTACATGTTATCTGGGTAAACATTAGAATCCCATCCTGCCTCAACAGACATAGTGGAGATAGTGGCTGATGCAGCAGCATACTGTTAGCCAACCCAGAACCCCCAGGGGGATACCTACTGTCGAACCAAGTCCCGCAGGTTCCCTCTTACCTGCTCCACGCCGCAGGGTATTGCAAAATGCAAGAGGCCCAACCTTCCCCCATCTCCGTGGGTATTGTCTTGGACCTTCAGGGACCGGGGTCCTGTGTTAAGGAACCCACACCCCTGGACCTATATAGCATCCTGGCATCAGTAGCGTTTAGTTCTTGGAAGAGACTAAGGCACTGGAGCCCAGAATCCAGCCCTCCAAGGAGAGGCATTATAGGCAAAACCCCACTCCAGCAGGGCCCGGGTACCGTACATCTTGGCTCTGAAGCACTTCGGACGGATCCGGCTAGCTATCCTGGGTCCCGAGACCTCCGAGGGACAGCTAGACGTGACCAACACCTAAGACACTGGCGAAAAAACTAGAGCACTCTCAGTGGGAGGGGGTTATATAGGGAGGAACTTCCTGTGAAGTTGATTACACCAGTGTCCACACCTGAAGGTACCCATATAACCCATATGTAATGACTATGCGCTCTGTGTCCCGTGATGAACGATAAAAAGAGTAATTTACCTCTATACTGTATAAAGATACATGTTGTAGAGGAAATCAAAAAAGAATTACGAGAAAGTATGGTCTAGTTGGTTTGCAGATCCTACAACTGCATCTGAACAGTCTATGGACTAAACATAAAGGAATAGGAATATGGCAAGGAATATAGATGGTAGTGAACGTGTGGGAAGTTTAGAGAGCAATATAACATAAGAAAGCGAGGGGGTATACAAACCACATCAAGGTATGAGTTTAGTGGGGGAGATTGAGACTCTTGATGTAATGCAAATGTGGATATAATAAAGGATACGTAGAAGCTCCTATGTGTGCTCAAAATATAGTCTGAATGTATGTGTTTTATATGTATAGTAGAAAAAAGCAGTAAAGAAATTTTATAAAAGTAAGGGAACATTGCCCCAATGGAGACCAAGACAATAATTAAGTCCTACTGGGGTTCTAATCCCCTGCCCCTCTCTGTTCAGAACCATAAAACAGTTTGGGCTGGTCTTCCATTCTAATTGTATGGCTACTGCTTTCACAAAAACATCAAAATCATTTAATAGTTGTCTATTGTTTTTATCTTCATTTTTTGGAGCACATATTGTTTTTTGAATTTCAGGCTTATGCAGATCAGAATAGTCAAAGCAATAAAAGACGACTTCTGTGTAGTTGTCATGGGTTACTTTCATTAAGAGCCATGATTTAGGGTGGGTTGAAACCCTCAATAATTCTTAAGAATAACAATGGTAAGATCTCTGCGCTTGAATGCCCAGCTTCATTAAATGCCAGTGTTATTTATGATGATGTCTTTTGCTCCCTATTGGATTTTTATGATTTTTTTATTGAATATGAGAGAGACTTAGTAGTGTTGGAGAGAGCTAAACTGTAGTGGGTAAGTTGTGATGCTGGAATCTGCTTTAGGTTATGAAGGAAGCTTGAGTCCATCCAGAGCTGAAATATTACATTTATTGTATCACTCCAGTCCAAACTTTGTTTCTAGATGGGAAGAATTAGATTTGTGTTGCTTTCTCCGTCCCCATTGGGGATGTCTGATCTGGTCCTAGAGCCCTGGGGACCATTGTCACTTTAAAAAAAGTGAGAGAGAATCCAAACTTTAATCCAAATCCTTAAAGTTTGGATTCTCTCTCACTTTTTTTAAAGTGACAATGGTCCCCAGGGCTCTAGGACCAGATCAGACATCCCCAATGGGGACGGAGAAAGCAACACAAATCTAATTCTTCCCATCTAGAAACAAAGTTTGGACTGGAGTGATACAATAAATGTAATATTCACACTTACTGCAGCCCTTGTGGCTCCTCTAAAACAGAGATCCTTAGTGGATCGCTTTTTAACCAGTTAAGGACTGCCGCTGGTGTCCCGCGATCGGGTCACAGAGCTGAAGAACTGGTAGTTGGGTGTAAACAAACCTCTCCCTGTGCTTCCTAGTGAGCTTGTCACTGATCTTCTGTTCTGTTCCCTGTCGATCAGTGACGTCACATGCCCCCCTACAGGTTAACCCCCTTACTGCTAGTGTCCTTTTCACAGTAATCGGTGCATTTTTATAGCACTGTTTGCTGTAAAAATTACAATGGTCCCAAAATAGTGTCAAAAGTGTCCGATGTGTCCGCCATAATGTCGCAGTCACAATAAAAATCGTTGATCGCTGCCATTACTGGTAAAATATAAATTATTAATAAAAATGCCATAAAACTATCCCCTATTTTGTAGACGCTATAACTTTTGCGCAAACCAATCAATAAACGCTTATTGCGAATTTTACCAAAAATATGTAGAATACGTATCGGCCTAAACTGAGGGAAAAAAAAGTGTTTTATATATTTTTGGGGGATATTTATTATAGCAAAAAGTCAAAAATATTGCATTTTTTTTCAAAATTGTCGCTCTATTGTTTATAGCGCAAAAAATAAAAACCGCAGATGTGATCAAATACCACCAAAAGAAAGCTCTATTTGTGGGAAAAATAGGACGGCAATTTTGTTAGGGAGCCACGTCGCATGACCACGCAATTGTCAGTTAAAGCGACACAGTGCCGAATCGCAAAAAGGGGCCTGACTATTCAGCTGCATAATGGGCCGGGGCTTAAGTGGTTAAAGGGTGGTCAACAGGCAGCTGGGAGGTGATATGTCACCTTCTCACTGCTTGTTTTAACTGTGTAAATCCTGCACCACCATAAGGCCCCAATCACATGATACTGTTTTTGCTACAACCAACCACAAAGCAAATTATTGCCCCCACACATTGTGTATAATCCTGTCCAACCTCCGTTGTGGCTTAGGGGGAAAGACTGCACAAGGAGTGTTAAAATCACAGCTTAAGCACCTATTTTTACTGACCAGCTCTCTGTGTAAGCATGCCCTTGCAGTTGATACCTGAATAAATGTGAACAGTATATCTTCCTATGAAGACCCTTACTCCAGTGACAACTGTTGGGGTTTTTCATAATTTTGAAGACCTATCCACTTACTTTCTGTTGTGACTCTAGGGACAGGATGGGAGATATCCCCATTGGGGATACAAACCTGATAGAGATTCTAAGCCATCCCTGCTCTATTCAGAGCTACATAAAGATACATTTTTGGGATCATTTAGGCTGGGTTCACACCTATGCGAATTGAGTGCGGCTTAAACCGCATTTAATACGCAGAACATTTCTAAATACATTGTTTTCAATGAGGCTGGTTCACATATGTGCGATGCATTCGCACTGCGCATTGCAGAAAAAACGTGTGTAGATTTTATGCCTTGCGGTGCGGCTCAGGTGCGAATTCAGTCCCATTATCTTCTATGGGCACGCAGCTGATTCGCAGATGTGTTCAGTTCTCTTCAGGAATTTCTCTCATTCAGCTCAATACATTTCTCCCCCACTCTCCTCTTACTCTGAACTTCTCCCAGGTCTCCAAATTCGCAGCAAAAATGGAGCTAATCTGCTGAACACTTCCCTTATCTATCTGCAGAGATAAAAGAGCTGAAATACGCACCACACAAATGTGAACCGAGCCTTAAAGTTTGTGTTTTAGGTATCAAGTATTATCAAGTAAGTGAAATGTAATAGTCATGTATTGTAAAGGCTAACACAAGAATCAGAAAATGTTCTTCTTTCTTGCTTTAAGGTAGTGGTGTCCATTGGTCATCGCAGACATGCAGCGGATTCCGGTGGATTAGTGAAGTTACATCCTGCGGTGGTAATGTACAGGAAGCTACCCTCTCGGGCTTGTCATCATTTAAAGGTAAATATACACTTATCAGCTTTAACTTTATGACCACTGACAGGTTAAGTGAATAAGATTATCTCCTTACAATGGCATATGAAAGTGGGTGGGATAGAGAGCCCAAAAAATTGACATTGTAATTTGTTGTGTATAAGACTGGCAAAACCGCAGACTGGTCAGTGTGCCCATGCTAACCTGCATCCACAACCAAAAGCACCTACAATGCGGCACATGAGCATCAGAACTGGACCGCGGAGCAATGGTGGCCTGGTCTGATAAATCATGTGGATGGCTGGGTACATATGCGTCACACACCTGGGGAAGAATTGGCACTAGGATGCAGTAGGGAAGAAATACTTTGGGCAATGTTCTGGGAAATCTTGGGTCCTACCATTCATATGGATGTTACTTGACAGGTACCGCCTACCTATACGTATTTCCTGAAAATGGTATTCCCTGGGGGCAATAGTCTCTTTGAGCAGGATAATGCTGAGTAGGCCTCCAAATTCTCCAGGACTTAAAGTGGTTATTTTTCCTTCCTGCATAGAGGTAGAAAAACCTTCAGTGTGCAGCTCCCCTGTCAGCCCCCTAATACTTGCCTAAGCCCGATCTTGATCTAGTGATGTGCACGAGACCCGAGGCTCCCCCTTGCCTCTCCCTCCTGATTGGCTAAAATGCAGTAGCATTGGCTCCCACTTCAGTCAATCACAGCCAGTGAGGTGGGATCAGGGGATTGGGCTGAGCTGTGCTCTTTGTGTCTTTATGAACACAGCGAGCCAGCTTGGGAGCGAGCATGCACGAGTGTCCCCACAGCAAGTGGCTTGCTATGGGGGCACTCGGCAAGGGGGAGGGGCACAGAACACTAACGGAGGACCCTGGAAGAGTAGGATCGGGGCTGCTCTGTGGAAAAAAAACCTCCACAGAGCAGGTAAGTATGGCATGTTTGTTATTTTTAAATAAAGATTTTTAATTTACAATCACTTAAATCCAGTGGAGCATCTGCGGAATGTGCTGGGAAAAGAAGTCTGATCCATGGAGGCCCTACCTTGCAACTGGCAAGATTTAAAGGATCTGCTACTGAGAGTTTGGTGTCAGATACCACAGCATATCTTTAGAGGTCTAGTGGTGTCCATACCTTGACAGGTCAGGGCTGTGTTAGTGGCAAAAGGGGGACCTTTTCAATATTAAGTGGGTGATTAATAAAGTTATGGCTGACGGGTGTACAATGGGCGTAAGATGACAATCTCTTTAGCGTTCTTGGTCATCATTAGGAATGTTGGACCTTTTTCCTCACACATGCCAAGAACAGATGAAAAGGTGTCCTTGTGTAAGGCTAGTAAAGCTGTTTGGGAGGGGCTATAATTGTGTACTAATAATCAAGGTGTGTTCTTTATTATTCTAGAAGTCTAAAGAACACACTGCACTTCTAAGACACAATTAAATATTTGATCTTGGAATTTTTTATTTCCTTTTCACAGAACAGTTGTAAAAACTATTTTTTTATTATCACTGTGGTGGCTCATGGATTTTTACTGTCAGCTAATGTTGCATATAAGGGTCATGCTGTGCTCATAAAAATAAACGTATTTTGGGCAGTTTGTTTTAATGCAAGAAGCCTGGGTGTGGAAAAGAACATATGACAACTTCTACATAAGCGCAAATGCAACCAATAGTCTTGTTTGACAGTTATGGCATGGTGTGTGTATTCACATGTAGAAAACACTGATCAGTGTGATCAGTGAGCTTCAGTTTGGAAGTGCGGCCATCTAGGTTTTTTTTATTTATTTTTTTATTTTAGGTTGACTTAAAGTGGAGCTGCAGACAAAATGTATTTTGTTAGTTTTGGATGGCATTATAATACTCAAATTTGTACTGGTGTGTGCATTCCCTTTTTGGGGATATTTTCCTTTTTTTCCCATGTTGTCACTGGAACAGAATATTTACAGAATTGCAGTAGTGTGTACATCTCTAGAAATAAAAACTTTTAACCATTTCTCTTTTGTATTAAAAATTTGAAAATAAAGTTTTGGTTGGCATCATACTTTATATTTACATGGTATAATCGGACCGTTTGAACTGTGTGTATGGGCAACCTAAAGGGCATCTGCACCTTTAACCACTTAAGCCCCGGACCAATATGCTGCTAAATGCCCAGAGGCGTTTTTACAATTCAGCACTGCTTCGCTTTAGCAGACAATTGCGCGGTCGTGCAATGTGGCTCCCAAACAAAATTCGCGTCCTTTTCTTCCCCCAAATAGAGCTTTCTTTTGATGGTATTTGATTGCCTCTGCGGTTTTTATTTTTTGCGCTATAAACAAAAAAAGAGCGACATTTTTGAAAAAAAAAAACAATATTTTTTACTTTTTGTTATAAGAAAAATTGAATAAACTAAATTTTAGTCAAACATTTAGGCCAAAATGTATTCAGCCACATGTCTTTAGTAAAAAAAAATCGCAATAAAAAAAAAATTAGCTACGTAGCGGCAACAGCAACACTAATACAGCGATCAGAAATATGATCGCTTAGTGACGCTGGTAATAGGGGGTGAAAGGGTTAACTAGGGCGATGATCAAGGGGTTAAAACTTTATTTGGGGGGGTACGGGGCTCGCTAGAAGGCAGGGACGTATATATACACGCCCATCTGCCTGTACTTGCCATTCTGTGGACCTACATAGGTGTGCGGCGGGCGTTAAGTGGTTAAAGGATAAGTCCACCTTTCATAACATGTTACAAGCAGACCGGCCCCACACCTCCCCGAAGCCCGATCTGATAGCCGGCGGTGATCTTCTCTCCCAAACCCTCCGCCCCCATTAAAAAAAAAAAAAATGTGCGTTTCTTATTTCTTTCTGTAATGTGAACTTATCCTTTAAACCTAAAAATCTGTACACAGCCCCATAAGCTGTATAGCAGCATAGTATGCAATGCAATGGATCGCAGTCATTGGTCATAGCGGTCATGTGACAGTGCTGACCGAGGGTCTCTGCTTATTACATGGGCAGCGGATGATTCTATGCAAATGCTGATAAGTGCAGTGGGTACAGGAGGAGTGGGGAGGCTATAAGGAAGTAATCACATTTTTGTTTCTTTTAAGATATAAAGGTGGAGATACTCTTTACGTTGCCCATTCAAACAGTTGAGATTGTCTGACATATTATCAGCTCTAAAAAGGAAGTACAGGTTTGTGTATAAAAAAAATATACTCTCCTAGAGCAATGCAACATCAATTCGATGTGGAGGGGTCGGGAGCTGCTGGCTCAAGCTGAGAAAGCTGCCGCTCCAGGCATCTGGGTGTATCCCGACTTTTTATCCGGGATCTTTTTAGAGCCTGCACCTGCTGTCGGCTGATAACAGGTGCAGAATGAACTGCATTCATGTAATTCATAGGAGAAGTACAGAAAAAAAAAGCTTTGACTATATTTCTCCTTAATGATCTAACTAGTGTAGGCATTTAGGGTTGGTTCACTGCTGTGTGGAGTAAGTAGAAGCAGTTGTACCAATTCTGCATATACAGTATCTCACAAAAGTGAGCACACCCCTCACCCTTTTGTGAATATTTTATTATATCTTATATGGCAACACTGAAGAAATTACACTTTTCTAAAATATAGTGAGTGTACAGCTTGTATAACTCAACTCTCAGCCATTAATGTCTAATCCACTAGCAACAAAAGTGAGTACACCCCTAAGTGAAAATGTCCAAATTGGGCCCAAAGTGTCAATATTTTGTGTGGCCACTATTATTTTCCAGCACTGCCTTAACCCTCTTGGGCATGGATTTCTCCAGAACTTCACAGGTTGCCATTGAAGTTCTCTTCCACTCCTCCATGAGGACATCACAGAGCTGGTGGATGTTGGAGACCTTGCACGCCTCCACCTTCCGTTTGAGGATGCCCCACAGATGCTCAATAGGGTTTAGGTCTGGAGACATGCTTGGCCAGTCCATCACCTTTTACCCTCAGCTTCCTTAGCAAGGCAGTGGTCATCTTGGAGGTGTGTTTGGGTTCGTTATCATGTTTGAATACTGCCCTGTGACCCAGTCTCCGAAGAAGGGGATCATGCTCTTCTTCAGTATGTCACAGTATAAGTTGGCATTCATGGTTCCCTCAATTAACTGTAGGTCCTCAGTGGCGGCAGCACTCATGCAGCCCCAGACCATGACACTCCCACCACCATGCTTGACTGTAGGCAAGACACACTTGCCTTTATACTCCTCACCTGGTTGCCGCCACACATGCTTGACACCATCTGAACCAAATAAGTTTATCTTGGTCTCATCGGGGCACGGGGCATGGTTCCAGTAATCCATGTCCTTAGTCTGCTTGTCTTCAGAAAACTGTTTGCAGGCTTTCTTGTGAATCATCTTTAGAAGAGGCTTGCTTCTGGGATGACAGCCATGCACACCAATTTGATGCAGTGTGCGGGGTATGGTCTGAGCACTGACAAGCTGACCCCCCCCCCCACCCCTTCTACCTCTGCAGCGATACTGGCAGCACTCATATGTCTATTTCCCCAAAACAACCTCTGGATATGACGCTAAGCACTTTAACCCCACTTCTTTGGTGGACCATGGTGAGGCCTGTTCTGAGTGGAACCTGTCCTATCAAACCGCTGTATGGTCTTGGCCAACGTGCTGCAACTCAGTTTCAGGGTCTTGGTCTTATAGCCTAGGCCATCTTTATGTAGCGCAACAATTCTTTTTTTTTTGATCCTCAGAGAGTTCTTTGCCATGAGGTGCCATGTTGAACTTCCAGTGACCAGTAATAAAGAGAGAAAGCAAAAACACCAAATTTAAACACACCTGCTCCCCATTCACAACCTTGTAAAAATACAAGCTGTACACTCACTACTTTACATTGTAGCAAAGTGCCATTTATTCAGTGTTGTCACATGAAAAGTTATAATAAAATGTTTACAAAAATGTGAGGGGTGTACTCACTTTTGTGAGATACTGTATGTAATGTGGACCTCGTAACCCAACATCTTCCATCCTGGCTGTTCAATTTAGTAGTGGATATCTGTTGGCCTAGAAAATCATGAAGGCCCTTACACAGACTGATTATAGGCAGGAAGGGTATGTTAGAAAAATAAGTTCAGTCCTTTGTAACATGTTACTTTGGAGCAGTCCTCCTCCACCCCCCTGTGACAGTGGGTGGGGATCCTCAGTCTGCACCTGCTGTCACATTTTAAAAACCGTTCGGCTGTGCAGAGCTTTGCCCACAGAGTTCTATGAATGAATGAACTACAAGTCTAAGCTTCCACCACGGCCAACGGCTTGTAATTCCTAATTGTAAGGGGGGCTGGCGAGTGTGCTTGTAGATCTTGATTTTTCCTGCACCTCAGTAACTGCCTGTAGAGAGAGATAGATAGACAGCTGTACTTAGTGTTTGCAGGAGCCTGGCATTATCCACTGATAGCGGGGGCAAGGTTTTGCATGTTACAGTGTAGAAAAATAATAAATTCAATTTTTTTTACCTGCAAAATCATGTGCATGTGTTAATTTAAAAAACAAAAGGTGAACTTGGCCTTTAACTATGGTTTTATTTACAATGGCAGGACAAAATAGGTTGTCATCAGCAGATTTCATTAAACAATAAATGAGATGTTCTGGAAATAAGTATCTCTTGTGTTTAATGGCCAAGAAATGTAATTAGAATAATTTTTTTTAATAATTGTGTTAAGGTGTGTTAAATGTATCTAATTGCCTGTTTGTTCTGACATAAAAGTAGAGGTGGCAGAGGTCTGAGAGGAGTTTTCATGATGATGATTTTTAAAATTGAAATGTGACAGGCAAAATTCACACTGAGATTATAAAACACAACAAGATTACAGGTTTTGTAGAATAAATGTCTGACTGAACTGGGGTAAAGTACTACCTGTTGAATGCATCTTTCTGCTCCACGTGGCTGCTGCACTTTACAACTTTCCACTAAAAGAACTGCCATCATGCAAGACTTCTATCCGAATTATGTCTTGATTGAAAGAGAATTTAAAGCACAACATAGTTCAGTAGTAGATAATTACTATCTTTGGCTATTTACCATTGTCTTGGAGGAGTTGTGGAAAGCACACTTTTTTTTTTGTTTTTTTTAAAGACAAGAAAGGCAGGACAGAAAGGCCAAGAGTTAAAAGAGCATAGAAACACTTGGGTACATGGATTCCCATTTTTAATCAAGATACGTCACTTAGGTTACAGATGTAGGCAATTCATCCACAGGTAATAGTAAAAGCAAAGTTCTCAGCAGAAAACAATAGGATACATCACGCCTATCCATCTAGAACGTATTGCATTGGATTTATGCATTGCATTACGGAGGAGATACATATGTTTTTCAAATAAGATACATCTATTCAGTTCTGATTTCCACTCATCTACGGTTGGAGAGTTAGCAGATGCACAAAGAAATGTTGGCTTTAAAATGTGTAATAAACAGGGGGACTCAATGTGCCTTAGAATACATGTAATGGGATTAGGGGACAGGGGTAATACCATATAGGTAGCTAAAGGTGGTAATAACCCCATTCCAAGAACGTTTGAGTTTTGGGCATCTCTGCAATAATTGTATGGCATCACCATTACTTCTGATACAACATGAATTCTCCATGAAACCAGTTTTATAAAGAAAGTCCTGTGTTCAGTACACTCTGTGCAGAATAAAAAGCTGTATCGTTCCATGCATTAGAGAGCAAAACCAGCTGACCACAAGGGGAAGGATGTTTATGAAGAAAGTATAACTGTGTGTAGGCTGTTGAGATAAGCCCCTTGGTAGATTCAGCTTGAGTAGGTGTTTTAAGCAAAAAGGTGTGGGAAAGAGAAGGAGCCAAGCCCTGTGTATGAAGCTCATGGTGCAGTTTTAAATATTGCTGGAACCATTTTTGATTGAGGCCAAACTTAAACCAGCCTATAAATTGGTGAACTGTAATATAGACAATTTCTGTTTTTGACTTTAATACCACTTTAAAGTGGTTCTAAAGGCAGAATGTTTTTTTTTTGTTTTAACCTTCATGCATTCTATGAGTGATGTCAGCCCCCCCCCCCCCCCAAGCCCAAGCCAATCCAGTGCAGTGCCCATTAGCACCATCACTGCTGTCTATCTCTTCTCACTGGTTTTGAGACCGCAACGGAATCCATCCGGTCAATCACACTCAGCAAGGAAGGGGGGGGGGGGTGGCTGCATATGTGGCCTGGACTAGAACTCATTCATAAAGTGGGGAAAATAATTTTTTGATCCCCTGCAGCTTTTGTAAGTTTGCCCACTTACAAAAAAAATGAGGGGGCTATAATTTTTATCATAGTTGTAGTTTGAATTATAGAGACAGAATATCAACCAAAAATCCATAAAAAAAACCCACACAAAACAAATGTTATAAATTGAAGCATTTGTTAACTCAAAAAAGCCTGTTATATGACACAGTGCTTGTCCTGTGTCATTTGGCCTCCTGTAACACCTAAAAACCTGGCTGATCTGACAGTTTCTGCCCTCCCCTATGTAAACTGATCACGGTTTGTCATGGCTGCTGAGCCCCGACACCGCGGTCAGTTTACGTGTCTCTATCATCTGCAGCCTACTATCTGCTCTCCTCTCTGCTCCTGTGTCCTCCCTTGTCTGCTCGTGACAGTGCCGCCCCTCCTGCTGCTTGCATAACACTAATATACATCATTAGAATTGCCTCATATTACAGTATCCCCCTCTGTGTATGATTTATTAATATAAATGCTGCAAATACCTAATTTTACAGCCGAGATTGTGATCGTTTGACTGGCCAGCTCTCTCCTCCTCCCCTCCTAACCAATGTCAGCATGGGAATTTCGGCCCCGCCGCTGCATCTGTCAGAGGAGGAAAGGAGAAAGATGGCCAGTCATGTGATCACAATCTTGGCTGTGAAATCAGGTATTTGCAGCATTTGCACCAGGAGGCAGTGGTGATGGTGTATATAGGTTATAGTGGCTTAACAACCACTTTAAATTGCAGTGAGTAAAATAAGTATTTGGTACCGTAACAAAACATGACTCGTGCTTGGTGGAGAAACCCTTGTTGGCAAACACAGAAGTACATTTTTATTGTTTTTTGTTGGTTACCAGGTTTGCACACATCTCAGGAGGGATTTTCTTTTGTTAAAAATAATAAACAAGTTATACTTACCTGCCCTGTGCAGTGGATTTGCACAGAGCAGTCCAGATTCTCCTCTTCTTTGGTCCCTCTTCGACTCTCCTGACCCCTCCCTCCTGAAGAGAGCCCCCACAGCAGGGAGCTTGCTATGGGGACACAACCGAGCCGAGCTGCAGCTCTGTCTATCCATTCAGTCATGGAGCTGTGGTCTGGCCTCGCCTCTCTCTATTTCTCTCCTCATTGGCTGACTGGCTTTGATTGACAGCAGCGGGAGCCAGTGGCTCTGTGCTGCTGTTTCAGCCAATAAGGAGGAGTGTCCCAGGCAGCTGAGGTAATCCAACAACATCCCTGGATAGAGAGGGGGCTCAGGTAAGTAATAGGGGGTTGCTGCACACAGAAGGTTTTTTATCCTAATGCATAAAGATAAAAAACCCTCTGACTTTACAATCACTTTAAAAAAGCTGTAAACCTCCGGGAAAAAAACAACCTGCAAGACAAAGGCATAATGAGCATCGCATACTAGCTCATTATAAAATACTTACTGTATTTATCAGCATATACCGCACACTTTTACCCCTTAAAATCGTGAAAATCGTGGGTGCGCGATATACGCCGATCCCCGCTGTGTTTGAATTGAGCCGCCGACATATACTGCGCGCAGTACACTTGAGTACATTCGGCCAGGCTCGGCTCCCCTCGCGGTCACGTCCTGTGCGTCCTTTACGCAAGAGGAGCCGAGTGTACTGCGCTCGGTATATGTCGGCGGAGTGGTTCAAACACAGCGCGGGGATCGTCTGAGACCGCGCGGGAGGACACCACCGAGGCTGCAAACGGATGCCGGATCTGACAAGGCCGCCGATGGACGCCCGGCAAGAGACCGACGAAACCGTAAGTATATTTTTTTCGGAAATTTTTCTTCTAGGTTGGGGGTGCGCGCAATACCCCGATAAATACGGTAACTTAGAACGATGCCCTGCAGTGCCGCCACCCGCACTCCGCTCCCATAGCCGACATCTTTCACCAGAGTTACTTCCAGGGCTTTGCGGGCTCTGGCGATGTGATTGGCCACCAGACATGACACTGGCTCTGGAAAAAACAGCACCAGCGGGCCATTTTCTACCATCTGTGTCCAATTGCAGAGATTTCCCTTCACTTCCTGTACCATAGTCAAACAGGAAGTGAGAGGAAATCCCTGTAAATTAAGTGGATTTCTTGGGGACCCCCAGGTTACCAGAACAAGTGTCCCCATTGGAACATTTCCCCACTCTCTTACTTTTCTGGGGGCAACCCAAAATTTGGGATTTACTTTAAATGAAAACAGGACAAATAGAGAGGCTGAATCTCCCCAACAGGGACACAGACAGCAATAAAAACGGAAAGGTGTTATAATCCCTCTCCACTGTATTCCATACTAAAAAAAAGTTTTTCCTTTAGTTATACTTTAATGTGCTTCTTCTTGAGACATTCCTTTGTGGCATTTGAGGTCTGTTTTGGGTCATTGTCATGCTGAAAGACCCATCCACGACACATCTTCAGTGTTCTGGCTGAGGGAAGATGATTCTTATTCAAGATTTTACAGTATATGGCCCTGTCCATTGGCCCCTGAATTCAACAGTCGGCCTGTACTTTTACCAGAGAAACCGCCCCAAAGTGTTTCCACCTCTGTGCTTTGACTGTAGGGATGGTGTTCTTAGGGTCATACTCAGCATTTTTCTTCCTCCAAACATGGCAAATCAAGCACTTTCTCACAATTTTTCTCTGAATCATTTCGATTGGATAAGATTTAGTTCATGGGCAATAATCGCTTCAACAGTTGTCTCCTTCTCTCCAAGTTTCTTGCCCATTCCAGTCTTGTGCAGGTCTACAATCTTGTCCCTGGCGTCCTTTGGCAGCTCTTTGGTCTTGTCCATGATGGTGAGGTTTGAATGGAAGAAAGAGAGATTCTGTGGACAGGTGTCTTTTATACACTTAACAAGATGTCATTAGGAACACCTCCTTAACCACTTGCCTACCGCCATATTGTAAAATGACGGCGGAAGGCACCCTTCCTCCCTCTGGGCGGATGTGATATGACGTGCTCGCCGCATCACTGTGGACTCGATGCGCATGCCCCGCGGCTGCGATTGCTCATCGGAGAGCAGAAACATGGATCTGTGTGTCAGGGGAGTGGAGAACTGATCTTCTGTTTCTTGTATATAGGAACAATGATCGGTTTCCTCCTCATCAATCCCCTCCCCCACAGTTAGAATCACTCCCTAGGACACACAATTAACCCCTTGATCGCCCCCCCCCCCCCCCTCTAGTGTTAACCCCTTCCCCGCCAGTCACATTTATACAGTAATCGGTGCATTTTTATAGCACGGAGCGCTGTTAACATTTTAATGGTTCCAAAATATTGTCAAAAGTGTCCGATATGTCCGCCGCAACGTCACAGTCCCGATAAAAAAAAATCGAAGATCCCCGCCATTAGTAGTAAAAAAATAATAATAAAAATGACATAAATGTATTTCCTATTTTGTAGACACTATAACTTTTGCGCAAACCAATCAATATACGCTTATTGCGATTTTTATTTTATTTTTTCTAAAGTAAGTGGGGGGAAAAATTATTATAATTTTTTTAATTGGGATATTTATTATAGCAAAAAAGTAAAAAATATTGTGTATTTTTTTGAAAATTGTTGGTCTTTTCTTGTTTATAGCGCAAAAAATAAAAAGTGCAGAGGTGATTAAATACCACCAAAAGAAGGCTTTGTGGGGAAAAAAATTATCAAAATTTAGTTTGGATACGTCGTCACATGACTGCACAATTGTCATTCAAAGTGTGACAGCGCTGAAAGCTGAAAATTGGCCTGGGCAGGAAGAAGTTGAAAATGCACTGTATTGAAGTTGTTAAATTGACAGCACTAATCTGTGTACCACATGAGCACATACTGTAGCCAGTCTGTGAAAGCCAGAATTATTGTTGGGTTGGTAGGGGATCAAATACTTATTTTACTCACCTGAACTGCAACTCAATTTATAACATTTGTATCGTTATTTTGGTTGATATTCCAGCTGGTAATTGAGGCTGCGGCCTTCTGCAGTCATATGCTTCCTTCTGGAATCTGGCGCCCTCTTGTGGTGGCCGTTGGTATGACAAGACAACCAGCAATGATAATGGAGCTTCCCTGCCTGTTTTCACTGCCCGCCCATCTCCTTCCCAATAGCTTTTATTTTTATTTTATTTCTTAAAGTAAAAACTATTTATTTTTTTCTTAGTTAAGAAGAAAAAAAAATAATAATAAAAAAATGTATGTGTGTGTGTGTGTATATATATATATATATATATATATATATATATATATATATATTTATATAGATATATATAGTGTGTGTGTGTATATGTGTTTGGTTCTAGTCATCTTTCTTTGTACATTTAAGATTGGTTAATTTTTATATTGAAAATAAAGCCTGGCTCCTAACTTTTTTAGCTGGCTCCTGGATTCCAAGCAAATTTGTCCAACCCTGCCTTAATTTCTTTGTAAGTGGCCAAACGTACAAAATCTGCAGGGGGTCAAATACTTTTTTTCTCCACTGTAAGTAGGGGACTTGCTGTACATCAAATATATTAGCTTAAAGGCTAAGTTCATCTTTGTGAAAAAAAATAGGTGCCCATATTTTTGCAGGAAAAAACTGTGCATTGCAGGGCATTGAACCTGCGATCAGCTATTTTCAAAATGTAACAGCGGGTGTAAAGAGGACACACTTTGGAATTCTGATGTGCTTTCACATGACAAATGTTGGTGTGTTGGCAACAGATTCATGTGCCTATTGTAAATAGGTACGTGAATTTATGGCACACGCCAAGTGAGGAAGCGCACAAAGACCGGGCTGAGACTGTGGCTGCAAAGTTGATGACATTAACAATCAGTGACAGGGAGGGGGATAATGGTGGCTCTGCCACAGTGCATGCAGGGACAGGCACTTGGTCTGTCTCAGTATGTCAACTTACAGTTGGTCTTTTTCAAGTTTTATTATCTACAAACTGGAGGTAATTCTTTTTGAATTTGTTGCATTAATAAAGTCACTTTGTAAAAGTGGCGTTATTAGGAACTACCTGAATCTGCTGTAACGTTACTGAAATGGCGGCAGAGATTTTTGAATCTGGTTAAATCCATTTTCAAGGGCTATGCTGCCATAAAGGTTTCCCCAAAGTATTGTGTGTATACTGTATGGGCATGGTGATGGGTATATTTGCATATATGCTTCCTGCTGACTGGAAACCATAAACTTTCTGCAGTCTTTATTGACATAAAACTCCATACATGTTACCAATTCCCACAAACTATATGATCTTGCTTCCTAGACTTTTAATCGCAAGAGGAACCTTAACCACTTAATCACCAGGCCTATTTTGGCACTTCTCTCCTTCATGTAAAAATCACATTTTTTTTGCTAGAAAATTAATCAAAACCCCCAAACATTATATATTGTTTTTAGCAGACACCCTAGGTAATAAAATGGTGGGCATTGCAACTTTTTTTCTTGCACGGTATTTGCGCAATAATTTTTCAAACGCCTTTTTTTTTAAGGAAAAAAAACTTTTCATTAATTAAAAAATAACAAAACAACAAAGTTAGCCCAATTTTTTTGTATAATGTGAAAGACAATGTTGCGCTGAGTAAATAGATACCTAACATGTCACGCTTTAACTCATGGAATGGCGCCAAACTTCAGTACTTAAAAATCTCCATAGGTGACGCTTTACAATTTTTTACAGGTTACTATTTTTGAATTGTTGCACACGCTCTACCGCACGCGATGATACCTCACATGTGGGGTTCGAACGGTGTTTACCTATGTGGGCGGGACTTGCATGCGTGTTCGCTTCTGCACGCGAGCGACCGGGACAGGGGCAATTTTAATTTTTTATTTATTATTTTTTTTTTTTTACTTAATTTTTTTACTTTTACACTTTAAAAAAAAAAAAATTGGAATACTTTGTGTAAACATTGTAAACATCCCTTGTAATAGGAATCACTGTGACAGGTCCTCTTTATGGACAGATGTGGGGTCAATAAGACCCCACATCTCTCCTCCAGGCTGAAAAAAATTCACCGATCTAATGCTTTCAGCCGCTATTGCGGCAGTGTTTACATTCCGGGTACCGGGCGTGACGTCATAACGTTGCGCCCGGTCCTCCGACGGTCATAGAGATGACTGTGACCTTCTGGTCACCAGTCATCTCTATGGTTCTGCAGGAAACGCCAGCCGATTCGCTCTACGGGCCCCCGATGGCACAGGAGAGCCCGGAGAAGCACTGGATGGCAGCGGGAGGGGGGACGTCCCCTCCCGCCGCCTATAAGAACGATCAAGCGGCGGAACCGCCGATTTGATCGTTCTTATGGTGCACAGAATCGCCGGCTGAAGAAGCAATGTCTGAATGATGCCTGTGGCTGGAGGCATCATTGAGATATCACCGCACAAAGTCGAGGACGTCCATGGACGTCCTAAGGTGAGCAAGTGGTTTAAAGGCATTATTTTTTATTATTGGCAAAAAAGGTACTGTTTAACAAAATAACTATGGGATTTGTTGTTGCTGCTTTGTGTCCTATTGATCCATACAAAGTATGAATTGAAGTCCAGTGCCGTGCTATTTAAAAACAAATATATATATATATCATGTTTTATCAGTATTATTGCTTTCATTTCCAAGCTGTCCCCATGCAGTACACTTTTTTTTTTTGTGCCATTATTAATCCTCAATCTTCCTGGTTGCAAGGTGCACAGCATCTCTCTAACTGGAAGACTGAGGATATACTGAGAAGACACATTAGTGCTGCACTCTGCATCTCCAAGGTCAAGGTCTCCCAGGTCCCCATTGCCCACTGCTGGGGAAATTGGATCATTGACTTTGAACAGGCATTCAGACTTTTTCGATTTATCTGGCTGCAAGCTTGTTATAGGTCAGTTTCTCATTATATAGTGTAACCAGGATGAGGATTACCTTTTTTAAAGTCACCAAAAGCTGTTACCTAATTGCTATCCATGCAGGTTTACTTTAAATTAATTGTAGGGCTTTGCCCAAGGTGTGTTTAGGGATGAACTGAACACACATATGGACCCAATAATGTGATGTCCCCAATAGCAGTGGTTATGAAGTCAGCTGCTCCTGGAAGATTGTTGTATTAAATGTTCCTCTGGAAAGTCCATCCGAAATCCAACTTCTCTTTCTTTGCAGACAACATGTACTGTACATGGCAGTGTAATAATTATTTACTTTTGATTGAAAGTCACATCTAAACTGTAGCTAGATTTGTCATTTTTAATTTTGGTAATGTCTGTTGTAGCGCAAGTGGAAGAGAACGGTCTACAGATGAGTGATGCTGTACTGGTTCACTTATATGTCCAAAACATGGACGACTTTACTGCCATTAATGCTGAATATGGGAAACTCTTCTCTGTGGCACCCCCTGCTCGGTAAGTTAATCTTGTCTACTTTTAAAGGCTCGTTATTAAAGTGCACTTTTAGCTGGGGACGTAATTACCAACCGAAGCTGCATTAGCAGGCAGGTGATATCTAATATTTTTATTACACACACTTGGAACTTTTATGTGTTGCTGTAACTTTTATAGTGGTTATGAAAGCTCAATGTTTTGTTTACCTCCATGCATTCTATAAATGCATTCTTAAAAAAAAAAAAGATGGATTTCTGCTTTTAAAGCGGAGGTTCACCCAAATAATCAGACTAAATTCTTTATACACTTGCACAGGTTTCCACATAGTTTCCACTTAGAGCTGAGACCCCTTTTCTCATTAACCACCTAAGGACCGCCTACTGCACATTTACGTCGGCAGAATGGCACGGCTGGGCACATCAACGTATATATACGTTGGTTTTAGTACCCAGCCGTGGGTCGCGGGCGCGCGCCCGCGACCCGGTCCGAAGCTCCAGGACCGGGACCGCGGGATTCGCGGACCCGATCGCCGCTGCAGTGCGGCGATCCGTCCCTGGAGCGGAAGAACGGGGAGAGCCGTGTGTACACACGGCTTCCCCGTGCTTCTCTGTGGCCGGAGCATCGATCGCGTCATCCCTGTAATAGGGGGACGCGATCGATGACGTCACATCTACAGCCACACCCCCCTACAGTTGTAAACACACACATTAGGGCACACATTCCCTACAGCGCCACCTGTGGTTAACTCCCAAACTGCAACTGTCATTTCCACAGTAAACAATGCAATTTAAATGCATTTTTTGCTGTGAAAATGACAATTGTCCCAAAAATGTGTCAAAATTGTCCGAAGTGTCCGCCATATTGTCGCAGTCACGAAAAAAATCGCTGATCGCCGCTATTAGTAGTAAAAAAAAAATAATTAATAAAAATGCAATAAAACTATCCCTTATTTTGTAAACGCTATAAATTTTGCGAAAACCAACCGATAAACGCTTATTGCGATTTTTTTTACCAAAAATATGTAGAAGAATACGTATCGGCCTAAACTGAGGAAAAAAAATGTTTTTTTATATATTTTTGGGGGATATTTATTATAGCAAAAAGTAAAAAATATTGCATTTTTTTTTAAATTGTCGCTCTATTTTTGTTTATAGCGCAAAAAATAAAAACCGCAGAGGTGATCAAATACCACCAAAAGAAAGCTCTATTTGTGGGAAAAAAAGGACGCAAATTTTGTTTGGGAGCCACGTCGCACGACCGCGCAATTGTCTGTTAAAGCGACGCAGTGCCGAATCGCAAAAAGCCCTTGGGTCATTTGCCAGCGTATTGGTCCGGGTCTTAAGTGGTTAAAGTGTCGGGACAGGTTTTGGGTGCATTTACATCTATCCACATGCAGTAATTGGCATTAAACATGTTTTTCTGCATCACATAATAATGTTGTATACACATGTTGCAACATCTTTCTATTCATTTAGAATAATACACTTTATTGCATATACAGACTAAACACACGCCCCTGTGCCGTAGTGCACATATGTGAATGCTTTGTGCATTGTTGGGTGCTGTGTTTCCCAAAAGCAATGCATGCATGCTTTTTTTTTTTTGTGTTGAGGCTCGTTCAAGGGGTTGTAAAGGTACAATTTGTTTTACTAAATAGCTTCCTTTACCTTAGTGCAGTCCTCTTTCACTTACCTCATTCTTCGATTTTTTTAAATCTTTTAAATGTCCTTATTTCTTCTGAGAAATCCTCACTTCCTGTTCTTCTGTCTGTAACTCCACACAGTAATGCAAGGCTTTCTCCCTGGTGTGGAGTGTCATGCTAGCCCCCTCCCTTGGACTACAGGAGAGTCAGGATGCTCTCTATATTGCAGACGGAGAAAGGAACCGTGTGTTAGTGGGCGTCCTGACTCTCCTGCTCACCTCCTCCCCCTCAAGGGAGGTGACAAGCATGACAATCCACACCAGGGAGAAAGCCTTGCATTACTGTGTGGAGTTACAGACAGAAGAAATAAGGACATTTAAAAGATTTAAAAAATCGAAGAAAGAGGACTGCACTAAGGTAAAGGAAGCTATTTAGGGGAAAAAAATGTGTACAACCCCTTTAACAAGCCTCAACACAAAAACAAAAAACATGCATGCATTGCTTTTAAGAAACACAGCACCCGTTCTTTTTTTTTTTTTGTGTTGAGGCTCGTTAAAGGGGTTGTAAAGGTACAATTTTTTTTTCCCTAAATAGCTTCATTTACCTTAGTGCAGTCCTCTTTCACTTACCTCATTCTTCGATTTTTTAAATCTTTTAAATGTCCTTATTTCTTCTGAGAAATCCTCACTTCCTGTTCTTCTGTCTGTTCTTCTGTCTGTAACTCTACACAGTAATGCAAGGCTTTCTCCCTGGTGTGGAGTGTCATGCTTGTCCCCTCCCTTGAGTCAGGACGCCCACTAACACATGGCTCCTTTCTCCATCTGCAACATAGAGAGCATCCTGACTCTCCAGTAGTCCAAGGGAGGGGGCTAGCATGACACTCCACACCAGGGAGAAAGCCTCACATTACTGTTTGGAGGTACAGACAGAAGAACAGGAAGTGAGGATTTCTCAGAAGAAATAAGGACATTTAAAAGCAAAATCACAGGATGAGGTAAGTGAAGGAGGACTGCACTAAGGTAAGGGAAGTTAATAAGGGGGAAAAATTGTACCTTTACAACCTCTTTAAGGATCGATTGCAAGGAATGGGCTGATTTAATGTAACATGTGCCAGTTCAAGTTGGTACCTACGGCACCTAGGTGTAACTGTTATTGGAGAAATTCTTTAGCTGTCTTTGCTGTCCACTTTCTGAAAAAATGCTAGTTGCCTGACTGTTTTGCTGACATTGGCTTCAGCACTTTTAGTCACTAATCCAAAGTTTTTCAGATCAGAAGTCAGAATTCCTTATGTTTACTGGTTCTGGGTCAAGAGGTTCAATGTACTGCACCAAAAGAACAAGCAGCATTAATTTTCAGGAAAGATCAGCACTAGCAGCCTTGATGTTTATTTCATAGAGGCCACCAGCTCAGCCTTGCAGGGCTTAGTGATATTGTACTGTTTATTGAGCATCAGATTTTAGTAAAAAATTAAAACAAACAGAGCTGTTTTCCATTTTCTTTTTTTTTTTTTTTTTTTTTTTTTTAATAGTTTTGTTATTTGTTCATGAGAATGGTATTTTTTTATTTTCCTTATAACATTTTGTCAAGTTATATAATAGAATAATGATGTTTTTTGGCATTCCAGAGTATGTGTGCAGTGTTGTCTACCTCGGGACACTCTCTTTAAGATGGATGTTCTCTTCTGGCTGCCTGTCGCTTGCAGGGATGACTTCACTGCAGAAAAGATAGCCATGCATGTCCAGAGCATCTCCCACTGGGCGCCCGCTAACATTGGGCCCTACAGCCAAGCTGTGCGGGTAAGGAAAGCTTGGATTATTGGTGACACGCCTGAACTTTTAAAGCGCCCAATGTCTTTCCATGAGTAATGTACACCTAGTGCCATCGCTGACAGTGGTGAGACTGAGAAATGAGATGGTGACGACAAGCAGAGTGCAGTCTAGTGACAAGGCTAGTACAGTATATAGTATAGTAGAGAATATCTCTGGGGCCTCTCTGCCAGTCATATGAAGCTGCAAGAAACTGAGCATCAAAACACATCTTGTCATGTTATTTCAATAGTAACTCCTAAAATGAGAATTAAATGAGTTTTAAATTAGATGGGTTTTAGAAATCAGACATGTTGAATACCAAGGGTGTTGGTTTTTTAGCTGCAAGAGCTGCAACACGGTCTGATTGTAGCAGATTGCTTAGTTTGGGATCCCCTTTGCCAGTAAGTGGCCCAATCAGTATAAGTTATGATAAGAAGAAGAAATCCACTTATTCCTGGCTGTGTACACCTTTGTACCGTCATTTTAACTTTAATTTATGTTATGAATATTTAGTTATATTTATCATGATTGTATTTCTATATAACAGAGGTTTATTGTTTAAAAAACCTTGTGAGTCTCAATTTTTTCAGAATATTGGAAATTAAGGAATGAGTACTATTTAGTACTTATTTTATGTTTTGAGAGAAGCCTCACCTTTTTTACTGACCCAAGCTATGTGCGTTAAATAAAATTGTAAGGTTTATTCACTGAATCACTCATTATAAAAAATAGTAATTTTTAGATCTGGTAAAGACGTTCCCATCCTGAAATCAGACTACCGTACTCCGCTAAGGAATGTAAATGTAGTTTCCACCAGGAATAGAGCAAAATATATTTAAAAAGCTGTCTTGAGCTAGCACAACTCTGTGACCGAGATGTATATAAAAGTAAATGTCAAAATTCCCCCATCACCACCTAGAGAGCGAGCTACTGGAATGCAACATGCTCAAAGCAAGCTTGTGTGCTTATTGTCTAGTCAAAAACTGTTCAGGAACCTAGAGGGCTGTAAAGTGCAGTGCTGCAGTGCCACCTAGTGTTCAAATTCACTTCTTACACTCCATGTTGGGTATGAGAAATGGTTGATAGATTGGAAGAAAGTCTGCAGGATGTGACAGCCCTGGGTAGAAACTGTCCCTTCGGCATCAGTCAGACATTGTGCCCTTTAGCCGACGCATTTGCAGCGCCGTGGAATTAGGGGGATTACCGATAGGTGCTTAATGCGGGGTGATGGGGTTTGTCACTATTTCCAGTGTCCTGGAAGGAGACCCTGGCGGGCAGGTCACAGAAGGCACCTTGGCAGAAGTAATGATCCTTTCTGTGCCCCCTCCTTTGTGAGACATATTTGTAATGTTCGAGAAATAAAACATGCTCTCTTTGACCACCTCATTTATGTAGAAGTCATTCAGAAAAATACAGTACATGTTGTTATTGTAGTATTGTATATACTGCAGTAATCGTATATACTGTATATATGCTGATATATAATTACACTGTATATATGCTGATAGAGTGTGAACCAATTGTAGCTGTCGTTTTTCTGCAATATCTGAAATCTTAAACTGAAATGCATCTAGATTGATGGCATTTTATGTGTACAAATTTTGTTGATATGACAGCTAAGAATGCTAAGATAGTTTTATATGCTACTAACCTAATGAGACAGTAAAATAACACAACTGACTGTGTTCTGAACAATTTGGCCTGTACTAGGTGATCGCTCTAGAAGCTGATGTGGAAATGGACCCAACCTCAATATCTGGATCCAGGATCCATTGTTGCTGAGCTGATTGTTGCAGAACAGATGGTTCTGATGTTAATAGTAGTAAATGGCATTTAAATGGTCTATGTTACTTTAGTAATCTCTCTGTGTATTGGTATCTTAAAGGGATTTTTTTAGCTAGTCTGTAGACATTCTGCAATTTAGCAGCACCAAAATGATCAGGAGGAGGAGACGTCTCACTGGATTAGTTGTGCATTACAGCTTGTTGGTCATTATAAAATCTTTCTACTGCTGTCTGCATGTAATTATATGAAGACTGCGAGCTGTTCAGGGCTCATCCTTCTTTACTTATATGTTGCTTGTTGAATATTTTTGAGTTGTGCCTGTGTAAAGCAATACATGTCCTTTCTCCTGGAGATGCACCCAGTGAAGCACTTCAGGGAGGGATGCACAGCCCAGTTTGTGGGGGGGGGATTTTAATTTTATTTTTCTGAGCGACTGACTCTGACCTTGATAGCATTCGCAAAGCGGAGCTCGGGCAGGAAAAAAGAGGGTAATCAGCGTGCCATGGACAAAGCGGAGGTGACAGCACTGCCTGCCCTGTACAGCACATCCACTACAGGGGCATTCAGCATTCAGACAGGCAAACACAGCACGACTGAGCACCACCCAACAGCGCACACACAGCGAGTGTTACTTCCACCTGAGCAGCTGACACTGTCCAGAAATTAGTTCAGATTTAATATATGGGACAGGTGCCACTCTGTAGATGTACACATTGTTTAATATGATACATCTATGCATGTGTTACCTATGTGTGTGTAGGAGTGTATATGCAGGACGTATAAAATTGTGTGTGTATAATATATATATATATATATATATATATATATATATATATATATATATGTATAAATCTTATATACAACTTATCTGTTATGTTCAACGTCCATTATGGAGCACTGACCATGTATAGCTTTGTTTAAAAAAAAAATTTGGGTGTTGCATTTGCTGCTCGTTTTAAAAATGTTTCCTGATTGCTTATCCGTGAGTGAAGGTAAAACACATTCTGCATTAAAAATGGAATAGTGTGATGTTAGAATGTTTCCTTTTTTATGACAGTTTTAAACCATAATGTACCCCATTTCTATAGAATACTAAGAGTGAACATTGCTTAATATTATTATGAATAATAGTAATATGTGCACTTTTTTTTGGTTTGTTTTTTAGTTTTGCTTTGCATTGCACTCTGAGAAAGCAGTATAATGCAGTTGTAGCTAATTACAAACATGGCCAATGGAGTAAGAATTGCTAGTTTATGCGATCACCAAATTTTCAATTTTCTCACTGATGTTTAAGTTTGATATCTTCATTTTGCTATATTTGATAAATGGTGAACTGACTCCAAATCCACATATCTGAAAGTGGCATACAAACAATTATTAAAAAAGGAATTTATTGTTAAAAGGGAAGTGGGGACTTTTCCACAAAACAGGAAAGCAAGATCACAACAAGAACTGGAGGCCTATGCTTCATATTCACCTACTTTCAGGGGCACAGGGAACTGGAACTGTGCTAGTCCTTACTGTGGGTCAACAGATGAAGTATGCATCAGAATTATAGAAAAAGATAGAACCAAAGTGCTTTGGACTCATATATGGGGCAGAAATATCCTGTTTATATATTTACTTTTCTAGAGTGCATTACTTTAGTTCACCACTTTCAAAGTGAAGAAAAATACTGGCATTCTCACTGAATTGAAATTTCACCAGAAAAAAAACTGTTTATAAATCTGCTTAGCGGATTAAAATGTGCAAAAGATGGCACACTTCAATAGGAAACTGAAGTTTGTAACTAAGATAAATGAAAACGCATCAAAAAGATGCTTTACAAAAATAGCCCCCTGAATGTAGGTGCCTTTTCATTTTTCAGTACTAAAATAAACCTAGTACAGATATAATCACCAACAAGCCTGCATATTCACATCAAATGATTGTGATAGATGGATATGGTTTATTGTAAATGTTGCCTTAATGTTGGTATATGACTACAGGTAATAAGAAGCTAAATTTATAAAGTACTTTGCATCTGTGTCCACTGCTGTATGTAAACCTCCCTGCAGGGACTTCTTCTATTAGTCTAATTACTGACAGGATTATCACACACTGTGTGATAAGAGGGTCCCTAATCCTGTTAGAGAACCAATTTGGCGGGTTACAGCTTTCATTGATTTGGGCTTCAGCCAAGGTCAGAGGTTACAACTCCAGGGGCAGCTACTTATATGTTGATCCTACCTCATCATAGCTACTTAGCCATGTTCGGTTTGCTGTTATACAGGTAGAAGGCCAGGGATTCCCATTCCTCGCCGTTGGCAAGTTCAGTGTCTTCCTTCTGGTTGTTGCAGGAAAGTGTGTACATGGGCAGATCCATTAAACGAAAAGATGCATATCGTCTAGGATGTGGTGACGACTGTATACACACAGCAGAGAGTCAATATAAAACCTTGGTTTGAGAGCATTTTGCAAGACAAGCAAAACATTTTAATACATGTTGGCTAGATATACAAGCGATGTCTTGATATACAAGTAGCGTCATGTCACAACTGAGTATAAAAGAGAAGAGAGGCGCCTCTTAGTGTAGCAATATTTAATGAGGGTAAAACATTTAGAAACTCACATGGTTGATGATTAAAAGAGGTACATATAAGTAGGCGGGCATCCAGGGTAAAGCTGTCCACATAGACCATTCTCCTCACCGCCATTGATGTCGTCCCTTCCACACTGCGCTCCACATGTGGTTCAAGGCTTGCTTTTCGATAGCTCTACTTCAGGGTAGTCTCCCCCATCATGATTGCAGTTTGGCAGCGGTCAGAGCCAGCGGTGAGGAGGATGGTCTATGTCGGGCATCACTAAATGGCGGACCGCGGGCCAAATGCAGACCGCCTCACTCTCCTATGCGGCCCGCCGCGGTAACGCCATTTAGCAGTCTTTTCTTCCCCATCTGCCGTCTCTGTAATCCTCACACAGAGCCGACAGCAGGAGGCGGGACAGTTCTGGATGGAGGGCGGAGCTGCCGGAGGTAAACAAGCAGGTGATTGGCTGCTAGGTTGAAAGGCGTTCTAAGCAACCAATCACCATCTAGCAACACCCACCCTCCATCCGAGATATGCCATGCCTCCCTCCGATCTTCGGTCTGTGCAAGGTGAGGGAGGGTGCAAAGTTGCAGTGGCCCTCTAGTTCCCTCACCGTGGGGGGCCCTAGAAGCCTGGGATATCACTTTAGGGTTGCTGGCTGCAGTTATGAGCAGAGAACGTCTACTCTCTGTCACACTGCCCAGACCCCGTACTGACAGCCCACCCTCCTCCTCCTCCTCCTCCTACAGACCCAGACATGAGAGAAGATAGAGAGCAGGAGCTTCTCCTGTGTGTACCAACAGCCCCGCCCACATTCCAAACCCTGGCAGCTCCGTGCCTCGCAAAGGGAAAGTCCAGCAGCCTGCAGCTAGATAGACAGTGGATAAAAGATCAGTGTGTATGTAGTTGTACCATGGATGATGCAAGTTTTCAACCCTCCACAACAGGGGATCCACAGCTCTGCAGGACAGCCTTTCTTCAAACTTCTTAGTGATTGAAAAGAAAGCAGCACACAGGTGGGTCAGTCATGAGGAGAGAGTTTGTCACCTCCAGTGCCCCCTTTACCAACACAGCAGCTTGCTGAGATTTCCCTGGTATTCTGCACTACAAGCCCCAGCATGCTCTGTCAGCTTATGTGTATGTATAGCACAGGCGAGTAGGCCTGCTTGCTGACCACAGTGGCAGAACTCCACTGCCCAAGTCAATGGCGGCTTGTGTTCAACATTTTTTTGGGGGGATGCAAACAAACTGAAAAAAATATATAAATTGCAGCCTCACTGTGCCCCATCAAACGCAGCCACTGTGCCATCCAACGCAGCCACTGTGCCCGTAAAATGCCAAACGCAGCCACTGTGCCCCATCAAACGCAGCCACTGTGCCCCATCAAACGCAGCCACTGTGCCCCATCAAACGCAGCCACTGTGCCCCATCAAACGCAGCCACTGTGCCCCATCAAACGCAGCCACTGTGCCCCATCAAACGCAGCCACTGTGCCCCATCATGGAGGGGGAGATGTGGACATTACAGGGGGGGAGATGTGGACATTACAGGGGGGAGGCTGAGGACTGTGATGTGGGGGAGCTGAGAAATATAATGTGTGGACAATGAGAACAGTAATGTGAAGGGGGTTGAGGATAGTAATGGGGGGGGGGGGGGGCTGCACTATGCGCAAAAGACATAGAGAAAGACATCTTTGACATCTTTTCCAAAATAGTGTGGCAGCAACATGCGATTTGGCTAATGCGAAAAGGTGCCACGGGTAACATGATGTTCGGACCTCTGCTGGAAGAAAATGTTGCTGACCGGACCTCAGTGACTTTTAATTCATTACCCCTGGTCTATGTGGACAGCTTTACCCCAGATGCCTGCGTACTTGGATGTACGTATTTTATTTATCAACCATGTGAGTTGCTGAATGTTGTACCATCATTAAATGTAACCATATTGCTACACTCTTCTCTCCTATACTCTGTAGCTCCTGCTGGATTTCGCTCCTAATCCCCTTGTGGAGGCTTCCATTGGTGGATGGACATTTTATGGTTACACAACCAAGTCACATTGATATAATATTTTTATATGGACTATAAACTGAAGGACTTAGGAAAAAATGGTTGTGGAACGAATCCTCTGAGTTTCCATTATTTCTTATGGGGAAATTTACTTTGATATACAAGTGCTTTGGATTACCAGCATGCTTCCAAAACTAATTATGCTCACAATCCAAGGATTTACTATACCTGTACCTATTGTCTGCTGGATACTGCATTGTTTTCACCACACTATGACTGCATTTCATGAGTAATATAGAAAATGCATTCCATGGTGTGGAGTGTGCAATATGCTACAAAATCCTGTTAGCATGATGCTGCAGAGAAAAGTTTGTGAGTGTAGGTCATGCATCTTTGACAGGTCACATGATCAAGCTTTCTCCTAGCTTTTTTTTTTGGTCATTGGAAGTGATAGGACTACTTATTTTGCATGTTTATAAAGCACATTGCTGAGGTCACACTACAGCTTGATTACTGTGCCCACAGGGTAGTTCTGTATCTGATTCAGCTGTTTTTGTTAGCATGTCCAATGTCATTTAAACAAAAGATCTTAAAAGATTTAGCACTGAGAGTCGGTTCACACTGGGGCGACTTGGGATCAGACTTGAAGTCGTCTCAAGTCGTCCCAAGTCGTGCTGTCCAGAAAAGCAATGTAAGTGAATGGGAGCGGTGTTAATACACACTACTCATGTCACTCCAACTTCAGAAGAGGTTCCTGTACTACTTCAATCAGACTTCTAGGCGATTTGTACCCATTGATTTCAATGGAAGTCGCTTCCAAGTCTGATCACTGTTTTAATTGAAGCTACTTTCAGCAAGATGACATACATTTCTCAGGCAAACCTCTCCCTCCCCTTCCCTCTCCCAGAGCTGATTGTTGTTTTATTGGCCACTGGAATGTCTCCTGACCTGAAAAGGACTTCAAGTCGTGTTGTGAATCGCCCCAGATCGCCCTGTGGTTCATGCTCAAATCGTGTTGAAGTTGCTTCTGAAAGTCGTGCTGGAAGTCATGTCGCCCCAGTGTGAACCGACTCTGAATTTAATGTTTTTTAAGTATACTGAAGGATACTGGAGTATTAATTGCTTGGGCCTCATGTACACTGCTGCTGGTAAATGGACATTTCGAGTTGGTTCACACTGGGGCGACACGACTTCAAGCACGACTTTCAGAGGCGACTCAGACACGACATGAGCATGAACCACAGGGCGATCTGGGGCGATTTACAATACGACTTGAAGTCCTTTTCAGGTCAGGAGACATTCCAGTGGCCAATTAAACAACAATCAGCTCTGGGAGAGGGAGGGGGAGGGAGAGGTTTGCCTAATAAATGTATGTTATCTTATCTGGAAAGTAGCAAGTGATCAGACTTCTGAGGCAACAAGTCGGATTGAAGTCATACAGGAACCTTTTCTGAAGTTGTGTGTATTAACACCGCTCCCATTCACGAACATTGTTTTTCTCTACAGCGCGACTTGGGACTACTTGAGGCAACCTCAAGTCGGATCCCAAGTCGCCCCAGTGTGAACCGACTCTTAGGTGCAGTTGGGCGTTTTTGTTCAGCTGCCCCTGGACTCTCCTCTGTTATCTTATCACTACATGTACACAGAGTCGTTTATAGTAGTGTCTAGACAGTTGAGTTTAGCAGATTTTTTTGGAAAGGAAAAAAATGCATTTAGGACGGATGTTCAGAGGAATTTGAAATGCCACACGCCGCATTTCGTTGAAATGCGTTTTTCATTTTTGAAAAAAAAAAAAATGCTTCTAAAGGTAAACAGGGAAAAACAAACGTTTTTAAACGTTGCTTGTCTGTCAAGTTAAATCGTTCCGGGTAGGTAGTAAAATGTCCCGTGTACATTAAAGTGGTTGTAAAGGTTGGTTTTTATTTTATTAATAGGTTCCCTTAAGCTAGTGCATTGTTGGTTCACTAACCTTTTCCTTCAATTTCCCTTCTAAATGTTTTTTTTCTTTGTGTGAATTTCTCACTTCCTGTTCCTCTTCAGTAAGCTTGCCCACATCATCCGAGCCATTCTGGCTGGGGGTTAGTCAGTGTGCTCGCCCCTCCCGTTGGGACTACATCCCTGCGGGGAGATCCTGTTTTCACAGGAAGAGAGAGGGACAGGAAGAGAAGGGGGACATGGGGGGAGAGAGGGGACATGGAGAGAGAGAAAGGGGAGGGGAGAGAGAGGGGATGGGGCAGGGAAAGAGAGGGGGACAGGGAAAGAGAGGGGGAGAGGGGATGGGGCAGGGAAAGAGAGGGGGACAGGGAGAGGGGAGGGGGCAGGGAAAGAGAGGGGGACAGGGAGAGGGGAGGGGGCAGGGAAAGAGAGGAGGACAGGGAGAGATAGAGGAGGGGAGGAAGCAGAGAGAGGGGTCTAGGTCTGGTCAGTGACAGTGCTCAGCTCTCTCTCTTGAATGGACCAGGAGGGGCTTTAATGTGGCTGTTGGCTGCTTGTTTAATCTTCCAGCTCTTCATCTATGTAACTCACAGGCAGGGAGAGAAGGGTGGGAGAAGCGGTGTGTGTCACAAGCTGGCTCATTCACAGCTGAACGTAGCAGTGTGTGAACCTTTTCTTCTAGGGCAGGTGCACCAAGCTTGCTGTCACCCGCTACCCACATACTGACACCAGGGATGTTCCAGAGGATGGAGCGGCAGCGGCCGTCAGAGGACTTCTGTCCCCGCCCACCAGCGTAAACTTTCAGACACCTATTGCAGTGGCAGAGCCTATCGGCTCTGTGCTACAGGTGGTGGGCAGGCCAACAACAGAAGCAGTGAAACACTGAAGCACCATCCTGACCCAGTCCACTCCTGAATTGCCACCTTGGACCAGCCCTGGGCAGTACAGCAGTGCTCAAAATAATGGCTAAGCTCAAGTTTGCAGTATTCCAAATCAGCTGTTCCTTATCACTGCCTTAGTGATCATAAGGAATATGACCCGTGTTAGTCACAGTACACTTTACATGTCCAGGGCTGCGATACACCCACCTATATGCCTGAAAAAGGTTCCTTTGGAGTGTGCCCTCTGGAGGAGAGAAGGCTGTCTAGAATGAGACTGTTGGATACAGAATGCTGTTGTAGAAATGGGAGGGGTTGCCTTTTTGTTAGAAACCCTGGCATTAGTAGTCTGCCTACTGAGTTTTTTCCTTGTGGATAATATCACTTTATTTGTGTTCCAACACTCAAACTTGCAGCATTTCTCTTTTTGGACCTGATGCCAACAGCCTGGATCGCTCTTTTATGCTTAAGTCCACACATTCTTCAGTGTCCTCTTTGGCTGCAACCAGAGTGGTTCCTTCTCCTGCGTAATGCACAGAGCAATTTTCTGTCACTGTATTGAAATTTATGCAACGTCCGTTCATTCTCTGACCACGTAACCATGTGCACAGATGGAGTTCCAGGCTCCAGCTGTTGGGAGGTATGACCCTGGAAATATCCTTTTCCATTGACCCTTCTGTCCATACATTGACCTAAATGCATATCACTAATGCATGTTTTGCAAATGTATGGCTTAAATACGCAGTGACCGTGCAACAAAAATGAATCAAAAGTTGCTGGCATTGAATTGACACTCCAGACATAGCATATACTCCAATACTTTGGTCGCAGTGAATTATCCGACCCCAGTGATTCACTTGACGGGCACTGGTTTCCGATGCTCCTCGGTGACATTGAGAGGAAAATTTGCAGCCAATTTATAACTGGTTATTTTTCTAAGATGTACTCATTGCTCCCAAAAAAAATTCCTTTTTCTTTAATGTTCATACACCCCTGAAGAAGAAAATCAATTTTAAAACACATTGGGTGTTGATCATTATTTCCAGTTTTGGTGATCTCAATTTGAATACATTGGCCCAGATTCACAAAGCACTTACGCCGACGTAAGTGGAAATTTGCGCCGGCGTATTTGTGCGCTGGACCCACAAACCAACATACGCCTAAAAACTGGCCACCCTACGCTGACGTAGCTTGGGCGCACTTTTCGTCTGGACGCATGTTGCTCCTCCCATTGATTAGACATTCAAATATGCAAATGGGGGAAATACGGCAATTCACGAACGTACATGGGCCCTACGCATGCCACACGAGGTGCATGTAAATTGTACATCCGGCGTGCAAAGGGTCTGCACCAGAGAACACAGGCCGGCGTATTGGGCGTACGTTACGTTCACGGTGTACGTGGTGATCTGGCGTAGCTTAGGCATTATTGCCGGCGTAGTTGTGAGCAAGCGCATAAGGGTGCTGTTTCATGCGTCTACGTCACGGCGCATGTGCAGTTAGTGATACGCCGGGCGTAAAACACTGCACCATGCTCAGACCATCATTTGCATGGGGTCACTCCCACTTCCACCTACGCCGGTCTGCGCCTTCGAAACATATGCCACGCCGACGCAGCGTTGGGAGCAATAGCTTGCTGAATGCAGTGCTTGCCTCTCCATGCTGTGTCGGCGTAGCGTACAGCGTTTGCGCTACGGCGGCGTAATGTGCGCCCAACTCTCTGTGAATCTGGGCCATTGTATTTGTAAACTTCAACCAACCAATTTGTAACAGTTTTTATAAATTTTGTATTTAATAAATAAATATTTTAAATTACCCCTGGGTAGTATTAACCGAGAGGGTTCGGTGTAAATTGTCGACGCTATATAAATACAAATACCTGTAACAAAGAGAAATAATAAAATAGAATAGGGAATAGAGCTTTCATTTGATTATCACTTTAAAATACCCATCCATCCAAGACTACCTTATCCAAAAGATGACGAAGCTGCTGTGCAATTTCACTGAAGAACTAACATAGTTCTACTTTAAAGCGAAGAAGACATTTCAGCTGCTGTGAATTTTTATGGGCTTTTCTACTTCGTATGGTGACTGTACATGGAACTATTTTATATGATTGTATTTGTGATTAATTTACTGTCCAAAAATAAAATGTGATCTGAAGATGGAAAAGCTTATCCGATGTCCCATCCAAACAATAATACCAATCTGCTTTCCTGTGAGCAGATTTTAATCCCAGAACGATCTGAATCGGTTTGATGAAATCGATTTGGTTTTTGCTTAAAATGTGCAAAGTATGTTTTATAGATTTGATCATTCTGTTCCGTTCTGTGAAGAATGATTCGATCAGATCTGCATCTGTTTGGCCACCATTCAATAGTAAAGAAAAACTTTACTATAGAAGCAAACCATCCTGTTAGCTGCTATAGCTAGAGTAGTAGCCTGTCTCAGTGCTCAAAGAAGATAAGAATCTGCAATGAACGTGCTAAAATACTTACCATGTATAACTGGCCTGGAGATTATTTTTTCTCCACTAAAGTGGCATTTTACTTCTGACTGCAGTGTGTGTTTTATGCCCCCTTTATTATGGCAATATTAACAGCAGGGTATGACTGGCAACATGCAGGTAGAGCAGTTTTGGTTTATCTCGGTATTCAGAGAGATGCCCTCACTCCGTTGTAGTCAGATGCAGCCAAATGAAGGGAAAATGTTGGTCTTCCTATTGAATATTGGATGTCCTTTGACCCCAGAGTAAGGGCAGGTGCTTCAGACGTTGCACTGCATTTATATGTTGGCTTCAGGTTATTGAGTATTGACGTGGATCAGAGGTAGTTACAGACAGCTGATCTATACAGGGTCAGAAAGGAGGGCTGTAAGCGGAAGAAATTAGAGGATTTCTGTCCACCCATAGGGTATTCTATTCAGTGTGTGCTGTTACTAATCCCTTCTGTGCCGGAAGCGACTGGAATTGATTGAAAATGTATGCAGATATAAGTTAAAGTCCTGATGTGCACCTTGACTATTAATGTTTGGGGGGGGGGGGAACTGATGAATAAAATATAATTGTAGCGAGGTTTCATTAGTTGTGTTTATTTCATTGACAAAATTGAACTGTATGTATAACGAACTTGGATCCATGAATAAATTAGAGCAATATATAACAAAATGGCACATTTGCACAGTTTTTCCCCAAGTAAGTAAATAATCTGATTTGAAACCTTTAAAGCATACATTTTAGAAAATAAATTAACTGGTACCTATGTGCTACATCCACGCTTACCTGCTAGGACATCAAAGAAAAAGAAAAAAAAATGCCCTTTTTGTTGCCTATCTTTTTTGCTCATTCTATCTCGTATCTTTGGAAGTGAGGTCTGCAGAGGTGGGCACAGTTTTCTAAATGAGGTCGAACTAAAGCTCAATATAGTAGAATCCGAACCTCCTTCCTTCTGCTGATGATCCCACTAGTAATGTCTCCTAAAATTCTATTTCCCCACTGGCAGCCCAAACCGTTTTTCTTTTCTTTCTTTTTTTTGCAGATTAAATTAATTAATGCATCTTTAAATCTGTAGTTCTGACCATTGCTGTGCCTTCAACATTGTACACCAAACTGTTTAGACCTTGCAAAGTTTTGGCTGGGTCCTGAACCTTCAGAAGTGAGCTCTAGAACAGTCTCATTACTTGTATCTAAGTCTTATCCTAGACGCAGCTCAAGTCAGAGTTTTTCTTCCCCTGCCCTCGGAACCTTTAGTGCAGGAGTCACCCGCATCTGCATGAGAGTTCCCCTACAACTCAAAATGCTATCATTGTGGCACAAGTTTGTCCAGTCCTTGGATATATTGATTCACCACAAAAACTAGGTTATCTCTTGCTTGGTGGGGCTTAGCAGGAGTTCTGGGTACCTTGTCGGTGCAGGGGACTTGATCATTGGAGGAAACTCATCTGCTGATAAACATTCTGGAACATTCTGGAACTTATGTTGATTTGCCTGCCCCCACAGTTCTGGACACCCAAACTTGGAGGGTGATCCAATTAGTATTCAGTTGGAAATTTCCACAGCAGTGGTGTAACTCAACAATTTGAGAGGAACCAGAAGTCTGGCTGTGGTAAGAGGGGTAGAAAAAATTCTGTCATAGGCAGAACTACAATTTCCAGCTTTTTTCACAATTTACATTCTAGATGTGGAGAATTGGCAGCCAATTTTCCACAGCTGGCAACCCCATGTACCCAAAAGAATTGTCCCTACACTCGAAGGTGCTCTAAAACCTGTATCACAGGTGGGGGGGGGGGGGTGCAGGATGTGGACCTCCAGGTTCACCAACAAACTAGACAGGTTTGTTTTTAGCTACAGAAATTCCCTGGTGGATATTGTGGTGGCTCAGTGGGATCAGTACCTACGACTTTCCTCTCCTGAAACTCCTCCTCCTAAATTCTGCAGGATTGAGGATGGAGGGCATTCCACTGATACTTTTACCTCAAATCTTCTTATGCCCTAGGTATACATGCCAAATCGGCAGCTATTGCTGGCAATGGCACTATCCGAATTGGTGCTCTGCCGACTTTGCGGCGCCACACTTATTCCCAAAGTAGTTTCTGTACTACTTTTGTCGACTTCAGGGTGCGATTTGTCTAGACGTCTGTGCAGGAACCCGCACAGATGTCTCTGAAGTTGGACTGACATGCGGGTATGAAATCATGCAAGTTCAGCTGAACTCGCACAATTTCATTCCCTCTGTCAGTGGGAACCTTTGCTTATGGCTAGAAAAAGCTATTTAGGGTTGTCAGCAAGACTAACCCTTTACTGCTCAATCCAAAACATAAACATGTGTAGGCTGAAGGGCTTTAATTTTTTATATATATATATAAAATGGGCCCAATAGAAATGCAGAAATAATGGGGGAAGGGGTTTAGGCCTTCCCTACATCATTAGTTCAGTATACTTCTGAAATGTCTTTTACAATTTTGAATCATTCAAAAGGATGTACTTGCACTATGACTGTGCCTATAGAGGACGTGTGCATAGGAATCAGATCTGTTATTATGAATACATATATGTTTTTGAATAGTATGCAGTGTAAGTACATCAGTGTGACTTGCTTTTAGCCTCTTGCAGTTACTGTACAGCAAAGAGCACAAGCAGCAAAATGAATTGTGTGTGTGTGCTGCAGGGGCATGCTAATAGGAGGGGACAGCAAAGTGACAGAGAAATGAAATCTGTGTGCTGCTTCATCTTTTACTGTCCATCCACGGGGTAGGGGTGCAGAATATTCAGGTCGGGTCCCTTCTTCTGTCAAACTAGGCTGTGCTGTGTAACAGAGCTGGGTAAATCCCAGGATTGTACAGACAGAAAATAAAATACATTTGGCAGGTAAAAGTTCCCATATATGAATTTCATTTGTGTGTCTGCTTTAGGGGAACACCTATTGTCTGTCCCTGTGTATTGAAAGACATGGTTGAAATACTCGACATTTTTTTTATCTACGATGGCTACTGAATTACCAGATTGTCTATTCTGCTGACAGTGTCACCCATTCCTTGCTGTCGGGCTGCAGAAATGACTATATCTTACCATGGTGCTTTGTTTCACTTTTCCAAATCATATATTCATATAGAAGGTGTTCTGCAGAATGATTCAATAACCATTATAAAGTCGGATTTGTCAAATGCTGGTCTTTAGAGATCTGAACAGGTGATTGTGTAAGGTTGAAAAGAACATGTTCAAATTATGTCTCTTATATTGTTTGTTGTGTTTTTTTTTTTTTTTTACTTTAAAAGGTTGGCAGTGGAGTGTTCTGTGCTGGACAGATTGCATTGAAGCCATGCACCATGCAGCTGGTTCCTGGAAGAATTCTAGCTGAAAGTCATCTCTCCTTGCGCCACGTTGAAAGAGTCTTGGATGCTGTCGCCCCTGGTACTTCTTTGAGGCATGTGATGGTTGCTCAGTGCTATGTGACACAGAACTCCTACATACACACAGCCCTAGAAGCATGGAAAGAATCATTTAAACACCAGGTCAGAAGCTTTAATTTAATTCATGTGAGTTTTATTTTTTTGCCTTTTACTTGTTATGTTTGTAGCAGTGGCCGGAATGCATATAATCTATATGCAGATTCAAAATAATCTGTTTAAACAATTCCACTAATTTCATAATTATAGTAATCTGCCTTTATGCATTAATTAGTTCAGTAACCAGTGAGTCACAGGAGGCTGTTAACTAGAACATCGATTGCTAAGGGCTATACCAGAAGTAGAAGATATAACAGGCATGTATAAAGCAGGTTTTCCATTTTAGTAATTTGCTTTTTCATGTGTTTTTTGTCTTTAACCACTTCAATACCGGGCACTTTCACCCTCTTCCTGCCCAGACCAGCTTTCAGCGGCACACTGTCCCACTTTGAATGACAGTTACCCATATTACATTTTTGTCATTTTTTTCCCCCAAATAGACCTTTACCGAGATCAGAGATGTGGTGCGTTGGAGCGACACACCACACCACTGATCGCCGCTCTGCATGCCAGAGAGGCTTATCTTGCTGGACGTCATAGGATAAATGTGTGTACCATGTACACACAGTGGTCTGTTCTCTAGCTGTGCCGGAAACTTGGTTTGCTCTCAAATTATCAGATTATTGTGCTGCCATCCACTAGGAAAATCAGTGTGCTGCTGCTTCTCCTCCCCCAGCTCCTATGCAGCTGAGAACAGAGGAAATGTGATCGCTTATTAAAAAAAAATGCCTTTTAATTTCTATTTTAAACTGAATGGGTTGTCTTACACCTCATATTATGATAAACATAACATATGATAAACATTTTCCAAGCTAGCTATGTAAATAACCTGTCACTCAAAGCAAGAAGAGAGAAACTGACTTTTTATTTCGACAGGTTTTTATCTGGAAGTATGTTAATTTTCACTGAACAATAAAAGCGGATTGATCAGAGTTGGATTAACTTTGGGTTTACATCCACTTTAAGTAATACGCAACCATTCTACTCTGTACCAAAAATTTAACAGAGGCCTGCCTTGTAACTGTACACATTTTTCTAGACTAGTTTTGGATAGGTAATTCAATGGGGAATCTATTAATGCTTAACTAAGAACTAAATAAAATGTGGGCTATCAATTTAAAATGAGGTGGATATTTAACCAAGTAGCACTTTTACACACACACCAGAAACCGTTGGATAGAAGCCAGTAGACACCCTTGAACATTATAGGTTCTGTTTATGTGAAATTGATCCAGTGAATACCTTGTGGCATTTAACTGCATTTGACTGGCATGCCACAGTCATATTCAACATATTTATATTTGAATGAATGTGCACCAAGCAAATGTAGCATTCGGTGAGCAGCCACAAGCAAGCTGTGACGGTAGCTTTTAAGCCAGCAGATATATTTGCCAGGGGGAGCTATTTATAGTCCTAAATAAGTCCTTAGACTGTGTTTTCTTTCATCGAAGGATGCAGCTTTATGAATAATAAGCAACCAAGGGGTTAGACTGCTACCTGCAGGAGAAAAATATATTGGGCACATAAAAACTGAAGGGCAGACCCTTAGAGGCTATAACCTCTCCCACCTCCCATCTGCTCAGTTATGCTTAACCCTGTGCTCCATTTTTACACATTTTTGCATTTTTTCCTTGTTGCTTTCATAGTTTGTAAAAGGCACCCAAACCATATATTTTTCTAAAAACACATAACCAGTAGATTAAAAAGAAAGTGCTACTGATTTTTAAGGCCCTGTGATATTTGTGCAAATGTTTATCAAAACAATATTTTTGCTAAGAACACAAAAAGTACACCAAAATCATGATTAGCAGATAAATACACAGCAAATTTTACAAACTTCCAACTAAATATAAAAGCTTAACCTGTATTGAGGTAATAAATAACATATATTTGTAATTTTTACATTGCACCTTTTTGCAAAATGGTGAAAATCGAACGTACGCAAAAATGTAAATATCCATATTTTTCAAAAAATCTGGAGGTTTTAACTTACAGCATATAACAGTGATGGCGAACCTTGGCACCCCAGATGTTTTGAAACTACATTTCCCATGATGCTCAACTACACTGCCCAGTGCATGAGCATCATGGGAAATGTAGTTCCAAAACATCTGGGGTGCCAAGGTTCGCCATCACTGGCATATAACCTCTAGAATAAAAAGAAGGTGCGCCTGATTTTTTGGACCCCGCAGTATTAGCGCAAATGTTTATGAAACCGATACAATCGCAAAAAATACACTAAAACCATTATTAGCAGATAACACAGCTAATTTTACAAAATGCTTATTAAATAGAAAAGCTTAACCTGTATGGAGTTAATAAATAATAAAAAAAATGTACTTTGCGCTTTTTTGAAAAATGGTCACATTGGAGAAAATAACTCTGATAAGCCGGTTGTAATCCCCTGATCAGAGTTATAGAATTGTTCAGCAGAGTCTGCTGAACAATTCTGATATAAGCTTATGATCATTGAAGTGACCATAAACTTAGAGGAGAGAGAGAAATGAAGTCCGTACGGCGTACGGACTTGGCCACCTGCAGGCACTTTTTTAGGTCTGTACAGCGTAAAGACCTGGCAGTCAAAGGTTTAAGAGATAATTCTACCCACCCTAAAATCCCTGCATCTACAGACATCCATGATCTAACACTAACCTATCTAACCCTGTATTGACAAAATCAGTATACATATCTTTTTTGAAGCCGATTCGACCCAATTCCTTGCTGAGCTGTCGGCAGCTGACAACTTAAGCCCCATAGTAAGTCTATGGGTGACGTCACTCTCCATTCATCGTCGCCTGTGTCCTCTGCAGAGCTTCCATTGCGCAAGACCAGATCGGCTTCAAAAAGGGTATGTATACTGATTTCTTCTTTACAGGAATAGATAGGTTAGTATTAGATTGTGACTGTAGAGATTTTAGTGTTAGGGTGGACTTATCCTTTAATGTCCTCAAAGGAATGGCTGTTTCTATCCTCTTATATTTTTGTGCACCTGTGCAAAACAGAGATCTGTTTTTGTTGCCCTGAACCTTGCTAAAATGAATTCAGCAGTGTTTCTGAGAGCATAGCCACTGCATTTTGCAAGTGATTGAGACCAAAGCTTGGAAACTTTGCAAGACCCTACAAGCAATGCGGGTTTACAACTCAACATTTCAGCACACCTGTGTGATTTAATTATAAATACAAGATGTGTCCACAATAAACTCTCCCTCTGTACTTTGAAGGTATATACAGTATAGCTTTCTGAAAACATTTAGAGCATATTTATTTGCAGTCTTTGCTCCCTACCTGCAGTGACTCGCTCTTTGGTCTGTAAGTACTCGTGGTGAGTGGGGGTATTTTTATTGACTTCTGCAACTTGTTTGGTGCCATTGGAGAGGGCAGTCATGCTGCAGTATCCACATACAATAGGGCCTTGCATGCACACTCATACTCAGGACCTCAATTGCACTATGCACAAGCTGAGTTGGTCACGGGACAAGATTGTAGCCCCTGTGTTCCTAAGGACCTCAAATCCATACTGTCCACATGTAGTGACCATTTCTGGGCATCCATTGATCAATCTTATTGCAGAGGTCTTTCCTCAATTATGCAGGGGTTTGTGGCATGATTGTTTGCCCCTTCTAATGGTAGCAGTCAAAAACACCCATGCCCCTTTTTATTTGTAAAGGCTGACACACAGATGCCAGATATATCTGGTTCTGTAAGACAATGTTTCTCAAGTTCCCTCAACAGGTCATGTTTTCAGGCTAACCATTATTTTGCTCAGGTGATTTGATCAGTTTCACTGCCTTAGCATATTGTCACCAACTTTGGTGAAAATCCCTATGTAAGTGTAACGACACTCTAAGTAGGAAAGGAGTTAAAGTCATTTAGGATATTCCATTCCCAAACACAAAGGCAGCTACCAACCAGCCGAACAAGAAACCCATACAAATAATTCTCCCCCAATTACGAGACGAAGCTCTGTCTTGAGGGTCAAACAGAAATATCAATCTTTATTGAAAGACTACAGGCTTATATACAGCAGAAGAGGAGGTGCATACATATCCTGCTCATATTACTCTGAAAATACACCTGTGACCAGACCTGATTAACATGAGCTAATTAATCCCTTTAAGCAGCCAAAATGACTCAGAGGCACGACCTTTAGGCTAGACCTGCCGTCTTGTAGCTCAGTAGACACAATCAACATTATTACCAATCAACACAGAACTCCTTCACACAATTACAAGGTCAATTGGCACAAGTCACAATGAAAGACCCTTAGAAGTTATCCTAGACTCATTTACATTATAACAGACAGGTGGCTGGAGGTGATGACACTAGCATCTCCTTACAGTAGATGTCCCAACAGTATGAATGAGTCACTCTTTCTAATATGGCATATATCCTGGTAGATATTGTGGATAAATATTACTGTCCCATTTTAAGTAGTCCAAGACATTTTCTTAATGTCCATTAATTTCTTGCTTACCCTGTGCCCCTAATAAACACAGGGTGATTTAGACACAAAAGGTGCATGGGGAGCTAAAGCAAGGATATCCCATACTTTCTTTTTTTTTACATTTAATCCTTCTTTATTTAGGAAATATTAGTTTTACAGCATAAGTTACTTAACAATTACATTAGAATCGACCAAATAAAACAAAACATTAACTTATTATCTCATAGTCCTTTGTACTCGTTTAAGACTCAGGGGTATATTTGGGGATAACAGGGTAGGAGTGAGTGCAGGTAGTTATTTACGTCCAGGGTTAGCCTAATGATAGTGCCCTGTATTATCTCCTATAGTTCCTGCTCCAGGTTTGGGTTCTCTATCTATTTGATGGGGTGTTGTGATCCCCTGTTTCTCCAGCCTCTCCCTATTATCCATTCTTAATTGTCTCTTTTCTTTTTTTTCTTTTTCTTTCCTCCCTCTCCCCTCCTTTTCCTCTTCCCCCTCTCCTCTCTCCCTTTCCCTCCTCCCTTATCCTCGCCTCCCCCCTGTCTTTAATTCCATTTTTATTTCCCATGTTCTCTTGTGTTGCCATATCTCCTTTTTTTTTTCCCTTTTATTTCCCTCTTCCTGCCCTACCCTCCCCCATCCCCCTTCAAAAAAAAAAAAAAAAGGGAAGAAACCCCCCCTCCACCAATTCTCTCCCTCTTCTCCCCTCTCCTAGGTCAGAGCTCTCCATCCAATTCCTTAGAGCTTCCCTCATTCCCGTTCCGTCACTCCCCTCCCATCAAACTCCTCCCTTCTTCTGAGTACATGAATACATTCCATGCTCCCCAGGTCAAGTTATATTGTTCCTTTCTATCTTGGGCTGATAAGACCACGTCTTCTATTGCACAAATATTCCTCACCCTATAGAGCCAGTCGGTTATCGTAGGGGGATTATTTTTTTTCCAATTTTGAGTTATCCCAGCTTTAGCTTCGTTGATCATATGGCATATGATCGATTTCTTATATATTTTTATTGGAATCTGTGTTAGGTGCAGCAAACAAAAAGCTGGGTCGTCCTGCAGTTGATATGTTGTAAATTTTTGGGTTATCCTTAATACTTCCTGCTAGTATTTCCTGATCTTTGGGCAGGTCCAAAATAAATGATATATGGTTCCCCTATCTTCCTTGCATCTCCAACAGATATCTAGGGTTCCCGGAAACGCCCTACTCAATTTCTCTGGTGTGTAGTACCATCTATTTAATATTTTATAGTTTAATTCTTGGAGCCTAGTACTTATTGATGTTTTCATGGTTAAATTGATTATTTCTTTCTCGTACATCACGGGACACAGAGCGGCATATTCATTACTATGTGGGTTATATGGAGTACCTTCAGGTGTGGACACTGGCAATCTTCAAACAGGAAGTCCCCTCCCTATATAACCCCCTCCCCTAGAGGGAGTCCCTCTGTTTTTTCGCCAGTGTCTTAGGTGTTGGTCACGGAATAGCTTTGCTCCACATCCTTGGGATTAAGGGCGGGCTAACCGGATCTGTCCAAGGAGCCTCAGTGCCAAAGTGGACAGTACCCGGGCCCCAAACCGTGGGGTTTTGCCTATAATGTTCCTCTTTAGGAGGGCTGGACCCTGGGCCCAGGACTTGGAGTTTGCAAAACCATAAAGTTCCTGTTTGCCAGGGTGCTATATAGGTCCAGGACAGTGGGTACCTTCATAGGACCCCAGGGCCTGAAGGTCTACTACGCTACCCACGGAGATGGGAGAAGATTGGATCAGTTTGCTGGTCAAACATCCTGCAGCATGGAGCAGGTAAGGGGGAGCCTGCGGGACTTGGTTCGACAGCAGGCTCCCCGGGGTAACCTAAAAGGGGGGATAGCCTAAGTATGCTCTGCATGGGCAACCGTGATCACTATGTCTAAGAGAGACAGGATGACACCCTTTCTCCCCCCATCACTAGGCCCCCCTGTCTAAATATGTGTTGCTAGCTAACCTGCTGTTTCTTCCTAGGGCTAGTAAGGATCCCTAGGGGCCTTGAGAGAGTCCTACCTGGCCGGGGGTTTGAATCTGCCGCCTGTTTCTGCGTGCCTGGATCTCCAGCAGCGCGGCTCCTCCATGTTCCTCCTGTTTTCCGGCATACGCGCGCGCGCGCGCGTGCGCGCGCAAGTCTTATTGACATTTTTCGCGCCGTCCAGACAGGAGGGCGGGGGGGGGCGGGCCTGCGGCGTCATACAGGGGCGCGCCTTTGTGCTGTTATAGACAGCAGGCTTTGTCAGTACTCAGTCTGAGGCTGATCTTTCAAGGAGAGGACGCAGAGCGGCAGAACAGTGACTCCCGGTGGTGGAAGAGGGGAAGTACATGTGGACTTTGTTCCAATGCCTTTATTGTTAAGCCAAGAATCCCCCTTATTTTGCAGCAGGTGGGAGGCTGGCAAACTTAAATTAGGGTCACTGTATGTTGTCAAAGAAAATATATAATATATAATATATAATTATTTAAAAAAAAAAAAAAAAAAAAATAATAATAAAAAAAAAAAAAAAAAAAAAAAAAACCCAACATACGGGCCCATCAGTTTTTGGGACACTAGTGATCTATTCTCCCCTAAACTCTGAAATTTGTACTCCTGGCCACTACAGTCTGTTGTGTGGGCGGAGTCCCTCGATTTTGTATTATGGCTTCCAAGGGTTCGGGGTCAAAGGGTACAAAAAAGACCAAAAAACAAAAGGGTTCCCTTTCTGATTCTGATATGCCGATTCTTTCCCCGCAGCTTATTAATTTAAGAAGCGCCTTGGATGAGCCATTAGGGGGATCTGGTGCGGAGGCTGGCCCAGATCAGCCCAGCCCTGTGTTTATCACAGAGGAGATGCTAGCCGTATCCCTAGGGGGGCTAGAAGAAAGAATAGCGGCATTGATCGCTAGAGCTATTCCTGGTAAGAAACGGGTTAGATCCCCATCACCAGGGGGTATATCCTCAGATGCTGAGATTCTCTCTCCGGAGGAATTAGAATCACAGGAGCCAGACAGAGAGACTGTGGATACAGTCTTTGGCGGACATGGTCCGCTCGGCATTTAGTTTGCCATTGCCAGAACCTCAGGTTCCTCCGGTATCCTCTCTGGGCTCTTTGAAAGCCCCGTTAAGCAACGCAGTTTTTCCGGTCCATCCTCTCTTGGAGGAATTGATCTTTCGGGATTGGGTACGGCCGGACAGGATTTTTCTGCCACCGAAAGGATTTGCGGTCATTTATCCCATGGAGGAAAAATTCTCCAAGAAGTGGAGGCTCCCAATAGTGGATGCAGCCATCTCATGTGTGAATAAATCACTAACTTGCCCGGTGGAAAACATACATATGTTTAAAGATCCGGTTGATAAAAGATTAGAGACACTTTTAAAAGCATCCTTTGCTACGGCAGGAGCAGTGGTGCAGCCAGCGGTAGCTGCAATTGGAGTTTGTCAGGCATTAAAAGACCAGACAAAAGAGATGTTAAAGGACATGCCTACCCAACAAGCAGAGGAGTTTACTGACATTCCCAGAGCTCTGTGTTTCGCGGTAGATGCTATAAAAGATTCCATCCAGCAGGCTTCTCGTTTATCACTATGTTTGGTGCACATGAGAAGGCTCTTATGGTTGAAGAACTGGGCGGCGGAGCCCCCATGCAAAAAGCTTCTGGCAGGATTTCCCTTCCATGGAGGACGACTCTTCGGAGAAGATCTGGATAAATATATTCAGACTATTTCAAATGGCAAGAGTACCCTTTTACCGGTCAAAAAGACATTCCGGGCTCCTACATTTAAGAGGCAGTTTTTTTTTTTCCTGTCTCGGGGCCCTCTAATTCCAGGCAGTATCGACGGCCGCCTGCACGATCCAACGTTATCAGTAGATCGCAAGGACAGACCCCTGGGGGTAAGAAGCCGTGGTATCGCAAGCCGTCAAAGACAGCCCCTAAGTCTGCATTATGAAGGGGCGCCCCCACTCTCACGGGTGGGGGGAAGGCTTCGTCTCTTCTCAGAAGTTTGGGAAGCCAAGATCCCCGACAATTGGGTCCGGGCATCTGTAACCACAGGTTACAGACTGGAGTTTCTAAAATATCCTCCGCCTCATTTTCAAGAATCAAGGCTACCAAGGAAGGCCTCAATGCTGGCAGCTTTAGATCACCTGCTTTGCCAGGACGTAATTATAGAAGTGCCAGCCCAAGAGCAAGGCCTAGGTTTCTATTCCAATCTCTTTGTCATACCAAAGCCCAACGGCGATGTCAGGCCAATCTTGGACCTAAAGAGGTTAAACGGTTATCTAAGGGTGCGTTCCTTCCGGATGGAATCCATCCGGTCAGCAGCCGCCGCGCTTCAGAAAGACGATTTTCTGGCCTCCATAGACATAAAAGATGCTTACCTTCATGTACCAATCTTTCAGGCGCATCAAAGGTTTTTACGCTTCGCGGTGGGGCAGCGACACTTCCAATTCAGGGCGCTCCCTTTCGGGCTGGCCACGGCCCCCCGGGTATTCACGAAGATTCTAGCCCCAGTTCTGGCCAATTTAAGGATCCAAGGAGTCACAGTCCTAGCATACTTGGACGACCTTTTAATCATAGATCACTCACGGACGGGTCTGCAAAAGGCAGTAAACCTCACGGTTCGGTACCTCGAAGAATTCGGCTGGGTCCTAAACCAGGGAAAGTCAGCATTCCAGCCTACAAAGCAGTTGGAATACCTCGGCATGAGGTTAGACACAGAACATCAAAAGGTGTTCCTGCCCCTTGTAAAGATCAAGGCGATCAAGGGGTTGGTTCAGTTGGTTGTAAACAAGAAAAGACCAACTATTCGCCTGTGTATGCGATTACTAGGCAAGCTAGTGGCCACATTCGAGGCAGTACCATACGCTCAGATCCACACTCGCGTCCTACAGGCAGCCATTCTAGCAGCCTGGGGCAAGAGGGCACATGCCTTACAGTCCCCTTTGACGCTATCATCAAGGGTCCGACAAAGCCTGGCCTGGTGGTTGAACCCTCAGAACCTTCTAAAGGGAAGATCCTTCAGCCCTGTTGTCTGGAAGGTAGTTACCACAGACGCCAGCCTGGCAGGCTGGGGGGGCGGTCTTCGAGGGGTTCTCCCGCCAGGGAACTTGGGTGAAAGCAGAGAGGCAGCTCCCCATCAATATCTTGGAAATCAGAGCTGCTCGCCTAGCCCTGTTGGCATGGACCTCCAGATTAAAGGGGTTCCCGGTGAGAATCCAGTCAGACAATGCCACGGCGGTGGCATACATAAACCACCAAGGGGGAACCAGGAGCCAGGCCGCTCAAAGGGAAGTGAACTTGATTTTTCAATGGGCAGAGGTTCATGTACCCTGCATTTCAGCGATATTCATTCCCGGAGTGGACAACCTGCAGGCAGACTTCTTAAGTCGCCAGAGTCTGTTGCCAGGGGAGTGGTCTCTGCATCCCCAGGTCTTTCAGACAATCTGCCAGAGGTGGGGAACGCCAGACGTAGATATAATGGCATCCAGGTTCAACAAGAAACTAGACAGGTTCGTGTCGCGAGCGAGGGATCCTATGGCCTGCGGAACCGATGCGTTGGTTTGCCCTTGGCATCAATTCAAACTTCTATATGCATTCCCTCCACTACAGTTACTCCCCCGCCTGTTGCGCAAGATCAGAGTGGAGCACAAGCCAGTCATTCTAATAGCTCCAGCTTGGCCCCGGAGGGCTTGGTACTCACTAGTCCTGAATATGGCAGTGGGAGACCCTTGGACTCTTCCTCTACAACCAGACCTACTCTCACAAGGCCCGATCCTCCACCCTACATTACAGCGTCTAAATTTGACGGCCTGGAGGCTGAATCCCTGATTCTCAGGGGTAGGGGTCTGTCTAGGCAGGTAATCCCTACCCTGATTAAGGCTAGAAAGCCGGTCTCCAGGGTAATTTATTACAGGGTGTGGAGGAACTATATAGGGTGTTAAGTTTTCTCCAGCTAGGAGTGGATAAAGGCCTGGCACTAAGCACAATCAAAGGACAGATCTCAGCTCTGTCCGTGTGGTTTCAGAGGCCGCTGGCCACCCACTCGCTGGTAAAGACCTTCTTACAGGGGGTCTTGCGTATTAATCCTCCTGTCAAGTCACCAGTTTGTCCTTGGGACCTAAATCTTGTCCTGTCCACTCTACAGAAACAGCCTTTTGAGCCTTTGGCTGAGATTCCTTTACTCTTACTGACAAGAAAATTGGTTTTCTTGGTCGCCATAGTTTCGGCCAGGAGAGTGTCAGAATTAGCAGCCTTATCGTGTAAGGAACCATATCTTGTTCTGCATAAGGACAGGGCAGTTCTCCGGCCCCATCCTTCCTTTCTACCAAAGGTTATATCCAAATTTCACTTAAACCAGGTTTTGGTACTTCCATCCTTCTTTCCAAAACCTACATCTAGAAAGGAGGGGTTGCTGCATACCTTGGATATTGTCCGGGCCATGAAGGCCTATCTTAAAGCTACGGAAAAGATCCGGAAAACAGAGGTGTTATTCGTTCTACCAGATGGCCCCAAGAAGGGGCAGGCAGCTGCAAAATCCACCATCTCAAGATGGATTAGACAATTAATCATTCAAGCCTACGGATTGAAGAGGTTGCCCCCTCCGTTGTTGGTAAAGGCCCATTCTACCAGGGCCATGGGCGCCTCTTGGGCAGCACACCATCAGATCTCTATGGCTCAGATATGCAAAGCGGCAACGTGGTCATCAGTCCACACGTTTACAAGGTTTTATCAACTAGACGTGAGAAGGAATGCGGATTCTGCCTTTGGACAGGCAGTACTACAGGCTGCAGTTTGAAATCCTCGGGATCAGAAACACCCTTGGTTATAAAAAAAAAAAAAAAAAAAAAAAAAAGAGAAAAAGGTTCTTCTTTCTTGACTAAGTTGGAATTATTATTATGATTTGAGTTTATCTCTAAATTGTATCCTTCTTTGGAAGATGTCTCCCTCCCCTCATTAAAGCATTGCTTTCGGACATCCCACATAGTAATGAATATGCCGCTCTGTGTCCCGTGATGTACGAGAAAGAAAAAGGGATTTTTAAATACAGCTTACCTGTAAAATCCTTTTCTTGGAGTACATCACGGGACACAGAGCTCCCACCCCTCTTTTGGGTGACCATTTTGGGAGGCATACTGCTTGCTACAAAACTGAGGGACTCCCTCTAGGGGAGGGGGTTATATAGGGAGGGGACTTCCTGTTTGAAGATTGCCAGTGTCCACACCTGAAGGTACTCCATATAACCCACATAGTAATGAATATGCCGCTCTGTGTCCCGTGATGTACTCCAAGAAAAGGATTTTACAGGTAAGCTGTATTTAAAAATCCCTTTTTTTTGCTGCTGAGTCTGTGAGAAATTCCTCTCCATATCTCTGGCCCATTCTCTTATAGATGGTATCTCCTGGCCTTCTAAAGGTGTTGTTCCTAGCCTATACAACCTAGATAGTAATTTATCCGGGGGTTCCTGGTTTTCACAATATCTTTCAAATTGTGTTAATTCCCTTTTGTATCTGTTTGTTGATCCCAGAGAGTTCAGAAAATGGCACAATTGTACCGCTTGCCAATTTTTAATCCCATATTTTCCTTCCTGGAGTACCAATGAGGGTACAGTTGGCCATCTGTCTTGTTCTGAGAAATGTGATATCTGTGTAAGGCCCCTCTCTCTGAGACTCCTGTATGCTCCTTTCTCCATACCTGGTGGAAAGCAGGGGTTTCCTAATACTGGATACAGGGGGGAGAAGCTTGAGGTGTGTTTTCCTAACTGGCATATCTTATGGCCTATTGCTAACGTCGTCCCTATAATTGGATGTTTTTTTAATTGTATCGGCAGTGTTTGATAGCACCAGAGTGCTCTTTGCAGTGGGATTTGACTAATTTCTTGTTCTAGATCTACCCATAATTTTGATCCTATCCTCCTACCCCATTCTATAATCCTACCCATATGGATCGCTTGATAGTATTTGGTTACGTCTGGTATTGCTAGACCCCCATTACTCTTAGGTAGGCACATCCTACTCCTACTAATCCTAGGTTTTTTCTTAGCCCAAATGAACTTAAAAAGAAGCCTATTTACTTGAAGTAAAAAGGCAGGGGGGATCTTGATTGGTATTGTTTGAAGGAGATATAATATTCTAGGGAGTATACTCATCTTAATAGCATTACATCTCCCAAACCAAGAATGAAATCCCCTCTGCCATCTCTTCAAAGTGTCCTTGATTATGTTCATCAACGGAGGGAAATTTACTTCAAAGATATTACCTAGTTTTGGTGGGATATAGATCCCCAGATATTTCAGGGCTATCTTAACGCACTTAAATTTAAAATTAGGTTTTAAGGTTTGTTGTAGGCCCCCCGGTAGTTCCACACTCATAGCTTCTGATTTCTCATAGTTAATTTTTAAATTTGCTAATTTCCCATTTCTTTCTCGTACATCACGGGACACAGAGCGGCATATTCATTACTATGTGGGTTATATGGAGTACCTTCAGGTGTGGACACTGGCAATCTTCAAACAGGAAGTCCCCTCCCTATATAACCCCCTCCCCTAGAGGGAGTCCCTCAGTTTTTTCGCCAGTGTCTTAGGTGTTGGTCACGGAATAGCTTTGCTCCACATCCTTGGGATTAAGGGCGGGCTAACCGGATCTGTCCAAGGAGCCTCAGTGCCAAACTGGACAGTACCCGGGCCCCAAACCGTGGGGTTTTGCCTATAATGTTCCTCTTTAGGAGGGCTGGACCCTGGGCCCAGGACTTGGAGTTTGCAAAACCATAAAGTTCCTGTTTGCCAGGGTGCTATATAGGTCCAGGACAGTGGGTACCTTCATAGGACCCCAGGGCCTGAAGGTCTACTACGCTACCCACGGAGATGGGAGAAGATTGGATCAGTTTGCTGGTCAAACATCCTGCAGCATGGAGCAGGTAAGGGGGAGCCTGCGGGACTTGGTTCGACAGCAGGCTCCCCGGGGTAACCTAAAAGGGGGGATAGCCTAAGTATGCTCTGCATGGGCAACCGTGATCACTATGTCTAAGAGAGACAGGATGACACCCTTTCTCCCCCCATCACTAGGCCCCCCTGTCTAAATATGTGTTGCTAGCTAACCTGCTGTTTCTTCCTAGGGCTAGTAAGGATCCCTAGGGGCCTTGAGAGAGTCCTACCTGGCCGGGGGTTTGAATCTGCCGCCTGTTTCTGCGTGCCTGGATCTCCAGCAGCGCGGCTCCTCCATGTTCCTCCTGTTTTCCGGCATACGCGCGCGCGCGCGTGCGCGCGCAAGTCTTATTGACATTTTTCGCGCCGTCCAGACAGGAGGGCGGGGGGGGGCGGGCCTGCGGCGTCATACAGGGGCGCGCCTTTGTGCTGTTATAGACAGCAGGCTTTGTCAGTACTCAGTCTGAGGCTGATCTTTCAAGGAGAGGACGCAGAGCGGCAGAACAGTGACTCCCGGTGGCGGAAGAGGGGAAGTACATGTGGACTTTGTTCCAATGCCTTTATTGTTAAGCCAAGAATCCCCCTTATTTTGCAGCAGGTGGGAGGCTGGCAAACTTAAATTAGGGTCACTGTATGTTGTCAAAGAAGATATATAATATATAATTATTTAAAAAAAAAAAAATAATAATAAAAAAAAAAAAAAAAAAAAAAAAACCCAACATACGGGCCCATCAGTTTTTGGGACACTAGTGATCTATTCTCCCCTAAACTCTGAAATTTGTACTCCTGGCCACTACAGTCTGTTGTGTGGGCGGAGTCCCTCGATTTTGTATTATGGCTTCCAAGGGTTCGGGGTCAAAGGGTACAAAAAAGACCAAAAAACAAAAGGGTTCCCTTTCTGATTCTGATATGCCGATTCTTTCCCCGCAGCTTATTAATTTAAGAAGCGCCTTGGATGAGCCATTAGGGGGATCTGGTGCGGAGGCTGGCCCAGATCAGCCCAGCCCTGTGTTTATCACAGAGGAGATGCTAGCCGTATCCCTAGGGGGGCTAGAAGAAAGAATAGCGGCATTGATCGCTAGAGCTATTCCTGGTAAGAAACGGGTTAGATCCCCATCACCAGGGGGTATATCCTCAGATGCTGAGATTCTCTCTCCGGAGGAATTAGAATCACAGGAGGATCAACTGGACCTGAACCAAGAGGGTTCAGGGATGGAGGGGTCTACCTCTGAGGAACCATTTTCAGACTCCCAGACAGAGAGACTGTGGATACAGTCTTTGGCGGACATGGTCCGCTCGGCATTTAGTTTGCCATTGCCAGAACCTCAGGTTCCTCCGGTATCCTCTCTGGGCTCTTTGAAAGCCCCGTTAAGCAACGCAGTTTTTCCGGTCCATCCTCTCTTGGAGGAATTGATCTTTCGGGATTGGGTACGGCCGGACAGGATTTTTCTGCCACCGAAAGGATTTGCGGTCATTTATCCCATGGAGGAAAAATTCTCCAAGAAGTGGAGGCTCCCAATAGTGGATGCAGCCATCTCATGTGTGAATAAATCACTAACTTGCCCGGTGGAAAACATACATATGTTTAAAGATCCGGTTGATAAAAGATTAGAGACACTTTTAAAAGCATCCTTTGCTACGGCAGGAGCAGTGGTGCAGCCAGCGGTAGCTGCAATTGGAGTTTGTCAGGCATTAAAAGACCAGACAAAAGAGATGTTAAAGGACATGCCTACCCAACAAGCAGAGGAGTTTACTGACATTCCCAGAGCTCTGTGTTTCGCGGTAGATGCTATAAAAGATTCCATCCAGCAGGCTTCTCGTTTATCACTATGTTTGGTGCACATGAGAAGGCTCTTATGGTTGAAGAACTGGGCGGCGGAGCCCCCATGCAAAAAGCTTCTGGCAGGATTTCCCTTCCATGGAGGACGACTCTTCGGAGAAGATCTGGATAAATATATTCAGACTATTTCAAATGGCAAGAGTACCCTTTTACCGGTCAAAAAGACATTCCGGGCTCCTACATTTAAGAGGCAGTTTTTTTTTTCCTGTCTCGGGGCCCTCTAATTCCAGGCAGTATCGACGGCCGCCTGCACGATCCAACGTTATCAGTAGATCGCAAGGACAGACCCCTGGGGGTAAGAAGCCGTGGTATCGCAAGCCGTCAAAGACAGCCCCTAAGTCTGCATTATGAAGGGGCGCCCCCACTCTCACGGGTGGGGGGAAGGCTTCGTCTCTTCTCAGAAGTTTGGGAAGCCAAGATCCCCGACAATTGGGTCCGGGCATCTGTAACCACAGGTTACAGACTGGAGTTTCTAAAATATCCTCCGCCTCATTTTCAAGAATCAAGGCTACCAAGGAAGGCCTCAATGCTGGCAGCTTTAGATCACCTGCTTTGCCAGGACGTAATTATAGAAGTGCCAGCCCAAGAGCAAGGCCTAGGTTTCTATTCCAATCTCTTTGTCATACCAAAGCCCAACGGCGATGTCAGGCCAATCTTGGACCTAAAGAGGTTAAACGGTTATCTAAGGGTGCGTTCCTTCCGGATGGAATCCATCCGGTCAGCAGCCGCCGCGCTTCAGAAAGACGATTTTCTGGCCTCCATAGACATAAAAGATGCTTACCTTCATGTACCAATCTTTCAGGCGCATCAAAGGTTTTTACGCTTCGCGGTGGGGCAGCGACACTTCCAATTCAGGGCGCTCCCTTTCGGGCTGGCCACGGCCCCCCGGGTATTCACGAAGATTCTAGCCCCAGTTCTGGCCAATTTAAGGATCCAAGGAGTCACAGTCCTAGCATACTTGGACGACCTTTTAATCATAGATCACTCACGGACGGGTCTGCAAAAGGCAGTAAACCTCACGGTTCGGTACCTCGAAGAATTCGGCTGGGTCCTAAACCAGGGAAAGTCAGCATTCCAGCCTACAAAGCAGTTGGAATACCTCGGCATGAGGTTAGACACAGAACATCAAAAGGTGTTCCTGCCCCTTGTAAAGATCAAGGCGATCAAGGGGTTGGTTCAGTTGGTTGTAAACAAGAAAAGACCAACTATTCGCCTGTGTATGCGATTACTAGGCAAGCTAGTGGCCACATTCGAGGCAGTACCATACGCTCAGATCCACACTCGCGTCCTACAGGCAGCCATTCTAGCAGCCTGGGGCAAGAGGGCACATGCCTTACAGTCCCCTTTGACGCTATCATCAAGGGTCCGACAAAGCCTGGCCTGGTGGTTGAACCCTCAGAACCTTCTAAAGGGAAGATCCTTCAGCCCTGTTGTCTGGAAGGTAGTTACCACAGACGCCAGCCTGGCAGGCTGGGGGGCGGTCTTCGAGGGGTTCTCCCGCCAGGGAACTTGGGTGAAAGCAGAGAGGCAGCTCCCCATCAATATCTTGGAAATCAGAGCTGCTCGCCTAGCCCTGTTGGCATGGACCTCCAGATTAAAGGGGTTCCCGGTGAGAATCCAGTCAGACAATGCCACGGCGGTGGCATACATAAACCACCAAGGGGGAACCAGGAGCCAGGCCGCTCAAAGGGAAGTGAACTTGATTTTTCAATGGGCAGAGGGTCATGTACCCTGCATTTCAGCGATATTCATTCCCGGAGTGGACAACCTGCAGGCAGACTTCTTAAGTCGCCAGAGTCTGTTGCCAGGGGAGTGGTCTCTGCATCCCCAGGTCTTTCAGACAATCTGCCAGAGGTGGGGAACGCCAGACGTAGATATAATGGCATCCAGGTTCAACAAGAAACTAGACAGGTTCGTGTCGCGAGCGAGGGATCCTATGGCCTGCGGAACCGATGCGTTGGTTTGCCCTTGGCATCAATTCAAACTTCTATATGCATTCCCTCCACTACAGTTACTCCCCCGCCTGTTGCGCAAGATCAGAGTGGAGCACAAGCCAGTCATTCTAATAGCTCCAGCTTGGCCCCGGAGGGCTTGGTACTCACTAGTCCTGAATATGGCAGTGGGAGACCCTTGGACTCTTCCTCTACAACCAGACCTACTCTCACAAGGCCCGATCCTCCACCCTACATTACAGCGTCTAAATTTGACGGCCTGGAGGCTGAATCCCTGATTCTCAGGGGTAGGGGTCTGTCTAGGCAGGTAATCCCTACCCTGATTAAGGCTAGAAAGCCGGTCTCCAGGGTAATTTATTACAGGGTGTGGAGGAACTATATAGGGTGTTAAGTTTTCTCCAGCTAGGAGTGGATAAAGGCCTGGCACTAAGCACAATCAAAGGACAGATCTCAGCTCTGTCCGTGTGGTTTCAGAGGCCGCTGGCCACCCACTCGCTGGTAAAGACCTTCTTACAGGGGGTCTTGCGTATTAATCCTCCTGTCAAGTCACCAGTTTGTCCTTGGGACCTAAATCTTGTCCTGTCCACTCTACAGAAACAGCCTTTTGAGCCTTTGGCTGAGATTCCTTTACTCTTACTGACAAGAAAATTGGTTTTCTTGGTCGCCATAGTTTCGGCCAGGAGAGTGTCAGAATTAGCAGCCTTATCGTGTAAGGAACCATATCTTGTTCTGCATAAGGACAGGGCAGTTCTCCGGCCCCATCCTTCCTTTCTACCAAAGGTTATATCCAAATTTCACTTAAACCAGGTTTTGGTACTTCCATCCTTCTTTCCAAAACCTACATCTAGAAAGGAGGGGTTGCTGCATACCTTGGATATTGTCCGGGCCATGAAGGCCTATCTTAAAGCTACGGAAAAGATCCGGAAAACAGAGGTGTTATTCGTTCTACCAGATGGCCCCAAGAAGGGGCAGGCAGCTGCAAAATCCACCATCTCAAGATGGATTAGACAATTAATCATTCAAGCCTACGGATTGAAGAGGTTGCCCCCTCCGTTGTTGGTAAAGGCCCATTCTACCAGGGCCATGGGCGCCTCTTGGGCAGCACACCATCAGATCTCTATGGCTCAGATATGCAAAGCGGCAACGTGGTCATCAGTCCACACGTTTACAAGGTTTTATCAACTAGACGTGAGAAGGAATGCGGATTCTGCCTTTGGACAGGCAGTACTACAGGCTGCAGTTTGAAATCCTCGGGATCAGAAACACCCTTGGTTATAAAAAAAAAAAAAAAAAAAAAAGAGAAAAAGGTTCTTCTTTCTTGACTAAGTTGGAATTATTATTATGATTTGAGTTTATCTCTAAATTGTATCCTTCTTTGGAAGATGTCTCCCTCCCCTCATTAAAGCATTGCTTTCGGACATCCCACATAGTAATGAATATGCCGCTCTGTGTCCCGTGATGTACGAGAAAGAAAAAGGGATTTTTAAATACAGCTTACCTGTAAAATCCTTTTCTTGGAGTACATCACGGGACACAGAGCTCCCACCCCTCTTTTGGGTGACCATTTTGGGAGGCATACTGCTTGCTACAAAACTGAGGGACTCCCTCTAGGGGAGGGGGTTATATAGGGAGGGGACTTCCTGTTTGAAGATTGCCAGTGTCCACACCTGAAGGTACTCCATATAACCCACATAGTAATGAATATGCCGCTCTGTGTCCCGTGATGTACTCCAAGAAAAGGATTTTACAGGTAAGCTGTATTTAAAAATCCCTTTATTCCTCTATTTCTCTCATCAAGTTCTGTAGTGATTCCCGGGGGTGAGATATGGTGAACAGCATGTCGTCTGCAAATGCAGAAATTTTATATTCTCTGTCTCCTATATCTAATCCCCGGACTCTCGGGTTTTGCCTAATCCTATTCAGCAGAGGTTCCAGTGTCAAAACGTATAATAGCGGGGATAGTGGACACCCCTGTCTTGTTCCATTTAATATTTTAATAGGCTCTGAGAGGATCCCATTTACCTTGACTGATGCTTGAGGTGTAGTATACACCCCCATAATCCATCTATACATATGTTCTCCTAATCCAATATGTCTCAATACTCCTGCCATAAACTTCCAGTTAACTCGGTCGAAGGCCTTTTCGGCGTCTGCATTTAGAAAGATCGAAGGTGTTTTAGTTTCCCTTGCCCAGTGTACCAGGTTCAATACTTTAATGGTATTATCCCTGGCTTCCCGGGTCGGGATAAAACCCACCTGATCTAGGTGTATTAGCTGTGTCAGGAAAGGTTGTAATCGGGCTGCTATTAGTTTAGTAAAAAGTTTTAGATCTGTATTCAACAATGAGATCGGGCGATAACTACCGCACTCCGCCGGGTCCTTCCCTTCTTTGGGAATCACCGCAATATGTGCCATAAGGGCTTCCGGGCGGAACGCGGTAGATCGGCCGATCTCATTGAACATCCCAATCATGTATGGTCCGAGGATGGGGAAAAAATGCTGGTAATACTGAATAGAAAACCCATCTGGGCCAGGGGCTTTCCCTTTTTTAACCATTTTCATAGTTCCTTGGAGTTCCTCCATTGAGATAGGTCTATCGAGAATCTCCCTTTCGGTTGAGGGTATTCTTTTAAGTTGTGTTGAGGACAGATAATCCTCAATCCTTCCTCTAGGGATATCTATTTGTTCTAAATTGTATAGGGAGGAATAGTATTCTCTAAATCTCTGCGCTATATCTTTAGGAAGTGACATTATCTGGCCGTTCTTGCCCTTAATATGTGGTATGTACACAGTATTCCTAGTATCTTTTAATTTCCCTGCTAAAACTTTGCCACACTTGTCGCCTAATTCATATGTTATCCTTCTACCTACTTGGATAATCGCTTTAGCTTTATACCTCAGTAGGTCAGCTAACTCCCTCCTTTTGTGTCCTAATTCTTCTCCTACTTTGATTGACTGTGTACCTTTATGTTGAATTTCCAGGGTTTGGATATCTATCGTTAATTTCCTAACCTGATTCTCCCGAATTTTTTTTATTCTTGCCCCATGCTTTATCAATAAACCCCTCATCACCGCCTTGTGGGCCTCCCACACCACACTTGGGTCGCTCCCCGGGGTATCGTTGGTCCGAAAGTATTCTCCTAGTTCCTTTTCTACTGCTTCTTTGACTTCTGGGGTCTGTAGTAGGCTTTCATTCAGACGCCAACGATATCCCGTGGAGAGAGCCTTACCTGATATTATTATGTCAATTGTCACTGGGGCATGGTCTGACCAGGTTATATTTCCAATTTTTACTTCCTCCACTCCCGTCAATAGATAGTGGGGGATCAGAAAATAATCCAGCCGGGAATATCTTTTATGTGGATTAGAGTAAAATGTATAGTCTCTCTCCTCCCCGTGTAGTATCCTCCAAGCGTCGACCAGATGCATTTCTTTTAACTTTCGCAGGACTCGCCTCCTAGATTTACCTGATAGAGAAGAAGATCCTAGAGATGTATCTAGTTTGGGGTCTAATGTCATATTAATGTCTCCTCCTAGTATCAACTTCCCTTCTATAAATTTATCTAATTTAGACAGTACTTTAGTCAGGAAAGTATCTTGATTCGTATTAGGTGTATATATAGTGGCTAGTGTTACTTTCTTTCTCGTACATCACGGGACACAGAGCGGCATATTCATTACTATATGGGTTATATGGAGTACCTTCAGGTGTGGACACTGGCAATCTCAAACAGGAAGTCCCCTCCCTATATAACCCCCTCCCCTAGAGGGAGTCCCTCAGTTTTTTCGCCAGTGTCTTAGGTGTTGGTCACGGAATAGCTTTGCTCCACATCCTTGGGATTAAGGGCGGGCTAACCGGATCTGTCCAAGGAGCCTCAGTGCCAAAGTGGACAGTACCCGGGCCCCAAACCGTGGGGTTTTGCCTATAATGCTCCTCTTTGGAGGGCTGGACCCTGGGCCCAGGACTTGGAGTTTGTAAAAACCATAAGTGCCTGTTTGCCAGGGTGCTATATAGGTCCAGGACAGTGGGTACCTTCATAGGACCCCAGGGCCTGAAGGTCTACTACGCTACCCACGGAGATGGGAGAAGATTGGATCGTTTTGCTGGACAAACATCCTGCAGCATGGAGCAGGTAAGGGGGAGCCTGCGGGACTTGGTTCGACAGCAGGCTCTCCAGGGTAACCTAAAAGGGGGGATAGCCTAAGTATGCTCTGCATTGGCAACCTTGCTCACTATGTCTGAGAAAGACAGGATGACCCCTTTTTTCCCCCATCACTAGGTTCCCCTGTCTAAGAATATGTTGCTAGCTAACCTGCTGCTTTCTTCCTAGGACTGGTAAGGATCCCTATGGGGCCTTTTGGAGAGTCCTACCTGGCCTGGGGTTTGAATCTGCCGCCTGATACTGCAGTCCTGGGTCTCCAGCAGCGCGGCTCCTCCATGTTCCTCCTGTTTCGGCATACGCGCGCGCGTGCGAGCGCACGTCTTATAGACGTTTTTTCGCGCCGTTCAGAGAGGAGGGCGGGGGGGGGCGTGCCTGCGGCGTCATACAGGGGCGCGCCTTGTGCTGTTATAGATCAGCAGGCATTGTCAGTACTCAGTCTGAGGCTGATTTCAGAAGGAGAGGACGCAGAGCGGCAGAACAGTGACTCCCGGTGGCGGAAGAGGGGTAGTACATGCTGGACTTTGTTCCAATGCCTTTTTTGTTAAGCCAAGAAATTCCCCTTTTTGCAGCAGGTTGGAGGCTGGCAAACTAAGTTTGGGGTCACTGTATGTTTTAAAAAAAAAATATATATATATATAATATATATTTAAAAAAAAAAAAAAAAAAAAAAGAAAAACATACGGGGCCCCATCAGTTTTTGGGCATTAGTGATCTATTGTCCCCTAAGCTCTGGTTTTGTACTCCTGGCCACTACAGTCTGTTGTTGTTGGCGGAGTCCCTCGATTTTGTATTATGGCTTCCAAAGGTTCGGGGTCAAAGGGTACAAAAAAGACCAAAAAACAAAGGGGTTCCCCCTCTGATTCTGATGATATGCCGATACTTTCCCCGCAACTTATTAACATAAAGGGCGCCTTGGATGAGCCATTAGGGGGATCTGGTGCGGAGGCTGGCCCAGATCAGCCCAGCCCTGTGTTTATCACAGAGGAGATGCTAGCCGTATCCCTAGGGGGGCTAGAAGAGAGAATAGCAGCATTGATCGCTAGAGCTATTCCTGGTAAGAAACGGGTTAGATCCCCATCACCAAGAGGTGTATCCTCAGATGCTGAGATTCTCTCTCCGGAGGAATTTGAATCACAGGAGGATCAACTAGACCTGAACCAAGAGGGTTCAGGGATTGAGGGATCTGCCTCTGAGGAACCATTTTCAGACTCCCAGACAGAAAGACTGTGGGTACAGTCTTTGACGGACATGGTCCGCTCGGCATTTAGTTTACCATTGCCAGAGCCTCAGGTTCCTCCGGTATCCTCTCTGGGCTCTTTGAAAGCTCCGTTAAGCAACGCAGTTTTTCCGGTCCATCCTCTCTTGGAGGAATTGATCTTTCGGGATTGGGTACCGCCGGACAGGATTTTTCTGCCACCGAAAAGATTTGCGGTCATTTACCCCATGGAGGAAAAATTCTCCAAGAGGTGGAGGCTCCCAGTAGTGGATGCAGCCATCTCATGTGTGAATAAATCACTAACTTGCCCGGTGGAAAACATACATATGTTTAAAGATCCGGTTGATAAACGGTTAGAGACACTTTTAAAAGCATCCTTTGCTACGGCAGGAGCAGTGGTACAGCCAGCTGTGGCTGCAATTGGAGTTTGTCAGGCGTTAAAAGACCAGACAAAAGAAATGTTAAAGGACATGCCTACCCAACAAGCAGAAGAGTTTTCTGACATTCCCAGAGCTCTGTGTTTTGCTGTAGATGCTATAAAAGATTCCATCCAGCAGGCCTCTCGTTTATCACTATTTTTGGTGCACATGAGAAGGCTCTTATGGTTGAAGAACTGGGCGGCGGGGCCCCCATGCAAAAAGCTTCTGGCAGGGTTTCCCTTCCATGGAGGACGACTCTTCGGAGAGGATCTGGATAAATATATTCAGACTATTTCAAGTGGCAAGAGTACCCATTTACCGGTCAAAAAGACATTCCGGGGTCCTACATTTAAAAGGCAGCTCTTTCCTGTCTCGGGGCCCTCAAATTCCAGGCAGTATCGACGGCCGCCTGCACGATCCAACGTTAACAGTAGATCGCAGGGACAGGCCCCTGGGGGTAAGAGGCCATGGTATCGCAAGCCGACAAAGACAGCCCCTAAGTCTGCCTTATGAAGGGGCGCCCCCACTCTCCCGGGTGGGGGGAAGGCTTCGTTTCTTCTCAGAAGTTTGGGAAGCCAAGATCCCCGACAAATGGGTCCGGGCATCTGTAACCACAGGCTACAGACTGGAGTTTCTAAGGTGTCCTCCGCCTCATTTTCAAGAATCAAGGCTACCAAAGGATCCAGCAAGGAAGGCCTCATTGCTGGCAGCTTTGGATCACCTGCTTTGCCAGGACGTAATAATAGAGGTGCCAGCCCAAGAGCAAGGGCTAGGTTTCTATTCCAATCTCTTTGTCATACCAAAGCCCAACGGCGATGTCAGGCCAATCTTGGACCTAAAAAGGTTAAACGGTTACCTAAGGGTTCGTTCCTTCCGGATAGAATCCATCCGGTCAGCAGCCGCCGCGCTTCAGAGGGACGATTTTCTGGCCTCCATAGACATAAAGGATGCTTACCTTCATGTACCAATCTTTCAGTCGCATCAAAGATTTTTACGCTTCGCGGTGGGGCAGCGACACTTCCAATTCAGGGCGCTCCCCTTCGGGCTGGCCACGGCCCCCCGGGTATTCACGAAGATCCTAGCCCCAGTTCTGGCCAATTTAAGGATCCAAGGGGTCACAGTCCTAGCATACTTGGACGACCTTTTAATCATAGATCACTCACGGCCGGGTCTGCAACAGGCAGTAAACCTCACGGTTCGGTACCTCGAAGGATTCGGCTGGGTCCTAAACCGGGGAAAGTCAGCGTTCCAGCCTACAAAGCAGTTGGAATACCTCGGCATGAGGTTAGACACAGAACAGCAAAGGGTGTTCCTGCCCCTTGTAAAGATCGAGGCTATCAAGGGGTTGGTTCAGTTGGTTCTAAACAAGAAAAAACCAACTATTCGCCTGTGTATGCGAGTACTAGGCAAGCTAGTGGCCACGTTCGAGGCAGTACCATACGCTCAGATCCACACTCGCGTCCTACAGGCAGCCATTCTAGCAGCCTGGGGCAAGAGGGCACATGCCTTAGAGTCCCCTTTGACGCTGTCATCAAGGGTCCGACAAAGCCTGGCCTGGTGGTTGAACCCTCAGAATCTTCTAAAGGGAAAAACCTTCAGCCCTGTTGTCTGGAAGGTAGTTACCACAGACGCCAGCCTGGCAGGCTGGGGGGCGGTCTTCGAGGGGTTCTCTTGCCAGGGAACTTGGGTGAAAGCAGAGAGGCAGCTCCCCATCAATATCTTGGAGATCAGAGCTGCTCGTCTAGCCCTTCTGGCATGGACCTCCAGATTACAGGGGTTCCCGGTGAGAATCCAGTCAGACAATGCCACGGCGGTGGCATACATAAACCACCAAGGGGGAACCAGGAGTCAGGCCGCTCAGAGGGAGGTGAGCTTGATTTTTCAGTGGGCAGAGGTTCATGTACCCTGCATTTCGGCGATATTCATTCCCGGAGTGGACAACCTGCAGGCAGACTTCTTAAGTCGCCAGAGTCTGTTGCCAGGGGAGTGGTCTCTGCATCCCCAGGTCTTTCAGACAATCTGCCAGAGGTGGGGAATGCCGGACGTAGATATAATGGCATCCAGGTTCAACAAGAAACTAGACAGGTTCGTGTCTCGAGCGAGGGATCCTATGGCCTGCGGAACCGATGCGTTGGTTTGCCCTTGGCATCAATTCAAACTTCTATATGCATTCCCTCCGCTACAGTTACTCCCTCGCCTGTTGCGCAGGATCAGAGTGGAGCACAAGCCAGTCATTCTAGTAGCTCCGGCTTGGCCCCGGAGGACTTGGTACTCACTAGTCCTGAAGATGGCAGTGGGAGACCCTTGGACTCTTCCTCTACAACCAGACCTACTCTCACAAGGCCCGATCCTCCACCCTACATTACAGCGTCTAAATTTGACAGCCTGGAGGCTGAATCCCTGATTCTCAGGGGTAGAGGTCTGTCTAGGCAGGTAATTCCTACCCTGATTAGGGCTAGAAAGCCGGTCTCCAGGGTGATTTATTACAGGGTGTGGAGGAACTACGTAGGCTGGTGTGAATCCAAAAGATGGAATTCCCGCAAATATACTATTGATAGGGTGTTAAGTTTTCTCCAGCTAGGAGTGGATAAAGGCCTGGCACTAAGCACAATCAAGGGACAGATCTCAGCTCTGTCAGTGTGGTTTCAGAGGCCCCTGGCCACCCACTCGCTGGTAAAGACCTTCTTACAGGGGGTCTTGCGTATTAATCCTCCTGTCAAGTCACCAATTTGTCCATGGGACTTAAATCTTGTCCTGTCCACTCTACAGAAACAACCCTTTGAGCCGTTGGCTGAGATTCCTTTAGTCTTACTGACAAGAAAGTTGGTTTTCTTGGTCGCCATAGTTTCGGCCAGGAGAGTGTCAGAATTAGCAGCCTTATCGTGTAAGGAACCATATCTCGTTCTGCATAAGGACAGGGCAGTTCTCCGGCCCCATCCTTCCTTTCTACCAAAGGTTATATCCAAATTTCACTTGAACCAGGATTTGGTACTTCCATCCTTCTTTCCAAAACCCACATCTAGAAAGGAGGGGTTGCTGCATACCTTGGATATTGTCCGGGCCATGAAGGCCTATCTTAAAGCTACAGAAAAGATCCGGAAGACAGATGTGTTATTCGTTCTACCAGATGGCCCCAAGAAGGGGCAGGCAGCTGCAAAATCCACCATCTCGAGATGGATTAGACAATTAATCATTCAAGCCTACGGTTTGAAGAGGTTGCCTCCTCCTTTGTCGGTAAAGGCCCATTCTACCCGGGCCATGGGCGCCTCCTGGGCAGCACACCATCAGATCTCTATGGCTCAGATATGCAAGGCGGCGACGTGGTCATCAGTCCACACGTTTACAAAGTTTTATCAACTAGACGTGAGAAGGAATGTGGATTCTGCCTTTGGACAGGCAGTACTACAGGCTGCAGTTTAAGATCCTCGGGATCAGAGGCACCCTTGGTTGTAAAAAAAAAGAAAAAAGAAAAAAAAAAAAAAAAAAAAGTTTTTTCTTGACTAAGTTGGAATTATTATTATTATTTGAGTATACCTCTAAATTGAATCCTTCTTTGGAAGATGTCTCCCTCCCCTCATTAAAGCATTGCTTTCGGACATCCCATATAGTAATGAATATGCCGCTCTGTGTCCCGTGATGTACGAGAAAGAAAAAGGGATTTTTAAATACAGCTTACCTGTAAAATCCTTTTCTTGGAGTACATCACGGGACACAGAGCTCCCACCCCTCTTTTGGGGAAACATTTTGGGAGGCATACTGCTTGCTACAAAACTGAGGGACTCCCTCTAGGGGAGGGGGTTATATAGGGAGGGGACTTCCTGTTTGAGATTGCCAGTGTCCACACCTGAAGGTACTCCATATAACCCATATAGTAATGAATATGCCGCTCTGTGTCCCGTGATGTACTCCAAGAAAAGGATTTTACAGGTAAGCTGTATTTAAAAATCCCTTTTTCTCGTCTCCTAAAGTGCCTTTTAGAAATATATACCTTCCATTTTCGTCTATCTGTTTTTCCGTTAATGACCAAGCAATCTGGTTGGATATTAATATAGCCACTCCTTTAGATTTAGATGTTGGACTAAATGAGTGGTAGGCACATGGGAAAAATCTATTTTGTAAATAGGGTAACCGACTAGCTCTAAAATGGGTTTCTTGGACAAAGGCCACATCTGAGCGCATTTTTTTTAATTCACTAAGGAGCATTCTCCTTTTTTCTGGGGTATTTAATCCCTTAACGTTAAAAGTGGTAATCCTTATACCCCCCATCCTTGCAGCTCAGAGTCCTCTCCCCTCTCCTCCTCCCCTTGAGCCAGGGAGACGAGGCTAAATAAATGGGTGAGGAAGGAGAGAAAACCGCGCCAAGGAGAGGAGAGAGAAGAAAAAAAAAAAAAAAAAGGAGACCCCCCCCCACCCAATCCCCTTACTTATTGACCGTGGGGATCGAGAGGTATGATACAAAGACCCCCCCCCCCCCTCTACCCCAGAGCCAATTTAGCTCCTACTTGCTTACTCTAATACTCTATCCCCCAAGTATCCCCCTGAGTAATTCCCTATCGGGGGGTACTGGTTTTGCGCACTCCTATATCGCGGTGCCCCCGCACCTTCCAGCCCTCCTTCCACCTCCACTTTATTTAAATTGTACTATATAATATATTGCCCATCTCAATTAATCCCTGGATCTCAAGTATTCCTGTTTTACTTCCTCCCCCCTCTTCCCCCTCCCCCCCCCCTCCCGCCCACCTCGTATTATTGCCCCATTAAGGGGCTACTCATTCTCTCTAGGTACCTAATCGTTAATAACGCCAGGGTAGTGCCCTCCCTCCCCCAAGTGACTTCACCATATAAATACCCCCCCCCCCATTTCCAATACTGGGGTTAAATCCCTCTATAGAATATGTGTACTAATTATTCCTATAGTATTCTCACAGTACATGATGCATAATAATCTGTAATATAGTATTCTTACAGTAGTTCGAGAAGGGAAAAAGCAAACAACAAAACTAATTTTATAGTGCATTCTAAAACATCATGCGTAGCGTGTCTCAATAGATGTACTATCTAAATAGTTTCCCTCAAGTCTAATTCACGTACCTGTTCATAATACATTAATTTTACTTTAACAATACCTTAATAATACATTAATAATTCCAAATAAATTATATTAATCCTTATACCTAGGTTATCGATAAACCTGCTTGGGGTCTGGGTGCTCCCTCCCCCTCCACCCACCCTCTCCATCCCCCTCCCCTCCCACCCCTTCCCATACGTGTTTTATTCCTTAATGTGTGTTAACTGTTAGTATTGAATATGTGTAGAGCCAAACTACTTTAATACTGTGAACTGTGAGTTGTGACTAACCTATCTAGTGGTATACCCTCCTGAATAATATGTCCATTGAGCTCTCACTATTAATTCCCACCCCCCTTAACCTTGTGTAAGTGTGTATTGAATATTGTCTCTATTATAGTGTATTATAGTGTATTATTGTATTATATAGTGTAGTTATGTTACCCCCCCTTTAACCCCCACCCCTCGCCCCCACTTCCCTAACCTATTCCTCCCCTCTAATCTCTATTCCCCTCACCCCTCACCCCCCTCTCAGTACCCCGCACATTCTTAACACCGACTACCTCACTCTGGGATTTTCAAAAAAGTCCAGAGGAGGAAGGGCAAAAACAGTCAAAAGAAAAAGGGGAAGCACAAATGAAGAAGGCACCAAGGGACAAAAGGGAGAAAAAAAAAAAAAAAAAAAGGCCAGTCTCTCTCAAAGATCCAAACACAAAAAAAAAAGAGAGAGGGAGGGGGGGGGGAGAAAGGGGCAGTCAACAGGACCTCCAGTTTCAACTATTCCTTAAGATTGGCTGTCTCCAATCCACCACCTCCAAAGGGTTGATCCCCAAAAAGGAGAAAAATTCCGGCAAGTCATTTTTGGAGCGCAGCCAAAATGTACCTGTATCTTGTTTCCTGATTAATACAGATATTGGATACCTCCATCTGTATGTTCCCCCTAGTTCCCTTATTCGATCTAATATGGGGTGTAGCATAGCTCTCCGTTGCAGAGTAGCACTTGATAGATCTGGTAATATCTTCAACTGGGCTCCATTAAATTCTATGGTCCCCATGTCCCAGGATTTCCTTAATATTGCCTCTTTTTGTCTAAAATAATGCAGTCTGCAAATCACATCTCGAGGCCGAGAGCTATCTTTGGGCTTGGGACCAAGGGCCCTATGCACTCTGTCCATCTCAAGATTTAAAGGTGAAGCATCCTTTAATAATATCAGAAAAATGTTTTTTACCGTCTCTTGGAGGTCTTCTGGGACTGCTGCTTCAGGGATACCTCTTATACGTAGATTATTCCGTCTGTTCCTGTCTTGGATTTCTTCTAGTTGTAACTGTAGAGAGTTGATCACATCTAATTGTTTATTTCTTTCCTGTTCCAGTGTCATCACACGCAGTGTGAGGTCTTTGGAGGTACTTTCATTCATTGTCGTGCGTTTTTCCAAGCCCTGAACCTCCCCTTTAATCTCTTCCATATCTCTGGAGTGGGCTTCCTCTATTTTCATAATTAATGTAGTGATGTCCTCTCTTGTTGGTAATGCCTGGATCAGGGATTTTAGGGTCTCAAGCTCACTCTTCCCCCCTTCACTTAGTCTGGATGGGGGGGTCACTTCCCCCTGTATTGATCACCCGGGGGCTTTGAGGAGCTATCTGTAGTGTCTCTACGTCTGCCCGCACCTCTAGCCTTGGGATAGTAGTCTGCGTTTGCATTTGCAGACTCTCCAGGCTCTGACCCTGCTCACCCCCTTTCTCCATTTTTGAAAAATAACTCTGGATCTCCAGATGACCCGCTAGGCTGGGTGGCTGTGTTAACAGTGCAGTCCTCCGGGATGTCCGTGTGTCTCTAGCTCTAGCTGCACACATGCCTCCCCTCCACTTTCCACATGCGGTTTCTCAATTCTCAGGCTTTGTGCTACACGTTCCTCTCGGCGTCTCCCCAAGACAGTTGGGGGCACTTAGTGCTTGAGAGTCTAGCCCCTCAGTTGTCTAGTTGGGCTAGGGCTATGCTGGAGCAGGTCCGCCACGCGGTTCACTACAGCCCCCTGCACACTGCACGCCGTCACCACCTACACAGCCATGGAGCCATGGCTCCTCACAGACTCAGCCTCCCCACCTGCACCCTCGCTCCTACTCCCGTCTCCGGTCTCCTCGACTTTTCCTTCCCCACGTCCAGCTCCCTTCACTTTCAGTTCCGCCGGGATCAAAGAAGTCCCATCTGCACCGCTAACATGCGGGCCGCATAGCCAGCGGAGGGCGGAAAGCGGGGACACAGGCTGCAACAGACAACAGGCAGCGGGAGCAGCGGGAGGGAGAAGGGCAGGCTTCCAACACTCACGGTGTCCAACGGCTCCAGGAACAGTCCGGGGAGTTTCACCGGGGGTCTTCGCCAAGTTACACCGACAACAGGTTGCCTTTCTCGGGCTATAGCTTTGTATCACGCACGGAGGGCATGGAGGTAGCGGGAGCTCACACCTTCACAACCTCACTCAGCAATGCGCAAACCACGCCCCCCCCGTCTCTTGGCCATATCCCATACTTTCTAAGGGATTCTGGGTTCCACTGGCCCTTCCCTTACATAGGGATCTAGGGGCTGTTGGTGTTAACACTTAACTTATTTATTGCTTTTTCCAGATGTCACATCGACCTTTATACAAGTCACTACCTGAGTTATGGCTAATATTTTCCTTCTGTTCAGATCAGCATGGAACTCTAGCTTTCATGCTGGTCGGCCAAGAAACCGCGTAGGAACGCCTTGTTCTAACCCTTCACAGGAGACCATGTTTTCAGCTTTTTATTGAAGAGTGGGCAATAAGAGCACTCACTTATTCAAGCTCTACATAAAACTAATGATCAACAACACAGATCAACACCTTTCTTTATTGCTTTAAAACAATTCTTAAGTTCCTTGACCTACAGGTTTTCTTCCATGCCCGCAGGCTCAAAAGTTCTAAACATCCTTGGCAATTCAAGGAATTGCACCAACAGATTTATATCTACTAATGCATGAAGGTTGGCCCCACCAGTTTCTTCAAAAGTGTGGACATATCTGACAATTTTGAGAATATTTGGAAAACTTGCATAACCACTGCCTGGTTGCAGGATGTTTTATCCACAGGTTGAAAAGTATAGTTTTGCCTCAGTCTCCCACCTTCGTTTTTAACTTCACATCTTTTGGTGTCTCTGCAACACAGGATGAACCTTATTTAAAATATTCAGGGATTGTTGAACCAGGTCATTCCAACCAAAATATTTTATTTTTTTTATAACCCAAAGGAGGCATTCACCTTAAAGTGTTCCTAAACCCAGGAGTTTTCATACTACACTGAGCTGTCCTATCAGGATGCAGGACTCTTGACCCTCTGTCTGGACAGTGCTGATCACATGCACACTCCAAAAAAAAAAAAAGCAATGGCAATACACACCAAACTGAGCATGTGTAGCCTGACTCCAGTAACTCGGTCTTATCCTGACCTGTTTTGGATTTAGTGGAAGAGGAGGATCTGTGCATACAGGATCAAACAGCCTTTTTACACAATGCAGAGGGTTACCTCCTAGTGATTATAACAAGCATGCTTTATTGCATATACAAACTGATTTTACTGCCGTGGGTTTAATAACACTTTAACTTGGATTAAAGATTCTTTATACCTTTGTTTACTATCAAAAGTTTCTAAAATAATCTATTCAGTCTTTACCTCCCTTTTTATCTTGAAGTTTTTTTTTTAACATTATTTAACATAACGGATATGTACAGTATTTACAAATTTTTCTTTCCATTTTACCAATTTCTTTGCTTTGCTGCAAGGGACAACTACTATCAGTTTATGGCCCTCTTCTTAAGCCTAGCCTTGGCCCCAAAGGGTGGCCGCAAAGCGTGCTCACAATAGTCCTTGCGTTGGTTATTGGTCGTCTTCATCTCAGAGGTATTCCAGCCTGAACTGTCCTCTCTGGTCTTGGACTTCAGTCTGTCAATCTCAATGCAAATCTTTAAAGACTTTGGATGGGTACTGAACTTTGAGCCATCATCTTTCATTCACTCACATCACTTGGAGTACTTGGGCCTTCGTCCTACATCGGGAGAAGACGAAACTGCAGAATCAGGTTCTGCAGGTTCAGTTCTGTTGGTCTTCCTTTATGACGCTGCATGCAAGTGCTGGCACTAATGGTATCCATTTTTAAATAATCTGCCGTTTTTGATTCATTCCACTCCAGAACTTTACAATGTACAATTCATCTGTTTTTAATTAAGAGATCTTTTATTGGATAACTGTCATAAGTGAACATAAATCGAGAAGAAGTGGTATTTGGCCATGAAATGCATTATTGAATCAACACACTTGACAGTAATTTCTCATATGAGATGGGTTTATTGATGTACCAAGAATTGCACATGTTTTTAATCTCACTTTAACGTGGTATAATAAAGCTTATAATATGTTTTATAGGATACTTGGTGTACCTTTTTGATTATTTGCAAATACCAGCAGGCCACCCTGAAACGCCTTTGCATTGTCTTTCCTTTCCTTTCTAGTTTTGATATTTTGGGTTGGTGACCTCCCGGTATAAGATATCTCTTTGACTCCTATAGCCCTCTTCTGACAGCCCTACTGTGTATACAGTTCTGTAGAACAGTGATTAGCACATAGCACCTTCAAAGGTCGGGTGGCGGCTTCATCCTTTTCTACACCCTGTTGTACATAATTCACTAATTTGTATATTCATTTAAGGGGTTGCACTCGTTGCTCCTCTACTCCATCCCCACTCCAACTATGGGGTATAAATCTAGTACTGTCAGTGCTACAAAGACCGCAGTAGCTTTTCTTGTGGCAATCACTTCAACTAGAAAGATCTCTGAGTTATCAGGGAGAGAAAAACAAAGGAAAAAGGGCTCCAGGTGAAGTATGAGTAAAATATCAACAGTAGTTTATTCCATAATCACTTACATAAAAAGTATCCTGTGTACAGCATGTAGAGCTGGGGGTGGCATGCAGATGGGCAGGCAGCAATTTCGGGTGAAGTGTTGGACGGCTGCAGGGCACAAGCTCAGACCCGCCACAGGAAAAATACAAGCATCGGAGATGCCAATGGCTCTCACACAGGCTGCTGACAGGAGATCATGCACTAGCAAGCTGTAGTGGGGATAGTGTTTCTGAGGCCATGCCTCCTTCATCAAGCTCTTGAGGGAATCCCACACCCTAAGACCCCATTCACACCTGAGCGTTTTGTAGCTTGAAGCCTGAAGGGAAAAAAACTATTATTCTCTATGGAGATGGTTCACATCTCCACTCCAAAACGCCTGAAGCCAGAAGCTCCAAAACGCCTGAAGCTCAAACAAGTTCTGGGACTTTTTTTTTTTTAGGCAGATTTAGGCGTTTTTCTTTTCTTTTTTTTTTTTTACATTGGTGACCTTTTGACCTGTACAAAATCGCGGTAAAAAAAAGCAGCAAAAGTCGATGTAAAATTGTGCGACTTTCTGCATGAAAACGCTATGCTCAGGTGTGAATGGGGCCTTATGAGGAGCTGTCAGCGATCGTGTGTGTTGTCTTTCATCTCCTCTGCTCTTCATCTCTACATAGACTGCATTTACATTAACATGTTTTCCATCCTTTTGTCAGTGAGCGCTGAGTCATTTACTAAGTATTTAGTTTGTAAATACCGCCATTACTAGTAAAAAAAATTTTTTTTATAAAAATGCCATAAAACAATCTTTTATTTTGTAGACACTATAACTTTTGCGCAAACGAATCAATAAATGCTTATTGCGATATTTTTTTTTTATTACCAAACATATATACCAAAGAATACGCATTGGCCTAAACGGAGGAAATTTTTTTTTCCATATATATATTTTTTTAATTGTCACTCTTTTTTTGTTTATAGTGCAAAAAATAAAAACCGCAGATGTGATCAAATACCACCAAAAGAAAGCTCTAACAACTTTGTTTGGAAACCACATTGCATGGCCAAGCAATTGTCAGTTAAAGCGACGCAGTGCCGAATCGCAAAAAGTGCTCTGGACTTTGGGCAGCCAAATGGTCCGGGGGTGAAGTGGTTAAAGAGAACCTGTCATTTTAGATCCAACATGGTAGCGCCTGTTAGCAGCCATCCACTCACTTGCTGCCACCACATCCCCAACCTTGTTGTGTCACTGCTGCATAACCAGCCATCCCATTAAAGTGAATGGGACTGTCGGTGAGTCAACAGCGGGTCAGAGAAAAAGCCGCTGCTGGCCAGAGATGACCGTTGCTCTTTAAAAATTATGATTTAAATACAGTATTTTTACTAGTGATTTAAATCAACTTGATTTAAATCAAATCCACCCTGATTTACTTTATGAATTATTTAAATTTTGTCTCCGGGGATGGTATTGGTTTGATTAAGGTAGGCTTTTGGATTTTTAGCGCTGCACTGAACAGGATTACTTTTCTTTGGTGACTGTGTGCCATAGTTGTGTAATGGACCATATAAAAAAATAAAAAATTCAAATGTGTTTAGTGTTTTAATTAGAGCCAAAAAGATTTGAATTGTCGGTGTCCCAATATTTATTTGACTGTATGTACAAAGAAGCAACCATGTTTACTTGTTAGGTACACAAGTTATGTTTTCTGCTTTCCAGTACTAGGCAGTGGTTCTGCTATACAGCTCCTTCTCACAATTCAAGCCCATGAACTGGAAATAAATATATCAATAGTTGTTAAGAGAGGAGCAACTGCGAGATTCTTCTACTTGGGATGCTCTGTTGCAATCCTCAAAAAAAAAAATGTTTTAAATAAAAACCAAGTGTTACTGCAGAAAAAAAGTATACATGTATTTTTATAATTTGTCTTGTTTAGAGTGTCACTAAAATTATGATTTTGGTACAAAGCATTGCAAAGTTATTTACAAATTAAATATATATATATATATATATATATATATATATATATATTTTTTTTTTTTTTTCAATTTAGCACTTTTTTAAGACAATAGTGTGAACCCATATAACTTGTTTAATAAAAAAATTAAAATCACACTTACAAGAAAGTAGATAAAATTTGCATGTGAATATATAGCCGGCCGGCTATATATTCGCATGCAAATTTTATCTACTTTCTTGTAAGTGATTTTAATTTTTTTATTAAACAAGTTATATGGGTTCACACTATGTAGCTTTTCTTCTTCTCCATACTGGTTTCATTTCAACACGGATCATCGGTCCACTGTTGGAGAAGTCTCGGCTCTTGGATATCCTGCCACGTTAACCCCTGGCTGGGGATTAAGCCATCTGCTGTCAGAAGATCTCTAGTTGGGATCTTCCCCTCTGGTAAGGGCGGTGTGATTGAAAGGTGGAGGTGTTTATCTATCCATGCACTGTTTCTGAGGTTCTTGCATTTGATGTCACCATCTATCTGGAGGAAAGAATAATTTTTTTCTGCTATCAGTTTCCATCAGATGCTTAATGTGTTCTGTACTTGATTCATGGACACTTACCTGTCCAGCACGCCAGTGATGTTGGCAGCTGAGGACGAGCAATCGCTTGTCCCTTGGCTGCACCCGCCGCCATCCTCGGTGAGGGAATCGGGAAGTGAAGCGTTGCAGCTTCACTGCCCGGTTCCCTACTGAGCATGTGCGAGTAGCGCGATGCGCCATCACTGATCCCTGCTCTCTTCTGGGTACAGTTTGTTTCCCAGAAAATAGCGGGAGGTGCGGGTAGGGGGCGTGACTGCTGCAGTAGTGTATCCCAGAAGTGGGTGCAAGTACCTGTCTTAGACAGGTATCTACACCCCCTCCCCCTGAAAAGTGCCAAATGTGACACCGGAGGGGGGAGGGTTTCGAAAAGCAGAAGTTCCATTTTTGGGTGGAGAATTTTACTTGTCAGGGTGGTTTAACCCTTTCCCTGCCACCGGTGCAAGGCTTACATCTGTGGTAGCATTGAATTTGGCACAAAGTTCCAGCTGAAGATTGCAAGGAACCATCAGCACAGGAGACATTGTATTAATAAGTCATGTCACTTTTTACTGATTTCTTTTATTTTTTTTGGTCTAAAGTTAGGCTTTTAAACATCCGCTGATCAGCGCTCATCCCTTTGATCTGCCGGTGAATGAAACAGAGTAGATACAAAGACTGTATCAGACACCCTTTTTTTTTTTACAGCTGCAGCATCTGGAGATAAAATGTTTGCAAACCAACTCCTGCCTTTCATTTTAATAGGCAGGAATTACCTGCAAATGAGAGAGGTGTACTGCAGCAAGGCAGAAAGACTGGATGTGTTCACTAGACATGTGCAGACTGGAATATTTCATTTTGTTTTTTCGTTTTCGTTTGGAAAATGTATTTAGTTACTCCCGAAAATTGTTTTGATTTATGTCGTTTTTGTCTGGAAAGTTTTCATCCGAATACGACGATTTTCGATGCTTTGACGAATTTTCGTCGTTCAATTCGACAAAGCATTAAAAATCGTCGTTCTGAATACAGTGAATAGGTAGAAATTGAACGACGGAAATTTGAAGATTTTCGATGCTTTGTCGAATTTTCATCGTTCAATTCCTACCTATATTCACTGTATTCACGACGAAAATTCGACAAAGCATTGAAAATCGTCGAATTTTCGTCCAATTGATCGCAAGGGGTTAATGTGCCTACATGTCCTGGTGTCAGTGTAGTGTTGTGTACACTTACTGTTAGATGTGATCTCTCCTCAGCGGTAGTTGAAAAAAACGCCGAGGGAGAGATCACATCACTTCCTCCTTCCTGTGTTTACACAGGAGGAGGAAGTGACAGGGCGGGGGGGGCGCGCGCATTGGCTGGGAGCGATCGTGAGGGGGCGGACAAAAACGAATAGCTGCCCCCTCATCCCGGATCGCTCCCAGAGCCGCAGAGACCGTCGCATGTACCGGGGGAGGTCCCGATCGGACCCCCAACCCACGTCAAGGCAGGGACGTACAGGTAAGCCAATTTGCCTGTACGTGCCATTCTGCCGACGTAAATGTACATGTGGCGGTCCGCAAGCGGTTAAATCTAAGCTTTTTTGTGAGTTTCTTACTGAATGTAATCAATCAGCATACTATATGTTTTTCAATAGAAGGACATGAAGTAGAAGCAAGGGGAATGTAATTTACCACTGGTTATATGGCCATATGTGTGACTCTATCGTCACATGGGCTGCACAGATAATGAAGAGGAGGAAATCAAAATCTTCAAGGGAACAGAAACCAGAGCCGGCTCAGTTGATGACTATAGCTGGTTTACATGGCCTCAGACTACAGTGGGTACACAGAGAAGATGGGAGGGACAGCTGAAGATAGGATCAACTAGGTATATTTCACTTTATACAAAATATAGAATATAATCAGATTTTTTCATAGTTTGGATTTAATGACGTTTTTTCGGGTGTGTCTAGCACATACTGTGTCCTCAACAAGCTAAAGGAAACCTTTCCTGAGAAGAACACGTAGAATGCCATTGGTGACCTCGTTCTGCAAATGCTGACTGCTTGCTTGTTATGCTGATCCACTGATCTTCATTACAGTCTTTAACCTGGAACAATTACACAGAGCAGGCTTTCTCTTGTCTGTCTTCTTCCAGCTCAAGGACCCAAAAATATTGATGCCAAAGGGTCAACATAGGTGCCAGGAAACCCATATTTTCATTTTTTCAGCTATAAATTTTCCCATAATATCCTTAATTTTAAACAAAGTACACCAGCACCTGCCTATGCAGCTTAGCACTCTGCCCCACAGCAGGGTATACTCACCAATCTACCTTACCTGGGCACCTCCACTTTACAGAGGTCCACTCTTGTAAGCTCCTGAACTTACCTGAGTAGATGACATCACACTGCCCCCCCCCCCCCCCCCATGTGACAGTGTTTTGGCCTGTGGCCTAGAGCAACAAAGTGAAGGACACTAATTAAACTGTGGCTTCATAAACATGTTACTGACATTTATAAAGTTGACAATTTTTTTGTTATCTAGCAATGCATTTGTTTGGGTGTTTGCAGTTACAAATTAAGGTTTTTGTGTTTTGCTTACAGGATGTTACTCCTATGCTCACCTTGGTTGTAGTTCCGAGACTTCCACGTGGGGCTGTGGTAGAATGGCACGTTTTGGCTACTTCAAGTGATCCTGTTGACCAGAGTCATTTCTCGTCATCCATACAGAGATCAGGCTATCATGCAATGCTTGAAGGCTCCATATCCAGCTGCAAGACATGTGCTTCCCTTGTCCTGTCAGTCTCTGCTTCTTCACCTCAGAAACCTGTGTTAGACTGGCACCATGTGAGTGCTCTTATAGAAGATGGTCTCCAGAAAGCTTTCTCAGAACTTTCTTCACAACATCTAATACCATTGTGTTGCAGAACTTTCTACAGGAGCAACAATTTAGAGTTGCAAAGTCTCCAAGAAGGTGAGTCACAGCTTTTTGCAACTTATAGGTTTATCAGTAGACTGGAGGGTTAAGCCTACCATAGATGGATCAAAATTAAAGCGGCTTGCGTGGCCGCTCCCGCTCAACTAAAGTCTATCAAAGGTTGGAATTTTTTTTTCGATCAGAATGTCCCTGCTGTCAGAACACAATAGGGTTGGTTTACTAAAACTGGAGAGTGCCAAATTCTGGTGCAGCTCTGACTAGAAACCAATCAGCATCCATTTTTTTTGTCAAAGCTTAATCAATATGTTGATGCCCTTTACTCACAGTTCAGTCATGCAGGGAACGGGGCAGATGTTACATCAGCAGCTGTTCTTGGATTGTTGAGGACAACTCTTTGATTTACAAAGGTCCTGCGCATCACAAAACTGGGCAGAAGAAATTTTAAATGGGCTTAAGTATGCTGAAAATGAACATACATTAGATATGGGGGCTTCCAGTTGCGGAGTAGTAGGACTGGGAGGCGAGGGGAGCTGGAATTGAGCTTTTAGTATAGTGGATGAGGTAGTGGAAATTGTTGCATTATACTGTATTTGTCATTATTTTGGTTCAGGGATTTTGATTCTGCCCACCTCAGCAAAACCTGACTTTGTACTAAAAGAGAAAAGTTCACAGTACCAAGGCAGCTCTAATTATAAATGTAGCCCATAGGGCATTGCAATCCAAAATAACCTAACAAATGAAGGTGAACAGTTCAGTATTTGCAGTATCTCATTACACATTACATGTTTGTATGATGCAATTCCCGATCCCTTTTATGGAATGAGCACAATGAAATCTTAGTCATGTATTGACTTGATATTAAATGTTGCTGATAGCAATAGGGTGTTCCTTCTCCTATAAACTGGTAAAACCTTTATTTCATTTAATGTGTGATAAGCAAATCGGTACCTGTTTTTGTTTTCTGCAAGGTCTGTATGATTTCAAACCAGACCTGTGTCTATTCAGAGCAAAATAACTGGTTATCTGGATAGATGACATGGTAAGGAAGGAGCTTATAGTTTCTTTCATGTACTACCTCATCATCCCGTACAAAGTAAAGAAACAAGTTGGTGGATACTAACTTGTTTCTTTTACTTTGCACAACAAAGTACAAATTTGTTTTAACAAAGTGACCCTTCACTCTCTAAAATTGTGAATAAAATATTGCTGGTTTGAATGCAGCAAATGCAATGGGGACAGTTTTCTATGTTCTTTACACATGCAGTTCATTCCATCCACTTAAAAAAAATGTTGTTCTGCTTTCTGGCCATTCATATGACTCTTATAAAATGTAACAGTAAAACAAATGTTTGGTGCCTGCCTGGCGGGTGCGCGTGCTCTGTATACATTTTGCTGATGTCACCCTCTTGGTGCCAGGGTAGCGAGTCTTCAATACAGACAGGAGAAGACCTGTACATGGGTGTGATATCATTAATAGAGCTTTCAGCGGCAGCTCATATCTACTCCAAGAAGAATGCTAATTAGTGTCTGTCTGTAAATAAGGTGCCTCGCTTACTTACATTTCTGATGAAAGGATCTGTTAATATAGGAGGAAACATTTTTAACATATTCTGTTTACAGCTAGAAGGCAGAGTATTCCCTGTACAGAATAAACACGGTAGGTACACTATAAGAGAGGGTCCACATCCACCATATCTAGATATTTATTTCATGCTGTGTTACATGGTATTGATACCTGTAAACTGTCTCTACACGTATAAACATGGTATAGTAGATGGTCTAAGATTTCAGGCATGTTACAGGAATTGGTTAGAGACATGCTACAGGAATTGGTTAGAGACATGCTACAGGAATTGGTTAGAGACATGCTACAGGAATTGGTTAGAGACATGCTACAGGAATTGGTTAGAGACATGCTACAGGAATTGGTTAGAGACATGCTACAGGAATTGGTTAGAGACATGCTACAGGAATTGGTTAGAGACATGCTACAGGAATTGGTTAGAGACATGCTACAGGAATTGGTTAGAGACATGCTACAGGAATTGGTTAGAGACATGCTACAGGAATTGGTTAGAGACATGCTACAGGAATTGGTTAGAGACATGCTACAGGAATTGGTTAGAGACATGCTACAGGAATTGGTTAGAGACATGCTACAGGAATTGGTTAGAGACAGGAATTGGTTAGAGACATGCTACAGGAATTGGTTAGAGACATGCTACAGGAATTGGTTAGAGACCTGCTACAGGAAGTGGTTAGAGACCTGCTACAGGAAGTGGGTAGAGACCTGCTACAGGAAGTGGTTAGAGACCTGCTACAGGAAGTGGTTAGAGACCTGCTACAGGAAGTGGTTAGAGACCTGCTACAGGAAGTGGTTAGAGACCTGCTACAGGAAGTGGTTAGAGACCTGCTACAGGAAGTGGTTAGAGACCTGCTACAGGAAGTGGTTAGAGACCTGCTACAGGAAGTGGTTAGAGACCTGCTACAGGAAGTGGTTAGAGACCTGCTACAGGAAGTGGTTAGAGACCTGCTACAGGAAGTGGTTAGAGACCTGCTACAGGAAGTGGTTAGAGACCTGCTACAGGAAGTGGTTAGAGACCTGCTACAGGAATTGGTTAGAAACATCAGGCATGCTACATGAGTAGGGGACATACTTCAAGAGACAGTCAAAGACTGGGAATATGTTTCCACATTGCAGTACCTTTACATATCAGTGTTCCCACATTATTACTTCCTACAGCTCTCTAAAGTTACTGCCACCGCAATTGGTATTCCTGTCAGAAAGATTCATTATTAAAGTCCAGATTAAAAAAAAAAAAGCATAACAAGGATACGATAATGTACAGCACAAATAAAACAAGGAAAGAGGGAAATAAATATATCCAGTATAAATATATCCAGCTCTAAGTATGCATAGAAAATACTGATTTCTGGCTGGCTGAGCCTAAGGGATGTACCAGAAGCACCCAAGGTCTGGATGTGGGTCTTAGGTTGGATACCGGGGGGTTTAGGGAGCTGCAGAAGATGGCTTTGCTTTCACTTAGATAAAAACATTAATCATAGGAGATCACATGCAGCTCTTTCTTCTGTGTGGAAGCTAATTTCTCAAATATATGAAACTCTGTGCTTGGATTAATGTTTAATTTGTTTCCAAGCTATACAACTTTGAAATATTCTTATCATGACAACCATATCCACAGCAAATATTATACATTATATAATATATACAGTAAGTTGTAGACCACAGAACTGCCATATCTGTGTACTCTTAGAGCAGAACATTGGGAAATCACCCTAAAATGTTATATTAACAATGGTTGTTGTGTTTTGACAGTTACACTAGTGAACAGGATACTCAACACCAAATGGAAGTTTTTCCCTGCACTTAGTCTGACCACTGTTAATCATGAACTTCACTCAGCTATAAATGAAAATTCACATTTTGTTTCTGCTAGAGAGGTATAACAAAGGGTATTACTTACTTTATTCATGTAGCTGGTGCTTTAATCCTGACTAAAAAATACATTTCAGTGTCCCTAAATGTGTTAAAACCAATAATATGCTGAAATGGGAAAAGGATCTTTCCCTATCCATTTCTTGGGAACAATGAGATAAGGCCATAATTCTGAGTACTAAGGCATCATCCTGCGTTGAACATGGGGATAATAGCCAAAAGTTATTAAACAGATGGTACCTTACACCATATAAACTTTCCAAAATCTACCCATCGCTCTCTTCAACTTGCTGGCGATGCAATAAACAAACTGATTCCCTTCAACATATTTTATAGAGGTGCAAAAATCTTAGTAGTTTCTGGAAATCAGTTTCAACATTTATTGCTAACCACAATGGTAATTTTTCTTCCCCTTACTCCCGCAATGACCTTTCTAGGAATAAATCTGGATCTTTACTCTTTAGAGTATAGAACAGTAGTAGCAAATGTAATAATAGCAGCAAGGCTGACTATAACAAAACTATGGAAATCCAACAATGCACCGAACGTTTCTGATGTAATACGGTTTAATACACAAGCTCAATATGAGTTGATGTTGGCATATAAAAAATACAACACGGCCAAGTTTGAGAAACTATGGCAAATATGGACTAGTCATTCTAGAGCTTATACTAAACTCAAAAACATGAGCTGCCGTTCTTAACCACTTGCCCACGGCCTCATAGTATAAAGACGTCATGTTTTTAAAGATGGATATCTCGGAAACGGCAGCAGCTGCTGCCACAACCGAGATATCCATCTCTTTTGTGGGCGGTTCTGTTAATGATAACGGCGGTCCCCAGAGCTCTGCTGGGCGGAAGTGACGTCAAAACGTCAGTCCCGCCCAGCGTCTTAAAGAGACTTTTTTTATGTTGTTTGAAAAAATGACATTTTAAATTATTTTATTTTTTTTGCATTTAAGCCTAAATATGAGACCTGAGGTCTTTTTGACCCCAGATCTCATATTTAAGAGGACCTGTCATGCTTTTTTCTATTACAAGGGATGTTTACATTCCTTGTAATAGGAATAAAAGTGATAGATTTTTTAATTTTTATTTATTTCGGTGTATAAAATTATAAACTAATTTAAAATAAATAAGAAAACAAAAAAAAAATTAAAACGCCCCATCCCGACGAGCTCACGCACAGAAGCGAACGCATACGCGAGTAGCGCCCGCATATGAAAACGGTGTTCAAACCACACAAGTGAGGTATTGCCGCGATCGTTAGAGCGAGAGCAATAATTCTAGCCCTAGACCTCCTCTGTATCTCAAAAAATGCAACCTGTAGAATTTTTTAAACGTCGCCTATCGAGATTTTTAAGGGTAAAAGTTTCACGCCATGCCACGAGCAGGCGCAATTTTTAAGCGTGACATGTTGGGTATCATTTTACTCGGCGTAACATTATCTTTCACAATATATAAAAAAATTGGGCCAAATTAATTGTTGTCTTCATTTTTTTTATTCAAAAAAGTGAATTTTTTCCAAAAAAAGTGCGCTTGTAAGACCGCTGCGCAAATACGGTGTGACAAAAAGTATTGCAATGACTGCCATTTTATTCTCTAGGGTGTTAGAAAAAAATATATATAATATTTGGGGGGTTTAAGTAATTTTCTAGCAAAAAAAACAGTTTTAGTCTCGTAAACACCGAATCTGAAAAACAGGCTCGGTGGGCAAGTGGTTAAACCATATTTCAGTATTAATCCAAGAGTAACATCAAGGCTTCACAGTTTTCGTTTTCTAAGTTCTTGAATTGTCCATGATAATGTCATTATATTGGGTAGAGCCTGTTTACAGCTAGAACCCAATGGGGTAACAAGAATTTTACTATACTGTTTTTATGTTTGAATCATTTGTATGACTATTGTCTGATACTTTGATTGAGATTTGTATGTAAATGTTTTACTGCTATACCTGATGGTTATATACCAGAACCAGCTGCCTTTAATATTTTTGTTATTTGTTTGGAAATTTCAATAAAAATTATTTAATGCTAAAAAAAATCAAATCCAGTGAGGACGGAGCGGGGTTGGAGTTGGGCCGATTTGCACGATGTGTGTCTATAGATTAACAGAGCCTGACTCAGGGGGAAGCCCAAACATCTGCCCCCATAGCAAGTAGCTTGCTATAGGGGCAGACGCTGAAGAGGGGGAGGAAGACGGCACCAGCAGGGGATCCCAGAAGAGGAGGTTGGGGCTGCTCTGTGCAATACCACTGCACAAAGCAGGCAAGTATAAACCTCCTTTTTATTTTAGGTCAAAAAAAGAGAATTTAGAATCACTAATTGTTAGGTCAGTTACGGGTGGACTGGGGAAGAGTGAATACATTGGTTCTTATTTTTTCTGTGGTTGTCCATTCTGAAATGACTGTACTGCTTGCCTTTATTTAGCCCTTGGAGCAGTATTCCTTTTAACGGACATCAGAGATTGGGAACAAATTCTCCCACTGACACCAATTATGGGGCACTATTCCAATCACTGACACAATGATATAGAACTCTTCCTCCCACTGGGAGCAATGATGTAATTTGTTTTACTCCCACTGACCACCAAGCCTATGGCATTGTTTATTCCCCAATACCAAAGCATTTTCTGCTCCCACTGGCCACATTCCTGCCCCCCTAAAGTTTGAAGGGTGGTAAACTGGCCCTTTTGTTTAGAGCTTTGAGACCCCTGGCCTACATCATTGTGCAGCAATGGTAAAGAAATAAGCATTTTGAAATGGATTTAGGCTTTATGTTCTTTCTTGTTTAGTCATGGTGTTATGTTGAAATACATGTTCTTTATCGTACATCACGGGACACAGAGCGCATAGCCATTACACATGGGTTATAAGGGTACCTTCAGGTGATGGACACTGGTGTAATCAATTTCACAGGAAGTTTCCTCCCTATATAACCCCCTCCCACTGGGAGTGCTTCAGTTTTTTCGCCAGTGTCTCAGGTGTTTGGTCACGTCTAGCTGTCCTTCCGAGTTCTCGGGACCCAGGATAGCTAGCCGGATCCGTCCGAGGGGCTTCAGAGCCAAGGTGTACGGTACCCGGGCCCTACCGACGTGGGGTTTTGCCTATAATGCTCCTCCTTGGAGGGCTGGATCCTGGGCTCCAGTGCCTTGGTCTCTTACAAGGACTAAACGCTATTGATGCCAGGATGCTGTATAGGTCCAGGGGTGTGGGTTCCCTAAAACAGGACCCCGGTCCCTGAAGGTCCAGGACAATACCCACGGAGATGGGGGAAGATTGGGCCTCTTGCATTTGCAATACCCTGCAGCGTGGAGCAGGTAAGAGGGAACCTGCAGGACTTGGTTCGACAGCAGGTGTCCCCCTGGGGGTCTGGGTTGGCTAAATGGTATGCGCTGCATCAGCCACTATCACCACTATGTCTTTTTAGGCAGGATGGGATGAATTAATGTTTACCCAGATAACATGTAGATATATGTATGCTTTTAAAGATATGTATATGTATTCCCCCCAGATCTGCCTGTTAGCATGATACTGCAGCCCCACGTGCTGTAAGAAAGGAAACGCTGGCAAACTCCTGTTTCTTAGGAAGCCTAAGGGGACAGCTTCCTCTGTGTGTCACTACAATAGTATTAGTGTCTTGCCTGGTGTCTGTTGGGCTGCAGCGCTGCTCCATGCTCCTCCTCTGGCTTTCCTTTTCCTCCTCTATGTTGGTGTCAGCGTGGGCGTGGGGGGGGCGGGCCAGCGGCGTCAGGCCTCAGTGAAAAGCCCCCGACATCACTTCCTGGCTGGTCATTCCCTTCTGAGAGCAGAGGAAGCTGAGGAGACACAGAGCGCGCAGCTGAGTTGTTTCTGGCCATACAGTGACACCTAGTGGCGGTTTGTGGATCTTCGGGTCTGGACTTGGCTCCATACTGACCAAAAAATAAATAAAAAATGTTTTTTTCTTAAGGGACTCAGCCTTAGATCCAGCAGTATCTGAGTCGGTGCAACCTTGGGCTCTAGCTAACGGGCAGTGGTGTGGCAATACTCACAAGATTTCCTCGGTATTGCCGCCTCCTCTGGGTTATGGCAATTTAGTTATCTAAAATTTGTACCATAGCCTGTTCTAATTACTGGTTCACTTCTAGCTACAACAGTTAGGTGTTGGCTACAGGGGTGTCTCAAGGTTGTGCAATGGCTCCCAAGGGACCGGGATCAGTTAAGGCTGCAAAAGGTTCCAAAAAACAAAAGGGGTCTCCGTCGAGGTCAGAGGATTTGGGCCAGGCTCTAGCGGTCCCATCTTCACCAGATAGACCACCGACCAGCATTTTAGAGGAGCCATTGAGGGTGCTAGGGGCAGAGGCGGCCCCCAATCAACCCATTCCCGTTTATGTTACGGAAGAAATGCTAGCGACCACCCTGGGTGGGCTAGAGAAAAGGTTAACTGCCTTAATTGCCCGCTCCTTGCCAGGAGGCAAGCGGGCTAGATCCCCGTCACCTAGATTGGTGTCCTCGGATGCGGAGGTCCTCTCTTCGGAGGAATTAGACCCACAGGGGGATCAGGCGGATCTGAGTCCCGAAGGTTCGGACATTGAGGATTCCACTATTGATGAACTTTTCTCAGCTTCTCAAGCGGAGAGCCTGTGGATTCAGTCCCTGACAGATATGGTTCGCACTGCCTTTAAACTTCCAGTGTCAGAACAGTTAGCCCCCCGCGGTATCCTCTTTAGGTTCCTTAAAGGCACCGTTAAGTTGTGCGTCTTTTCCGGTTCACCCCCTCCTTGAGAGCGTGATATTTCAAGATTGGGCTCGGCCTGATAGGATCTTTATCCCTCCTAAAAGGTTCACTACACTCTATCCTATGGAAGAGGAATTTGCAAAGAAATGGGCGCTCCCTACCGTGGACGCAGCCATTTCCTGCGTGAATAAATCCCTGACCTGCCCGGTTGAAAATGTCCAGATGTTTAAAGATCCGGTCGACAAAAAGATGGAGACCCTACTGAAGGCTTCTTTTACCACAGTAGGTGTGGTGGTTCAGCCAGCAGTGGCAGCCATTGGGGTTTGTCAGGCTTTAAAGGATCAGACTAAACAAATATTGAGGGACATACCGGCTCAGTAAGCTCGTGAATTGGCCGACCTTCCAAGGGCTCTCTGCTTTGCAGTAGATGCTATTAAGGACTCCATTCAGCAGGCGTCCCGTTTATCTCTTCTGTTAGTTCATATGCGTCGCCTTTTATGGCTGAAGAACTGGTCAGCAGAGACACCCTGCATAAAGCTTTTCCCTTTCATGGAGGACGACTATTCGGTGAAGACCTAGATAAATATATCCAGAACATATCAAGCGGTAAAAGTTCTTTCTTACCTGTTAAGAAAAGACCGCGTGGGCCCGCGTTTAAGCAACAGGCCTTCGCAGGCTCAGCCCCTTCAACTTCCCGTCAGTATCGACGGCCTCCCGGGCGTTCAGCATTCAATAGCCGCCCACAAGGACAGGCCACTGGAGGTAAGAGGCCATGGTCTCGCAAGCCAATTAAGCCAGCCATCCAGTCGGATTCATGAAGGGGCGCCCCCACTCACTTGGGTGGGGGGAAGACTTCGGTTTTTTTTCCGAAACGTGGGAGACCAGAATCCCTGACTCCTGGGTGCGGTCCGCGGTAGCCACAGGCTACAGGCTAGAGTTTCGGGAAATCCCCTCTCCTCATTTTCAGAGGTCAAGTCTTCCAAGCGACCCATTAAAAAGGACCTCTCTTCTAAAGACATTGGATCGCCTCTTGCTCCAAGGAGTAATTATAGAGGTACCAGCCCAGGAATGGGGCCTGGGATTCTATTCCAACCTTTTCATAATACCAAAGCCCAACGGCGACGTCAGGCCTATCTTAGACCTCAAACGCCTAAACCACTTTCTAAAGATTCGTACCTTTCGCATGGAATCCATACGTTCGGTAGCGGCCACCCTACATCAGGGCGACTTTCTAGCATCTATAGACATAAAGGATGTGTATCTGCACATGCCGATCTGCCCGGCACATCACAAGTTTCTTCGTTTTACGATAGACCACCGTCATTACCAGTTTGTGGCCCTCCCTTTCGGGTTGGCAACAGCTCCGCGCGCATTCACAAAGGTTCTGGCCCCGGTTCTAGCCGGGCCTAAGGACAGAAGGCGTTGTGGTCCTGGCATACCTAGACGATCTCCTGGTTATCGACAGATCGGCTTCCAACCTGAATCATGCAGTAGCCCGCACAGTTCAGCACCTAGAAGAATTCAGGTGGATTTTGAACCAAGAGAAATCAGTGTTGCAACCCACAAAACAGTTGGAATATCTGGGCCTACGGCTGGATACAGACTGCCAGAAGATATTTTTACCTCAAACGAAGGTCAGGTCAATAGCTCAAACAGTTCGAGTTATCTTAGGCAAGAAGAGGCCGTCTATTCGCCTATGTATGCGACTACTGGGAAAGATGGTGGCCGCCTTCGAGCCAGTGCCCTACGCCCAGATCCATACCAGATCTCTCCAGGCAGCCATTCTCTCTGCATGGAACAAGTCCATTCAGGCATTAGATCGTCCGTTAGTTCTCTCCCCAGAGGTCCGGCGCAGCCTGTTCTGGTGGCTGGTCCCTCAAAATTTGTCAAAGGGGAAATCCTTTTGCCCCATCACGTGGAAGATAATAGCCACGGATGCCAGCCTGTCAGGTTGGGGGGCAGTTCTAGAGGGACAAACCCAGCAGGGACAGTGGTCGGAGGCAGAGAAGCTGCTTCCCATCAATATCCTAGAGATCAGAGCTGCTCGGCTGGCCCTGGTCGCCTGGACTCCTTGCCTTCAGGGCCTGCCATTAAGGATACAGTCTGACAATGCCACTGCGGTGGCATACATAAACCACCAGGGGGGCACGAGGAGTTTAGTGGCCCAAAGGGAGGTAAATCTAATTTTCTCGTGGGCCGAAGCCCATGTACCCTCCATCTCGGCGGTGTTCATCCCGGGGATAGACAATTTTCAAGCAGATTTTTTGAGTCGCCAACAGTTAGTTCCGGGGGAGTGGTCTCTTCACCCCCAGGTATTCCAAGAGATTTGCCAAAGATTCGGAGTTCCAGATGTGGACATTATGGCAACAAAATTCAACAAGAAGCTGAACAAATTCATATCCCGAGCCAGGGATCCCTCGGCCTACGGGACCGATGCGTTGGTATGCCCCTGGCACCAGTTTTCTCTCCTGTATGCGTTCCCTCCACTGCAGATGTTACCCCACCTTCTGCGAAGGATCAGGGTGGAGCACAGGCCTGTGATCCTGGTGGCCCCAGCCTGGCCCAGGAGGGCTTGGTATTCGCTCATCGTGAGGATGTTAGTAGGAACACCGTGGCCGCTCCCCTTGCGCCCAGATCTGCTATCTCAGGGGCCAATCTGCCACCCTGCTTCACAGCGGCTAAATTTGACGGCTTGGCGGCTGAATCCCTAATTCTTAAAGGCAGAGGCCTCTCGTCTCAAGTCATATCTACGTTGATTCATGCTAGCAAACCAGTTTCTAGAAATATTTATTACAGGGTCTGGAGGACTTATGTGGAGTGGTGCGAGTCTCAGAATTGGCATCCTCGAAAGTTTTCTATTGACAGGATCCTGCAATTCCTCTAGATTGGCGTTGGCAAGGGGTTGGCTCTTAGTACTCTAAAGAGGCAGGTGTCGGCTTTATCGATATGGTTTCAAAGACCCTTGGCCACCCATTCGCTTGTGAAAACCTTCTTGCAGGGGGTCTTGCATGTGAATCCCCCTATTAGAGCTCCCCTCTGCCCCTGGAATTTAAATCTGGTCTTGTCAGCTTTACAAAGACAGCCGTTTGAACCTCTGACAGAGATCCCTCTTGTGTTACTAACCCGAAAGTTGGCCTTCTTGGTGGCTATGGCTTCGGCCAGAAGGGTCTCCGAGCTGGCAGCCTTGTCATTATTCTGCATAAGGACAGAGTGGTTCTACGTCCTCAGCCTTCTTTCCTTCCTAAGGTCATATCCAGTTTCCACTTGAATCAGGACCTAGTCCTACCATCCTTCTTTCCTAGACCTGCTTCCAGGGAGGAAAGACTGCTTCATACTTTGGACGTGGTTCGAGCCATGAGGGTCTATCTCAGGGCTACAGAGAAGATTCGAAAAACAGATGTACTTTTTATTCTCCCGGATGGCCCCAAGAAGGGCCAGCCGGCGGCCAAGTCTTCATTGTCTAGGTGGATTAAGCAGCTGATTTTTCAGGCCTATGGTTTGAAGCACGTTCCACCTCCCTTATCAGTTAAGGGCCATTCTACGAGGGCCATGAGTGCCTCCTGGGCAGCACACCATCAGATCTCTATGGCGCAGGTTTGCAGGGCGGCAACCTGGTCTTCCGTACATACGTTTACTAAATTTTATAAGTTGGACGTCGCAAGGGGTGCGGATGCAGCATTTGGGCAGGCGGTCCTACGGGCTGCAGTATAGAATCCTCTGGCCCGGTACACGCCCCTTTCTTTTTTGGTGGAGCTACTTTACTTTCCTGATTATTTTTGGTTTGGCTATTCTTTGCCTTACGGTCTCCCTCCCTTCATGGAGCATTGCTTTGGGACATCCCATGTGTAATGGCTATGCTCTCTGTGTCCCGTGATGTACGATAAAGAAAAAAGGATTTTTAATAAACAGCTTACCTGTAAAATCCTCTTCTTGAAGTACATCACGGGACACAGAGCTCCCACCCCTCTTTTGGGGAACATTGTTTAACCTCAGAGAAATTGCTTGCTACAAAACTGAAGCACTCCCAGTGAGAGGGGGTTATATAGGGAGGAAACTTCCTGTGAAATTGATTACACCAGTGTCCATCACCTGAAGGTACCCTTATAACCCATGTGTAATGGCTATGCGCTCTGTGTCCCGTGATGTACTTCAAGAAAAGGATTTTACAGGTAAGCTGTTTATTAAAAATCCTTTTTTTCTAATGAAAATATGATTTTTATTAGGGTTGTCCCGATACCACTTTTTTAGGACCGAGTACAAGTACCGATACTTTTTTTCATTTACTCGCCGATACCGAATACCGATACTTTTTTTAAATGTCATGTGACAGTTTTCAAACCACAATACAGACTAAGGATATTTTCTTTAGAATTATGAAGAACTCTAACTCAAGACATTATAAAATAATTAAAATGAGTAAAAAAAAAATTTTTTCTTGTTACGCAGTAGTAAAAAACTCAAAGAATTTTCACAGAACATGTTTATAAATACAAAAAAAGTATTCTATTTAGGTATCGGGAGCATTTGCGCGAGTACAAGTACTCCCGCAAATACTCGGTATCGGTCCCGATACCGATACTAGTATCGGTATCTGGACAACCCTAATTTTTATAAATAGATGTGAGATTAAACTGTCATTTGTTTTTTTATCTTTAAAATTTTTTTTTTTTTTTTTTTAACACCACAGTTTTTGAGGGAGTGATTCTTATTTTCAGTTTAAGAATGCAGGAGCAGAAACTTTCCTTCGGGCCCATTTACAACTATGTGTGCTTGTAGCAGCATATAGTAACAAACAAGTGTAAGGGATGGATGAGCCTTAATATGGTCATTTTAAAAACAAACTGAACTGCAGCACATGGATGGGTGCTAGCCATATAGCATCAAATGGGTTTTCAACTTGACATGCATCGACATGCCTTAAAGTGATTGTAAAGTCCTGTTTGTTTGTTTTTCTATAAAAAAAAGAAACGTCTTATACTTATCTGCTCAGTGTAGTGGTTTTGCACAGAGCAGCCCGAAAACTCCTCTTCTCTGGTCCCTCTTCTGTGCTCCTGGCCCCTCCCTCCTGTTAAGTGCCCCCACAGCAGGCAGCTTGCTATGGCGGCAGCCAAGCCACAGGTCCCTGTGCCAATTTAGAGACACAGCTTTGGTTTGGCCCCACCCCCTCTCTCTCCTGAGTGGATTACTGACTTTGACAGCAACGGGAGCCAATGGTGCCGCTGCTGTGTCTCAGCCAATCAGGAGGGAGAGTCCCGGACAGCTGTGACACTTGTGGACATCATGGGACAGAGATGGGGATCCGGTAAGCATTAGGGGGCTGCTGCACACAAAATGCTTTTTATCTTAATGCATAAAATGCATTAAGATAAAAAAGAAAACCTTCTGACTTACAACCACTTTACGTCATCACACATTACCCATGCAATACTGCAACATTGACAGAGACACGCTATACGGAGCACAAGCAGATGGGAGATGGCTCAGAGGAGACGCCACTTCCTTTATAATCATCGCGCTTTATTGCCCTCTTAATTGTAAGTGCAATCTTTTATTTCAATAAACCCGCTTTTATTACGGTAATACACTATGGGGTCTCCTTTCTTTATTTTATGAGATTCTGATTCGGTTTTACACCCATTGGAACAAGGTTACTTTGGATTGGTCCTTTCAGCACACCCATCTGGAGCTAGTCTGCCCGGGAAGACTTTAAACACCCCCTCGCTTGTTATGATCACTGTCACGGTGGTCATACATTTGTGGTAAGGAGACTACAACACACGAGTTGGTGTTCTTTTTGGTGGTGGAACTTCGTTCATTTTTGTCACAGATCATCGTTTATGAACTTTGTATATACAAATGTATATACATGATTTATAATCTTCATAGACATTCTTCAATTATTTTTGTGGATTATTAATTTTGGACTTTTTTCACTTCTTTGCATGAATTCAATTTTGTCACGTGTATGCTGATTTATCATTTTATGCACAGCGCTGTACCTTGGTTTTATATTTTGTTCTTACTTTGGGTATCTCAGAGTATTGGTACTAGCAGCTTTTTTCACACATATGTGTGGTCTTTATATTCGTTTTTTTCTGTTTATTGTTAGCGCAGTGTTTTTTCTCCTTTTGGAGGGAATTTTCTTGTTTTATTTCTTACAACCACTTTAAACTGGACAAGTCCAACTAGGCCTTTAACCACTTAAGGACCGCCTCCTGCACATTTACGTCGGCAGAATGGCACGGCTGGGCACATGCACGTACAGGTACATCCTGTGCTAGAGCCCAGCCGCGACCCGGTCCGAAGCTCTGTGACTGGGACCGCGGGACTCGCGATCGGTCCCTGGAGCTGAAGAACGGGGAGAGCCATGTGTAAACACGGCTTCCCGGTTCTTCACTGTGGCGGTGGCATCGATCGTGTGATCCCTTTTGTAGCGATACACAATCGATGACGTCACACCTACAGCCACACTCCCCTACAGTTGTAAACTCACAGGTCACACGTAACCCCTTCAGCACCCCCTTGTGGTTAACTCCCAAACTGCAATTGTCATTTTCACAATAAACAATGCAATTTAAAAATGACAATGGTCCCAAAGATGTGTCAAAATTGTCCGAAGTGTCCGCCATAATGTCGCAGTCACGAAATTGTTTGGGAGCCACATCGCACGACTGCGCAATTGTCTGTTAAAGCGACGCAGTGCCAAATCGCAAAACCTGGCCGGGTCCTTTAGCTGCCTAAAGGTCCGGGTCTTAAGTGGTTAAAGGGGTTTTAAAGGTAAAAAATATTTTTCCTAAATACCTTGCCTTACCTTAGTGCAGTCCTCCTTCACTTACCTCATCCTTCGATTTTGCTTTTAAATGTCCTTATTTCTTCTGAGGAATCCTCACTTCCTGTTCTTCTGTCTGTAACTACACACAGTAATGCAAGGCTTTCTCCCTGGTGTGGAGTGTCGTGCTCGCCCCCTCCCTTGGACTACAGGAGAGTCAGGATGCCCAGTAACACACAGCTTCTTTCTCTATCTGCAACGTAGAGAGCATCCTGACTCTCCTGCAGTCCAAGGGAGGGGGCGAGCACGACACTCCACACCAGGGAGAAAGCCTTGCATTACTGTGTGGAGTTACAGACAGAAGAACAGGAAGTGAGGATTTCTCCGAAGAAATTAGGACATTTAAAAGCAAAATCGAAGGATGAGGTAAGTGAAGGAGGACTGCACTTAGGTAAAGAAAGCTATTTAGGATTTTTTATTTTTATTTTACCTTTACAACCCCTTTAAGAAATCCTTTGCATACAGAACAAACCACAAAGTTGCAACAGAAATGTAAGCAGTCATATAGATGTTCAGTCAATGTACGTACATTTCAAAGTGCTTGGGTCCCAGAGGGGATGGCTGTCATTTACTTTCTTGCACCAAGCTGGTATTTGCATACGTGAGTGTCTATAACTTTCTATCTTAATAATTGTCTCTATTACCATAATATACTTGTGTGCTTTTCCTCTTGTAAACTGGAGCACCCCATCTGATTATCACATTGAGCAGCCAGATACTTTCATTTTAACACCTTTTATTTGCCCTCTTCCGCACAGCACCCTAAATTGGTTCTAATCCCTACGTAGACCTAGGCCCGGATTCACGTAGCATTTACGCAACGTATCTCGATATACGCCACGTAAGTGTAAATATGCACCTTCGTATCTATACGCCATAGAACTAAGGTACGCCAAAATACTGACTTCATCCGACCGACGTAACTTGCCTACGCCGGCGTAGAGTGGGTGCATATTTACGCTGGACGCATTTGGTACTCCCATTGATTTGTGATGTAAATATGCAAATGAGGGAGATACGCCAATTCACGAACGTACTTGTGCCCGGCGCATGTTTTAAGCGATTTGTGAAAAGGGTTACGTCCGGCGTAAAGTTATTCCTCATATAGGAGGCGCAACTCATGCAAAGGTATGAACCAGGGAACAGTCGTCGTATTTTACGTCATTTACGTAGTACTACGTGAATAGGACTGGGCGTAGGTTACGTTCACGTCGTAGGCAGTGATTCGACGTATCTTAGGCAGTTATTTCAACTTGGTTGTACGCATGCGCACGGGGATATGTCCAAGTTACGACGCATGCGCCGTTCGTTTTAAGTACTTGGATGATGCTAAGCCCATCATTTGCATGGGGTCACACTTCATTACCATGCACCACGCGCACTTCCACCTACTTTGACTTACGTCGACGAATATATGCTACGCCGGCGCAACGTTGGGCGCATTTTCTTTGTGAATTTAATACTTGCCTCTCAACGTTGCGCCGGCGTAGTGTAACGAAGATACGCTACGGCGGCATAAAGGTGCGCCGATGGCTGTGAATACGGGCCCTATACTTTATCTCTACCTTTTATATGTAATATCCTTTTTCCACTGTCATTGATATATACAGTCTTTACAGATAATATTTTTTGAGCTCTGCACCATAGGTTCTTACTGCACATTGCCTACTATAATAGCATTTACGTTTCCAGAGCTAAAATTGTACAGACATTGAAAAAACTATACTTAAAAAAGAGAGATGCTTTAAAACATCTTATAAAAGCTTTTTACCCTACAGATTGTCTTGATTTTCACCACCACCACAGGACACCACAAGTGCATACAACTGAATCCCTTATTACTTTATATATGCTAAGTAAATGCAAATATCAGAGGAATAATATTGTAACGGTGAAGAATAACATAACACTAATTTCTTGGTCTAGGACAAAACAGCTGTTCTGATAAAACAGTTATTTTCCCATTTGTGTTGAACTTTATTGTAGATATGTGTATTTCTCTGTGCATTTGGGACCGACAATGCAGTTTCAGAGCCTTAATGCTTAGAAAATGGCTCACACTGTACTGGAAGCACGGGCAAAAGAGAGTTCTCCCACTACAGAGGGAACTGAAGGATTATGTTTTGTCTGGAGATAATGCTCCACAACCTCCAATGAATCCTCTCTATGTAACTTCCACACTGCCAGGGAACCAGGAGAGACTTGCTGTGTAATGATAATCTCCTTAGAATGAGATTTTTTTTTTGTTGTGCTTTATTAATTCAGGGCCTGATGGGGGATATTAGCAGCTCTTGAAATTGGAAAGGCCGGGAGCATTGCAATTTGCTGAATCCCAAAATGTTTCAAATGAGCAGATAAACAGCAGCAATAATTGGCCTTTATTAAATCAAGGAGTCGTTCATTACAAGTATCCCAGCTGTACCAGAGAGATGGGCAAGGAGGGGTAGCTGAGCCTGTGCACTGTAAGAGAAATTCTTGTGTGAACCAGAACCTCATTTTAAGGGTCCTATTTAGTGAATTTCATCACCTTTATGTATGCACTTTTTCTGTTTTCTCCAATTTATATAAATTTAATTTGCAAAGTTGTCCAAGTAGAAAAAAGTGAAAAACTGGGAAAGAACAATTACATTTAATAACAACCACCTTAAAAATCCTTTCCATACCAAAAAAATAAATATAAAACCATACTGGGCACATAATGTAGGCAGGAAAAAACTCAATAGCAATAGAGCGTGATGTAGTCCCAGGGGAAACCCATTAAGTCTCTATAGCAGTGGTTCTCAACCTTCTAGTGCCGTGACCCCTTGATAAAATTTCCCAAGTTGTGGGGACCCCTGACAGTAAAATTATTTTCGTAGTATGGGTTGTCAGCACCCAAGTAATTTGCGCCCCTAACCCATGGACATTTAGTGCTCCCTGAGTCCCTTCCACTCGTACAGTATCAAAACCCCTTATAGTACATTTTAGGATGTACCACCCTTTCTCTTGGTTCTCCGTTCTTTCTTTTTTATCTCTCTCTATCCTAATTCCTTGTCCCCCACCCCTACCCATTCCTAACTTTCTTTCCTTTCTCTCCCTTTTTCTTTGTTCCTCCCCCTTTTATCACCTCCCTTCCTGGGAGAACAGTGCAGGCTTCAGGAACAGCCCAGGATTTGGTGACCCCTGGAAAATCATAATTTGACCCCCGAGGGGGTCCCGACCCCCAGGTTGAGAACCACTGCTCTATAGGATGGGAGTAAAAGCTCAATTGTAGAGGGACCACAATGGCTGAAGCTGTTCCAGCACAGTATTGGTTGTTCTCTGTGCATTAAAACAAATAAAAACGCCCCGAATGCCGCATTTGGCGCCCTTGGTTTGCGGGCGGGAGTAGGAGTCGGTTTGCTGGAGGTCTTTGTGCCCCCCTTCCTGCCCCAGGTGTAGACCATGGGCCCACATGTTTCAAAAACCTCTGGGGGCGGTCTCTGGGCCCATCTTCGGATGGCGGGGCCGTCCGCAGATGAACCTCAATGCTATATGTGTTGCCTACACCCTCATGACTGGTCGTCATTGCATCACCCGCTAAGAACTTATATTCTTCCCCGATACAGTGCAGATTACGAGCCCCCTGTTTGGTGCTCGCTGATATAGCATTGTTTGTTTGTTTATGTTTTTATCTGTTTAACGGTCCCTTCGGGATACTGGTGCTTATGTGACCCTGCGTGGTCTAAGTTGGCCTCTTCCCTACATCATTGCTGTTGGACATGTCTTGTATATGTTGTATGTAAAAATGGCAATAAACTTGATTATACAAAAAAAAAAAGCAGAAGGTGCCACCATCAAAGTCTATGCATTTATTCAAAGCAATTATAAAAAAAGAGGGTTTAAAATGCACTCGCAAAAGCAAGAGGAAACCGGCATATCATTAGTCTTTAATTGCTTGCGAAGCTCGATGAGGAGGCGGCCAGAGTAGCGCAAGAAAGCAGTTGTGTAGGACAAGCGGAATGTGGCTGAGTGGTGTAGAAGCTCAACGTGTCAGAGGTAGAATCCACAAGCAGGAGCTGCAACGCAAGCCTGGCACCGGTCCATAGTGACATCTATAGGAAATGGGTAGTAACATGTTTATTAAAAGATTTCTATCTCCTAAACCGCTCCTCAGCCACATTCCGCTTTTCATACACAGGTGCCTACGGGCGCTACTCTGTCAATCTCCCGGGCCGCCTCCCCATATTTCTTACTTTATATAATCCTCCTTGTCTCCTAAGGATATCTGCTTCTATTTGTGTGTTTAAAAAAAAAATCTGTATATACCATATTTCTGAGCGCCTATCAGCACTGACGTGACCCGCTGCCTCTCTCCTCTCCCTGTCTGACAGATGCAACAGGGGGGGCCTAAAATTCCCCCGCTGACGTCAGTCTAGAGGGGAAGAAGAAAAAGGCGATGGGTCACGTGAGCGCTCAGAAATAAGGTATGTATGATTTTTTTTTTATTAAAACACACGCACAGGAGCACATATCCATAGAAGACCAGGAGGATTATATAAAGTAAGAAATGTTATTTCAGCAGCAGGAGGGGGGCGGGCCCTGACACAGGAGCCGACAGCCAGGGAGGGGAGGGGGGACAGGAGAGCTGCGGATGACGGAGGCATGTAAACTGACCATGGTGTCAGGGCTTAGCAGCCATAATATACTGTGGTCAGTTTACAGGGGGAGGGCAGAAACTTTTTTTAGGTTAATAGACACTTTAAGGACTGATGATATGCCTGTTTCCTCTTTGTGAGTGTTATTTAACTCTTTATTATAATTTATTTTAATAACTGTATACTCTTAGCTAGCGTAAAAATGCTTTTTGTTTTTTACATAATATAGGCACCCTTCAAAGCCAGAACAATTTTCACTCACTAATTAGGCCAATCAATCCTCCACATTGGGGATACTGGAATTGCTGTCCATGGCTGGCCATCGGCTGAGGTTCCCAGAGCCAGAAACTTCAGCTCTGACACAGGTATTCAGGTGACTGTCAGAATGATGAAGTTACAGTGCAGAAAATAAGTATTTGAACACCCTGCTATTTTGCAAGTTCTCCCACTTGGAAATCATGGAGGGGTCTGAAATTGTTATCGTAGGTGCATGTCCACTATGAGAGACATAATCAAAAAAAAATATTCCATAAATCACAATTTATGAATTTTTAACAATTTATTTGTATGATACAGCTGCAAAGAAGTATTTGAACACCTGTCTATCAGCTAGAATTCTGACCCTCAAAGACCTGTTAGTCTGCCTTTAAAATGTCCACCTCCACTCTATTTATTATCCTAAATTAGATGCACCTGTTTGAGGTCATTAGCTGCATAAAGACACCTGTCCACCCCATACAATCAGTAAGAATCCAACTACTAACATGGCCAAGACCAAAGAGCTGTCCAAAGACACTAGAGACAAAATTGTACACCTCCACAAGGCTGGAAAGGGCTACGGGGAAATTGCCAAGCAGCTTGGTGAAAAAAGGTCCACTGTTGGAGCAATCATTAGAAAATGGAAGAAGCTAAACATGACTGTCAATCTCCCTCGGACTGGGGTTCCATGCAAAATCTCACCTCGTGGGGTCTCAATGATCCTAAGAAAGGTGAGAAATCAGCCCAGGACTACACGGGAGGAGCTGGTCAATGACCTGAAAAGAGCTGGGACCACCGTTTCCAAGGTTACTGTTGGTAATAAACTAAGACGTCATGGTTTGAAATCATGCATGGCACGGAAGGTTCCCCTGCTTAAACCAGCACATGTCAAGGCCCGTCTTAAGTTTGCCAATGACCATTTGGATGATCCAGAGGAGTCATGGGAGAAAGTCATGTGGTCAGATGAGACCAAAATAGAACTTTTTGGTCATAATTCCACTAACCGTGTTTGGAGGAAGAAGAATGATGAGTACCATCCCAAGAACACCATCCCTACTGTGAAGCATGGGGGTGGTAGCATCATGCTTTGGGGGTGTTTTTCTGCACATGGGACAGGGCAACTGCACTGTATTAAGGAGAGGATGACCGGGGCCATGTATTGCGAGATTTTGGGCAACAACCTCCTTCCCTCAGTTAGAGCTTTGAAGATGGGTCGAGGCTGGGTCTTCCAACATAATGACCCGAAGCACACAGCCAGGATAACCAAGGAGTGGCTATGTAAGAAGCATATCAAGGTTCTGGCGTGGCCTAGCCAGTCTCCAGACCTAAACCCAATAGAGATTCTTTGGAGGGAGCTCAAACTCCGTGTTTCTCAGCGACAGCCCAGAAACCTGACTGATCTAGAGAAGATCTGTGTGGAGGAGTGGGCCAAAATCCCTCCTCCAGTGTGTGCAAACCTGGTGAAAAACTACAAGAAACGTTTGACCTCTGTAATTGCAAACAAAGGCTACTGTACCAAATATTAACATTGATTTTCTCAGGTGTTCAAATACTTATTTGCAGCTGTATCATACAAATAAATAGTTAAAAAAATCATACATTGTGATTTCTGGAAGAAAAATTTTGATTATGTCTCTCACAGTGGACATGCACCTACGATGACAATTTCAGACCCCTCCATGATTTCCAAGTGGGAGAACTTGCAAAATAGCAAGGTGTTCAAATACTTATTTTCCGCACTGTAAATGCCGCACATTAAAGAGTATAGTGTGTAGGTGGGAAATGTTTCTGGGCTTTAACTTCTTCAGCTTACTCGTGAAAGCACCTATCGAGTCAAAGATTTCAAATAATTGACTTGTTAGCCCAATACCCATGAGCAGTACTTTTGGCATTAGTTCCTAACCAGTTACCAGTTATCCTTGTAAAGTTCATTAGGTAAGTGATTTAAGTAATAAAACACAACAGAAAGACACAAAGGGCCAGATTCTCAAAGGAGAAATTCCCGCCGGCGTATCATTGTTTACTATTCTGAAAACAAGATACGCCGGTTTTAAGCTTGGATCCGACTGATGTAAGTCATTTACACCGTCGGATCCTAAATGCAATACTACGCCGGCCACTAGGTGGCGTATACGTCGATTTCACCGCCGAATATGCAAATGAGCCGATACGCCGATTCTCGAACGATTTTGCGCCGCAGCGACGTAGTTTACGTAGGTTGCGTACGCGTAAGGTTACCCCTGCTATATGAGGGGTAACCTTACGTCAGTCCGCCGTATGCCATGTTAAGTATTGCCGTCGGGTTAGCGTCGGCTTTTTACGTCGTTTACATCGTTTACGTAACGCGTCGTGAATAGGGACATGCGTTAATTACGTTCACGTCACAACCTATGTATTTGCGGCGTATTACGGAGCATGCGCAGTGGCCTACGTTTAAGGCATGCGCAGTTCGTTTGGCACGGGGGCACGCTTAATTTAAATACAGCACGCCCCCTTCTTCACTATTTGAATTACGCGGCCTTACGACGCCACATTTACACTACGCCGGCGAAAAATTACGGAGCAAGTGCTTCGAGAATACGCCACTTGCTCCAGTAATTTGCATAGGCGTAGCGTAAATGCGATACGATACGCTACGGCGCCAGATACGCAATTTTTTAAGAATCTGGCCCAAAGAGAACAGACATGTACGGTATATTACAAGCATTATTCAAAAGAATCTATACAAAAAATGCTCAGAATGGCACTATAAGGCTCCATGCACACTGGAATAAAAAACGTTGCTTCTACAGGAGTTTTGTGTTTTGCCTGTAGAAGCAACTCAATGTTATCCTTTGTGTCCATACACATTAGGACGTTTACACGCATTTTTTTAAGAACAACTTTTAGAGGCAGGAAAAAAAACCTTCTCATTCGCGTTTCTGATTGGAGCTCACCTGCAGAAAAAACGTAAAACTCTCCTAAACTCCTCTAAACTTTGTACAAAAAATGCTCTATATGGACGTTTTTTACTCCAAAAAGCACAGACGGTTTTTTAAAGCCCAGTGTGCATGGAGCCTTAAGTTGCATTATATAAAGGAACACTTTTACTTTTAACATGTGCATGTATATTTAGTTTTATCTTGGTCTATATAATCTTTATAGGACTATAATTAAAACCCTTTTGTCTCTCTTGCAGATTTTCTGGTGATTCTGAAAAAGGTGTGGGGGAAAAACGCGCCGTGTCTTGTGCTGGTACCTGTAATAGACCTGCCCAGTTCTGAACTCCTAAACATGTCTTTCTGGCTCAGTTGTTGATCCCATGGAAAGGAACATTGAAATCTGGACTAAAAGACCAAAAAAAAAAAAAAAAACATAATTTGTGCCCTTTGGTCTAATCCCAGCGAGTGTTACAAAGTCTTATTTTAAACAATGAAAAGGGTTAACAACATTACAAAATGTGTTGTCTTTGGAAGCTATAGCTTATTTGAACTTTTTTATTCATATTAAACCTGAAATATTTTCTATTAAACCACAAGCAACACAAAGATTGTATTATTTTTAATTGTACTTTTTAATCTGGTCTGTAGATGATGAAAGCAATGGATGAACAAACTGGATTGGGATGTGACCTGGATAGTTTATGATATGACCACATCTTGATTGTTGTAATTGACAGATTTTGAACATGTCACAGCCGGTACTGACTAGTTTCAAAATCAGACTTCAGCTTAAAGCTGATCTCCAGACAGATATAAAAGATAAAAATGAATTCAGTTCTGTATTAATATATTGGCATAATTAGTATTATTATTTATTATTATTTAATTAAACTAGGGAGAATTGGCATAAGGAGCCAGTCAGTTGTACTTCAGTGCAAGAAACAAGCTGAAGGGAGAACAATGCAAAGTAAAGGAGAGATCAGCTCATCAGTCTGCCACTTCTCCTTTCAATGTCGTATGGTGGGGAGGAGAGCTACAGCAGAGCAAAAAATCAGGTCTTCTTCCCTGCCAGATAGTTGTGTAAATTTCAGAATTAAATGGACAGAATTACTAATATTTTAGCAGGTAAAACATCTCTCCTATCTGTATTTCAGCATTGAAAAAATGTACAGCCCAGTGTTGGTATCGGTGTGATGGGTGGAGGTAAAAATGCATGATTTAAAAAAGAAAAATCACTGAATAGTAGTATATGTAGTACATTTTGATTATCACTGATGCCAACATATTTCATAAGGCTGTACAGTCAGGACTTTTATATAGAGAAACACCAAGAATCATAAAATAAAAAAAAATATGTAATGTAAAAGGGCATTTTGCAGGTGATATTGTGCTAAAAATAGCGCCTGCAAACCGACCTGAAACAGCGGGTTGCTGTTTCTCCAGTGTGAAAGTTCGAGGGCTTTCACACTGGAGCGACAAAAAAAAGTTCTGCTAGCCGCATCTTTGGACCGGTGAATGGGACATCGCGGCTATACCGCCGACAATGCGCCTCTGCAGAGGTGCATTGCGAGTGGTTTCCACCTGCACTGGAGTCCTCTTCCACTCCATGACGACATCACAGAGCTGGTGGATGTTAGAGACCTTACGCTCCTCCACCTTTTGTTTTAGGATGCCCCACAGATGCTCAATAGTGTTTAGGTCTGGAGACACGCTTGGCCAGTTCATCACCTTTACCCTCAGCTTCTTTAGCAAGGCAGTGGTCGTCTTGGAGGTGTGTTTGGGGTTGTTATCATGTTGGAGTACTACCCTGTGGCCCAATCTCTGAAGGAAGGGATCATGATCTGCTTTAGTATGTCTCAGTACTTGTTGGTGTTCATGGTTCCCTCAATGAACTGTAGCTCCCCAGTGCCGGCAGCATTTATGCAGCCCCAGACCATGACACTCCCACCACAATGCTTGATTGTAGGCAAGACACACACGCTTGACACCATCTGAACCAAATAAGTTCATCTTGGTCTCATCAAACCACAGGACATGGTTCCAGTATTCCGTGTCCTTAGTCTACTTGTCTTCAGCAAACTGTTTGCAGGCTTTTTTGTGCATCATCTTTAGAAGAGGCTTCCTTCTGGGAAGACAGCCATGCAGATTAATTTGATGCAGTGTGCAGGGCATGGTCTGAACACTGACAGGCTGACCGCTCCCACCCCTTCAACCTCTGCAGCAATGCTGGCCGCACTCATACTTCTATTTCCCAAAGACAACCTCTGGATATGACGCTGAGCATGTGCAGTCAACTTACTTGGTTGACCATGGCGAGGCCTGTTCTGAGTGGAAGTGGGGGTAGCGCTACCTTATTAAATACCTAAAAGTTAATAATGAAAATGTGTGAATATGTAATTTACATTCAAAATTGGTGCAACGTATACCTAAAATCAGTGTGCCATTCTGCAATTAGTGCAAAAAAAAACAAATGATGAAAAAATGTATGGATAAATAATAGAATAAAATTGAATATAAATATATAAATAAAAAATATTAAATGTACAAAGTGCTCAAGTGTTAATTAATGTGTTGAATATAAATATACAGTGGGTGAATTGCTAAAAGTCCTTAAAGTGCTTTATGCTGGGTGAACTTCTGTTTCTGTATTCCACACAGTGACCACCTCAAACTGTGCCCTGCATTAACCGGATCCCTTACCCCCTCCAGTGTGTGCCACTGTGCAGCACTCTGGCAATAGTCCGTCCTGCTAAATTCCTAGTGGTGCTTCCAGTAATTACCCCATATGTAGGCGAGAAGGATCCCAGAATAGTGTGATACCGTATTTAAAATTGTACTCACATTTGGGCAATCAAACAAAGCATTTCATGCTGACATGCATTCCAAACGGAAGTGTTGTGACGTTCTGTCAAAACACTCGACCGGTTTCGTCGACCTGACGTCTTCTGGAGCGTGCAGAACTTCACTATCACTTCCTATTTTTTACAAAAACACACACATAGCGTCCTGTTAGCCTTATGGCGGCCGTATTTGATGTGATATTGAGGACCGAAGTCCAATTAGTCCAGTGCATATGAGCGGTGGCCATTTTTGGTATGATTTTGTCTGAAGATTTGTACAGTCTCCGCCGCCATTTTGTGTGAGATATTGGAGACTGTAGTCTGGATCTACAAGTCACAGAATGGTATTAATCCCACATGACGCTATGTATTTCACAAAAAAACTTTAAAACCTGATTGCGTTTTAGACATCTACTAATTAAAAACATATTATGAGTGTCTTTCTACCAAAAAGGAATAAAAATTAACATATTCCTTCCACTATACAAATATATCAATATAAATTGCATTAATATAAGGTCATTATATTCATATTTGAAAACTTCCCAGCGCTATACTGATATACCACTTATGCCCCTTTGTCACATTTCTCTGTGATATATTAACATCAGTATGATATCCTCCCGATTTACACTCAAAATATGTTTTTAATTACTTTGGAGTGACACAGATATGAATGGTACCCATTGGAAATCATGGGGTACAAATTGTCGTGCAGTCCCAAGTCGCACAAGTGTTAAAGGGGGTCCAAGCCTGGAGCACCTTGAAAAACATTTGAGCAAAAATGGCTTTTTAATGTCTCTATTGACAAGTTCTCTTATCCAAAGATATGCTCAGAGGTTAATTGGCCCTAGTAGGTGTGTCTATGAATGTAAGAGACATTCGATTTTAAGCTCCTTATGGGCAGGAACTGATTTACATAGTTGGTGAGGTTGAAAACAGTCACTAGTCTATCCAGTTTAACCTATGGTGTGCTAGAGTCACCAGTACGGTATTTGTACATCGATATCATATCTCCTCTCAAGCATCTTCTCTCCAGAGATTATAAGTTCAATGGTTGAAGTCTTTCCTCATAACTGAGATCCTTTTGTCCCTTTTATTAGCTTTGTTGCTCTTCTCTGGACTCGCTCCAGTGCCAGCACATCCTTCTTAAGGGCTGGTTCCTGGAACTGGATGGCATACTCAAGATGCGGCCAGACCAGAGTCTTGTAGAGTAGGGGAATTATCGTTTTATCTCTAGAGCGAATCCCCTTTTTAATGCATGCCATTATTCTGTTGGCCCTGCTTGCAGCAACCCAGAATTGCATGCTATTGCTGAGCCTGTCATCTACTAGGACCTCCAGGTCCTTTTCTATCCTAGATTCCCCCAGAGGTTCTCCCCCTAGCGAGTAACTTGTGTCTGTATTTTTTGCACCCAAATGCATTACTTTACATTTTTCAACATTAAACCTCATCTGCCATGTAGTTACCCACCCCATTTTTTGATGTGATGATTTTCTAACGTGAATGTACAATGTACTATATACAGTATGTAATATGCTGCGTAAATTGTCTGTGCTATATAAATAACTGCAATAATAATTATTACACTTAGGCCCCTTTCACATTTATACGACTTCAAAGTCGCGCGATTTTACCGCAATTTCGCCACCACGATTTTACTGCGATTCGCGCCCGCAATTTCAATGACTGCCTGTGTAAGTGGCATCAAAATCGGACCAAAGTAGTGCAGGGACTACTTTGAAGTCGGCACTACTTAAAATCGTGCCAGTATGAATGGTAGTTATTGAAAATAATGGAGAATGACTGTGTGAAAGGGGACTTATAGAGTTTGACTGGTAATATGGCTGCATGTCCCCTATTGACCACAAGAGGGCAGCAGTAGCAGCTATGTGTAGGAGAAATCGTCAGCACTGTATTTGAATGTACACACTTCTATTTAAAAACATGATACTGTATACCATTGCTTTCACCAACCAGTATGACTACTTTCTGAACATACATGGCACATTTGAGATCTAAAAGAATTATGTGGATGATTTGACACCTTTAAAAACAAGTGAGCAATTGCAGCTCCCAGAAATCTATGCTGACATTTTCCTTATTTCAGAAAGTTAGGTATTTAATCGCAGTACATCTATTCTGAAATTGCAGGAGTTATTCCTAAATCAGGATTTAAATTGAGTTATTTCTTCAAAACCCAGTAAAGCCCTACAGCAGGGCCTCTATGTAGGAGTCCACATTTATTTTTAGATCAAAGAAACCAGAACAATGGTTGTGATTTGAAGATGCAATGTTCCCACAAATGTCCTAATAAAATGATGCAAGTGTGGGAGGAGATGCAAAGTTTAATATTTAGAAATGTTTTTGTAAGACGTAATTGAGTGACTAACAAATTGCTTCACCTTCTAGGATATGGGCACTTATAAATCACCCACTGTACTCAGAGGGCAACCTGGGGCTCTCCAACTGTTAAAGAACTACAAGTCCCATCATGCCTCTGGGAGTAATTGTAACTGGTAGCCTTACAATGCCTCATGGGAAATGTAGTTTCACAATGGCTGGAGGGCCCCAGGTTGCCTACCCCATTCAAATCACGCTTGGATACTCAACTCATTACACTGGGGTCACCACTGTCAGCTGCATGGAATGGTCAATGGGGAACTCGATGAAGCCAGCAATCCGAAGAAAGGGGGAGACATTCATGGGGAATACAAGGAGTCTAAAAGGATATAGTGCAGGAAATTAAAGTGTTACTAAACCCAGGACCCTGCATTCCCTATATCTGGTCTCCCACAGTACACAGAACATGGAAATGCAATCATTTTAGTAAATATAAACTGCTAAATACCTTTTCTCATCATCAGTGTATAGCAGTCTTGTGACTTCTCTCAGTGCCTGGTTAAAGCTTGTAGGAGTTTTCAAACTGCACTGGCTGTCATATTAGGAACCAGGACCCCTGACCCTTTGTCTGGACAGTGCTAATTGGCTCTGTGCTGATTGCATGCACCCTATAAAGAAAAAAAAAAACCTCTAGCAACACGCACCAAACTGAGCATGTGCAGACCGACTCCAGTAACTCTGTTTTGTCTGAGTCAGTGGAAGAAGGGGAGGATCTGTGCATACAGAATCAAACAACCTTTCTACACAATGCATGAGGAACAGAAGTCATATCAGTAATATGTTTGTGTCCAGCATAAGCCAGCCCAAAGTCCAAACCCAAATTCAATAATACTTCAAAAATGTCCATAATATAGTAACATTGTGGAGAGACGTTGTGGTGAAAGAGCAATCAAATCTACTGCTATCTTGAATTATATATCAGACAGGAGGCTCATATCTTATGCATTATTCTTTCTTTTAATAATGCTCATAGCAGAAAAATACAGTAACCATTTAGTGTAACTAGAAAAATTCTTAGAACTACAACTCCCAGCAGTCCTTGGCTACAGTAGCCCCTCCCAGACCCTAGTCTGTATATAAGGGACTGACTGAGGTGTAAGTGTCCTCTTTCTTTCTGCTCATGGCTGTTTTTCATTACAACTATTGGTGGGAGCAGAGGTGACACCCCCCCCCCTCTTTGCCTCCCCCATATCGTTTTTACCCTCTATTGTAATTTTCTTTTAAGAAACTGTTATTTGTAGATTCGTTTTATTCCTCTTGCGTGGGGTATTACTGTGGATTCTATACAAAGAATCCGTCCCCTCAGCGAACTGCGGTCTCCCGCGATCCGCCTGGCTCCTATGACCCTCACTCCCCCTCCTTCTAGTCAGACGGCGCTCACTCGCGCCGCCATCTTCCCTCCTCCTTCCCAGAGCTCCTCTTCGCGCGCGGACTCAGGGGGCGGTGCCTCTGACGCGCGTCAGCTCACACATCCTCCAATGGAGTTCAGGAGCGCGTAGTCTCGCGAGACTTCGCCTCCTGAGCGCACAGAATCTTGGGTTTTTTTTCCTCCACTGCTGCCAGTGCAGCATCGACGGTGGAGAGGAGAGGAGCCTGTTCCCCAGAGCGCTCTGCCCACAGCCTGACAAGTAATATATAGTTTTTAAAAAAAACACAAACCTTATTACTCGCTAATTACTCCCTCTGGTAAACGGAATTTATTCCGGCTGGAGGGTTTGTGTTATCCTGTTAACTAATTAACTACCATGGCTGAAGATTTCACACCCACTTCTCCCAGAGGAGATACCTTTGCTATTAAATCTGCCCAGTTTATGACGGCAGATCAGATTCAGGACCTGATTAACAAATCGGTCCAGGTTGCTCTGGCCTCAGCCATCCAACCCTCAGGGTCCAAGTTTTCAATAACCAATTTTTCAGCCCCACCACCTCAGAGTGGTGAACCGCCAAACAAAAAGGGTAAAGTTTCCCACAAACAAAAACACTTGGCGGCAACCGACTCCCCGACCGGGGAAGTAAATAATATGTCTCAGGCAGTTCCCCCTCTGGTCTGCCAACCCCAGCATCCATCAGACCCTGATTGACCCCTGGGCCTCAGGGAGTTAGGAGAAAAGAGGCATAAGTCCCTAAGAAGGACCAAACCAGACTCGTTCATAGACTCCTCTGACGAGGACTCCCTAGACATTTCTGTGGATAATGTGTCTGATGACTATGAGTCTGATACTAGCAAAAGGGATGCTGGGGATATGGCGTTCGACCCCAATGCCACCCCTGTTACACAGGGTGAAGTGATCCTGGACGCACTGGGAGAACCATTCTTTCACCCGGACGCCATCTCCCACCCGAGATCAGGCGATTGGTCCCCACTCCCTCAGGTATCCCAATACATGGAACTGTGGGCCAGGAAATCCCTGGACAGGTCTGCCCGCAACAAGCTACGGGCTGAGTGCCCTAGACCCTTTATCCCCAATAGGGTGATGGCCACACCAGAAATAGACCCTATCCTGACCAAATATTTGGCGAAATCGGGTAAACTCCCCAAGAAAGGGATAGAACGATCTTTTAGATCTATCCAAGAACGGATTTTGGATTTAATGGGCCCTCTCACTAAAATCCTAAATTTGTCCGAACAGGCGGCCGCATCGGACCAACCAGTTGACTTGGTTCAACTTCGCGGGTGGGCCCAGAGGGCTATATGCCTAGCAGGCACCGCCAACACCACCTGCTCGGTGGAGAGACGCCGCTCCATCCTAATGCGGCTAGACCCCCAGCTCTCCCACCTGGCCGAACCCGGTCCGGCGCCACTGTGCATGCTTTTTGGGGACAACCTCATGAAGGACATCAACAGGTTTGTGGGCCTGTTTACAGGCCTTGATAAGGCCCAAACTTCACTAAAACGGACGAGTGCAAATAGAGTTTTTTCCAGGGCTGGCAGAGGTAGAGGCGGATCTGCCGGCCGCAACTCCTCCTATAGGCCACAGGGCAGGTCTACCGCCCAATTCCAATATCGGCAGGCTCCTTCTCCATACACCGTCCCAATGGCACAACCAGCGCCCTTCTTCCCACCCAGAGGAAGACCCTGGCGCGGACGCGGCGGACGTGGTTTTCCCCGCTCCCGACTTCCTACAGGTGAGTGTACACTGCATACCACAAGCACACATACCAGTGGGGGGACGCCTGATGTATTTTATCCACGCCTGGTCTGCGATTACGGCAGATGCCAAATAGAACTTCTCTCACCACCAGTGTTAGGCATACTTCCTCCCCCTATCAGGTTTGCGGAACACAACGTTACACTCATAGACCACGAGATAACGGAACTCAGGTCCAAGCATGCGATTATAGAGACCGGAAGTCCTTCCCCAGGGTTCATAAGCAACCTATTTCTAGTAAAGAAGAAAGGGGGCGGATACCGTCCCGTGATAAACCTTCGGGAGCTAAACCAGCATGTCAACTACAGACATTTCAAAATGGAGGGTATTCATTTCCTCCAAGATCTCCTACTACCGGGAGACTGGTTGGTGAAAGTGGACCTGAAGGACGCTTACCTCACCGTCCCTATCCACCCAGATTCACAACACCTGCTTCGTTTCCTTTGGAAGGATCGGATGTGGCAATTTACTTGCCTCCCATTCGGTCTGTCGTCCGCCCCATGGTGTTTCACCAAACTAATGAAACCGGTGGTGGCATCCTTAAGGAGCAGAGGAGTGCGTCTGATCATCTATCTGGACGACCTTCTCATCATGGCCCACTCCAAGAACCTAGCTTTCCTTCACATGTCATGGACGGTCTCTCTATTACAATCCCTAGGGTTCTTAGTCAACTTAGAAAAGTCGGTCCTAGCCCCAACCCAAGAGATGGAGTTCTTGGGCTTCCTGATAGACACCAACCAAGCCGTTCTGCGCCTCCCAAAAACAAAGTTATCCCTAATACGCTTCTAGCAGCCTCCATCCAAGCTATCTTCCCGGCCCCTCTTCACTACAGAGCCCTCCAGAGGCTCAAAATCATGCACTTACGACAGGGCCTCAGATACGCGGACGAGGTACCTCTCTGTCCAGAGGCGGCGGAGGAGCTGCATTGGTGGCTTCGTCACGCCGTCGAATGGAATGGCAGGGCCATCTTCAACACCAGGCCAGACGTCGTCATAGAGTCGGACGCGAGCCGCCTCGGCTGGGGCGCTCGTTGCGGGGATACCTCCACAGGGGGGACGTGGTCCGTTTCCGAAGCGAGTTTGCATATCAATGCATTAGAACTTCTGGCAGCATTTTTTGCCATCAAGAGTTTCGTACCACAAACCTCGAACTGTTGCGTATTGTTCCGCATGGACAACGTAGCAGCGGTTCAGTATGTCAACCGTTTGGGAGGCACCAGCTCCAGGACCCTAGCAATCCTTGCAAGGGAGTTCTGGCACTTCTGCCTGTCACACAACATCACCCCCATTGCAGAATACATCCCGGGGGTCTCCAACACGGTGGCCGACTGGTACTCACGCCACCTCTCCGACTCCAGTGACTGGCGTCTGGAGCGTTCGTTCTTCCTTCGATTGAGACAGCTTTGGGGCCCGTTACACACGGACCTCTTCGCTTTTCGTCTCAATCACCAGTTGCCTCGCTTCTTCAGCTGGAGACCAGATCCGGAGGCATCCGCAGTGGACGCCTTCCGCCACATCTGGCCGAGGGGAACACACTATGCGTTTCCCCCCTTCCAGATGATTTCCAGATTTCTCCTCCATACAGCGAACCAGCGGGCGACAGTTGTGTTGATCACACCCTGGTGGCCAACGCAACCGTGGTTCCCTCTCCTTCTGGGGATGGCCGTGGATTACCCCAGGCTGATCCCCCAATTCCCACACCTGCTGACCAACCCGGCCGGAGGTCTTCACCCTCTGGTCATGGAGGGCAACCTCCACCTCCTAGCATGGTTGATTTCGGGGTCCCGGACGCAGACAGCGACCTTTCAAGATCAGCTAAGGACCTCCTTACCCTGGCCTGGGCCCCTGGGACCAGATCGGCCTATCGATCTGCCTGGCAGCTCTGGGTGCGTTGGTGTGATCAACGACAGGTTGATCCCATACACGCACCTGTAGCATTAGTAGTGAACTATTTGGCAGAGTCTTTTGACGCTGGTAAAGCCTATAGTTCCATCAATGTGTACCGATCAGCTATCTCAGCAAACCATCACCCTGTGGACTCTCTACCAGTGGGACAACACCCACTGGTATGTAGACTTCTGCGAGGCATCAGATTCAAACGCCCCCCCTAGACCTAGATACCAGACAACCTGGGATGTCTCCAGGTTGCTCGACATGTTTTCTTCATGGCAAGACAACGACGACCTGTCTTTAAAACTGCTGTCTTATAAACTGATCGTTTTGCTATGTTTAGTCTCAGTGAAACGCGTATCGGACGTGAGAGCGTTGGATATTTCTCGACGACAATTCTCACCTCAGGGGGTCAAATTCTCGGTGGTCCGTAGAACCAAGACGGGCATTCACGCGGTCTTTTACCCGTTCTTTCCCGCACATCCCCGACTTTGCGTGGTACGTTGCCTACAAGCATACGAATCACGGACGGTCGATATCCGCTCCTCTGACTTTCCACAGCTTCTCGTCTCCTATGTTAGATCTCATCTTCCAGTCTCTTCCGCCACGTTAGCGCGATGGGTGCGCTCAACCATGGAGATGGCGGGCATAGACATTTCCCTGTTTGGTGCCGACTCTTCCAGGGGCGCTATGGCTACTAAGATAGTCTCTTCAGGAGGCTCCCTGTCTGACTTACTTCTGGCGGCTGACTGGTCTTCCGAGACCACCTTTCGCCAATTCTACTTCAGACCGGAGGAACACGTGTCCATGTCAGTTTTATGATGTTTTCCTCTGCATTATTGTATATTATTAACATACTGTTACTAGCTTTGAACTTGCATAAGATATGAGCCTCCTGTCTGATATATAATTTGAGATTTTCCTAGCCTGTGACGGAAAATATTGATTATATGAAGACAGGAGGCGAGTATCTTCCCTCCCTTTCCCTCCCTGTTACGCCTTTTTTGTCTATTTCAGGCTATTGAACATCCTGTGTGCGCCCTTGTAGGCGGCTGACCGATCAGTTACGATGTTTGGATTATCTGGGACGAAGTTAGCCATGTTGGCCATGTTCCTGGTTGTTCCCTCCAGCATCGGAATTTCAGACCGGCCGGTGGGTTTCGGACAACAGAGAAGAGATCTGGATGAAGTTCGTGGTCCAGAGCAAGGCCATTCCACGTGAAGAAAGAGGACACTTACACCTCAGTCAGTCCCTTATATACAGACTAGGGTCTGGGAGGGGCTACTGTAGCCCAAGGACTGCTGGGAGTTGTAGTTCTAAGAATTTTTCTAGTTACACTAAATGGTTACTGTATTTTTCTGCTATGAGCATTATTAAAAGAAAGAATAATGCATAAGATACTCGCCTCCTGTCTTCATATAATCAATATTTTCCGTCACAGGCTAGGAAAATCTCAAATTTTACATCAAGGTTGTAAAATATATTACCTTCATATTGTCATCCAAAGATTGCAAGGTATACCCCTTACTACAAATCTCTTTTTTAGAATATCAGTGTGTGTGTCAAAATCTTCCTTTCTTGAGCAGTTACTTTTATACGGAGGAATTATCCTTTTGATATGGCTCACAACAATGCTGGGTGATGACAGCTTTGTATAGGGATGTCACAGTTTCTATTGTTGTTTTTTTTTTTTTTTTAAATACATCCTAGTAGTAAAAATTATAAGATCACACCAGGCCCATGGGCAAAATCTGGCCCTGCAAGGCCCTTTCATGTGCCCCCGTACCCAATGCTTTTTTCAGCAGGAATGTGGCAAAACTTTGTTCCTCTACCTCCAGCTCTTGGCCTCCACTCCCTGCTCACCACTGTCACTTATAAACATAGAAGCCTTCTGTGTTAACAAGGACAGCTTTCCTTGTGGTGGCTCATGGCTGTCACAGATCCCTACCTGTCCTACATGCACTCCCGGCTGGGAGAAAGGCCAACCAATGATCTCCCTGCAAGTGAGAGAGGCAAAACCTGCACTACCGGAAGGGGAGCTGGGCCGAGTAGTGGACATGCAAGGAAGCTTTGTGGGGTGGAGGGATAAATGAGGGCTGTAGAGGGAGATGTGTGCAGAGGTGGAGGATGGGAGAAAGTGGTGCAGAGGTCAGAGTCAAGGAGGAAGGGTGTATGTGAGATGTGGAGAGCCTGTGAAAGAGAGCTAAACCTGCACTCTGCATGTAGTGTGCTCCTTAACCCTATTCTGTATGTAGCACACTTCTGACCGCTTCACTCTGTACATAGCACACCCCTGAGCCCTACTGTAGCGCCTGGTTAAATTTAGAAGGGGATCAGAGAGTTAGTTGGCTCTGATACAGTTATTCTGTTCAAATTGGGTCTCTGTCTTGGCTGTGCTGTGGGCTTTAGACATGTGCACAGAAAAAAAAATCGTTTTTTTTGTTCTGTTTCGTATCGTTCCGTGTTTTCGTTCGTTTTTCGTAAGACGCCCGTTTTCCTGTTTGTTCCCGTTCGTTTTTCGTATGACGCGATTTTTTCGTATTCCGATCGTTTCGTATTTTCGTTACTGTTTTATTTTCGTACATGCGGGATGGTTCGTTATTCTGTTTAATTCATGTTCGTTACTTGTTAGACAATAATTTTCGTGAATTTTCGTCAATGATTTGCAGTATCTTGAAACCCTTTTCTTTTGCTATTTTCAGTCGTATGTTCATATGACATCTATAACAAAAGATTTGCATTCTGTATTTTAAATTCCTTTTTTCTGTTCGTATTTTGGATTCAAAATACAGCATGCAAATCTTTTGTTATAGATGTCATATGAACAATGAACATAGGACTGAAAACAAACAGAAAAAGGATTGAAACAAAATACAGCATGCAAATCTTTTGTTATAGATGTCATATGAACAATGAATATAGGACTGAAAACAAACAGAAAAAGGATTGAAACAAAATACAGCATGCAAATCTTTTGTTATAGATGTCATATGAACAATGAACATAGGACTGAAAACAAACAGGAAAAGGATTCAAACAAAATACAGAATGTAAATCTTTTGTTATAGATGTCATTTTTGTTCTTTTGCCGTTTTCGTGTTGTCGTTTTTTTTCGTCGGATCATTCGTTCGTATTTGCGGTTGTTCGTTATGCGGCTTATTCGTAATCTCGTAGTTTTCGAAATTTTGGTGCTTTAATTTTTTCGTATGTACACATTATCCTGCGGGTACGAAAATGAACATTTTCGTACGAAAATGAACATTTTCGTACGAACGGGAATGCACATATCTAGTGGGCTTATTCTGTTGTTCCTGGGGTGCTGTTCCCACCCCGGGACGATAGTTGGCAACAGTGGAGTTGAGGTTTGGGTGCTTTTCCCAGAAGCCTATCAGGAGGCTTTCTCCTCACTGTGCATGCTGAGGGGGGGGGGTATTTACGAGACAGACGCCATTGGTCTGGGTTCTTCTTCAAGTGCGGCACCCACCTTTAGGGTGACTGCATCACGGTGCCCCGCGAAATGGCCTTCCAGGCCGGGCCGCACGTGCCATGCAGTGTTCCTGGTTTCCGGGACCATGTTGGTCCGGAACATTTAAAGCTGTGGCGGGGCCCCAGTAATCGACTGGGTCCCCAATCTTGAGAAGATCCCAAGCGTGTTCGGTGGGGAGTCCATCTGAGGAGGGCCAAGAGAGGCTGTCAATCCAATAGGGCCTTGACAATCCACCGGGGATCAAGGGAACCGATTACTGAAAGGAAGGACGTTGGTCATCTGTCAGTCGGTAACCTGCAAACTAACTGAAGGAGATCCAGGCCAAAGTCTATTAAGGAGGATTGTCTCCGCTACCTCAATCCTAAGGAGGGTCTGTGGCAGAGACATTTCCTCTGAGTTCCGAGTGATACTCTGGCTGCCAGGTCAGTGAGAGAGGCCTGTCCGGGTACACTATACCCACTCGGGCTGGAGTGGTGAAGAAGACTAAGTGTTGTTGGAAGCAAGACTGTTTCCCTGTTGCTACGCCTGAATCTGTTATTTCTCCTTTTACTTCAACTCTTCTATCACCACAAAGTTTTTACCCGGCTGGGTAATAAAGAGCACAGAAAAAGACATTCCGTTACTGCTACATTCACCATACACTCCTAGACAGCAGAGGAGACATGAGGTAACATGCCACCCAAAACAAACCAGCAGCTCCTTTAGGGTTAGTGTTACACTACGCTCTGTACATAGCATACTCCTGAAACCCGTACTCTGTATGTAGTACACTCCTAAACCCTGCACTATGTACATAGCATACCCCTGAACTCTGCACTCTGTACGTTAAGCACTTATGAACTTTGCACTCTGTATGTATCGTACTTCTGAACTTTACATACATAGTCTTACAGATCCAACCATCCCTTTGAGAGCAACCATAGTGCTAATGTGGCTCACGATGAAATGGAGTTTGACAAAGAAAATTCTGATTGGCCAGGCAGACAAGTAGTTAAATCAAGCTTGACCAATGTAGGTATACAAAAAATATATATTTCCTGGAGCCCAGCTTTACCGTTTCACTCTTTTTTATATTTTTTAGATCACACAAGTAAAATTCTTGTAGACTTTGAGGAGTATTTTGGGGTTGCTTTAATTATGTAAAAACACCCTTGGCAAAAATTATGGTTAGATATATTTTTCTGGTTTGTTTTTCCTTAATTGGAATGTATACAGTATTAAATATGTACAAGTATATTTAAGGGAATAGAAACCAGTTCACTTTGAGAAATATTAAGTACTGGGAAAAAAAATTATACAGCTTAGCAAGTATATATAAAAAAAAAAAACTGCTTTTATTATGCACGTTCATGGCCAAAAATGCGCAGATAATACAAAAGGTCAGTGCCAGCATTCAAATTGTTATGTATTTTAATATGCTACCATAGCAGTCACCCGCCCTCTAAAAAATTGTATAATATATTAGTAAAGACTACTAAAGGGAAATGTTATGTGGTGCTAAAGCAACATATCTTCAAAATTAAAATTGTGTTCTGGCTCTATAAGGGAAAAGATGCTGAGATAGTGGAGCTTGGTAATACACTATATACCACGGTCTCCTGCAAGTCATATGTGGTTAGTGGCTGACCTCTAGTGACCGAAAAGTATACACATTTCCTTTTATTTACAGTACATAAAGTTGCACATAGAATTTTCATTGAAAGCAGTTTTTATGAGTTTCAAGAAATTGTGACTCACAGAAATTTGGTTGTTAGATAATACAGCATTTTGTTTGTCTTGAGGTTGAAAAAAGAGCAGTGGCCGTCAGTGCTGTATGAACTGTATCCAGCCTCAGCTACATGCAGTATACAGAGCTGTGTTCCAACAACAGGACTGGAACTTCTCATCCCGCTCCTGGAACTAAATCGAGTTGGGCAGAGAGCTGCTCAGCCATTCACAGAATGATTTGTATTCTATGAATGTACACAGATCTTCCTGTGACTGAGTTGAAGATTGTGACATAATCTTCCCAACTTTCCGCTCAGCCAATCAGAGGAAGCTTTGCATTCATTCAAGGAATACAAAGCTTCCTGTAAATGGCTGAGCATCACTCAATTTTGTTTCAGGAATGGGACAGGAACTTCTCATCCTGCCATCGGAATACACACAACTTACACACAACACTCCTCCCACAGACTGAAAATGCTGCTGTCCAAAGGTACTCCCTATGCTCCTTCTTTCAGAGTTGGGCTACTCTAAAAGAGGAGGTGTGTTACTGGCCAGTTGACCAGATGAAAACAGAGTGGAAAAAGCCCCAAAAAAACGAATACAGCCCCCACATCTAATGATTGAAAAGCTGCAATATATCACATTTTTGGTTTTGGGTTAAATGCTGATTTAAAGTGGTTTTATAGGTTTATTTTTTTATTTTTTAAATAGCAAACATGTCATACTTACCTCCACTGTGCAGTTGGTTTTGCACAGAGTGGCCCCGATCCACGTCTTCTGGGGTCCCTTTGCGGCTGTCTCGGCTCCTCCCTGCAAGAGCTAACCCCTGTTCTGGGAAGGTCTCTCCCAAGGGGGTTAGCTTGCGGGCACGCTCCCATGTATCACTCGGCCCCGCCCCCCCACGTCATTGATTTGATTGACACCAGCGGGAGCCAATGTCTGTGCTGCTATCAATCTCCAATGAAGAGACACCTCAAACTTGGGGAAAGCATTACGGGATTGGGCCTGCAGAGTTTTGTGGCTCAGGTAAGTAAAACAGGGGGTTGGGGGGCCTGAGAGTGCAAGGTGTTTTTTCGTAATAAAGTATGAAGCTTTACAACCCTTTTAAGGGCTAAACGCTTGTTACGTCTAAGGGGTAAAGGATGAAAGTGTAATACTTACCTCATACCTAGATCTAGCAGCCTCTTGCTTCCTCCATTTCCCATCATAGCTCCTAGTCATGGATGGGTCATCCTCAATATCCCTGCTCTGTAATAGATGATGTCTTAGTGCAACTTGTGGCTGCAGAGACTTGGAGGATAGGCATTGGAGGATCATTCACATACCTCCCAACTTTCTGAGAGGGGAATGAGGGACACTATCAGAAAAAGTATGCAGGCATGGGCATCCGCTGAAATTTTTTCAGGGGGGGGGAGGGGCGCTTCGGCAACGGCAATACACTGTTGCATTTAATCCTTTCTTCAAGTGCTAGCGGGGGTTAAAAGCACCCATCTGTAACAGAATGGCCCGTGACACCCAGAGACGTTGGAAGGATGAGAGATACTCTTGTGCCAGCAGCACCAAAAACTCTTGGGTCGAAATCCACCCTGTGCCCTTTTGGGTATAGGGTGGCTAATAGTGAATCATAATCAGGGCCGGCCTTAGGTGTTCATGCGCCCTGTGCGAGCTAATCCTGTGGAGCCCCCCCCCCCCACCCCAGACCGCTACACACTGACTGCTACACAATACACACTGACCGCTACACAATACACTACACACTGACACTACAGCATTGATGCATTTTACTATAGATCCATTGGTGGACTACAAGGTCCAGCATTTTACTATAGCAGGTATTGGTGGACTACAATGTACAAAGTCCACCAATGCCTCCTATAGTAAAATGATGGGCCTTGTAGTCCACCAATGCCTCCTATAGTAAAATGCTGGGCCTTGTAGTCCACCAGGACTCCCTTTACCTTATATCGGTCCCCCCTTGATTAGATCAGGGAACCCACCCATCAGTGTCCCCTTCCCCATGAAAGACCCCCCATTAGACTGCCTTACCGAGAGACGCTTTGAGCCAGGAAGTGTGGGAGACGGAGTTTGTGGATGGAGCTCCTCTACTGTAGTGTCGTTTTCCTTCCTTTAATTGTGTGGAGAAGTGTACCGGCAGGACACAGGATTCAGGACACATCCAAACTGGTTCACTCACTCACAGGGCTGCTGTTAGCAATTATTGGGGCCCCATGCAGCCACCCCCTGAGGATGGAAAGAGGTGGGGGGGAGGAGAGAAAGAGAAAAAGAGAGAGAGAGAGAGAGAAGAGAGAGAGATTAGAAAAAAGAGTGGGAGAGAGGAGGAGGCGAGGGGGGGGAGAGAGAGAGAGGGGGTGAGTTGGTGGGGGTGAGGATGAGAGAGAGAGAGAGGGAGGATTAAAGAGTGGTGGGTGGGAGAGAGGAGGAGGTGAGAGGGGGGAGAAAGAGGGGATTGGGTGAGTTGGTGGGGGATAAGAGAAAGAGTGGTGGGTGGGAGAGAGGAGGTGAGCGAGGGGCTAAGAGAGAGTGAGGAGGGGGGTGAGACAGAGGAGGGGGGATAGGGTGACACAGAGGAGGGGGAATAAGGTGACAGAGGGGGGTGACACAGAGGAGGGGGGTAAACTTACACAGAGGAGGGTAGGTGAGACAGAGGAGAGGGGGTGAGACAGATAAGAGGGGGTGAGACAGATAAGAGGGGGTGAGACAGAGAAGAGGGGATGAGACAGAGAAGAGGGGATGAGACAGAGAAGAGGGGGTGAGACAGAGAAGAGGGGGTGAGACAGAGAAGAGGGGGTGAGACAGAGAAGAGGGGTGAGACAGAGAAGAGGGGGTGTGACACAGAGGAGAGGGGGGTGACACAGAGAAGAGGGGTAAGCTTACACAGAGGATGGGGGGTGAGCTTACACAGAGAAGGGGGGGTGAGACAGAGGACGGTAGGTGAGACAGTGGAGGGTGGGTGACACAGAGGAGGGGGTAAGCTTACACAGAGGAGGAGGGGGTAAGCTTGACACAACAGAGGAGAGGGGGTTTGACACAACAGAGGAGAGGGGGCGTGACACAACAGAGGAGAGGGGGGGTGACACAACAGAGGAGAGAGGGGGGTGACACAACAGAGGAGAGGGGGGTGACACAACAGAGGAGAGGGGGGGTGACACAACAGAGGAGAGGGGGGGTGACACAACAGAGGAGATGGGGGGTGACACAACAGAGGAGATGGGGGGTGACACAACAGAGGAGATGGGGGGTGACACAACAGAGGAGATGGGGGGTGACACAACAGAGGAGATGGGGGGTGACACAACAGAGGAGATGGGGGGTGACACAACAGAGGAGATGGGGGGTGACACAACAGAGGAGATGGGGGGTGACACAACAGAGGAGATGGGGGGTGACACAACAGAGGAGGAGGGGGGGGTGACACAACAGAGGAGGGGAGGGTGACACAACAGAGGAGAGGGGAGGGTGACACAACAGAGGAGAGGAGACACAACAGAGGAGAGGGAGGGTGACACAACAGAGGAGAGGGGGGGTGACACAACAGAGGAGAGGGGGGGTGACACAACAGAGGAGAGGGGGGGTGACACAACAGAGGAGAGGGGGGTGACACAACAGAGGAGAGGGGGGGTGACACAACAGAGAGAGAGGGTGAGGGAGGGGGTGACACAACAACAGAGGAGAGGGGGGGTGACACAACAGAGGAGAGGGGGGGTGACACAACAGAGGAGAGGGGGGGTGTCACAACAGAGGAGAGGGAGGGTGACACAACAGAGGAGAGGGGGGTGACACAACAGAGGAGAGGGGGGGTGACACAACAGAGGAGAGGGGGGGTGACACAACAGAGGAGAGGGGGGGTGCACAACAGAGGAGACAACAGAGGAGAGGGGGGGTGACACAACAGAGGAGAGGGGGGTGTCACAACAGAGGAGAGGGGAGGGTGACATAACAGAGGAGAGGGGGGGTGACATAACAGAGGAGAGAGGGGGGGTGACACAACAGAGGAGAGGGGGAGGGTGACACAACAGAGGAGAGGGGAGGGTGACACAACAGAGGAGAGGGGGGAGTGACACAACAGAGGAGAGGGGGGGTGACATAACAGAGGAGAGGGGGGGGTGACACAACAGAGGAGAGGGGGGGGTGACACAACAGAGGAGAGGGGGGGTGACACGAAAGAGGAGAGAGGGGGGTGACACAACAGAGGAGAGGGGGGGTGACATAACAGAGGAGAGGGGGGGTGACACAGACACAACAGGGGGAGGACACAGAGGGGGGCAGATGAGCAGGACTCACATCGACACAGAGGCAGGACTCCAGGAGCAAGCAGGCATGATGCATCGTACTCACATCGTGCAGCCCCGCCCACAGGCCTCCAGGACACATGAGCAGGCACAGCCATTGATCGATCCACAGTGCAGCCCCGCCCATATCTGCCTTCCACACATGGACCAGCACAGCCATTCACATCGACCCCCACATCTGCCCGTTCCTGGCCCGCCCCGCACAATCACAGGGCACATGGCCCGTTCGCAGCCAATCACAGATCATGCGCACCAGCGCCAGCCGCAGATCATGCGCGCCGCCCGAGACAGAAATCCGGCTGCTACAAAGCCGCAGGATGGTGGAATATGTACCCGGGCAAAATAGGGCGCACAACCCGCACAACGCAAAGGCCGGCCCTGATCATAATTCATATTACGTGAGATTGGACATTAATAATACTTCATATTGCAGGACTGAGATATCACAAGGAGTCATGATGACATGACCAGGTCAGCCAGTGAGTCATACCTTTTGTATAATAGGCTATTGAAATATCCTAAGGTGTTGGCTATTCAATGTAAAGACACCCACTCTCACTGCCATTGTGTGACAAAGCTGTATACAGAACTTATTCAACTAGATGTCTGTGTTACTATTCAAGGTTAATTGAACCCTATTGATAATACGGTGCCGTCATGTCTAGCTACCAATTAAAGAATTATCCTCAGTGAGTGAATAGGGGGGTGGAGATTACATTGTCCTGTGATTAACTGCATTCTGTTGTACTGGATATAAGCAAGCTAAGAACCAATAAAGTTATTCATACATTTTGGAAACTAGAGAACGGAGCGCTGTCTCGTTTATTCTGGGAAATGGAATGGATCATGTCTGCCTGGTTGTTGGTGTGTCGGATAAGCTTGTCGTGGATGGATGGAAGGTTGTAAGCGGTGGTAACCGTTACACCATCTAACGGCCGAATTGTGCCGCTAAAACGATGGTAAAGCGCCGCTTTACCGATAACTTCGCCAGCTGGTAGTGTGAAATAGTTCTTGAGATAATTGATCTTCACTCCATGCCCATATAAATATAGCCTAGAGAATGTACAGACCTCCCCGTCAGCAGAGATGGACCCCTCCTTCAGCACAGACCCCTCCATTCAGCACAGATGGACCACTTCCTCAGCACAGACCCCCCATTCTGCACAGACCCCTCCATTCAGCACAGATGGACCCCCCATTCCGCAAAGACCCCCCATTCCGCAAAGACCCCCCATTCTGCACAGACCCCTCCATTCAGCACAGATGGACCCCCCCATTCCGCAAAGACCCCCCATTCCGCACAGACCTCTACATTCAGCACAGATCCCCCTTCAGCACAGATGGACTCCCCCTTTCAGCACAGATGGACCCCCTATTCAGCACAAACCCCTTCTTCAGCACAGAAGGACCCCCCTCCCCAATCTCATTCAGTACCTCAGATCCGCCATCAGCACAGCACAGGCACAGCAGGTTCCCTCCCCCCTGTGTACACAAACACTGAAGGGGGAGGTGGCTTTACTCTGCTCGCTGTGCCTGTGTGACTTCCGGCCCGGGACCACTCTGACAGCTCAAACACCTCGATTTTCCAGGGGGGGTCAATTTCCCCCCTTGCCCTATGGAGTGGACGCCCATGGGCATAGGACACACCCCTTGCCACACCCTCTTAAGGGAGAATTGTACAAAAAATAAGATTGGTTAAACACACAAGTGCTTTTTTACCACTACTATTCCTTTATATTGGCTTTTGGAGATTACAAATGCAGACATTTCGAAATCAGATGAAAGGTTTATCACTGGGAAACACTTTTTGATAGATAAAATGTGCATTCCTATTCCTTTACTCCCAGACATAACCAGCATTTAAAGCCAAACTCCAGGAAATAGGCAAAATGTACCTCTGCAGTGGGGACCCCACACAGTATAATGGTTAAATGCTCATTTAGTTTAAGGGTTGCATGAATAAAGAGTAATACAGAACTTATTCCTTTCACTAGCTCAGCCCCTCCAGCTGTGTGATAGGTCCAGCACTCTTGCTTCCCTAAGGTGCTTTTGGATTCCATCACATGCTTACCTCCTCACATCCATGGATAATACATCTCCACTACCCATCATGGCACCAAGGGACAGGCCACTGCCCAGAGATTCGAGCAGAAGAAAACAGCCCTGGAGTGAGGGAGAGGGCAAGTGCACACAATCGGAATGTCCAAAGGAAAAAGTCAGACAGACTTTTTCCATCGGAAACTCGGACCGTGTGTATGCCCCATCCTCTCGTCAGACGAGAGGATATTTTGTAATTTAATGTATACACTGTATGGTTTTAATGAATTTTGTATTAAAGTATATTTTTTCTTATACCACTTTTCCCGTCTTTGCCTCTAAAAGTCCGCCTTGTCACTGCCTTTGACAGTCCAAAACCCCTTCTACTGAATATTACGGATGTTGGCATATGTGAGTGCCTTTATGTTTTTACCCTCTCCCCTTTTGATTACTGATTCAACATAATTAACCCCTTCCTCGCCCCCTAGTGTTAACCCCTTCCCCGCCAGTGACATTTTTACAGTAATTAATGCATTTTTATAGCACTGATCGCTATAAAAATGTCAATGGTCCCTAAAATGTGTCAAAAGTGTCCGAAGTGTCCGCCATAAGGTCGCAGTACCGATAAAAATCGCAGATCGCCGCCATTACTAGTAAAAAATATATATTAATAAAAATGCCATAAAACTATCCCCTATTTTCTAGACGCTATAACTCTTTTGCGCAAACCAACCAAACGCTTATTGCGATTTTTTTTACGAAAAAAAGTAGAAGAATACGTATCAGCCTAAACTGAGGAAAAACATTTTTTTAATATATTTTTGGGGATATTTATTACGGCAACAAGTAAAAAATATTCATTTTTTTTCCAAATTTCGCTCTATGTTTGTTTATAGCGCAAAAAATAAAAACTGCAGAGGTGATCAAATACCACCAAAAAAAGCTCTATTTGTGGGAAAAAAAGGACGGCCATTTTTTTTGGAGCCACGACCACACAATTGTCAGTTAAAGCGAAGCAGTGCCGAATCGCAAAAAGTGGCCCGGTCATTAACCACTTCCCGCCCGGCCAATAGCCGATTTACGGCCGGGAAGTGGTTATGAAATCGTGACAGGCCGTTCTCAAATGGCCTGCACGATTTCATGCCGCACGCGCCCGTGCGGGCGCGCAGCGCGGCGATCGGTGATGCGGGGTGTCAGTCTGACACCCTGCACCTCGGATCTCGGTAACGAGTCTCCGGCAGAGCCTCGTTACCACGTGATCAGCCGTGTCCAATCACGGCTGATCACGATGTAAACAGGAAGAGCCGCCGACGGCTCTTCCTCACTCGCGTCTGACAGACGCGTGTAGAGGAGAGCCGATCAGCGGCTCTCCTGACAGGGGGGGTTCGCGCTGATGGTTTATCAGCGCAGCCCCCCCTCGGATCGCCACACTAGACCACCAGGGAACTAAAAAAATACAAAAAAAAGGGCAAAAAAAAAAAAAATGACAAAAAAAAAATAAGTCAGCAAAAAAATAAAAGGGGGGGCAGTAAAAAAAAAAGATGCCAATCAGTGCCCACACATGGGCACTGATTGGCAACATTGATCCATCAGTGCCACCCCTCAGTGATCATCAGTGCCACCCCAGTGTCTGTCAGTGCCACCCCACAGTGCCAATCCATGCCCAGTGCCCACCTATCAGTGCCCACCTGTGCCGCCTATCAGTGCCCACCTGTGCCGCCTATCAGTGCCCACCTGTGCCGCCTATCAGTGCCCATCTGTGCCGCCTATGAGTGCCCACCTGTGCCGCCTATGAGTGCCCATCTGTGCTGCCTATGAGTGCCAAGTGCTGCCTATGAGTGCCCATCAGTGCCGCCCATGAGTGCCCATCAGTGCCGCCCATGAGTGCCCCATACCAGCGCCGCCTATCAGTGCCCATCAGTGCTACCTAATCGGTGCCCATCAGAACTACCTCATCGGTGCCCATCAGTGCCACCTCATCGGTGCCCATCAGTGCCACCATATCAGTGCCCGTAATTGAAAGAGAAAACATACTCATTTACAAAAAAATTAACAGAAAAAAATAAAAACTTTTTTTTTTTCAAAATCTTCGCTCTATTTTTAGTTGTTGCGCAAAAAAAAAAAAAAACGCAGAGGTGATCAAATACCACCAAAAGAAAGCTCTATTTGTGGGGAAAAAAGGACGCCAATTTTGTTTGAGTGCAGTGTAGCATGACCGCGCAATTGTCATTCAAATTGCGACAGTGCTGAAAGCTGAAAATTGGCTTGGGCGGGAAGGTGCGTAAGTGCCTGGTATGGAAGTGGTTAACCAGCAAAATGGTCCGGGGCTGAAGTAGTTAACAAAAGTATGTAGGCATAGGACACGCCCCCCAATGCCATGCCTACTTTAATGAGAATTAAAAAAAAATTATTAGATAAACCCACAAATACTTTTTTCTCCCCACTTCAGATTTTATTGAAAGGTTGTCATAGTACAAAGATAATATGACAGTTAGTATGACAGTTTTGAGTCTGATGGAACATGGGACTTGTCGTAAGTAAAAATTGTGAACTCATAACAACTATACCGTGATGCATCAAGAACTAGGTATCATAAAAAAAGAGTAAGGGGGGGGGGGGGAATACACGGGAGTTAAGTGGGGTGACAATTTTATTTGTGTAGCGCTACCCCCCTCAGGAGCCGCTGATTAGATTTTGGGATCGGCATGTTTAAGTTACCTCTGTGTGGTGTCTGGGGGTGAAGGTGGTGAGCAGAGCAGTGACTGAATGTCCAGACTGATAGCTGTATTTTCCAATGCTTTATTCCTGGTCAAACACGACCAACATCAACTTGAAGTAGACTGGATAGGTGGATGAAAGAAGAAGATGAACCTTGCAGCATCAGGCTTTGGATAAGGAAAGCAATCCTGCCTTCAACAATTGTGTCTATCACGTCGCCACTCTAGCCAGAGTGGGTGAAGTGCCCCCGGACAGACCCCTCTCACGAGCCTGGCAGCCAGACTGTCACTTAATGCTTCTGGGAAGGAATAAGTCTCTGCCACCGACTTGGCTCTAATTAAATTAGGATTTAAGATGGAAACCTCTGCCACAGGCCCAATGTTTTTCGTGCGGGGGTATGTTTTTGCCGCCCCCCTCCACATGGCGCCTATGGCACTTGCCATGGCTGCCATACCCTAGATACACCTCTGCCTCCAATCACCCCTGCCTCCATTGCCCCCTGCCTCCACCCCCCTCTGCGGTGACACTGCAGCCACCATCACCCCCTGCCTCCAATCTCCATGCGCAGTTCCAAGCCGAACCGATCTCGGCTATTTTTACTGGCACATTCCCATAACCACAGACATTTACGAACGGGGGAAAAAAGTGCCAGTTTTTACGAACTAAATGAAAAGGAAAAAAGTTGCGCTGCTAGTATTAATTTGTGTAGCTGCCAGCACAAACAGTGAAACAATCTGTGAGGGAACATTAAAAGAAAAAACAAGTGATTATCACTTTGTTATACCTTTTTAGCGCCGCACTTGTTTTTTCTTTTATAGTTTTTACGAACTGCCCGTAAAAATACGAACGTTTGGCAACACTGGTGCGGGGCTGGATGACCGAAACCAAGGATGGGTAGTGCGGGTGACCCGAGACGGACTGGCTGACAGCAGGGCGCGGGGAGGTGGGGGCATGCCGCTGACCGACTAATCTGGAGGGAGGTGGCTGTTTGCCGCCCCCCCAGAAAAAAAACACCAGCCGCCACTGATCACACCAAAATGAGGGACAAATGAGGAGGAAAGAGGGACAGAGGGACTTAGTTCCATATCAAGTAAAAAGGGAGGGGGTGATGTCTGCGCTGTAATGGTGGGTGAACGGTGATAGGGTCAGGATGGCTGAATGTGGTGGGGAAATAAACTTAGAATAACATCATAACCAACATGAAAATAGACAATGTGAATATAGTATAACAATGGGGGTGATACCAATAAACACAGAGCGTGACAAATACACTAGCCTGTGTAATGTGAAACCAAGGGAAAGTCCATGCAGTGAAAATGAATGCACAGTGCTAAAACAGTTGAACTATCAGGCCGTGTACACACGGCAGAGAACCTCGACGGGCAGAACACATCGTTCCGCCCGTCGAGGTTCCCTGCCGGCCGTCAGATTCGGCGACCCGCCCGTCAGGAATGGCAACCAGCCATTCTTCCAGGCGGGCCATCGAGCAAATAGAGAGCGTGCTCTCTATTTCTGCTCGACGGGCTTCCCGACGGGATGCTCGCTGAGAGCGTACACACGGCCGAGGTCCTCGCTGGAATGCAGCTTCCAGCGAGGTTCTCGCTGGTTTCCAGCGAGAACCTCGGTCGTGTGTACACCGCCTAAGACCAGAAAACTTTCCATGGGGAAATGCCTCTGGATACACAAAAAAAATTAATAAAAATGTATACATCAAAAGGTAAAATATATACATAAATAAAGTCTCTTGTGAAAAAACCCAAAAAGGTCCAGAATGGGCTAGTGATGTCAGGAAAGGGTGATAGTGGTAGACACCTCAGGTGGTCCCCAGCTCCTCACCTCAAGGCTATTGCACGGATAGCCTAAAACAGCACTTCCAAAGAAGAGCAATTTCCTCAGCAGGGCAAGCAGCAGAAGCACTCCTCAGCAGTAAATAAAGCAGACATAGAACGGGTGAGGATACAGTACAAGGAACGTTACTAAGGACAGGGTGGGTCACTAATATCCACTCACCAGAGGGTGATGGATGATGGGCCTATCTCCCACGAACAGCGAGTTCGTTCTTGGTCCGGAACCGGTACAGGTGGCACTCTTCTATGGTTTGGCCAGATGGTCACTCGAGATGGTGGGATTTACAGATAGCGTGCATGATGAAAGAGAAGCAAACCATAGCGCAATCCCGCAAGATAAAACACATTTATTTAAAAGAATAACACTCACACGCCTGACGCAGAGTGATCCACCTGACGTTTGTTTGTTTCATGCCCCATTGGATCGTTTTAACTGTGAGTGTTATTCTTTTAAATAAATGTGTTTTATCTTGCGGGATTGCGCTATGGTTTGTTTCTCTTTCATCATGCACGCTATCTGTAAATCCCACCATCTCGAGTGACCATGTGGCCAAACCATAGAAGAGTCCCACCTGTACCGGTTCTGGACCAAGAACAAACTCGCTGTTCGTGGGTAGTGTTGCTCACGAATATTCGCATTGCGAATATTCACTACGAATATTGCATATTCGAGTATTCGCGAATAACACGAATATCGTGGCGAATATTCGCTATTTCGAATATTCGAATGTTTTCAATTTTTTTTTAGAACAGATCACATCCTAGAGATCCCCATCGACGTCTAAAAGCATTGCTGGTATGATTAGAGACCTTGGGCCGAGTAGCTGCAGCGCTCATTTTATATTGCCGAAAAATCGCAATGCGATTATTCGGCAATAGCGATATTGCGCGATTATTTTGTATTGTAATATATCACGAATATTCTGAGCCAATCAGAGTGCTCCATTCCGCATTTCTCGAATATTCGCAATTATTTTGTATTGTAATATATCACGAATATTCTGAGCCAATCAGAGTGCTCCATTCCGCATTTCTCGAATATTCGCAATTATTTTATATTGTAATATATCACGAATATTCTGAGCCAATCAGAGTGCTCCTTCCGCATTTCTCGAATATTCGCAATTATTGTGTATTGTAATATATCACGAATATTCTGAGCCAATCAGAGTGCTCCTTCCGCATTTCTCGAATATTCGCAATTATTTTGTATTGTAAAATATCACGAATATTCTGAGCCATTCAGAGTGCTCCATTCCGCATTTCTCGAAATTTCGCATTCGGAATTCGCATTCGCATTCGCAATAGCGAAAATTCGCAATAGCGAAAATTCGCAATAGCGAAAATTCACAATAATTTAATTTCCAAAAAATATCACGAATATTCGTATTTAGCGAATATATCTCGAATATTCGACTATATATTCGAGATATATCGCAAAATCGAATATGGCATATTCTGCTCAACACTATTCGTGGGAGATAGGCCCATCATCCATCACCCTCTGGTGAGTGGATATTAGTGACCCACCCTGTCCTTAGTAACGTTCCTTGTACTGTATCCTCACCCGTTCTATGTCTGCTTTATTTACTGCTGAGGAGTGCTTCTGCTGCTTGCCCTGCTGAGGAAATTGCTCTTCTTTGGAAGTGCTGTTTTAGGCTATCCGTGCAATAGCCTTGAGGTGAGGAGCTGGGGACCACCTGAGGTGTCTACCACTATCACCCTTTCCTGACATCACTAGCCCATTCTGGACCTTTTTGGGTTTTTTCACAAGAGACTTTATTTATGTATATATTTTACCTTTTGATGTATACATTTTTATTGAATTTTTTTGTGTATCCAGAGGCATTTCCCCATGGAAAGTTTTCTGGTCTTATAGTTCAACTGGACTTTCCCTTGGTTTCACATTACACAGGCTAGTGTATTTGTCACGCTCTGTGTTTATTGGTATCACCCCCATTGTTATACTATATTCACATTGTCTATTTTCATGTTGGTTATGATGTTATTCTAAGTTTATTTCCCCACCACATTCACCCATCCTGACCCTATCACCGTTCACCCACCATTACAGCGCAGACATCACCCCCTCCCTTTTTACTTGCTATCTCTTTCTGCCAAGGACAGATTGTCAGGTGTCTGCTGCAGTACCCCCAGCCCACCCCCCAGCCCACCCCCCTCGGTAGCGCAGGAGCTTTTCCACAATTTAAGTTCCATATCAGGGACAGTCGTTTGGAATCCTATGGAGCCATCACCTTTATGAGGCAGGCAGATGGGGGGTTAGAAACCACACTAAGCTCTATAGCGCCCCCCCCATGACTACAGTCAGAGCCAGCAATGTCTCTCTCATGTCATCTACATAAACCAAGCTAACCATTCCAGTGTATGGCTATTTCTGCGTATCTAGATATCCAGTGGCAATCAGACGGTGACACTTGTGGGGACATCCTCATGTGCTCTTTACATTCTCTATAATTGCGCACGCCGGGAGATCGGACACGGATCTACATCACACAGCACAGCGCTTCTATTCCTTGCAATCTTCCTACATACACAACACGTGCGGCCGCTCTCCAGCAGGGGGCGCTGATTACGAATGGCATTTGCGGAAAATCAAAGATGGCCGCCGCTGCTTCAGACTCCTCTCGATGTCGTCAGCTGACTGACATTCTGACTATCGCACAGGCAGAACATTTCCGGGTGCAGACTATGGATGCTGTCCTCACCTTGCCCTAAGAGGACACACAGAACATAAGAACTGCTGGAATGGTGTGTGGGCAGGCAGTAGAAAGCTTCCAGCAGCGCGGTATAGCCGTAAAGCAGCAGCCTTGTGGCATTGGTCAGTACATGGCAGCCCTGGAAGTGATCTGTACAAAGCAGTAGAGCTGCTGCTGGCTGTGCTGAGCCATTGACAAGCCAGTCTATCCCCCCTGCACTGAGTGTGTTGTCATGATGTGAAGCCAAGGAAGCTGCAAGGACCATGCTGAAATCTCTGGAGGGCAGGGCTGTGAAGAAAGCCCCCAGGAGGCGGCCATACAGCTGTGATGTTTGCCCCAAGCAGTTTGAGACCCCATCTAAACTGGCCAGGCATTACCTGACCCACACTGGGCAGAAGCCCTTCCAATGCCAAGACTGCAGCAAGACGTTCCGCCAGATGGTGCACCTGGAGCGGCACATGACGACCCACGCTCTGCCCTTCCAGTGTAATATCTGTCACCGACACTTCAAAAACGCAGACACTTTTTCCAAGCACCAGCGACTGCATCTTGAGGGCGCCCGGCTGAAAGCGAGGTTGCCCAAAAAGCCTGGGAGTACCCATCAGAGGAGATGTCTGGCTCTGCCGCCATATTGTTTTGGGTGCCAGAAGGCATTTGAAAGTGAGGAGAAGAGACTCCTCCACCAGTGCGACTTTGGGAATGGCACCGCTAACCGAAAACCAGAAAGTCAGCAATGTGACTTGTGTGACAAAGTGTTTCCTACCCGCTCCAAGCTGGCCAGACACTTCATGATCCATACAGGCCAGAGGCCCTTTGCTTGTATTCTTTGTGGGAAGGCCTTCAGGCAGAAGGCTCACCTCAAAATCCACGAGCTGACCCACACTCAGGAGAGGCCCTTTCAATGCAGTCAGTGTTTCAAATCGTTCAAGAGACCTGAACAGCTTTTCAAGCATGAAAGCGGCCATGTGGCCATGCCCGCTGTTCAAATCAATGGGGGCATTTCTGCTACGGAGCCTTTACAAGTGAAGGAGGAGCCTGAAGACATCATCTCCATCTTCATTATTCCTTTCCAGTGTTCCACATGTGACCAGTGCTTTGATAGTCAGGAGATCCTGGATGGTCATATGTGCGGGGGAATGAACACTCATGTCACTGGTTCCATAAAGAGTCGTGATGGCATACCTGTAAAAAATCCGAAAAGACACAGTATTTATTTGGACCCCGCTGACTCTGAACCATTAGAGAGAGTGCTAAAAACAGAACATCTGGAGGGAACCGAGTTCGGTGACCCCAGTGCACTAGACTACCAGCAGTTGGCTGTCCCCAAAAATATATTGCAACTGCGTCCCCAACAAAAGGTCAAACCTCCCAGAAAACGCTTTGGACAGTCTCATCTTCTTGGAAGGCACTTTAGAAACCCACATTTTAATATAAACAACAATAGAATGATAGTGAATAGAGATGCAAGAACATTGCATAGTACTTTTCACGCTGCTGAGGAAAGAGACCCTGGACAGCTCAGGGACACTTTTCATCACTTTCTCCAGCAGGCACAAAATATTTTACTGCCAAGACGCAAAGGGAGGAGGTGTGACCGCTGTGAGAAAACCTTCCCTTCCATGTCAAAGCTGCGTAGGCACTACCTCATCCACACTGGGCAAAAACCCTTTACCTGCGCCGAGTGTGGAAGGAATTTCCGTCAGTCTGCCCACCTAAAGCGACACCAGGTCACCCACACCGAGAGAGATCCCCTGTACAGGCCACAAATTGCTTTGGGTGATTATCCGTCATTATCATTTGATCCGTGGCAAGAAAACCCAAGTTACCAGTTCAACCAGCACTCCTGTAGGCCCATAGAAGACAGCCAAGACTTTAGCGTAATGGCTTTTGTTCCGGAAATAAAAGTAGAAATAGAAGCAGCTGATTTGCCCGAGGTGTTAAAAAAGCCAGTGGTTACTAAGAGGGCAAGGATAACTTTACCAAGAGTTCATAATGCCAAATCGAGCCAAGAAAGAGCGCTGCAAAAACTGAGGACCCAAGCAGTTCAGAAGAGGTACAGATGCAGTCTGTGCTCCAAGAACTTCCATTCACCTTCCAAACTTGAGCGCCACCACCTTACACATTCCGGGCAAAGGCCCTATGTGTGCCAGGAGTGTGGCAAATCCTTTCGGCAGGATCCTCACCTAAAACGACACATGGTTACTCATGGTAATATGACGGCATAGGTGGTTGACTCTGGGGAAAGGTTCTGGGCTTCTGTAAATTGTTATTTTTCCCTCTCATAACAAAGGGGTTGATTTACTAAAATGAAAGGGTGCAAAATCTGCTCGGCATGGCAGTCAATCCGCTTCTAACTGCAGCTTGTTCAATAAAAGGGGTTGTAAAGGTAATTTTTTTTTCACCTTAAAGCGGAGTTCCACCCAAAAATGGAACTTCCGCTAATCCCACTCCTCACCCCCTTACATGCCACATTTGGCATGTAATTTTTTTTGGGGGGGGGGGGGAGTGGGGGCTTCAGGAGGAGTGGGACTTCCTGTCCTGCTTCCGCCGAGGGGCTGGTTAGGCGATTAAGCTTAATCGCCTACAGCAGCCCCTCCCTGTAGGCGAGCGCATGGGACACATGACAGGTCCCATGCGATCGCCTGTCCAATCAGCGGCGGTACGCGCCGCTCGCGCATGCGCAGTTCCGCTCACGCATGCGCAGTGGGTGCCCGGCCGTGTAGCTGAAGGCTGTCATGGCTGAGTGCCCACAGTCGGAATGAAGACGCCGGGGAGGGGGGAGGAGAGCGGAGCCCCGGTCGGCGCGTCGCTGGAACGTGGAGAAGGTAAGTGTATGTTTATTAAAAGCCAGCAGCTACACTTTTTGTAGCTGCTGACTTTTAATAAACATTACATTTGGCTGGAACACCCCTTTAATGCATTCTATGCTAAAAGGTGAAAAAACAGATGATGCTGAGCCCCCCCCCCCCCCCTCCCAAACTCCTATTTTACTTACCTGACCCTTCGAAAGTCCCGCACTCGCCCCCGTCATTCTCCTCGAGTCGAAGCCCGGCCGTTGATTGGCTGCAGTGGATGGATTGAAAAGCAGCACAGCCATTGGCTGCCGCTGCTGTCAATCACATCCAGTGACGCGGCACACCAGGGGGGCAGGGCCGAGTGATACAGCGGTGGCAACAGCTACACATCATTCAAGCTCACTCGCATATCTGTGTGTAGTTGTTGAGGGGAGAAGCCGCAACAGCCACTGAGGGACCCCAGAAGACCAGGATCGGGGACACTCTGTGCAAAATGAACTGCACAGGGGAGGTAAGTATAACATGTTTGTTATTTAAAAAATAAATAAATAAAAATCTTTACAACCTTTTTAACCACTTAAGACCCGGACCAATACGCTGGTAAATGACCCAAGGTGTTTTTGCGATTCGGCACTGCGTCGCTTTAACAGACAATTGCGCGGTCGTGCGACGTGGCTCCCAAACAAAATTTGCGTCCTTTTCTTCCCACAAATAGAGCTTTCTTTTGGTGGTATTTGATCACCTCTGCGATTTTTATTTTTTGCGCTATATACAAAAATAGAGCGACAAAAAAAATCAAATAAACTAAATTTTAGTCAAACATTTAGGCCAAAATTTATTTAGCCACATGTCTTTAGTAAAAAAAAAAAAATCGCAATAAAAAAAAATAGCTACCTAGCGGGAACAGCGACACTAATACAGCGATCAGAAAAATGATCGCTTAGTGACGCTGGCAATAGGGAGTGAAAGGGTTAACTAGGGCGGTGATCAGGGGGTTAAAACTTTATTAGGGGGGGTGGGGGGGCTATCCTGAACCTAACACTAACTGTTTTTTACAGTGCCTGTCACACTGACACTAAATGCAGTGATTAAATCACTGCATTCAGTAACACTGTGACAGGGGGGTGGGGGGGGGCGATCACAAGGGGTTAATATGCCTATGTGAGTGTGTGTCAGTGTTGTGTTGGTGCACACTTACTTGTCATGTCTTCTCTCATCAGCAGCGCTGGGAAACAGCGCTGCGATGAGAGAATACATCATTTCCTCCTTCCTGTGTAAACACAGGAGGAGGAAGTGACAGGCTGGGAGCGCGCTCCCATTGGCTGGGAGCGATCGCGGGGGGGGCGGAAAACACGGACATCCGCCCGCAGATCCCGGATCGCTCCCAGAGGTAGGGAGACCCCCGCACGCCGCGGAGGGGGTCCCGATGGGACCCCCGAACCGCACTCAGGCGGGGACGTAAATTTACGCCCTTGTGCCTGTACGAGCCATGTTGTGGCCGTATATGTGCGTGCGGGGGTCTTTAAGTGGTTAAGCTTTGACAAAAAAAAATCTGGAAGCTGATTGGTTTCTGTGCAGAGCTGCACCAGATTTTACACTCCTTTTAGTTTTAGTAAATTGACCCCAAAGTGACCAAGTTTGCAGGTTCTTTCATTGTTTATTTAGAAATAATCTGTGAAATTAAGTTCACCTTTTAACAGTTACAAAAAAAAGAATATTTGCTTTACAGATGTTACAGCAGGAATAGCTTCTATTTCCCCCCTCTATGGATTATGTCACATTTGTTTCATTGTTTTACCGATCTGTGTATATTTCTGTGGCTGTACGTCTTTTTAGATAACATTTTTTTCAGTAAACGGTTAATAAGTGTGGGAAATATTGTGCTGCAAAACTTTAATATATTAAATATTTTTTCTCTATCTACATACTGTAGGGTGATATGATTTGTAGGCAAAAGCAGGATACCTCGCAAACCGCATCAGACAGGAGATGGCCTTCTTGTCTTTTCATGCTGGTTTAGATGTTTTTTGAAAGAATGAAAAAAAAAAAAAAAAAAAAAATATATATATATATATATATACACACACACACACACACAAAAAAAATATATATATATATATATATATATGTTTTTGTGTGTGTGTGTATATATGAGAAGGTGTGTCCAAACTTTTGGTCTGTACTGTATGTGTGTATATATATATATATATGTGTGTGTGTGTGTGTGTGTGTGTGTGTGTAATTTATGTGTATGTGTGTATATATATATATATATATATATATATATATATCTCTATGTTCTTGTTATATCTACGACCCATTGGGGGGATTGTCCTTTACTCCCTGTCCCCAGAGACACAACAAAGTAAAGGTAAACTTTTCCAGAGTGAGGTAATCACTGGTTGTCACCAGAACTAGTGTCTCTGCTGGAAGAGTTCCCAACTGTTCCTGTTCTGCTGACAATTCTAGATATGGGAAGTTTTTTGTTGTGTCTAGTGAATACTGGAAATTGTTCTAACGCTTTCTGTCCCAATTACAAAGGTCAGTTACCTTAATAGCCAGCCTGCAACAAACCACATTATACTAACAGTCCATGTTAAAACCAGGGGTTTAGTTTGCACACATTTGCAAATATACAGTATCTCACAAAAGTGAGTACACCCCTCACATTTTTGTAAAATATTTTATTCTATCTTTTCATGTGACAGCACTGAAGAGATGACACTTTGCTACAATGTAAAGTAGTGAGTGTACAGCTTGTATAACAGAGTACATTTGCTGTCCCCTCAAAATAACGCAACACACAGCCATTAATGTCTGAACCGCTGGCAACAAAAGTGAGTACACCCCTAAGTGAAAATGTCCAAATTGGGTCCAAACGTGTCAATATTTTGTGTGGCCACCATTATTTTCCATCAATGCGTTAACCGTCTTGGGCAGGGCAGGACTTAGGGTGGTGGGGGCCCCTGGGCTTGAGTGTTGAAGGGGCCCCTGGAGGGAGGGGGGATCATAGTTGTTGAGCGGGGGGGTGCGCATTGAAGTTGTTGAGCGGGGGGTGGGCATTAATTAAAGTTGTTGAGTGGGGGGCGAATTGAAGTTGTTGAGCGGGGGGGCGAATTGAAGTTGTTGAGTGGGGGGGCGAATTGAAGTTGTTGAGCGTGGGGGGGGGGTGCGCATTCATTAAAGTTGTTGAGCAGGGGGGGGTGACTCTCATCTGTCATCTGTGCACGGAATGTGTCGGCTCTCTTCCCCACACCGCTCCGGTTCCTCCTGGGGGGAGGTTTTGCAGTTGTTCAGCGGAGGGGGGAGTGCCTCTCACCTGTGCCAACAGCCAGGGCCACATACTGTCATTAGCCAGGCTGTCGGCTTTCTTCCCTTCAGCAGCCACAGTCCTCCACACACCGCTCCAGTTCCTCCTGTTTCTGTGCTGCCTCCTATTGCAGTGCGGGAAAATTAACCTTTCGCGGGACTGCGGGAAGAAGTGGAAAGTCCCGCAGATTCTGTGCGTGTTGGGAGGTATGCGCAGGGCCACCATCAGGAATTTTGGGGCCCCTTACACAGCTTAAGGCATGGGCCCCCTGGAGCAGAGAACCAGGGGGGGGGTGCTGCCGCCTTTACAAAAAAAAAAATATATATACATATATAAAAAAAGGGGGGTAGCCATCTGGGGATCTCTGGGCCCTTTAAAAAAAAGAAACCTCTGGGCCCTTTAATTAAAAAAAATAAACATTTATAAAAAATATAAAGAAAATGTAAATTTATATATAAAAAACATATTTCTTTTATAAAAAAATAAATAAAAAAGTGGGGGTTGCTGTCCTCCAGACCCCTAAGAAAAAATAAAAAAAAAATTAAAATTTTAAAAAATACATAAAAAAGGGAGGTTGCCATCCGGGGGCCCTGGGGACCTCTGGGCCTTTTAATAAAAAAATATAAACAAAAATAAAAAAATAAACATTTATAAAAAACAATAAAAAAAGGAGGGGTTGCCACATGGGGCCCTGGGGACCTCTGAGCCCTTTAATAAAAAAAATTATATATATATATATATATATATATATATATATACACAGGTGGTTCTCAAAAAATTAGCATATTGTGATAAAGTTCATTATTTTCTGTAATGTACTGATAAACATTAGACTTTCATATATTTTAGATTCATTACACACAACTGAAGGAGTTCAAGCCTTTTCTTGTTTTAATATTGATGATTTTGGCATACAGCTCATGAAAACCCAAAATTCCTATCTCAAAAAAATAGCATATTTCATCCGACCAATAAAAAAAAAGTCAACCTTCAAATAATTCTGTTTAGTTATGCACTCAATACTTGGTCGGGAATCCTTTTGCAGAAATGACTGCTTCAATGCGGCGTGGCATGGAGGCAATCAGCCTGTGGCACTGCTGAGGTGTTATAGAGGCCCAGGATGCTTCGGTAGCGGCCTTATAAAGCTCATCCAGAGTGTTGGGTCTTGCGTCTCTCAACTTTCTCTTCCCAATATCCCACAGATTCTCTATGGGGTTCAGGTCAGGAGAGTTGGCAGGCCAATTGAGCACAGTAATACCATGGTCAGTAAACCATTTACCAGTGGTTTTGGCACTGTGAGCAGGTGCCAGGTCGTGCTGAAAAATGAAATCTTCATCTCCATAAAGCTTTTCAGCAGATGGAAGCATGAAGTGCTCCAAAATCTCCTGATAGCTAGCTGCATTCACCCTGCCCTTGATAAAACACAGTGGACCAACACCAGCATCTGACATGACACCCCAGACCATCACTGACTGTGGGTACTTGACACTGGACTTCAGGCATTTTGGCATTTCCCTCTCCCCAGTCTTCCTCCAGACTCTGGCACCTTGATTACCGAATGACATGCAAAATTTTCTTTCATCCGAAAAAAGTACTTTGGACCACTGAGCAACAGTCCAGTGTTGCTTCTCTGTAGCCCAGGTCAGGCGCTTCTGCCGCTATTTCTGGTTCAAAAGTTGCTTGAACTGGGGAATGCGGCACCTGTAGCCCATTTCCTGCACACGCCTGTACACGGTGGCTCTGGATGTTTCTACTCCAGACTCAGTCCACTGCTTCCGCTGGTCCCCCAAGGTCTGGAATCGGTCCTTCTCCACAATCTTCCTCAGGGTCCGGTCACCTCTTCTCGTTGTGCAGCGTTTTCTGCCACACTTTTTCTTCCCACAGACTTCCCACTGAGGTGCCTTGATACAGCACTCTGGGAACAGCCTATTCGTTCAGAAATTTATTTCTGTGTCTTACCCTCTTGCTTGAGGGTGTCAATGATGGCCTTCTGGACAGCAGTCAGGTCGGCAGTCTTACCCATGACTGCGGTTTGGAGTAATGAACCAGGCTGGGAGTTTTTAAAAGCCTCAGGAATCTTTTGCAGGTGTTTAGAGTTAATTAGTTGATTCAGATGATTAGGTTAAGAGCTCGTTTAGAGAACCTTTTCATGATATGCTAATTTTTTGAGATGGGAATTTTGGGTTTTCATGAGCTGTATGCCAAAATCATCAATATTAAAACAAGAGAAGGCTTGAACTACCTCAGTTGTGTGTAATGAATCTAAAATATAAGAAAGTCTAATGTTTATCAGTACATTACAGAAAATAATAAACTTTATCACAATATGCTAATTTTTTGAGAACCACCTCTAAAAAAGGGGGGGGGGGTTGCCATCCAGGGGCCCTGGAGACCTATGGGCCCTTAAATAATAATAATATAAATATATATATATATATATATATATATATATAAAAGGACATATTTTTTTTATAAAAAATAAATACAAAAGTAGGGGTTGCTGTCCGGGGCCCTGGGGACCTCCGGACCCCTTAAAAAAATAATAATAATTTTTTGTTATAGAGGGGCCCCCTATTGGGCGGGGCCCATGGGCTTGAGCCCAGTCAAGCCCAATGGCAAGTCCGGCCCTGGTCTTGGGCATCCAGTTCATCAGAGCTTCACAGGTTGCCACTGGAGTCCTCTTTCACTCCTGGTGGATGTTAGAGACCTTGCGCTCCTCAACCTTCCATTTGAGGATGCCCCACAGATGCTCAATATGGTTTAGGTCAGGAGACATGCTTGGCCAGTCCATCATCTTTACCCTCAGCTTCTTTAGGAAGGCAGTGGTCATCTTGGAGGTGTGTTTGGGGTTGTTGTCATGTTGGAATACTGCCCTGTGTCCCAGTCTCCGAAGGAATGGGATCATGCTCTGCTTCGGTATGTCACAGTGCTTGTTTGTACTCCTCACCTGGTTGCCACCACCCACACACTTGAGACTATTTGAACCAAATAAGTTTATCTTGGTCTCATCAGACCACAGGACGTGGTTCCAGTAATCTAGTTATCTTCAGCAAACTGCAGGCATTTTTGTGCATCATCTTTAGAAGAGGCTTACTTTTTGGGGGACATGTAGATACAAGAGGAACACTGCATATATAAAAATCATATGTTTTTATTATGACATTTAATAAAAAGCAAACCACGAAACAAACAATAAAATATACTCAGAGCCGGTTCACACTGGGGCGACTCTTCAGGCGACTCAGCCGCCTGACGAGTCGCGTCCCATTCTATGCAATAGAACCGTTCTAATAGGAGCGACGCAAGTTGCTCCGACTTAGTAAAAGGTTCTTGTACGACTTCGGGGGCTACTCTGGGCGACTTGCATTGGCTTCTATACAGAGGTCATTTTGCAGGTCGCCCCCGAAGTCGTGCCGCCTAAGTGTGACCCGGCTCTCAAAGTCTACATGTGGATTATATTGGATCTAAACAATTACATGAACCCCAAATTCAGTATTTTGTTTGTTTTGGTATTTATTAAATGTCCTTATAAAACTTTAGTTTTTTTATATATAAAGTATTACTTTTGTATCTGTATATCCCTCAAAAAGTCATTGGCTACTATTATTGTTGTTTGTCTATGCTGAATTCAGGGATTCGGGCAGTAGCACACAGTAACCCACTTATAAATGCTTCACGAACTCCGGCCACTGTGGGGATAAAATTAAAGTAAAAGCACCTTATGGAAGTATAGCCGTTATACTTATGTGCCCAGTGAGTGATGCAGTAAATGTTTGCTTTTTTTGCATAGCTCTGTGCGCTGCTGTTTCACAGTGGTGACAGGGTTGCTTTAAAAAAAAAATTAAAAATTGTAGAGAAAGGTGTTAAAGGAAAACATATTTTTTGCTGAAATGACTGTTTACAGGGTATAGAGACATAATAGTTAACTGATTCCTTTTAAAAATAGATAAAAATCAATCATATAATGTGCCTGCAGTTTCAGTTTCGTTTTTCATCTAGTTTCATGCTTCTGTGAAGGACAGAGACACAGAGCCAATACAGGGCAGTGTTTGTTTTTAAAATGAAACTGATTGGTTCTGGGAGGTTTTAGACACACAGTAATCACACCTCCTTGAGAGAAGCTCCCAGTACTTTTTTCATAAGGAAACAGACAACCAGGAAGTGTGCAGAACAGAGAAGGATTACAGCAAAAACGAACAATGAGGACATGAAACCAGGACTGCGTTAGGGTAAAGGAAGCTATTTAGCTAAACAAAAAAAAAATTCCTTTAGTGACCCTTAAATTCAACTTAAAGTTTTAGTTCACTATACAGTAAAAATGTAACAATGAACTAACACCTTACACCCTCATTGCCAGCCCCACCCCTCTCCAAGGTCCGTCGATGTAATCCTGAGCTGTCGCTGGTCTAGCAGTCCAAGGAATTTCAAATCCCCATTTTTTTCAATCTTCTCTGATTAACACTTTTGGGATGAACTAGAACAATTTTGATTGGTAAGCGATGTCATATTGACCCAATCTAGTCTATCCTGGAATCTCTGTAAGGAGAAGAGCAGGGATTTCAAGTTCCCAGAAGAGCAGGACTGAAGAGAGAGACGGGACAGATCTGTAAGGCCCCTTTCACACGTGCGGATTGTTCAGATCTGGCTGTCAGTTCTATCAGGCGGATCTGAACAGGCACTCCATGTACCTCTGTGGAGCCTGATCCCATCCTCTCCGCTAAAGTGTGACGGATGCTAACCCTATTTTGCATCCATCTGGCGGATTGGATCAGATGAAAACGGACAGACGGTTCGTTTTCATCCAATGCCCCCATAGAGGAGAGCAGAGATCTGACTGGTCTGTCTCTGCACAGTGTGCCCTCGTAATCAGTTCTTAAACAAGGGATGGTAACATCACTGCATGTACTTCTGTAGCGCACATTCAAAAAAACAAAAGAATACCAACACACACCACCTGACATCATGTACATTTACTAATTTCCATGCAGACTGTTGCTCTGCTCAGCGGAACTTTACCCAGAACAAATTGATAAAAAAAATAATGTTCTTTAGCAAGGAACATACATTCCACTTTAAGGCCCCTTTCACACTGGGGCGGGAGGTGCGGTGGCGGTATAGCGGCGCTATACCGTCAGGAATTGCAGTGGTAATCGGCCGCTAGCAGTGCGGTTTTTACCCCTGCTAGCGGCCGAAAAAGGGTTATTACCACCCGCAATACGTCTCTGCAGAGGCGCATTGCGGGCGGTATAGCCGCGGTTTCCCATTGCTTTCAATGGGAAGGAGTGGTATACACACCGCTCCTCTTACCGCTCCAAAGATGCTGCTAGCAGGACTTTTGGTGCGGTCCTGCTAGCGCACCGCTCCAGTGTGAAAGCCCTCAGGCTTTCACACTGGAGAAACAGCAGCCGCTATTTAGAGTCAGTTTGCAGGTGCTATTTATAGTGCCTGCATACCGCCCCAGTGTGAAAGGGTGTCTAATAATTATGCTACCAAAATGAGTACGTGTTGTAAATTGCCTCCAGCATTGCTTCTTACCCTTCTTGTTGGAGGCTGACATTTCTGAAACCCAAAGCCTCTAAACAGCAGAAAACATAAATTGGAACTAAACCCATGGACTTAACAGTTTCAAAAACAGTTACATTCCTGGAATGCCAGGATTGCTAACTTTCACATATGCTTGTTTCCTCAACCAAACTGTCTGCAGTCATAAGTGATCACATGTGCAGCACCAAGGCCGTTGCAGATCAAACAGAAGCAGCTTTCTGGGCTGTAAAGCAGGGGTCTCAAACTAGTGGCCCTCCAGCTGTTGCAAAAATTCAAGTCCCATCATGCCTCTGCCTGATGGAGCCATGCACGAGGTGCGTGGTGACAGTGGTCTGCATGGGGCTATAACAGCCCATGGTCACTGCTCACCTTCTGCTGTGCGACCATGCCCATGTGTCCTCTCCTGGCTCCTTCACCCGCCTGGCCGACTATGTCATCCTATCAGCAGGGCAGGGGGCAGGTAGAGCTACAGATCAGAATGGAGAGCTCCTCCTGGCCTTCCAGCCCAGCTGATAGGATGACACCCCTGGAGCCAAAAAGGTTGGGGGCCGCTGCTTTATCACACTTTTTGACAAGTCCTGTATGGCCAGACTCCAGGTTAAAGTCCCTTTTACCAATTTTTGACCAAGACAGATTCCTACAGTATACGGCTAGGACAGCCACCAGTCCCTTACACTAGGGGAATCTGTTGTTCATTTAAATATCTACACTCCAGCAAAGTTTTTGCTGATTAGTGAATTTTGTTGAAGTTTTTGTTGATTGGCGATTATCTACATACGCAGGGTTCATTAAATGAAAAGATGCATTCACCACTACCCCCTAAATGCGTTCTTCATACAGGCTGCTTCAGGGGAGGGCTGGCGGCCTTAGGCCTGGGGGGAAAGTCCAGCCAAGTGGCCCTTTAAAAAACTGAATAAGCTCACCATCCCCAGTAGCACAGCCTCACCAGTGCCCATCAGCGCAGCCTCACCAGTGCCCATGCAGTCTGTTCAGTGCATGGGGATTGGAGAGGAGAGCAGCTGGATTACACAGAGCGGAGATCTTATGATGGACGTGATCAGTGTACTGTCTATCATAGGAGCCAATCCAGGAGGCAGGATTCGTATGACAGTGGCCACCAGGTGAACGGGAGATCCCCGCTCTGTGAAATCTTGTGGTGCTCCCCCTCCGAGGCAGCCCAATGGGCACAGACCCTGGGTGCCCTCCCACTGCCCCATCTCGCGGTGCACCCACTCCCAATTGGTCCGGACACTAAGGACACTGAGAGTATATTGGAGCTGATGTTTAACACAACACTGGCTGTACACATGCGTGGCAGCTCGGCAGTAAAACACACCACGGTGTTGCCATATATGCCTATGGCTGGTGGTAAGTGGTTAACAAGCAGTACTAGTACTGTGCCGTGTTTACATATAAAGAACAAAAACAATTACAGTAAAACTTGGTAACTTGGTTTGAGAGCGTTTTGCCTTAATATACACGCGATGTCTTGATATAAGAGTAGCGTCATGTCACAACTGAGTATAAAAAAGAAGAAAGGAGCCTCCTTTAATGCCTCGTTTCCACTGAGCGGATCGGTTCGGGTCGCTTAGAATGGAACGGGTTAGAATGGTCCGGTCTATTCTGCTGAGCATTTCCACTGCAAATTGGACCATCCGGGACCATACAAGGTTTAGAAAAAAAGCCTAGCACGTCCACCAATCAGTGAGATGTATTTGTGGGTCCGCCCTAATGGAACCGTTCCATTTTCTATGGCCCCACATCTGAAGCAGGACCCTTGCTGGTGCGGTACGGTTCGCTTTTATGGCACGCTTTCATATTGGAAACACCCAAAATAGCGTACCGTACCGAACCGATCAGTGGAAACGAGGCTTAAGTGTAGCATTATGGTTACATTTATTGAAGGTACAACATTTAGCAACTTATTGCTACACTTAGAGGTGCCTCTGTTCTCTTTTATACCCTGTAAAAAAAGTGCTTTGGATTACAAGCATGTTTCTGGAACGAATTATGCTCGCAAACCAAGGTTTTACTGTATATCCAGTGTAAATAACAAAAGTACTCTGCAATGTCCTTATGTAAATGTCTTTATTTTGGGAAAATACACATTTCCTACATGTTACACATGTAAGAACATACAGTATCAGGACCATTTTGCAAAATATGGATCACCTGACAACTATGAAGGCAGAAGGGCAGGGATGCCAATCCTGGGAGGAGCTTGCCAGAGTGACCTGGCAAAAAATAAACATCAGTAACCTAGGGCACATTCACAGTAGTGAGCGTTTTCCACACTATGGGCCAGACTTTCATAAAAATGGCGTATTTGCGGCGTAGCGTATCCCATTTACGCTACGCCTACGCAGTTTTTACCAGCAAGTGCTGTATTCTCAAAGCACTTGCTCCGTAATTTGCGTTGGCGTAGCGTAAAGGGGACGGCGCAAGGCCGCGTAATTCAAATAGGGAAGGAGGTTGGCGTGTTGTATTTAAATTAAGCGCGCCCCCGTGCCAAACGAACTGCGCATGCGCCGGCCTTAAACGTAGGCCACTGCGCATGCTCCGTCGTACGCCTCAAATACAGCGATTAGGACGGCAACGTAATTAACGTATAGGCCTATTCACGACGAGTTACGCAAACAACGGAAAAACACAACGCTGTCCCGATGTCCATACTTAACATGGCGTATGCCGAACCTACGCAAGGTTACCCCTCATATAGCAGGGGTAACCTTACACGTACGCAAACTACATTGACGCGGCGCAAAAACGTTCGGGAATCGGCGTATCGGCTCATTTGCATAATCGACGCTGAAATCTACGTAAACGACACCTAGCGGCCGGCGTATTATTGCATTTAGGATCTGACGGTGTAAGCGACTTACGCCACTCGGATCCTAGCGTAAGTGAATAAAGTGAATACAAAACAATGATACGCCGGCGGGATATTCGAATTACGCCGGTGTATCTATAGATACACCGGCGTAATTCTTTTGAGAATCTGGCCCTATGTTCAAAATGCCCTGTGCTCTGCAGCAAGTGTCAATGCAGTGCTAACGACACCCCAAACGCAGGTTGCAAATGCACTACACCAAAAATAAGGCGTGCACTACTTTAAAAATATACTACAATTGGTTTGCATGGTACTTCTGTACCATGCGATTCAGTCAGATGGCAAAAAAACAAAAACAAATTCTTGACAGGGGTTATCACCGTCTGTTACTACTGTATATCCAAAATGAAAGAAAGAGTCCGGAGTTCAGCTTGATACATGTGGTGGTGAGGCAAATATAATCCAGCAGTTGTGGAACTACAAGGCTCAGCATTTTGTGCTGGGTGCTGGCAGTGCTATTGATCGGTTTCCCGGGTCAGTAATAATAAACAGCAGCAGTTCCCATTCTATAACCTGGTACAATATAGCACAAGAGCCAATCTATATGAGCGTCTGGCTCCACAAACATGGCGCCTTTCCTGAGGACACAACACTCTGACGCTGCGCTTCCTCTATGTTTTGTCACTCAGTAATCACGTCACTTCCTCCGTCCCTGTGAGCGGTTCCGGTGCTGCTGTAGCGGGTTGTATGGTTCTGTGGTACACGAGGTTTGTGAAGGTGTCACCATGGAGACCAGACCGGGAGGACAGCCGCCAACCAGGAAAATGGCGACCCCTACAGTCACCCAGATGAACGCCGAGTTCGTCACCCAGGTGAGGTGATCTCTGTGGGCTCTTCTATGGGGGGTGCTCCACACAGGACACTCATCTACAACTGAGGCGCTGTTCACACTACACTATAGCGTTTTGTAAAGTTGTGTGGTTTTGTGCGCTTTTCAGTTTGTGATTCACACTTCTGTGTCCTGTGTGCGTTCGTTCCATTGGGCCGCAGAAAAGCAGTTCCTGATTTTTATTCGCTTGTGCGAAAACATGGCGCCTTTTCGATGTGTTGGGTGCCTGTGAGAAGCTATGGTACCCCCGTGTGTGTCCAGCCTGCGGGTCACAGATTTTGTGAGCGTTCCCGACCCACACAAGTGTGAACCCAGCTTTATTAACACCACAGATGTGACAAGCAGGTGTGCATGTCTGACGTGGTAAAACGCTGTGTAGGCTACTTTGATGAATTTGTTGTGTGACTGTGCAAAAGAAGTGATCAACCACATGCGTGCGTTCCGTGAATGAGGTCTAAAGGCAATACGGATCTCTTAAAGCGGATCTCCACCCTAAAGTGGAGTTGCGCTGATCGGAACCCCCCCCCCCCCCCTCCGGTGTCACATTTGACACCTTTCAGGGGGGAGGGGGGTGCAGATACCTCTCTAAAGACAGGTATTTGCACCCACTTCCGGCCACAGCAGAGTGAGGCAAAAGATCGGTTTTCCTAGCTTCCCGTCGCCCCCCCCCCCCCCCCGTTTTGTGCTGGGAACTCTCGGCTCCCAGCACACAGCGGGAGCCAATCGGAGGGCACAGTGCGACTCGCGCATGCGCCGTAGGGAACCGGGCAGTGAAGCCGGAGCGCTTCACTTCCTGGTTCCCTCACCGTGGATAGAGGGGGGGAACAGCAGAGAGACGAGCGATCGCTCATCCTCTGCTGCGGACGCCGCTGGACTCCAGGACAGGTAAGTGTCCTAATATTAAAAGTCAGCAGCTGCAGTATTTGTAGCTGCTGGCTTTTAATATTTTGTTTTAATGGGCCATCTGCTTTAAGGTCACTTCCACACTGCAGCTTGGCCACGGTGCAAGCGGACCTAACCTGTGGTTTCCCTACATCAGGGCTTCACAAAGTTGCTTGGAATCTAGGAGCCAGCTAAAAAAGTTAGGAGCCAGGAACGCGCCCCATCCCGCCGAGCTCACGCGCTGAAGCGAGCGCACACGTTGGTAGTGCCCGCATATGAAAGTGGTGTTCAAACCACACAAGTGAGGTATCACTGCGATTGGGCGAGAGCAATAATTCTAGCTCTAGACTGCCTCTGTAACTCAAAACATGCAACCTGTAGAACTTTTTTAAACGTTGCCTATCGAGATTTTAAAGGGTAAAAGTTTGTCGCCATTCCACGAGCGGACTCAATTTTGAAGCGTAACATGTTGAGTATCAATTTACTCAGCGTAACATTATCTTTCACAAAATAAAAAAAAAAAATGGGCTAACGTTACTAGAGTCTTATTTCTTTAATTTTTTTTTTTTCATAAAAAAATGCGCTTGTAAGACCGCTGCGCGAATATGGTGTGACAGAAAGTATTGCAACGACCGCCATTTTATTCTTTAGGGTGTTAGAATAAAATATATATATATGTTTGGGGATTCTAATTAGAGGGAAGGAGATGGCAGTGAAAACAGACAGGGGAAGCTCCATTAGCATTGCTGGTTGTCTTGTCATACCAATGGCCACCACAAGATGGTGCCAAATCACAGAAGGAACCATAGGCCTGCAGAAGGCCACGAAGCCGCCGGCCCGATGTGATCACGCGGCGGGGGAGGTGGGAGCTCACGGAGACGCAGGATACCCCAGCTGTGCCATGCTAGGCTGCTAATTCTAGTCGCATTTGCGACCTGGCGCCTGGGTTTTGTCGAATCCTGCCCTACCTCACTAGTTTTTTTTATCACAGACCACAAAGTTGCGGCATGCAGGACTTTTGATGCGCTTTTAGAAAATGTGCAATTTAAAGCAGAACTCCGGGCAAAAACTTTTGTAGTTCTCTTGTACTTCTGTCCCTGCTTGCTTTAGTCTGTACTGCCTATTGGAGGTGGTGTCTCCCTCCTGCTCCCTCCCTGCACTCATATGCTTCACTGATAAGCTGCACCAATGGGCACTAAGGATGAGCTGCGGCGTGTTGGCACAGCCCACGTGCAGAGCCCACCAGGAAGTTGGCACCGTGCTGCGCTAATCGCAGGCAGCGAAACATTGTCCCGATGCGCGGCTGCATATATGGGAAAATGTCTCCCTGCCTGTGATCAGCGCAGTGCCGACTTCCTGGCGGGCTCTGCACGTGGGCTTTGCGAACATGCCAAAGCTCATCCTTAATGGCCGCTGTTGTGCTGGCACGGAGGGCCACTGCCCTGATTAACATTGTAAATGTCCCCTGTCACAGGAAAGCCGATAATCGTATGACATCCCTTTCACTACGCCGCTCTCTTTTTATGTATGAAGTTTTATTAGAGAGAAAGTGAATGACTTCTGTTGTGCTTTTCTTAAAGACCCCTTTCACACTGGAGCGGTTTTCAGGCGCTGTTGCGCTAAAAATAGCGCCTGCAAACTGACCTGAAACAGCTGCTGCTGTGTCTCCAGTGTGAAAGCCCCGAGGTTGTGCTAGCAGGACGGGGAAAAAAAAGTCCTGCTAACTGCATCTTTGGATCAGTGTGTATACATCGCCGCTCCCGCCCATTGAAATCAGTGGGACAGCGCTGCCATACGGCCGACAATGCGCCTCTGCAGAGGCGTATTGCGGACGTTTTTAACCCTTTCTTGGCCACTAGCGGGGGTAAAACCGCCCCACTAGCGGCCGAATAGCGATGTGTGAAAGGGGCCTTACAAAAAACCATAGTGCTCTGAGCATCCTGGTGTTCCGAATCTATTTAACAAGGTTGAATTAAACTAAAATTTGTATTTTTATTTTGTATAGAGAAGGGAAATTTATAACTCCTGTCAGTTGTTTGCCATCTGTGTCCCATTGAGGAGATTTCTCTTCACTTCCTGTCCCGTAGCCAAACCAGGAAGTGAGAGGAAATCCTTCCAAAGTGAGAGAATCCCGAGGCGTCCTCATTGGAAGATTTCCCCTCTATTACTGTTCTGGTGCAAAACCCCAAATTGGGTCTTTCACAACACTTGTGGGGACACATGGGATGCATCAAATAAACAACGTAGTGTAGTGGTTGAGGAGGAGTTGTGTTCCAGAAACTGGAAAATCACAACATGTAATGTGTTGCAGTTTTGTTGTTGTTTTTGTGCCCTATAAATAAAAAGGTTTATAAAGCCTGAGTTTTTTTACCTTAATGAATTTCATGCATTAACCACTTCAATGCACGTTTTGAATGACAAATGTACAATCATGCAACACTATACCCATACGTTTTTATCATTTTTTTGGGAGAGCTTTCTATTGGTGGTATTTAATCGCCACTGGGTTTTTTTTTTTTTGTTTTTTTTTACTAAACAAACAAACTTTTCTGTTATAACATTTTGCAAATAAGTAATTTTTCTTCTTTACTTATGGGCACTAATGAGGCTGCCCTAACAATCAGTGCAAATGCTGTGCTCACTGTGTCCTGTCACCACATGCTGTCTTTGTGTGAGGAAAGGAGAGTGGATAACGGGCAACACTGTTTACATTTGCTGTGATTGGCCCTGTACTCCATTCTGTGATTCACTGTGTCTGAGGGACAGAACGATCGCAGACGTTTCCACATGCACGTCCAGAACTCCCTCCCAGAACTGGAGAGCTGTAGAGCAGTGGTTAAGGTAAAAAAAAAACAAAAAAACTGTGCTATAGGCTGTTGTCACAATGTGACAATAGATGCGGGTACAGGATCCCCTGCCCGCTGTCAGGGGGTGCCAAACAGTAACATGATACAACTTACACCCTAAATACAGGTGTAACATGTTACCATAAGTGAACTTGTCCTTTAACCAAATGCCGACCGGGGCATAGTCGAAATACAGCTACAGCGTGGTCGGCTTATTCTGGGAAGGCGTACATGGAGGTCCTCACAAAATCGCACACCCTGGGGTGTGCACCTGGGAATGTCCGTGACCATCGGGTCCCTCGGACCCGCCGCGTGACAGAACAGGGTAAAGGGCCAATGACACAAGCCCTTTACCATGTGATCGCTCCATCCAATGATGGAGCGATCACTTGTTAACAAACCGGAGCTTGTCGGGTGTAGCTCCTCCCTCTTCTCGCACTGAGCGGTACAGTGTGCGAGGAGAGGAGGGAGCAGGGTGCAGCAGTGCTGTGGGCTGTCTCTGGAGTGCCCACAGTGCTAATCCATGCAACATCCACCCCTGGCTCATCCATGCATATGTGCCTATCCGTGCTCCATCCATCCCTGGCTGATCCGTACTCCATCCGTGCTCATCCACACCTCATCCGTGCCACGTTGCATGTTATTCGCACTGCACTGCAAATCGCATGCGATGTCCGTGTGATGCGATCTCATCCATACAGATAGTATGCCTGAAATTGCATCACATTCAAACTAAACTCGCACAGGATGCTTTTTTGGGTGTTCACACCTATGTGATCCGATTCATGTCCGAACTGACAGTTCACATGGGGGTGTTATTAACAATGCATTGACACTCCCCAGCAGTTCACATATGGCAGTGTGAACTGCCATGGGAGTTAAGTGCGATGCGGGAACCTGCAGTGGATTTGCAGGGTTTCCGCATCGCACAGGTGTGAACCCAGCCTAACTGTATGTCTTGGCTCAGCAAGAGAGGAAGACTGCAGTAGCAGCACAGTGCTCGGGGCCACAGTGCTTCCATGGGAGAAAGGAAAGAGAATCCGAGAGATTTCTCCAGTGTCTCACCCGCCTTCCATTGAAGCTAATTGAGCAGAGATCGTGCTCCATTAGCTTCTTCACTGGCTGCAAGGACCAGGGAAAATGGCAACAGAAACCGGAAGTGAGGTTTTACATGTCCATTTGGGGTTCATTCTAGCTAGGGTAGATTAGCGAATGGATGTTTTCTGGTCTCCCTCCTCCCCACCCAGCCACACCCGTCAAGTAGGAAAGCAGAGCCCAGAAAGCATGGGAAAAGTTGTGTTGGGTGGGCACACTCTAGGGGGGTCACAGAAAGCTATTCAGGGGCTGTACAGGTGACAGTCGGCTTGTGCAGTGCACACACTCCTGGTGACTGCAGTGGTTAGATGTGTGTTTAGAACCCACCGATGCCACTGCCGTAATACTCTGTGGTTTTGACAAAGCACTTCCATGGTGTAAAACTTGTCAACCTACCTGCATTTCCCCTGCCTGTACTCTTTTTTTTAGTGCTTTTTAATATTTATGCTTTCAGTACTTTCTACTTGACTCTCTGTGTGGGTGTGCTGCCCATCCGAAGATTGTGTTTCATGCCATAATACTCACTCATGGCATTAAGAGTCGAGTGTCTGTGTTTGACTGGAGCTGAAGGTTGCTGTAAAGTCTTCAGTAAAGCTGCTTGAAGAAAGACTTAGGGCTCTTTCACATGGGGCGGATCAGTAATGATCCGCCCCGTGCACCTCCGTTTGCTCAGCGGGCATCGCTCCGTTGATCTCCAATGAGCTGCCGGATTACAGGGCGGTCCCCGCACACTGTACAGGGACCGCCCTGTCTTTTCTCCGCTCTCCCCTATGGGGAATCGGATAAACATGGACCGTCTGTCCGTGTTCATCCAGTCTGCCAGACGGAAGGAAAAGTAGGTTTTTCTTTTGGCATTCTTTGGCGGATCGGAGCGGATCGGATGTCAGCGGACATCTCTTGCGATCGCATAGGGATACATGTATGTCCGTTTTTCATCCGACAACGGATGGATGAAAAACGGACAAACGGAACGTCCGTGTGAAAGAGCCCTAACAAATGCTTTGTAAAAGTCTGTTGTACACACAACTCTTATACAATCTGAAGCCCGTGTGTGCAAGACCTGTAAGAGAAAGTGACCTGGGGGTATGATACAGTGATGGCTTATAATTAAATGCTTTCCATACATCTTTTTATATTCAGTCTATATGTGTACTCGCCACACCACTAACCACCATAAGAGGGTGCTAACTCCTGAACACTAAATCCTTCAAGCTGTTCTGTGCATTACATGTGCCCTGAGGCCTGCACTCTCGCTCTGCAGTGTATATACTGTTTCAATCTAAACCATTTTGTGGCATTTTGGGACCTTGAAAAATGTATCATTTTTTTTATTCTAAATGTTTTGGTTTCTGTAGTGGGAGAAAAAAAAAACAGTAGTTAATAAATCTCACCAAAATGAAGCTCTATGTGTCCAAAGAAAGAAATGGATTTGGGTACCGTGCTGCAGGACTGTAACTGTCTGTCCAACTATCGCAGTGCTAAAAACTAACATATGGCTTGATAATAAGGAGGTATTACGGGATGGTACGCAAGTGGTTAAAATAAAATAAAAAGCGGTCCTAAGAAATTTTCTGTTACCCCTTCTTTCCATTGTTGTGTGGGATTCCATCAGATATGTGTAGTTTTGTGCAGTATGCCTCAATACTAACGTCTGATTGCATGTGGATGGAATAAAATATAAATGCAAGTGCTGATTACAATGTGTATGTAATCTTTCTTTCTTCCTTTTTCTTTTTTTTTCAGTTGGCAAAATCATACTGGGCTCCACATTCAAAGAAAAAGCTGCCATTTGATCCAAAGGTAAAGCTACATTTCTCAGTTGTTTGTATTGTTTTATAGAAATTGCATAGATTTTTGTAATCTTTAAGTTTGTCAATATTAACAATTTGGTGCCGGTTGGATCCATCTTCTGATCACCTGTTTATGGCCAGATAGGGACAATAATCTCATGTCTACGGCAGTCCATACATTGGAATTTTTTTGGTTGAATGAAAAAAAAAAGACCAGATTTATGCTGAGCTTTGTATTCTGACAGCAGGGAGACTTCCCGCCATCAAAATACACTGATCACCGCTGCCGGCTATAGCTAGCCATAGCTGGGAGAGCTGATTGAGTGGCATTTATCCCACAGGTAGTCTGACTTCTGTACAACTATTGTCCCCATACATGGATCTAAATTTGGCTGGTCCCTGCTGGACTGACTGAATGTTGATCCACGTGTGGCCGGCAAAAAGATGGTCTCCAGCTTTTGTTACACTGGCCATAACAAACTATGTCCCTCATTAACATGTGAGGCCACTGGATGTGCTGTATAAACTATGTAGCTGAGGCTATACACAGCACTGTGTTCTGAGTGCGAGCTCAGGCCAATCAGAGGAAGCTTTGTATTCATTACTAGATTAGATTGCTTTCTGTGAATAGCTGAGCACCGCTCAGACTCTATTGTGCTCTGGGTATGAGACAGGAAGTCACAGTGCTGTATGTAGCCTCAGCTACATACAGTTAATACAGCACATCCAACAGCTTTACATGTTTGTTTGGGTCAAGCTGGCCCAGTAGGACTATGTAAAGTGTAACAAAAGCAGAAGTTCAGAAACTTTTTCTTGATGTTCCCAGTCAGCGGGTCTTGAGGGAGGTAGCAGTCAGAGAGGATCATATGTGATGGCAGGCTTATTCCTTTGTCATAAGGTGTCTCCAAAGTTGGAGAAGCTCCCCTGACACCCAGACAACCATTTGGGTGTTAAGGCTAAGGTATAAGATGATTTAAATACACTTATTTGCGTTTGTCATTTATTAATTTTATTTTTACATGTTGCTGGTTTAAAGAGAACCAGTCAGGAATGGTCATTTGTTAGAATCTGAATGTCCACTCTTAAAGCGGACCTTCACTCAAAAGTGAATGTTCCATTTATTCAACCCCCCCCCCCCCATCCCTTTTGACTTTATTTTTTATTTTTTAACACAAGGGAGCTGGTACCTTTTTGGGCAGGTACATGCCCCCATTCCTCAGTTCTTACCTAGGAGTGAATGACATCCATGTCCTGATCCTGGCCCCTTACCCACGTGCGAGCGCCCAGAGGCGATTTAGTTTGCATGTGTCGCGCTATATACGTTTTTCATTCATTCATTCATTCATCAGCTGTCAGCCAATGACAGCTGATCATGTGATATAAACAAAAGCTTGGTAATAGTTTTTTTTATTTTTTTATCCTAATGCTGACAGTGCCAGGAGAAAAAAAAGCAGAGCATCGGCTTATGGGCAAGGGACATCGGACCGAAAGAGGAAGGAGCCAATTCTTCCTTATCTGTGCCCATAAATACCGCCTGCCAGTGCCCACAAGTGCCACCTATCAATGCTGATCAGTGCCCATCACTGCCACTTCTCAGTGCCACATATCAGTGTCCATCGGTGCAGCCTCATCAGCGTACATCAAAGAAGGAGAAAACCTGTTTGCTAAATTTTATAACAAAATCTAAAAAAAATATATATATAATTTTTTCTTTTTTCAATTTTTAAAAAAACAATTTAAACGCAGAAGTGATCAAATACCACAAAAATAAAGCTCTATTTGTGGGGGAAAAAAATTATACAAATATTTAATTTGGGTACAAAGTTTTATGACTGTGCAATTGTCATTCAAAGAGAGAGCGTTGAAAATTGGTCTGGGCAAGAGGGGGGATTAAGTGCCCAGTAAGCAAGTGGTTAAGCCTGGTACACAAAAAAATGACAGCTCCGGTTTTCCAGAATGCTCGTCCGACAATGAAATGTACAGTGATTTAGTTTTATTTATGATATTTAATTCTATTCTAATATATGATTTTTAATTATATTTTCTGAATATTTCCTAGGTGATAGAAGATGTTTACTCCAAAGAAATCGTCAAGTCAAAGTAAGGTGTTTTTTTTTTGTTTTGTTTTTTTGTCATTGTATAAAACAAACTTAACATAACGTTTTTGTGTAAACTTTGTACTTTCTTTAATGGCTGGTGTAATCTTCTTCTTTTTTTTATTTTTTAATACATGTTTGAATTTTTTTATTATTTTTTTGCAAGTGAACAACATTTTTTTTATCTTTGCAGGTTTGCAATAAGGAAGATAATGCTGTTGGAGTTCAGGTGAGTTTATTGACTATGCCTTGTGAAGTCCATAGCCAGGTTAATGGGCTGCCACTGAAGAGATGTGACCCTTCCTTGCTTGCATTTTCTTTTTATGGTTCAATCACAGCAATCGCACATCCTTTCACTACTCCTCTCTCCCTTTTAAGTAAATATGAAGTTTTATTAGAGAGTTTAAAAGTAAATTACTTTTTTTGTACTCTTTTTAGAAAATCAATAGTGCTCTGGGCATCGTGTGTCACGAGTGTATTTATCAAGGTAGAACTTTTTTTGCCATCTGCGTCCCATTGAAGAGATTTTTCTTCACTTTATATCCCATTGCCAATCAAGAAGTGAGAGGAAATCTTTCCAAAGTGAGAGAAATTTGAGGTGTCCCGACTCCCCAGAAGTCTTGTCCCCATTGGAAGATTTTCCCCTTTTCTTGTTCTGGGATAGTCCAAAATCTGAGATTTTCTTTCACTTTTAGTGATAAAAGTAAGGAGAACAAATGGAGAGCTTAAGTCTCAAGAGCTAAAAAAAAAAAAAAAAGTGCCTTTAGTTGTTCTTTGACTTGTTGCAGACTTAGGTGCCATTGTGCACGTGATGTATGTGGAACGTTCATTTTCTGTCTCTCTGCTTGTTTGCCAGGCCCCCCCTACATTAACCACTTAAGGACCCCCGCACGCACATATACGGCCACAGAATGGTACGTACAGGCACAAGGGCATAAATTTACGTCCCCGCCTAAGTGCGGTTCGGGGGTCCCATCGGGACCCCCTCCGCGGCGTGCGGGGGTCCCCCTGGCTCCGGGAGCGATCCGGGATGAGCGGGCGGATGTCGGTGTTTACCCGCCCCCCCGCGATCGCTCCCAGCTAATGCGCGCGCTCCCAGGTCCTGTCACTTCCTCCTCCTGTGTTTACACAGGAAGGAGGAAATGATGCAATCTCTCATCGCAGCGGTGTTTCCCACCGCTGCTGATGAGAGAAGACATCACAAGTAAGTGTGCACCAACACAACACTGACACACACTCACATAGGCACATTAACCCCTTGTGATCGCCCCCCCCACCCCCCCTGTCACAGTGTCACTGAATGCAGTGATCTAATCACTGCATTTAGTGTCAGTGTGACAGGCAGTGTAAAAAACAGTTAGTGTTAGGTCCAGGGTAGCCCCCCCACTAAAGACATGTGGCTAAATACATTTTGGCCTAAATGTTTGACTAAAATTTAGTTTATTTGATTTTTTTTTAACAAAAAGTAAAAAATAGTGTTTTTTTTTTCAAAAATGTCGCTCTATTTTTGTATATAGCGCAAAAAATAAAAATCGCAGAGGTGATCAAATACCACCAAAAGAAAGCTCTATTTGTGGGAAGAAAAGGACGCAAATTTTGTTTGGGAGCCACGTCGCACGACCGCGCAATTGTCTGTTAAAGCGACGCAGTGCCGAATCGCAAAAACACCTTGGGTCATTTACCAGCGTATTGGTCCGGGTCTTAAGTGGTTAAACAACCATAACACGTTCTCAGACACTACAGAAACAATGCAACTCCTCCACTCAATTATTATCCACTTAAGGACCGCCTACTGTACATTTACGTCAGCAGAATGGCACGGCTGGGCACATCAACGTATATATACGTTGGTTCTAGTACCCAGCTGTGGGTCACGGGCGCGCGCCCGCGACCCGGTCCGAAGCTCCGGGACCGCGGGATTCGCGGACCCGATCACCGCTGGAGTGCGGCGATCATTCCCCGGACCTGAAGAACGGGGAGAGCCGTGTGTAAACACGGCTTCCCCGTGCTTCACTGTGGCCGCAGCATCAATCACGTCATCCCTGTTATAGGGGGACGTGATTGATGACGTCACACCTACAGCCACACCCCCCTACAGCTGTAAACACACACAGGGAACACACAAATCCTACAGCGCCCCCTTGTGGTTAACTCCCAAACTGCAACTGTCATTTTCACAGTAAACAATGCAATTTAAATGCATTTTTTGCTGTGAAAATGACAATTGTCCCAAAAATGTGTCAAAATTGTCCGAAGTGTCCGCCATAATGTCGCAATCACGAAAAAAATCGCTGATCGCCGCTATTAGTAGTAAAAAAAATTTTTTTTTTATAAAAATGCAATAAAACTATCCCTTATTTTGTAAACGCTATAAATTTTGCGAAAACCAACCGATAAACGTTTATTGCAATTTTTTTTACCAAAAATAGGTAGAAGAATACGTATCGGCCTAAACTGAGGAAAAAAAAATGTTTATATTTCGGGGGGATTTTTATTATAGCAAAAAGTAAAAAATATTGCATTTTTTTCAAAATTGTCGCTAATTTATGTTTATAGCGCAAAAAATAAAAACCGCAGTGGTGATCAAATACCACCAAAAGAAAGCTCTATTTGTAGGGAAAAAAGGACGCCAATTTTGTTTGGGAGCCACGTCGCACGACCGCGCAATTGTCGGTTAAAACGACGCAGTGCCGAATCGCAAAAACGGGGCAAGGTCCTTTACCTGCATTTTGGTCCGGGTCTTAAGTGGTTATTTTCCTCCCCTTTTTTTTTTTTCTGTTTTATTAACCAATTGCTTACTGGGCACATATACCCCCCTCCTGCCCAGGTGAAATTTCAGATTCCCGAACTGCGTCGCTTTAACTGACAATTGCGCGGTCGTGCGACGTGGCCCCCAAACAAAATTGACGTCCTTTTTTCCCTAGAAGTAGAGTTTTTTTCTTTTGGTGGTATTTGATCGCCTGTGCGGTTTTTATTTTTTGCGCTATAAACAAAAAAGAGCAACAATTTTGAAAAAACAAAATGCAATATTTTTTACTTGTTGCTATAATAAATATTCCAATTTAAAAAAAAAAAAAAAAAAAATTTTTCTCATTTTAGGCCGATACGTATTCTTCTACATATTTTTGGTAGAAAAAAAAAAATCGCACTAAGCGACTGGTTTGTGCAAAAGTTATAGCGCCTACAAAATAGGGGACAGAGTTATTATTTAATTTTTTTATTTTTTACTAGAAATGGCGATCTGCGATTTTTATTGGGACTGCGACGTTATGGTGGACACTTTTGACACGTTTTTGGTGCCATTCACATTTATACTGCGATCAGTGTTATAAATATGCACTAATTACTGTATAAATGTGATTGGCATTGAAGGGGTTTACACTAGGGGGTGAGGAAGGGGTTAAATGTATTCCCTACATACATGTTCTAACTGTGGGGGGAGGGGGGGTGACTGGGGGAGATGACCGATCTGTGTCCCTATGTACAAGGGACACAGATCGGTCTCCTCCTCTCCAGAGTCAGGGTCGGCCGTCAAAAGACGGCGGCTTGGATTTTCAGGTCTGCGCTGTAGCCGTCATTCGGCTATAGCACAGGCCTCAAGTGGTTAAAATATTTGTTTTTGTTTGTTTTGTTAATTTCTACACTTTAAAACTTTTCACATTTAAAGTGGAGTTCTAGCCTTTTAATGTTTATTAAAAGTCAGAAGCTACCAAAATTATAGCTGCTTACTTTTAATAAACAGACACTTACCAGTTCCACAGTCCAGCAATGCGGCTGCACAGATCGTCGCTCCTCTCCTCGGCGCCTCCATTCACACTCTTGGCACCCGGCCGTGACCGCTTTTGGCTTCACGGCCGAAATGAACAGGCGATCTCCTGGGACCAGCCACGTGTCCCAGGAGATCGCCTAGAGCAGGGGTGTCAAACCCAATTTCATTGTGGGCCGCATCAGCATTATGATTGCCCTCAAAAGGGCTGGTTGTATCTGTAAGATTTGTTGTCCAGCGCATCCCCTCCCCTTACATTAGATGTCAAGAGCCACCCCACCATCAGAAGTGGAGTCCCCAACTCTTCCTTACATCACAGTGCACCCCACATTCCTTATGCTGCTGCTGGGAAGAAGCTGGATGCATTGCTTGAAAGCAGAAAGTAAGGGTCTGGAGTAGGACCAAAGGCGGCTGGAACTCTCCTACAGCTGTAGAAGAGGTGCGAGGGCCACATGAAATGGCCTGGAGGGCCGGATTCGGCCTGCAGGCATTTTGTTTTACACCTGTGACCTAGAGGGAGGGGCCGCAGAGGAGCATTCGCCTAGAGGGTCCCTAGGTGGAAGTAGGGCAGGAGGTCCCACTCCTACTGAAGCCCCCACTACCCCCCCCCCAAAAATGACACTCCAAATGTGGCGTGTAAAGGGGTGAGGAGTGCTTAAAGCGGAAGTTCCACTTTTGGGTGGAATTCCGCTTTTAAAAAAAGTGCATTTTCTTTTGTTTTACTGTCTAAGGATTGTGAAAAACGAATTGTCACGAAAAGAAAGCCTTGTTTATGCTTAAATACAATATATGTATTGCCTTGTTATCTTAAGAGGGGTTGTAAAGACAAAAATATTTTCCTCTTAAATTAAAGTCTGACTGTAGCTGATAAAATAAAAAGTAATGTTTTGCATTTTAACTAGTTTGATACCTGTTGAAATCAAGCTTTTTTTATTCACCTCCATCACTCCTGAATCGTTATTCTCACTGACTTCCTGGTTTGCGGTGCGCATTCATTCTTGCTACATCACGGCCTAATGAGAACTACAGTTCCCATTAGGCTTGGCCTCCATGCCTGTGAGGGATAAGAGAGCATCTTCACGCAGGGCTGCAGTCATAGGGAGGGGGTGAGCACATTGTGCTTTCCACCATGCAAAACGATTTAGGTGCTGGTGGAAAGCAAGAAGAGGAGAGACAGGAAATGGCATTTTCAAACCTGGATTACTGTATTTTGGAGGTCAAAAGGAAAAACGAGGTAAGTGATATTTAAATGCTCTAGCTTACAGAAATCAATTCATCTAATAAAAAACGAACCTTTACTTTTCCTTTAACCACTTCAATACCGGACAATTTTTTCATATCCTTTATTTTTGTTTTTATATCCAAGGGAACAAAAGAGAAATATTCAAAAAGAACACAACAATATCCAAGTAAAAATAATGTACAAAGAACCTAGTCACCTTCATATTGCCTCGCAGGGCTAGATGACAGCCACATGAGCCAAGACACGAAACAATTATGAACAATACAAGTAACACTAAACATTTCAACTCATATATTTCTCTATTCCCCTGTACAGATAAACCGGTCCGCTTAGTCTGTCCTATTCATGGCTCTGGACCCTGCCTTGACTCCTATTCTTCACTCCATTTCCTAAATCTCTTTACTCCCCCTTCTTTATATACCCCACCCCCCCCCCCCCCCCCCAAAAAAAAAAAAAAAAAAAAAAAAAAAAAAAGGAGTCAAGTTATATATATAAGTAAATAAAGTAGTAAAAAAGGTTCCCTCCCCTTCTGTGTGACCCACGATGGAGGCAACGTTTAATCTTATTACTACAGTTCATAATGACACATCTCACCAGGAATACCGGACAATTTTACCCCATTTCTGCCTAGGCCAATTTTTAGCTTTCAGCACTGTCACACTTTGACAATTGTGTCATGCAACACTGTACCCTTGGTAAATTTGTATAATTTCTTTCAAATAGAGCTTTCTTTTGACGTTATTTAATCACCGATTTTTTTTGTTTAGCAAAAAAAAAAACAAAGGGCAAAAAGCACATTTGTCTTCATTTCTGATTTGAAAAAAAATATTTCTTCATAAATTTAAGCCGAAATAGGGGAAATAAAAATAAAGTATTTTTTTACGTTTTTTTAAAAAATGTTTTACTTACTGTCACCAGGGCAGAACAGCTTCACCATAATACTTTTTTTTTCTTTTACTATTTTTTTTACACATTGATTGTTTTATAGCAGTGAATTTTACTGCTATACACAAACATTTTTACTGAATTTTCATTCAGTAAAAATGTTTTTTGTGTACTCACTGTGTATTGCTCTGTGGATTTATTACGGCTAATCATATGGTACAGATAGGCTGTGATTGGCCCTGTCACTGACCAATCCGAGCTAGCAACACAATAGTGCACACCAGGTGGCATAAATTTAAGACCTATTGTTCACAGCTGTCATGTGAACTGCTGTGATAGGTTACAGTGATCACATGGTACCAGGCCGGTACATTGATCAGTCATCCACTGTGTCTGGTGGATATAACGGGTAAGAGATCACACTGGAGCGCGGCCCATTTTGGGGAGGATGTCATATGACGTCCACCCAGAACAATAGGGTTCTTGCTTGGCTGTCATTTTACAATGGCTTGAGAGGGAAGAAGTTAAGAAATAACAAGTTATCGCCCAACAAACAGGTCCATAGCAGAATTGTAAAAATTCCTCTGGTCTACAGATGTGAGAGGCAAAGTGGTTAAATGTTTATTCGGAAAACTCTTTTGAGACCAGCCGCTTCATTACAACTGTCACATAGACCTCTCATAAACCTCCTATTTCTGGCTGTACGGATCAAATCGGTGGATTGCCTCATGCTGTGCTGAGAAAGTACTGCACAATCCACAGTACTTTTTTTCACTGCACACCACAATGCAATGGTGTGAACTGGGCAGATAGGGATACATGGCATTTTGCTTTGTCATGTGGAGGCACTGTGTTGGAATATCTAATCTATTTAATGAGACCCAAATATCAATCTAAAGAAGACATTTCCTGAGAAATGTAATGGGGCTGCCAAAAATCTGTGTCTTAAAGTACTACTAGTAGCTGATTTGTAAACTGACCTTCTGACCAGCGCTAATCACAGGCAGTGAGACATCATCAGCTGCACAGATCAGGAAATGTCTCATTTGCCTGTGATTGGAGGGTGTGCAATGTCGGCTTCCTGGCGGTAATGGGCGTGTGGGATTTCAAACACGCCCAAGTCCATCTTTAGTCCGCATGTGTGTTGAAAGCATATCAAATGCATTTTTTTTTTATTTCTTATTTGATATAGCCAGTACCTTGAGAACTACTTGTGGGTGAATTACTCTGCAGAAGTGTCCAGTAAAGCTTACGTGATGTCTATTTGCTGTATGGTGAATGAAAAATTCCGTGAAAACGTTCCTGCTTGGGAGGTAGGACTTTCATATTTCTACTTTCAGGACATTTTATACTTTCAGGACATTTATAGTCTTTTAGCCGTTTGAGGAGCATTACCACCAAAGTAGGCAAGGCCGTTTGAAATATGAATCTGAATAATGTGTATTTGTGGAACCTCGGATTACGAGCATAATCCATTCCAGGAGAATGCTCATAATCCTGAGTACTCGCATATCAAAGCGATCATAGAAGTTAATGGAAACGAAAATAATTTGTTCCGCATTGACTTCAATGTCATGCAATACCGCATGTGGCCAGAGGTGGGTGGTGCCGAAGAGCCTCGGGAACACTCGCAAAGGCCCGGGGACAGCTTGGCTAACCTCGTAAACACCCGGGAATGGAGTATTTCCGAACGGCTCTGATCGGGTTTGGCGCCCCTACAACCTTGGTACTGCAGGCCCCAGATGGTACTGCAGGCCCCATTAGCTTGAATTCTGCTAAACACTCGCAAACAGTCAGAATAAAAAAAAAAAAAGAAAGTTGCTCGTCTTTCGAAATGCTCATTAACCACGTTACTCGTAAACCGCGGTTCCACTGTGTGTGTGTGTGTGTGTGTGTGTGTGTGTGTGTGTGTGTGTGTGTGTATGTTTGTGTATATACCTGTATAGGAGACACCTGGGAGGATCAAATACTTATTTCACTTATTAAAATTCTAATAAATGTATAACTTTATTTAAATGTGTTTTTCTGGATATTTTGGTTATTCTGTCTCTCACTGTTTAAATTAAACCTACTATTAAAATGATACACAAATCATTTCTTTGTCAGTGGGCAAATGTACAAAATCAGCAGGGGATCAAATACTGTATGGGTCCAGTAATGCCACCCTGTCGGTGCCATTCATCTTAAAGCAACCCTGTCCTTAAAATCCAAGAGGAGTTGCATGTTCCCTGTAGTGAAGATAGTAAATACTTAACTCTGCCGCCTCTTATACTGCGGTGATGAAGGGGAATTGCTGATTAAAGTCCCCCCTGTGTCCCACTGTGTGCTCATTTGTTCCTCCTATTAACCTCTACATCAGTACACACACGTCTCCTGTAGTAATGTAGGGGTCATTGGGGGGGAATCGGTGAGTGCGGAAGTGACACAGGAGGTCTACACACTGAGAAGTGTTGGTTTCTGAAGAGACCTCAGTTGGCAGTTCCTTTTCATCTTAGCGGCATAGACAGCTGGAGAGGTACAGTAAGAATTTGCTATATCCTGTACAGGTAGCATGCTTATTTCTGCTTGACTTTTTAGTTAAAGGGTCGCTTTAAAGCCCAGCTTTATTTTCCATTTTTAGATAGAATGGAGAAGGGTTAGTCCACTCTTTTTAAACTAAAATAAAGAACTTTGGCTGAAATTTAGTTCGATTCTGCAACCAAGTTAATCGCTGCTTGGCATTTCTAAAGAGAACTTGCATTAGGGCGCCTATTCTTTTTCTGGTATGTAGTTTTGAGGGAGCCAGTTCTCACCTTGCTAGCAAAAATAAATAAAATGTCCCACCTTAATAGGTGACTTGACTAGACCTAAGTCTCAAATCTTTCAAGGCCTGTCTATGAAGTTACAGATAGTTGATCCTCTATGGCCCAATTTTGTCCTAAGAGATGGACACCTGCTTTGTAAACATGACAGATGGATTGTCCCTTCTAAGTGATTTTTGAGCAGAGAGTTAAAAAGTCATAAAGTTAGATGTATTGATTCAGTTTGAGAGAAAACTATGGTGGATGTTGTAAAATCTGCATTCCTTTTCTCCAATTTTCAGACTTTCAAGAAGAAGCCAGAACATTTCCCCTTCTTCTTCAAGAGTATAATGGAGGCATCAGTGGCAGAAGAATCAAAAAGTGATTACACATTACAAGAGCGCACAATTCTCCTCCTTTTTCTGGATCACTGCTTCAACAGCCTAGTAACTGTCTATATATTATATTGAGTTACATATGTTTAGTCTAATGTTAAAGATGATATATATATATATATATATATATATATATATATATATATATATATATATATATATATATATATATATATATATATATATACACACACACAGTATAGTTTTTTTTTTTTTGTATGTGTGTATATATATATATATATATATATATATATATATATATCCGGGTAGATGTAGTTTCATCATTATTGTTATTCATAGGAGTATACCCCAAAAGCCACATTTCAGACATTGCTTTGGTAATATTCTAACTAGCATAGCCAGTATAGTAGCAGAAGAAAGAAATACTGATATCTTATCTACCAAGCTCAAATATTTGTGTACGTTGAAACACACACCTCCTCTGCCTAGATTTGCAAAGCGATAACAGTTCAGTCACCCCACTGAGATGTAGAGAGGAGAATGCTTTTTTAGAAACTATACATCTTTAAATCGAACAATGAGCCGTTCTCTAATCCATTCTCTGCAACATGTTATAGCCTAACAAGGCAAATATGTTGTTGCTGATAAAGTGGGGAATTTTGTATCTTTAGATTCTAAAGGATAAGCTCACCTTTGAAACATTTTATGTGTTCCACCCATTTTTAGGGTGTAACATGTTCCTGCTCCCTCTCACTTTGACGGTGGGTTCCTTTCCCTGCACTCGCTGTCACTTTTGAAACGTGGCTCAGCTGTGCATGGCTCTGTCCCTCTGTCCACACAGCCACGTCATTCATTCACAATTTGCTGTGGATGAATAAACTACAAGTACTGTTGACCACCACAGCAGAAGTACTTGTAGTTTTAAATGAACTGCAGGCGTGCTTACCAGCCTGCCGGTAGTTCATTCACACTGCCTACAGGTCTACAATGACAGCCCATACATATGTATGGGCAACAGAGCTATAGGCAGTGTGTGGAGGAGTCTGACATTACACCCACGATCTTCTGGTTGTGTGTGCAATGCTTTCCAGACTTCTGTTATAAAAGATAATAAATGTACATTTGTTTTACCTGGGGTAAACAAAAGATGTGAATTTATTATTTTTAATGTAATAGTTTTTTTTATCCTTTATGCTATTTGTTACTAGTCTTCACCCATAGCGTAGACTAGCGGGGTTAAATCCTGCCAATATGATTGCTACATTCTTTTACTCCAATGCCCTGTACACACGACCGGATTTCCTGACATTGCGTAAACCCAACGTGATTCCTCTCAAGCCTGCCTTGCATACACACATTCAGTCAAAAAAAAAACGCTCAACCAAAGCGCGGTGACGTTCCATTCAAATGGTGCCACCCTTTGGGCTGCTTTTGCTGATCCTCATGTTAGTAAAAGTTTGGTAAGAGACGAATCGCGCTTTTCAGTCTGTTACAGCGTGACAAATGTGCTATCTCCATTACAAACGCTAGTTTTACCAGAACTCGTGCTCCCGTCTCATACTTGATTCTGAGCATGCGCATTTTTTTCCCTCTCGGAAAAGCATACACACGAGCGGTTTTCGCGACGAGAAAAAGACTGATGGGAAAAAATAGAGCAGGTTCAAATTTTTTTTTTTGCGGGCAGTTTTCTCGTCTGAAAAACTGCTATGGAGCATACACATGACCGGTTTTCCTGACCAATCTAAAAAATGGCAGTTTTCTCGTGTGGGGGGGGACTGGTCGTGTGTACGCGGCATTAGAATTCAACATTAAATAATCCTAATGTGTTTACTGTAAATGATTTTCCTTTAAGATCTCTGCTCTTAAGTTTCAGACCAGAATATATTGAGATTTCCTATTCCTTTGCAGGAGGTTGACCTAATTCGTGGACAAATCCAGCAGCTCATATCACTGCCCATGTGGTCCTGTCTGCAGCCAGTAAGCTTTCATACCTTTATATAAAAATAGTTTAAAGCGGGGGTGCACCTTAAAAAAAATTCTAATATTGCATTAAGCCGAGTTGTGAGAATGAAATTATGTTGACTTTTTTTATCTTCTTGCCGTACATACCGTTTTATCAATATTTTCACCGCGTCTTCTGGGTAGGTAATCCTGCGGGACTGGGCGTTCCTATTCACATGCTAGTTGATTGACATGCTTCCCACTGGCTCTCTACGGCGCCTGCACACCGACGTTCGGCAACTCGTGAGGCGATGGATGTGCCGGTGCAAAGCATGTCAATCAATTAGCATGTGAATAGGAATGCCCAGTCCCGCAGGATTACCTACCCGGAAGCCGCGGTGAAAATATAGATAAAACGATATGTACGGCAAGAAAATAAAAAAGGTCAACATAATTTCATTCTCACAACTCGGCTCAATGTAATGTTAGAATTTTTTTTTAGGGTGAACCCCCGCTATAATAGAGGCAAAGGATGTTGGTGGACTTTTTACGCATTTCAACATGGGGGTGAATACCTGTACAGGAAGTTATTGAAATCTTGTATTGACCCCTGACTTCTAAATTCTAGGCTCGTCTGGAGCAGGAACTGAAGAAAAACCAAAAGCTTAGAAAGTTCTGGAACCTCATTAAGAAGAATGATGACAAGATGGACCCAAAGGCACAAGAGATGTATGTAATATGTACACATTTTCAAAACCTGGAAATAGTTCAGTGTTTTGTAACCCTGTCAAGATTTAATGAATTCTCTTCCTGTAGCATAGAATTTTGTGATTACCTTCAACAATGGTACAGTAAAACCTTGGTTTGAGAGTAACTTGATTTGAGAGCGTTTTGCAAGACAAGCAAAATGTTTTAATACATTTTTGCCTTGGTATACAAGCGTCTTGATATAAGAGCAGCGTCATGTCACAACTGAGAATAAAAAAAAGGAGAGGAGCCTCTAAGTGTAGCACTATGGTTACATTTAATGAAGGTACAACATTTAGCAACTTATTGCCACACTTAGAGGTGCCTCTCTTCTCTTTTATACCCTGTAAAAAAAAAATGGTTTGGATTACAAGCGTGTTTCTGCAACAAATTATGCTTGCAAACCAAGGTTTTATTGTATATGATTAATAAAAAGTCACTTGAGCTTCCAGGGTCCTTTTTTGTTTCTATTTGTGTATTGACTTCAATGTCCTATTTCTCTTGATCTGCAGGGCCAAGCAGGAAAGAATATTTCTGCGGAAGCTTATACAGAAGTTCTTATCTGTGCTCACGTCGATTCAAGCGACAGGTAACTCCCAACTTTTTAGAGGAAATAAAATTAGATTTTGGAATGAACTGGATGACATGGTGTGTGTGGCCAGCTTTTTAAGAGGTTTTTTTTTTCAGGACAAAGTAAAGAAATTAAAACATGTACAATACTTGCACATTTTCTCATGTTCTATCCCTTTAACCCTTTTGCTGCCACCCAGGTAATGCTTACATCAGCGGTGACACACACTAAGGAATGAGTGTATATTTTTACAGCCAACTTTTGACTTTCTGTTGGAAATGATTTAGGTGGCTCCAAAGACTGATCACTTCCACTGGCCCAGGAACAAACAACCTCCTGCCATGTGTCCTGGGGTCTGCTGTCCCACCTGTTGGCCTGGGACAGGCACTGTGGGGGTGGAGGGAGCTCAGTGAACACCTGTTTGCTCCTCCTCCCTCTGGTAAAAGAACCTGGAAGTGACATGTGTTGCTTAACTAATTATTTTCCCACATACATACACATATGTAAATGCATGCATTGGGTGCAGCTACCTACGAAAATGACGATTGTGCTACATGTTTCATATCGGCATGCACACCAGAGTAGGAGCAATCTACAGTAAGGTCCTTCACTGTTAACACTAAAGGGTTTATTTGATAAAACTGAAGAATGCAAAATCTGGTGCAGCTGTGCATAGTAGCCAATCAGCTTCTAACTTCAGCTTGTTCAGTTAAAGTGGAGGTTCACCCTAAAACAAGTATATACCATTCAATCCAGCATACTGCCGACATGTACAGTATGCTGTTTTTTTTTTTTTGGTTTACATAGGGGATACATATAGGTATCCCCCCCCCCCCCCCCCCGGCTTCCGGGTAGTAAATTCTGCAGGACTGGGCGTTCCTATTCGAGACTAAGTGATTGTTTCTGAAAGAAGCCGAACTGCGATTCGGCGCTATACGGCGCCTGAGCACCGACGTTCGGCTTTTTTCAGAAACTGGTGACGCGCCGGGGGGAAGCTTTTTTTCAGACATCAATCACTTAGTCTTGAATAGGAATGCCCAGTCCCGCTGGATTTACTACCGGAAGCCGAGGGGGGGGGGGGGGAATACCTATACTACGGTATGTAAACCAGGAAAAAAAAACAGCATACTGTACATGTCGGCAGTATGCTGGATTGAATGGTATATACTTGTTTTAGGGTGAACCTCCGCTTTAAGCTTTGACAATAACCTTAAAGCTGATTGGTTTCTATGCAGAGCTGCACTCTTTAGTTTTAGTAAATCAGCCCCTAAGGGTCCATTCACATTACCATGCAGCCTAAACCACTGCTGCCTGTACAGCATTTGGGGCTGCAGTGCTGTGAAATTTATCACATCACACAGCTCCCCCTTTTTTTTTTAACAGGAATTTATATGAAGTGTACGAAGTGTCGCTCTTGTGTGGTGACATGTGGGTCATGCAGAGCGGTGTAATATTGGGCAGACATGTTGAATATAATTGCATAGCTCTGAAACGCAGTGAAACGCTGCTTTCTTTTCTGAACATGGCACACGTGGGGAGATTTACTAAAACTGGAGCATACAGAATCTAGTAAATCTGTGCATAGTAACCAATCGGCTTCTAGCTTATCCAGTTAAGCTTTGAAAAGAATAACGTAGAAGCTGATTGGTTACTATGAACAGCTGCACCAGATTCTGCATGCACAAGTTTTAGTAAATCTCCCCTCACTAAAAAACGATTATTACAATGTTTTCTGTGTGACATTGCAGTTACCTCATGGAAAAAAACACGGGTCACTGCGTATAGTGAGACTGGGCCCTAAACTAATGACCTGTAAAGGCTTTTAAATTGTGGACACGTTTGTTGCAGTTTCACCTGTAAACACAATTTTAAGGCTTGACATGTTGGGTGTCTATTTACGCAACTTGTCCTTTTTTTGTTTTTTGTTTTTTCAATGTGTAATATATTGCGTTTTTGTGTGAATTAAATTAATTTGAATTAAATTTTACTTTACGTTGTACTGAAAATATGCATTTAATAAACCGTTATGCTGAGGTAAAATGACATAAACAATCATATTTACCACTATTTTATTCCCCAGTACCCCTGCTTTCAGAAAATGTTATAATTTTCACTAATATTATTCATGCCTAAAATGTGCATTTGACATGCGTGCAAAGAATTCAAAAGTGATTCTGACAGGGGAAAGGTTTTCTGGGAGTACAGAAAAATATTCTTTGATCTGCCAGAAATACACACAGAAATGACCATGTCTTTTTGTCGGGGCATGACGCTTTCTCCAGCTATATTCGCTGCATTGGCAGAGAGGCAACCGAAAACAAGTTCACCGGTTTCTATCTGACACGGATCAGCTGAAGTTTTCTATATTGAAAACTGCCATAGTTCCTTTGCTAGTTAGCCACAGAACCAGCATTGCTTTCTATTTTGCTCTGGAACAGGTCTATCTGATTTTGTTAAGGTAGCAAATGCCACTCGCACCATCTTTGTTTGATCTCCAGCTTGAGATAACACAGAAAGTTGCAAAAGACACTTTTTTTGTAAATAATTTATTATATATTTTCATGTGGCCGCACTAAAGAAATGACACTTTGCTACAATGTAAAGTAGTGAGTGTACAGCTTGTATAACAGTGTAAATTTGCTCTCCCCTCAAAATAACTCAACACACAGCCATTAATGTCTATACAGTTCTGAGTGGAACCTGTCCTGTTAAACCGCTGTTTGGTTTCCTGCGCAATTACCATAGGCACAACTGCTTATATAGAGAGAGGAGAATTATGACGCAAGGATGACAAAACCTAGAGGTGTTTTAGTCCAACATTTGAAGTCTATAAAATAATGTAAAAGTCCATTTTGTCCATACAGGAAGCACCAAGACTTCAAGCAGCTTGTTCTTTAGAGTTAGAAGCGAGACTCTGCCATGCTGTGCAAACAATGAAAATGAAAAAACACAAGCACCATCTAAGTGTAGTGGTTTAATCACACTGAATTTATTGCGCCTGAGGAAGGAGCATGCATGCTCTGAAAACGCATAGCTATGCCCAAACCGCATCATCTGGTGACGTCATGTCTGCCTCCTGTGCTGTACTCAGAAGCCTGTAGTCCCCGGCCAGGGACACTTCACAGGAACCCACGGTGCTATTTTCCTATCGCAGCCAGAGCATATGAACCTGACGCCCGGAAGACAGATGAGCTCTACCCTTGCACTGTTTCTGTGAGTTGCTTGATTTTAGTGCAAATTCAGTGTGATCAAACCACTACACTTCGATGGCGTTTGTGTTTTTTCTTTTTCGTTGTTTAAACCGCTTATATTTCTGCACATGTGACATCGCAGGACAGCAACCTGGAAATGGGGGACATATCATTGTCATCCCATAACATGAAGTGGCTGTATGGTGACTTTGATAGGATTACCAGGTATTATTTCAATGAAGGTTTTACATTTTTTAAATATTTTAAAATTACTTTTGAAATTACATTAACGAGACTAATATGAGCTTTTACTGGTTGGGTTTACATCTTCTTTGAATATTGTTTTTAGCACTTCCAGTTGGTCACTGTAAGAAATGCACTAACCACGGAATTCATTATCGATATGGTGACTGTATAGACCGGATATTTTAGGTTGATTTTTCTAACTAATCTTTTGCCTTTGGGTTAGACTATAATAACAAAGTATATAGATATGTATATTGGATGCTGAGATGTCGTTTCTGTTTATTTTGCAGGTCCTGTCTCTTTGGAAAGAATCCATTATTGTGAGCGCTTTATAGAACTGATGATTGATTTAGAGGTAAAGTTTTCTAGTTTTTTTGAATACTATTTCTTGACTACAAATCAAATGACACAAGGCTTTGTGATATTATAACTACCTGGGTTATGCTGCCACCTTCAGTTAAATGGACACTGGGCAGGAAAACATAGAATTCCCTGCCCAGGCATAACCCCAACTCAGCTCATCTAATCTGTGGGCTTAGATTATGGATGTGCCCGCCCGGCCGAGCGCGTACAAGTTTTCTCGAGCCCGACAGGCTTCGGCAACGACGCATGCGCAGTTGCGCTGTCGGTTCCACGGCCATCTTTTTTGCGGGGCACCGCTGCCCCTGACATGCATTTATAAGCAGCCCGAAAATGGGCTGCCCATAAATGAACGAGCGTTTGGCAACATTGGCTGATACCACACTAACAATTCTAATCTCTCATATTTTTATTGGACATACCTATTAAACATTCACAGTGCTGGAAGAAAAAGTATGTGAACTGATAGATTAATTACTTCAGCAAATGCTAATTTGAGTCGGTAATTTGCACACCTGGAGTCCAATAAATCAAATGAGTTTTAGAGGTCGGACACTCAAATATTTTAAGAATGCTGTTTATAAGAAGTTTTAAAGTTAAATTGTTCAGGAAGAATGCTCAGCTTGCCAACATCCAAACTTCATCCCAACGGTGAAGTATGGCCATGGAAAAGTCATGATTTGGGCTGGGTTTGCTGTCTCTGGACCTAAATCACTTGACATCATTGAGGGGAAAATGAATTCCATCTGGATACTGTTTCCTTGTAAAAATGGTCACCCTCTGACTCTCTATCCTGCTATCTCTCACATCTTCAATCTCTCTCTCTTCTGGCATCTTTCCCAACTCTCTAAAACATGCACGAGTCACTCCCATACTTAAAAGCCCTCAATGGACCCCACCAATCTACACAATATATATCTCCTTGCTTCCCTTTTCCAACAAACTCCATTGAATGCTTGGTCTACAAGCTAGTGAGCTACCACCTCACTAAGAATAACCTTTTTTGATCCCCTTCCGTCTGGATTTCGCCCTCAACACTCCACAGAAACTGTTCTCCTAAAACTTGTACGTAATTTACAAATGGCTAACTGGTCACTATTCTGTACTCCTACTTCTGGTGACTTTGATACATTTGGCCACCCCCTAACTTTAAAAAAAAAAAAACTCAACTCCCTTGATCTCTTTACTGTGCTCTTCATTGTTCCTCATCCTACTTCTCCTACCACACCTTCAGTGTCACAACTCTGCCTCCTCCTCTCCTCTACCCTTTTCTGTCCGAGTCTCCCAAGGTTCTGTGCCTTCTTGGACTTCTCATATTCTCGATCTCTACTTCCTCTCTGGGTCAGCCAATACCGTTTCTACGCTGACGACACCCAAATTTATATCCCTACTCCTCGGCCCACTCCATCAGTCTCCTCACGCATTACTAATTTACTAACGGACATATCAGTCTTGATGTCACACCACTTCCTCAAACTCGATCCATCCAAAACTGAGCTCATAATATTTCCTCCCCACGTGCCCCTTCCCCTGACTTCTCTGTCAAGATCAATGGCACATCTATCAGTCCGTCCCCACATGCCACGGTGCTAGGTGTAATTCTGGACTCTCCCTTCGGGTCTACATTCAATCGCTGTCCAAAGCTTGCTGCAACAATATCTCCAAAATACACCCCTTAACCGATCACATAGCAAGGCTTCTAATTCACTCCCCGATTATCTCTCATCTCAACTACTGTGACTTCCTCCACATTAGATTAACTTTACATAGGCTGTCCCTCCTTCAGTCTATCATAGGTGCTTCTGCCAGTCTCTATTACCTTACCCAGCCGTTTAGTGTCTGCTACCCTTTCTTTGCCAATCCCTACCTGGTTATTTACAAAAGAATCCACAACTCTGCCCCTACATTACTAACCTAGTCTCAAAATACCAACCAAATTGTTCTCTTTGTTGCTTCCAAGGCCTCCTGCTCCCTAGCTGCCTTGTCACCTTCTCCTAGGACACCTTCAGGACGCTTGCCTCCAGGACTTTTCTTGATACTTTCCCATCCTCTGGAACTCCACACCGCTTTTCTAGCTTAACTCTAGCTATATAAGTCTCGTCTGTGTATTTTTGCACAATATTGTTAATATTTTTTGCTCTGGTTCCCCACTCAGGCTTTACTTCCCACCCGCCGGTGGTTCAATACAGTGCTGGATGATTCTCACCTGGTTGTACACTGCTATTTATCCAGCCTCTGCAAAACAGAGGAAGAAGGACATTTGTTTTCTCAGGTATGGTGTTAATGTTTAAGACAGTAGATCAGGGGATTCAATTGTATGCATTCACTAATGATGTACCTTTTTTATAGCTTCTAGACATGTTAAAGTTCTACGCTGGCTTTGAAATTAATGACCAGACTGGTAATGCACTGACAGAAAATGAAATGACCACCATTCACTATGACCGAATCACTTCTCTACAGGTATGTCTAGATTTCCAGTTATAAATTCAAAATCACTGCAGACCAACTGTTTTTCTACCAAGGAAATATACAGTTTATCCTAGCAATCAAAAGCTAGAATACCAGCCATAAACCTGTTTGAAAATTAATCTGCTGACTCCTTCACTTACACTACAGTATCAATTTTACATGTTGACAACGTGATGAAGATTGGAGATCATGTATATAAAACATATTTTCTTTATCGTACATCACGGGACACAGAGAAGCATAGTAATTACTATGTGGGTTATAGAGCCTACCTTCAGGTGTGGACACTGGTGTAATCAATTGGACAGGAAGTTCCCTCCCTATATAACCCCTCCCATACTGGGAGTACCTCAGTTTTTTCATCAGTGTCTAAGGTGTTGGTCACGAGTGAACATGTGCTCTTAGGAGCTCCATTGGAGGGATCCATGCTGGATGTAAAAAGCCTCCATAAATCCGGATCCGTCCAAGGTGCTTCATAGCCAAAGTGGACGGTACCCGGGCCCTGGTTGAGAAGAACGGGGTTTTGCCTGTAATGCTCCTTTTTTGAGGGCTGGATCCTGATTACTCAGTACTTTGGTCAATTTCCTAATACCAAAAGTTTACTGACAGGGTGCGATATGGGTCCAGGTGGTGTGGTGTTCCTGTCCATGGATCCCGGTCCCCGAAGGTCTGTAGACTTTGCTCCTGCAGCGTTGGATCAGGTAAGTGAAGGTGCTTTAGGACTTGGTCCTGAAAGTGTCCTTCTTTTTTGAGCCATTATGCTTGCCTAAGCTATCTGTCTGTGCCTCTCTAACATTGTCCTGAATGCTGTGGGGAGGAGGGGTGTCTATGCTCAGTCACTTAGCCCCTCCTGTACAGGTTTAGCAGAGTAAGGTTGTCCACAAGTTTTGGTCACAGTTTGTCTTACCTGGTCCTCACATGGTAGCTGCGGTAGCTCCAACCTCGTGCACAGGCGCGCTTGCGTCTCGTGCGCGCGCGACATAGTATGTGTCATAGGCGCACGCGCGTGCGATTACGCATAATTTATTGCCGCATTGGTGCGTGTGCGCGACGTGCATGGGGGCTGTGGATGCGCGTGCGGCAACATGTGCAAGCCTCGTGATGCACGCCCGGCGGCGGCGCGCATGCGCGCAAAGGGTTCCATCTCAGCAGTTTTCTATGAGGCTTGAGATTCCAGGACAGAGCAGGTCAGGTGATTTGCACCTAGTCCATAAAAGCTCAAGTCCACTTCACCCATCCGGCTGACTTAAGGCGCATAGTGGGCTCTGCACTTTGCCGACCATCAAATAGCAGCGTCAGTGCTGGTCTATAGGTCCGCAAGTGGTTGCACCTGTTGTGAGTACCTCGGCTTTATTATGGCCAAAGGCTCAGGGACTAGAAGTACAAAGAGATCTAAAAAGGATCGCCATCAGGCTCGGAGGATCTCGGGCATGCTCCTGCGACTAATTCCTCTCCTGATAAATTGGAGGAGGCCCAGGGTGAACCATCAGGGCTGTCGGGTGCCTCATCTGCCCTTGTCCCGCCTGCTCCAGTTTTTGTGACACAGGAGGCTCTGGCCTCAGCCAAGGGTGGTCTGGAGCAGAGATTAGCGACCTTTATTGCATCCTCTCTCTCAAGAGCGCACAAGGTCTCCTTCTCCCTCTGCAGAGTTCCTCAGTGCGGAACAACTATCCTCAGAAGAGGTTGATTTACCCTCTGGGGATCAGGCAGAGGGTCATTCAGAGGTCGGACTCTGAGGATTCCACCCTGGGGGAACCATTTTCGGCGTCTCAGTCCGAGAATTTGTTGGTCCAGTTCCACAAGGAGAGGGTCCGCTCGGCCTTCAAGTTGCTCCTTTTTAGAGCCAGCATCGAATTCAGTCTCTTCTTTAGGCTCTTTAAAAAGCTCCTCATACTAACTATTACTTCCCGGTTCATCCTCTACTGGAAGGTCTTATCTACAAGGATTAGAACATCCGGATAGATTTTTTCTTCCTCCTAAGAAGTTTTTCGGTTTTATACCCCATGGAGGAACAGTCCACTAAGAAATGGGGTATCCCCACAGTGGACGCAGCCGTGTCCTGCGTAAACAAGACCTTGACCTGTCCGGTGGACAACGTTCAAGTGTTTAAAGACCCGACAGACAAGAGATTAGAGACGCTGTTAAAGACTTTGTTTTTCTACAGCTGAGAGGGGTAACCCAGCCTGCAGTAGCAGCTATTGGTATTTGCCAAACCTTAAAAGACCAGTTAAAAGGGGTCTTGAAGGATATCTCGGCTTAACAGGCTCAGGAATTGGCTGACTTTCCTAAAGCACTATGCTTTGCCATAGATGCTATCGAGGACTCTATACAACAGTCCTCCTGTCTCTCTCTCTCTCTCTTTGGTTCATATGCACAGATTACTCTGGTTAAAGAACTGGTCGGCTGAAACCCTTTCATGGAGAACGTTTATTTGTGGAAGATCTGGATGCATATGTTCAGAAAATTTCCAGTGACAAAAGCACACTGCTACCAGTAAAGAAAAGGTTTAGGGGTTCTCCCTCCTTTAAAAAATCTTCCTCTCCTAGCCCTAGTACTTCCGCTACCAGGCAGTTCAGACGGCCTCCCGGACGGGTTAATACAGGTGGGAGGCCGCAGGGCCAGCCTCAGGCTTCCAAAAAGCCTTGGAACCATAAGCCAGGCAAGCCAGCATCTAAGTCTTCATTATGAAGGTTCACCCCCACTCAGCAGGGTGGGGGGAAGACTTCAGCTGTTTGCGGAGGCTTAGACAATAAATAATCGTGATAATAAGGTCCATGTGTGAAAAAAAGTCCATAAATCAATCAATCCACAGCAAGATCCAGCAGACAAAGGATTCCAGAATGGAAGTGAAAAAGATGACACCAAAAGATATCCTCCACCAGTGACAGATGAACTCTCACCTCATTACTTTGACCCGTATGGATCTCAAAGCTTAATCTGTGTAATCAGAGCTCCAGCTGCCAGCTCCCATAGGAAACGAATGGATGGAAATGACACCTTAGATCCAGACCCAATGGCTTAAACCGATCATAACATCATATGGAAAAAGAAAGGGAAAAATCTAGTGCTCTCTGGTAGAAAAAGACTTTTAATCAAGCAATAAAAAGTTGCACTCACATGTAAGGACACTCTGTAAGCCGAGTGTCAGCATAACAGCATGTGTACAGGACTGTCTCTCTGTACTCTGCAGCGATCGTGGGTGACGTTCTGCGTGGTTCCTTTCCCTGTACGCGTTACATCCCGTGAGCAGGACTTCCTCAGCGTGGGTTAAGGGAACACACGCTAAAACGTCCCACTTGACCTATATTTATATGTAGCCTCAGCATATCCCCCAATCCCAACAGCATGCAGACGCCGCCCACAACAGCAGCTACAGCTAATCTGAAGAGCCAATGCTCCGGAATAGAGGCTGAGATAAGAGTTTATTAAAAGCAATGGTTATATATGACTAACAGTGACCAGTCAGACTTAGTCCGGTAAACCAAAGGAAAAATATTAAATATAAAATTCACCGGAGGAGTCTAATCACGTTTTAGAACATAATCCTTATTGGTGCATATATGGCATGAATGCACTCTAAATTATATGCCAATATCAGAATATCATTAAAATAGAAAAACGTCAGCCACAATCGCCACATTAAGTGAATATGCAGAGAAGGCTATACTCAATATCAGCTATGGATAACTGTACAACAAGAGATACAACATCATGAGCAAACAATCAATACTGTTACAATGTATAATCATGTTACAGATACAATCTGGAAAAAGAACAATGAAGACTAGAATTACATGAAAATAGAATAGAATACAATAAAGTAGAATAGAACACAATAAAATAAATAAATAAAATTAACTTTAAAATTGCCATAAAATTACAAATTAAAATACTCCAGAAAAAGTGGTCCTTAGTAAGGCCTACTACCAGGAGGAAATGTCCAGATTATTGAGTGATCATGATACCTACTTACTGTTAAGAGGAGACCCGATGGTTCAATTCAAAAATGAGCTACATTCCTTAATTGAGAGAGGTAAAAGTGAGGGGATTTTAAATAAAAAAGAAGCCTCCTACCTAGACCCTTATCATTGCCGTACACCCATTATATACTTTCTGCCCAAATTACATAAGAACTCTGAGCGACCGCCGGGCCGTCCCATAGTCAACGGTATAGACTCGGTCACATCCCGACTTGGCCAATACCTTGACTTCTTTCTTTAACCTCTTGTTCACAAAATGAGGGCGTATTTGCGTGATACCAAACAAATTATTCAGATTTTGGATTCTTTGCCATGTAAGCAGAACACTATTTTGATCACTGCTGATGTAGGATCACTATACACCATCATTAGCCATGAGGATGCTGTAGCCTCAGTTCTATGGGCATTGGATAATACCGATATGACTAGTCAACACAGGCATTTTCTGTCTGATTGTCTTAATTTTTGCCTTTTGAAAAATTATTTTTGGTATAATAGGGACTTTTACCTACAGCGGTGCGGGGTGGCGATGGGCGCTCGTTTTGCTCCCAGTGTGGCCAATCTATTCATGGCCCACTGGGAGGAAGACGTAGTGTTTCAGGACAGACCCCCACAACTACTGTGTTACAAAAGATATATAGATGACCTGATAATGGTCTGGGAGGGTGACATGCTCAGTCTTCAATCTTTCATGAACAAGTTGAATACTAATGACAAAAATATTGTATTAACTTGGACGGTGTCCTACGATCAGATCTCCTTCTTAGACCTGGAAATTTTTAAAAAGAACAACCTGTTACAAACCAGGAATCATTTTAAGGTCACTGATCGTAATGGCTTTATACCGCTTTCTAGTTGTCACCATAAGCTTTGGTTATGTAATATCCCAAAGGGCCAATTTGTTAGACTGCGTAGGAATTGCTCCTCTGAGGATGATTTCCTATCACAAGCCCAAATACTAGCAGAGAGATTTACACAAAAGGGGTATCCCCTACCGACTATCAATGAGGAAATTGAGAAAGTGGGGTCTATGGATAAAGGGAACCATTGTTGCTGATCAACCTCCTGGTTTGGTGGCCAATGGAATTCCTAGCAATTATAAATTAATTTTGGACTACAACATACAACACAAAAAATTCGAGAGAATTGTAGCCAAACATTGGCCCATCTTAAAGGGGGATCTGACTTTAGGTCCTGTTCTCCCTGAGCGCCCCCAATTCATATATAGGAAGGCTCCGGCATTAAGGAATTGTATTGCTCCAGGGGTCATAGATCCACCAATAGTTGCCCAACCTAGGTTATTTGATTTCTTATCAGGTTTTTACGCCTGTGGCAGGTGTGCCACTTGTAAACATGTTAAGAAAAATGTCAAAAAACAAAAAACTTTTACCTCCTCGGTCACGCATGTAGAGTACCCCATCAAACAATTGGTCACGTGTACCACTGAAGGGGTTGTCTATATGTTAGAGTGTGAATGCGGACTACAATATGTGGGGCGCACTTCTCGAGCACTCCACGTACGGATAGGGGAACATATTAGCTGTATTAAAAGAGGAATCAAAACTCATAGCGTATCCAGACACTTCAGACGACACCATCATTGTGACCCTAAGGGGTTAAAATTTGGGGGGATAGAGAAGGTGTCAAAACACTGGAGGGGTGGACACTTTATCAGGCAACTGAGTCGTCGGGAATCCTTCTGGATTTTTGAGCTCAAGGTAGCCTCTCCGGCTGGTTTGAACGTAGAGTTTGACCTAAATTGCTTCATCTCAGATAGATGAGGTGAATTATAGGGTGACTGATTTTTTTTTCTGGAGTATTTTAATTTGTAATTTTTATGGCAATTTTAAAGTTAATTTTATTTATTTATTTTATTGTATTCTATTCTACTTTTATTGTATTCTATTTTCATGTAATTCTAGTCTTCATTGTTCTTTTTCCAGATTGTATCTGTAACATGATTATACATTGTAACAGTATTGATTGTTTGCTCATGATGTTGTATCTCTTGTTGTACAGTTATCCATAGCTGATATTGAGTATAGCCTTCTCTGCATATTCACTTAATGTGGCGATTGTGGCTGACGTTTTTCTATTTTAATGATATTCTGATATTGGCATATAATTTAGAGTGCATTCATGCCATATATGCACCAATTTTATCTAATTTTACCAATAAGGATTATGTTCTAAAACGTGATTAGACTCCTCCGGTGAATTTTATATTTAATATTTTTCCTTTTGTTTACCGGACTAAGTCTGACTGGTCACTGTTAGTCATATATAACCATTGCTTTTAATAAACTCTTATCTCAGCCTCTATTCCGGAGCATTGGCTCCTCAGATTAGCTGTAGCTGCTGTTGTGGGCGGCGTCTGCATGCTGTTGGGATTGGGGGATATGCTGAGGCTACATATAAATATAGGTCAAGTGGGACGTTTTAGCGTGTGTTCCCTTAACCCATGCTGAGGAAGTCCTGCTCACGGGATGTAACGCGTACAGGGAAAGGAACCACGCAGAACGTCACCCACGATCGCTGCAGAGTACAGAGAGACGGTCCTGTACACATGCTGTTATGCTGACACTCGGCTTACAGAGTGTCCTTGCATGTGAGTGCAACTTTTTATTGCTTGATTAAAAGTCTTTTTCTACCAGAGAGCACTAGATTTTTCCCTTTCTTTTTCCATATGATGTTATGATCGGTTTAAGCCATTGGGTCTGGATCTAAGGTGTCATTTCCATCCATTCGTTTCCTATGGGAGCTGGCAGCTGGAGCTCTGATTACACAGATTAAGCTTTGAGATCCATACGGGTCAAAGTAATGAGGTGAGAGTTCATCTGTCACTGGTGGAGGATATCTTTTGGTGTCATCTTTTTCACTTCCATTCTGGAATCCTTTGTCTGCTGGATCTTGCTGCGGATTGATTGATTTATGGACTTTTTTTCACACATGGACCTTATTATCACGATTATTTATTGTCTATTAGTTTATATACTGGTCACAGTATTTATATTTGTTTATATTTGCGCTGCACTTTTTCTATATATATTTGCTATTGGGATTTTTTATGAATTATCTCCAGTGCTGGCTTGCATAGTTTAGGTTCTAGTTTAATAATTTATTTTCCAGCGCTGAATATCTTTTTCACGTTTGTGGAGGCTTGACAAGGGAGGATCCAAGACAATGGGGTTCTCTCTACGGTTCCGAGGGCTACAAGTTGGAGTTGAGCGAATTTCCTCCACCTCGCTTCTGGGCCTCAAGCATCCCGAAAGACCCGGGAAAAGAGGGTCCTTGGCTTCGGCCTTGCATCATCTATTATTCGAAGTAGTGATCGCTGCCACTGGAAGAGCTGCCACTGGAAGAACCAGGTTGGGGTTCTATTCAGATCTTTTTCACCGTCCCCAAACCAAACGGAGACGTAAGATCCATTCTGGACCTCAGGGCCTTAAATTCCTAAAGGTCCAGTCTTTTCGGATGGAATCGATCCGGTCGGTGGTTGCCTCCTTACAAGGAGGGGAGTTTCTGGCGTCCATCGATGTAGGACGCATACTTACACATTCCCATCTTCCTCAACCATCAGAAGCTGTTGCGCTTCACGGTAAATCAGCGCCACCTTCAATTCGTGGCCTTACCTTTTGGTCTGGCCACCACACCTTGTGTATTCACGAAAGTTCTGGCCCCACTATTACCCAATCTAAGATCTCAAGGCATATCTATTGTAGCCTATCTAGACGATCTGTTGTTGGAAAGCCGATCAGTTGCTGATCTAAACTCAGCAGTACACAGAACCGTGAAATTCCTAGAGTCCATGGGTTGGGTTCTCAACCTGGACAAATCGGCCTGGGTGCCTGTGCAAAGCCTCGAGTATTTGTGTCTACTCGTAGACACAGACCAAGAAAGATCTGTCTACCCCAGAGAAAGCTCGATGCTTTAAGAGAACTAGTTCAGCTAGTCAAGTCAGGGCCTCAACCCTCCATTCGCCTTTGTATGCAGCTACTGGGGAAAATGGTAGCCTCTTTCGAGGTCGTCCCATTCGCTCCGTTCCACTCAAAGGGGCTTCAATACGCCATCCTGTCGGCTTGGAACAAAAAGGCCAAGGCCAAGACCTCCCTATGTCCCTCTCCTGGACAGTCCGGCAGAGCCTTGCTGGTGGCTGGTTCCCCAGAACTTACTAAGAGGAGAGTCTCTTTTGTTCCATCGCTTGGCGGGTTGTGACCACAGATGCCTGTCTTCTGGGCTGAGGTGCAGTCCTGGAGGGCCTGTCTCTCCAAGGAAAATGGTCAATCACGAGAGGTCTCTACCTATCAACCTACTAGAGATTCGGGCAGTTCATCTAGCCCTGTCAACGTGGACGGACAGGTTGAAGGGGCTCCCAGTCAGGATTCAGTCCGACAATGCCACGGCTGTGGCATACATAAATCGCCAGGGGGGGCACAAGGAGTCGTGCAGCCCAAAAAGAGGTGGATTGAGTTCTGATCTGGGCGGAAAAGTATGTCCCTTGCATATCTGCGGTTTTCATCCCGGGCATAGACAATTGGCAGGCAGACTACCTAAGCCGCCAACAATTGCTCCCAGGGGAGTGGACTCTTTACATCTTCCAGGGCATTTTTCAGAGGTGGGGAACACCTGATGTGGATCCTTTTGCATCGAGGTTCAATGCAAGGGTGGACAACTTTCTGTCCCGGACAAGGGATCCACTCGCTTGCATTCTCCCTAATGTATTTGTTTCCTCCACTGCAATTAGTACCCCGCCTCCTTCGCAGGATAAGGTCGGAAAAGAAACCAGTGATTCTGGTCGCTCCGGCGTGGCCCAGAAGGGCCTGGTACACAGAAATTGTAAGGATGTCCGTGGGGCATCCATGGACCCTTCTGATTCGTCCAGACTTACTGTCTAAGGGACCGATATTCCATCCTTCCTTACCGTCTCTAAATGTAACGGTGTGGCTGAGCCCCATATCCTAAAAGGAGGGGTCTCTCTAATTCAGTAGTATCTACTTTAATGCCAGAAAGCCAGCATCCAGGCTTATTTATTACAGAGTTTGGAAATCTTATGTGGCCTGGTGCGAAACCAGGGGGTGGCATCCCCGGAGGTTTCCCAGTAGCAGAATTCTAGATTTTCTGCAGATGGGGGCAGACTTGAAGTTGGCCCTAAGCACCATTAAGGGCCAGATCTCGGCCTTATCGATTTTGTTTCAAAAGCCACTGGCTACACATTCTCTGGTCAAACCCTTTTTACAAGGTGTATCCTCCAGTCAAGACCCCCTTGTGCCCGTCGGATCTGAATCTGGTCCTGTCTGTCTTGCAGAAGCAACCCTTTGAGCCTTTGGCTCACATTCCATTGGTCCTTCCGCCCAGGAGGTAGTCTTCTTGATAGCCATAACCTCTGCTAGGAGGGTATCGGAGTTGGCGGCCTTATCGTGTAAGGAACCATACCTTACTCTCCATAAGGACAGAGTGGTCCTATGGCCTCTCCAGGTTTTCCTTCCTAAGGTTGTCTCTAGCTTTCATTTAATTCAAGATCTAGTTCTCTCTTCTTTTTTCTCAGAACCTAGTTCTGCAAGGGAGAAGTCATTGCATACCCTAGACGTACTTAGAACAGATAAGTTCTACCTTAGGGGGCTGCTGTTCAGATCCGGAAAACGGATATGTCGTTTATCCTACCAGAATGTCCCAGATGTGGGCAGGCAGCGTCGAAATCCACTATCTCCAAAGGGATTCGACAGGTCATTACTCAAGCTGATGGCTTGAGGGGAGAGGCTCCCCCGTTTAAGGTTAAAGCACATTCCACTAGAGCAGTGGGTACTTCCTGGGCAGTGCATCACCAAGCCACCTTGGCTCAGGTCTGCATGGCCGCGACGTGGTCGTCTGTCTATACTTTCACAAAATTTTACCAAGGAAGGTGAGGAAAGTGCCTTTGGGCGCAGTGTGCTGCAGGCTGCAGTTTGATTCCTCACGTCTGATGGCGGCCTGCGTTGTTGTGTCTCCCTCCCCTCAGTAAGCATTGCTTTGGGACGTCCCACATAGTAATTACTATGCTTCTCTGTGTCCCGTGATGTACGATAAAGAAAATAGGATTTTTTATAACAGCTTACCTGTAAAATCCTTTTCTTGGAGTACATCACGGGACACAGAGCTCCCACCCCTCTTGTTTGGGGATATTGGGACACTTATTGCTTTGCTACAAAAACTGAGGTACTCCCAGTATGGGAGGGGTTATATAGGGAGGGAACTTCCTGTCTAATTGATTACACCAGTGTCCACACCTGAAGGTAGGCTCTATAACCCACATAGTAATTACTATGCTTCTCTGTGTACCGTGATGTACTCCAAGAAAAGGATTTTACAGGTAAGCTGTTATAAAAAAATCCTATTTTTGTAGCTTTCTTAAGGTGCTTTTTATCGGGCAACCGTGACACTTGCCTGATGGTGACTGTTGCCCGATGAAGGGGCCCTCGCATCTGCTTTGAAATATTGCTTTATTTATGTGATAAATAAACATTGCCTCCTAGAGCAGTTTTTTCAGTCAAGATGTGCTATAGAACTATCCCAGGGCTCATTTATACCAGGAGGTGCGTACAAGCACATGCTTTTTTGCATGTCCGCGCATATTGCATTTTTTAACCACTTCTGCCCCAGAAGATTTGGCTGCTCAATGACCAGGCCATGTTTTGCAATACGACACAGCGTCGGTTTAACTGGCAATTGCGTGGTCATGCGACGTTGAACCCAAACAAAATTGACGTTCCTTTTTTCCACACAAATAGAGATTTCTTTTGGTGGTATTTGATCACCTCCGTGGTTTTTATTTTTTGCGCTATAAACAAAAGAGCGACTATTTATTTAAAAAATAAATATATATATATATTAGGGTTGTCCCGATACCACTTTTTTAGGACCGAGTACAAATACCGATACTTTTTTTTTCAAGTAGTCGCCGATACCGAATACCGATACTTTTTTTAAATGTGTCCCCAAATGCAGCCATGTCCCCCATACCTTTGCCGCCGAAAGCCGCCGCATGGAGAAAATCACGATCACCCATCCAATCCCGAGCAAGGGGGAGTGTCTATACGCGCGGGAACACTACAGCTATCCAAATGAAAGCTGTGATGTTCCCGCACACCGTTTAACCCATGCGACGGCTTTCGATGCGGCGGCGCGATGCAGCGGCGGGGGGGGGGGGGTAGTATTCTATTTAGGTATCGGGGGTATTTGCGGGAGTACAAGTACTCCCGCAAATACTCGGTATCGATACCGATACTGGTATCGGGACAACCCGAAAAAAAAAAAAAATATAAATATATATATATATATATATATATATATATATATATATATATATATATATATATATATATATATATATATATATATATATGTATATGTATGTATATGTATGTATGTATGTATGTATGTATAAAATTACTTTTTGCTAGAAGTATCCACAATTTTTTTTTCTTTTTTTTCCAAAAAGCAAATTTTTTCTCAGTTCAGGCCGATATGTATTCTTCTACATATTTTTGGTAATAAAAATCACAATAAGTGTATATTTGATTGGTTTGTGCAAAAGTTATAGCATCTACAACATGGGGGATAGATTTATGGCAATTTTTTTTTTTTACTAGTAATGGCGGTGATCTGTGATTTTTATCAGTGCTCCCACATTATGGCAGACACAACGGACACTTGACAAGTTTTTGGGACCATTGGCTTTTGTACAGCAATTAGTGCTATAAAAATGCACTGATTACTGTGTAAATATAACTGGCAGGGAAGGGGTTAACACTAGGCGGCGATCAAGGGGTTAATTGTGTTCCCTGACTGTGGGAGATGGTAAAGATTTCTTGTGATGGCATGGGCAGTGACAGACACAGTTTACTGAGAGATATTGGGGTCTATTAGACCTCAGATCTCTCCTCTGCACTCAAAAGCATCTGATCAAACTGAGATTGGTTTCATCAGAGGCTTATTGGCTTGTAAACAAACAAATTGAAACCGGAAGTTACTAAATCCTTGTTGCTTTTGGTTTCATTCATCACAGTGGGGAACGGGTACAGATGTGTCTTCCTCCTTTCTGCGTTTAGTGCTAGTATTTTTTTTTTTTTTATATATATGGTTTCTTGTAAAAGTAAAACATTTATTTGGAGGTGTAGGGGGGCTATCATTAAAGCCAACCTTGTATTTCATTTAAGGACTAGTTTATTTTATAGATGGTGTTTATCGTAGTGGTAACATTCACTAAAGGTTACTGCTTGCGATATGAAGGTCACGGAAATCATTTTTCAGAAATATCACATGAAATAATGAGTCAATTCATCAAAGTAAAATATTGAATGTAAATACCACAAACAAATGAGATAAAGTGGATTCAATAAAAACACAAACACATTTGTTATTTATCAGCTGGTCTTTACTGGTGGTATTTTAGAAAAGTACAAAATAACACATACAGGGACTCTACACTGCCCAGGAAATACATTTTTTACACCGTATCAGTGTGAAAATGTTCTCTTATGAGTTCAGGATTGAAAATTAATCATAGCACCCTAGAATGTTTTGATAGTTTTACAATACAGTGGAACCTGTTCCAGGAAAGTTCTCCTAATCCAAAGTACTCGCTTATCAAAGCGTCTTTCCCCATAGAAGTCACATGTGGGAGGCAACACTCGCAAACGGTTCTTTTTAAAATACACTGCTCGTATTGCAAAACGCTCGTTAACCGCGTTACTCGCAATCCAAGGTTCCACTGTATTGCTGTGTGCCTTCTGGTGCAGTGTTAACCTGCGAATATAAAGAAAATAAATTGTGAAAAAGCATAAAAAATAACGCAAAATTTGAGTGCTAAATATCGCAAAACATAAATATTTACTGCATTTATTAAATAACACATGTATTTTAGCGAGTCCACTACTTTTGAGATAAATTAACGCATTCATGTTTTTAACTCAAACATATATGCAGTATTTATCTCTTTGTAAACTGACCCCAATGTGCCTTAAATGTAAATAAACTTTACTAAGCACCATTTTCATCTGAACTGTAGAAGATGATCCCTGAAGAAATCTTTTGGAGAAAGGCTTATTCATTTTATCTCTGGGCTTTAACAATAATATAAATGTGAAATAAGGCCACTTCTAGCATGTTATGACACCGACCATAGCAAATCAGGAGGCGCCTGCTCCTATAAACCTGCGTGTGTGTGTCTATATATACAAGCGCTGCGTAAACTGTTGGTGCTATATAAATCCTGTATAATAATTTTATATACACACACACACACACACACACCTACACACCTTATTTTCTTCTTCAAGCTTGACAAGTTTATTTTTTTATACTTGAGGACTTGAGTGACATTGTTGTATGTCTTTACTTAGAGAGCAGCATTTGCACACTTCCCAGAACTTTGCAACTTTGCGCTTTCCAATGTAGCTGCTGTGGATACACGGGAATCCCTTGTGAAGTTATTTGGACCACTGAGGTAAGTGGGTAAATGCAGTCTACCTTATTAAAGGTAGTTTGTGATGTATTATTATGTACATAAATGTTTAATTTTACAAACCTCCCTCTTTGTCACTTTGATATTGCTTGTATAAAATCTTTCTCACCCATTGAGGAGTGTAAGGAGGTCACCTGAATTGTTAAACATTTTTGCACATGCTCCGCGCTCTTTCCTGCCATAAAATACCAGCTCACTACAGTGTTGCCGGTTTGGAATTTGTGAGTGCCTGAGGGCTTGCCTTTTACTCTGAACCCTAAGTTGCCCTATCACCATGTGGTTGCAACATGCCTGATTGAAGATACAGGGGAACAGTCCCATTGTAACAAGTGCCCTGCTCACTTTCTACTTGTGGCTCTACAGCTGATTGCAATGCACCTACTGATGGTGTCATCAAGAATCATGTTGCCCTCTGCTCCAAGAGTTCGTTCTGTCACCAAAGTCTTTAGTTACATCGAGTGCGACCAGTTCCTCTGCTTTATCACTGGTCATGCAAGACTTGGCCCAAATCATCCAGTTATTTTAATACTTATGACTGCAGAGTCCACAAGCAAGCTCCCATACCCTCCTGTTTGTATGTGTATGAGAGATGCCCACGCCTTAGCGATTTCTGAGCCATTGGCCTCAGACAGTTTTTTCCAGTCTTTGCCAGATTACCGCCGACTCTATGGGTGGCTTTACGGCACATTTCGGCTGCTAGCAGGGCACATTTTCCCCCCGCTAGCGGCCGAGAAAGGGTTAAACCGCCCACAATGCGCTGCTGAAGCAGCGCATTTCAGGCGGTATAGCCATGCTGTCCCATTGATTTCAATAGGCAGCAGTGGAGGAGGAGCGGTACACACACTGCTCCTTCTCCGCTCCAAAGATGCAGCTAGCAGGACTTTTTTTTACCGTCCTGCTAGCGCACCGCTCCAGTGTTCACATTAGAGTGAATGGGGACAGATTTTTAAGGGCGTATTGCAGGCGCTATTTTTAACGCTACAGCGCCTGCAATATGCTCCAGTGTGAAAGGGGTTTTAAAGATTTGCAGTCTTTTGCTATTTCCCCCCAAATTTAAAGACACCATTTTGGTTCTTATCAATGCAGTGCTCACCGAAGTGAAACTGGGGGATTATTCTTTAGCTTTGATGAGTTCTGTTTCTACAAGGTCACCCAGTCCAACTGCAATTGGATAGTGCCAGCAGTGGCCTAAACAAACCATCAAGGTAGTACCAGAAGCTTAGCAGCCATAAATAAACAAGTCCTAATACTTTCATGGGCAGAACTTTACATTTCAGCTCTCTCAGCCGTTTACATTCTGGGAGTGGACCGTTGGAAGGCAGAATGTCAATGCCAAAACCCGGTAGAGCAGTTTCTTTTATAATCTTTAGCAAAGATGGTAAAAAGCAGATGTGGACATCCTGGCCTCCCAGGTTCACCAACAAGCTTACCATATTCGTGACCAAGACCAGGGATCTTCTAGCTTGTGCAGTAAATACTCAAGTGATTACTTTAACTCCATTCCAACTGGTTTACAACTTCCTTCTGATGTAGATCCTTCCTCAACTGCTGCACATGATAGAGAAGTATAGGGTTTCAGTGATTCTTCTACCAAACTGGACCAAAAAAACATGATACACTAATATAAGTTCATAAATACAAAGTGCATGAATGAATGAATGAAAACTTGTATAGCGTGACACATGCAAACTGAATCGCCTCTGGGCGCTTGTTGTTCCTGTCTCCTTTGGTATCAAAAGAGATGAGTCTTGATCTTTCTCCTGAATGCTAGGTGGTTCTCCTCCAACTGAATGCTGGTTGGTAAAGCGTTCCATAGTCCGGGACCTTGGACCGCGAATCTTCTATCTCCTTTGGACTTATAGTTTGCTTTCGGTATCTGGAGTAGATTTTGATTGGTGGATCGCAGAACGCGATTGGGATTATGAGCTTTTATTTTTTCGCATAGATAATGGGGAGCATTCCCATGGATACATCTATGCGTTAGACAGAGTGCTTTAAAAGTGATTCTGTCTTTTACTGGTAACCAGTGAAGGGATCTCAGTGAAGGTGAGATTGATTCCCAAGGTTTTTTCCCAGTCACAAGTCTAGCGGCCATGTTTTAAACGACTTGAAGACGAGCGATTTGGTACTTGGGGAGTCTGAGGTAAAGGGCATTTGCATAGTCCAGTCTGGAGTTCACAATTGCTCCCACCACGACTGCAATGTCTTCCTTGGGAATGAAAGGAATAAGTCTGCGTAGTAGGTGCAGCAGATGGTGAGATCCGCCGACTACTGACCCTATTTGTGCGTCCATTGTCATATAGGAGTCGAATATGACCCCGAGACTTTTGACTTTGGCGCTAGGGGTGATGATTTTGCCCAGAATGGGCGGGGGTGTCCAGGTTGTTGCAGGTTGATTCCTACGCTTGGCGTGAAACAGGAGAAGTTCTGTTTTCGCTCCGTTGAGTTTAAGATAACTCTTTGTCATCCAGTCCTCTATCAAAGAGAGGCATGTCTCTAGATTGAGGTGGTGATCCTTTTTGTTGCAAATGTGGAAATACAGTTGCGTGTCGTCTGCATATGAGTGATAGAGCAGTTTTTGGCTGCTGATGAGATCAAAAAGAGGGTGAAGATAGATGTTGAATAACACCGGCGACAGAGGGGATCCTTGCGGGACTCCGCACGATACTGTGCGTTTTTCAGAAGTGAAAGGTCCTAAATTCACTATTTGAGATCGGTTTTCCAAAAAAGAGGAGAACCAAGATAAACCGCCTTCTGCGACTTTAGCTACTTCAGCTAGCCGAGTCAATAGAAGCTTATGGTCTACTGTGTCGACGGCTGCACTTAGGTCCAACAGAACCAGAAGACAAGATTCTCCTTCGTCTGCGGCCTCGAGAGCGTCATCCCATATCTTGAGCAGTGCTGTTTCCGTCCCGTGTCTGGGGCGGAATCCCAATTGAAATGGATCAAGTAGGTTGTGGGTATCTAGATGCTGTTGCAGCTGTAGTACCACTGCTTTCTCCATGACCTTGGAGAGAGCGTTTAGGCCTGTTATGGGACGGCGGTGGAGTGGATCCTTGGGGTCCAGGGTGGGTTTCTTCAAGATGGGTCGAATTATGCCCTCCAATTTGGAGGGCACTATGCCCTCACTGAAAGACTGGTTAATAAGCTGCGTGATAGGAGGTGCCAGGTTGTCGGCGCATTCCTTCAGCAGTTTAGTGGGGATGATATCATTCGGCGCAGTGCTGTTACGCAGAGTTCCGATGATCTTTTTAGTGGCATCGATAGAGATGGGTTCCAGCGTGAACTTACCTGGTTGTGGTGAATTACTGCAGGTGTAGTGTAAATAATTACGGGGGGGGGGCTACGGGGGGAATTGTTTTGCTGAATGCTTTGCCGGATTCCCTCGATTTTATTAATGAAGTAATCAGATAATTCATCGCAAAATTCTTGTGTGTCGGAATTGGGGGCTTCAAGACATCCTGGATTCATGGTCTGAGAGACCAGCTTAAAGAGTTCGCGGGGGCGGTTGAGGGCGCTGTTGATAGCCTGAGAAAAATATTTTTTCTTGGCTTCGAAGATTTCTTTGTGGTATTTTCTTGTTATTGCCTTGTAGATGGAAAGGTTCTCATCTGAAGAGATTCTTTTCCACGCGGCTTTCGCCCTTCTGCGCTCTTGCTTCAGTACCGCCAGCTGGTTGTTGAACCAGCTGGAGTTATTTTTCCGGATATAGGTTTTACGTTTCGGCGCTATTATGTCAGCTGACTGTAATAGGGCTGTATTTATGTCATCCAGTGTTTCTTCAGCCGTTTGATGCGGCTGAATTTTTATTATTTTTTTCCTTAACGTGGCTTTGAAGAAATCCGAGTGGAGCTTCTTCTGGCATCTAGTCCAGTGTGTTGTCACTGGATTAGATGTTTTAGTTAAGGAGGGGAATTCGGAAATAATGAATTTAATTGCATGGTGATCTGTCCATGGCAATGGTTCATTTCCCAAGATTTTTATTTCCAGATCTTGTCTGAAAATAAGATCGAGCGTGTGACCTGAGGCATGTGTGGGCCCACATACTAGTTGTTGAAGGCCTAATCCTTCCAGGCGGTCAATGCAGGCGTCGGCAACGGGGTCTTGTGGGGAGTTGGCCCAGAGGTTGAAATCCCTGAGCAGCAAAAGGTGTTTGCTGTTCAGGGTATAGGTGGAGATAAAGTCCGTCAATGAAGGGAGAAACTGCGATTTAGGGCCGGGTGGTCTATAACAGAGTAGAATCCGGACTGTCTCCTGGGAGTTTGCTTGCAGTTGCAGAGTAAGGGTTTCCATGAATGGAAGAGGGTTTTGACGGACTGGTTTAGTGATCGCAAGATGAGTCTTATGGATCACCGCCAGTCCTCCTCCTCTTTGCCCTATTCTGTTTTCCGTAATAATACGGTAGTTTTCTGGCACCAATTCTCCTAGAATGGTGTTACAGTCAGCTGTGAGCCAGCTCTCTGTAATGAAGAGGCAGTCTAAATCGTATTGTAGGAGGAAATCATGGATTTCTAGTCGGTGTTTTACTGCCGATCTTGTGTTGATCAGAGCACATGATATGTGCTTAGGCTGGGGCAAACGGCTGAGATTTTTGATAGTCGATCGATTCTCAGAAGTCGCTCAGTTCGAAGGGCTTTTTTAGTGATGGCTGGTAGTATAGCGGCAAATCGCCTCAGCTGCCAAATGGTCTCTGCCGAGTATTGCAGATTAACCATAGTCGCCAAACACCAGAGGGGGGGGGGGGGGCAACAAGGATTGACTAAATCCTCTATCCTGAGTTGGTCCAGAGGAAGGCAAAAAAACCCTGACCGCGCTACGCCAATATGCTATGGCAGGGAAAAAAATTCCTTCCTGACCCCTAGATAGGCGATCGGGTGAACCCTGGATCAAGTAGTAGTGGTGATAAATCCTTATAAATAGTGGCCCATACAGTGCAGCAAGTCGATTAAAATGATCAAACTTCAGTGTAATATACAATCCATGTTTGTTCCAACTCCAAACCACTTTTGACACTGATGTGTTGACCTCTACCTTTAAACACTCCAGTCTCCTTTGGGGGTAAACTCATCTGATTGTTTTGACCCCTTAAACAAATTATTTTCTATCAAAAAGCCTGTGGCGTGCTTAACACAACCCAAAAACTTCACCCGGTGCATAAAAAATGTGCACACACATAGAGTGAAACACAAAAATGAGCAGACGGGTGCTACGTCAAATGGTCCTCAGACGGACCCAACCCTGATCCCGCGGGGCATTAGGCTCCAGACGGGGGGACTAAGGTAATCGGTGATCCATGCAGTCAAAGCCGACAAGGACTCAACTTTCTTGGAGGGTCTGCCGAAACAGAACCCCCTCATAGGTGGGGCTCCCCCGAAGGGAGACCCCATGAGAGCAGGTGAACTAAGCCAGAAGGCAATGTCCACCCACTCCCAAGACGTTCAGGGCTGGCCTGAGGATCGGCACCTTACTGATCACACACAAGGGCCCAGATTCACAGAGAGTTGGGCGCACATTATGCCGTCGTAGCGCAAACGCCGTACGCCAAGCCGAAACAGCGCAGAGAGGCAAGCGCTGCATTAAGCAAGCTATTGCTCCCAACGCTGTGAAGGCGCAGACCTGCGTAGGTGGAAGTGGGAGTGACCCCATGCAAATGATAGTCCGAGCATGGTGTAGTGTTTTACGCCCGGCGTATCACTAACTGCGCATGCGCCGTGACGCAGACGCATGAAACAGCACCCTTATGCGCATGCTCACAGCTATGCCGGCACAAATGCCTAAGCTACGCCGGATCACCATGTACGCCGTGAACGTAACGTACGCCCAATACGATGGCCTGTGTTCTCTGGTGCAGACTTTTGCATGTCTGTTGCCGGATTGCGCCTCATCTATGGGGAATAACTTTACGCCGGACGTACAATTTACGTGCACCTTGCGTAGCTCACGCACGTTTGTGAATCGCCATATTTCCCTCATTTCCCTCATTTCCCTCATTTCCCTCATTTCCCTCATTTCCCTCATTTCCCTCATTTCCCTCATTTCCCTCATTTCCCTCATTTCCCTCATTTCCCTCATTTCCCTCATTTCCCTCATTTCCCTCATTTCCCTCATTTCCCACGCTACGCCGGAGTATGTAAGCTACGTCGGTGTAGGGTGGCCAGTTTATTTAGGCGTATGTTGGTTTGTGGGTCCGGCGCACAGATACGCCGGCACACATTTGCACTTACCGGCGCAAATTTCCACTTACGACGGCGTAAGTGCTTTGTGAATCTGGGCCAAGGTGTACAAAAGGTGCACCAACATAAATAGACATCAAAGTGACAGACATGGGGGTAAAAAAAGAAAGAAAGAGGGGGAGAAGGAAGATGGGAGAGTGAGTGGAAAGTGACCATCGTGTAATACGATGGCCGGCCCTCCGGCCAGGAAACAAAAATTCCTCTAGTCCCAGCCAAAAGGCCCGGTCCTAGAGGCAGGTGTGAAAAGGGTGTTTGTGGAGATCGTGGCCATGGTGCCATACGAGGACTGCCACTCCAGGGGCACTATCTTATACTAATAACTTAGTAAAAACTTGCTTGTGGGCCTCTTCTTATGATACCTGTATTTCTGTTCACTCCTAATCTCTGTTCCCTCCTCCTCCAGCAGCATATATTCACAGTGCAAAAAAGCAAGGATACATCATCATGATAACTCTGTTTATTTAAAACAATTTGGTAAAAGAAAATTGTTACACTTACATTTAAAAAGTACTTGCCGAGCATGTAGGGAATAAAGCTTCCTTTGAATCTCTGGATGGCGTTGTGCCTCAATGGTACCAAGTGTGTATGCATGCTTTTATTAGTGGTGATGTTACTGTGCTGTAGACCTGCCCAAAGTGTTTGGTCAAACTAACTTTTTTTAAAGCGGCTATAAAAAAATGCCATTGTGAGTAAATGTATTAGACAGGACCACGGCACAGTGACTTCAACGTGTATGGAAGTACACACGCACACTAGGTATCACTGTGGCGCAGACCATCTAGAGCAGTGTTTCTCAACCGGGGTTCCGCAAAAAGTCCCCAGGGGTTCCGCCGCAATCTGCCCATCAATCAGACAGCCGACGGGTAGATCGAGTCTCGGCCAGCATGCAGAGTAGCGCTCTAAGAAGAGCTCTCTCATGGCATGATCCTTCCGGCCGGCCCCTCCTTTCCTCCTGTCCACCCCAGGTGATGTCATATTTGAGCGCCTGGGGTAGACGGGTGGAAAGGAGGGGCCGGCCGGAAGGATCGTGCTATGAGAGAGCTCTTATTACAGCTGCTTCCCGCGCTGCTCTGCATTTAAAAAAAAACTCCTGTGCCCTGACGTGTGCTGGATTCCCTGTGCCCTGACGTGTGCTGGATTCCCTGTGCCCTGACGTGTGCTGGATTCCCTGTGCCCTGACGTGTGCTGGATTCCCTGTGCCCTGACGTGTGCTGGATTCCCTGTGCCCTGACGTGTGCTGGATTCCCTGTGCCCTGACGTGTGCTGGATTCCCTATGTTACCTGTACCATGTTGAGTCGCCTGTACCATACCCGGTTGTGTGCCCTGTACTGTGGTATTTGTGTCTCAGAAGAAAAACCACACGTTTCACATAAAATAGGCAAGTCCTAATATTTCTATTATTTAATGCTATTTCTTAAAATAATTGTTTGTTCTATCACGGCTCGCTATTCACTTCAATGTTCCGTGAGCTGTAGATCTGAATGCTATTTTCGGGGTTCCCTGAAATCTCAAACCTTTTGCCAGGGGTTCCTCGATGGTAAAAAGGTTGAGAAACACTGATCTAGAGATTCAAATGCATGTTTATTCCCTAAGTGCGGGTCAAGCACTTTTTTTAATATGAGTGGAACACTTTCCACACCTCAGCTGTATTCTAGGAAAGGTTGTTTTTTGCATTTTAGAAAATCTGTATTTTTAGGGCTCCAGCTTCTGATAGGCAGAGAGGGAGGCATGAAAGGAAGTGAGGTTTTGGAAAAGGAAAATAGAAGCTAAAGATCTATCTGCTATTGTTAATTGGCTAAATGTGTTTTGAATAGCCAAATGTCCTCTTTCCCCCAAAACAGGTCACATCAAATACTTTTTGTGTAAAAATCTAACATTATTGCATAAATCCCATACTAATACACTACTGATTCTTGATCATGCTACTAGGAGACTAAAATGCTATCCTCCTAGATTACAAAATTGTGAATTAGATGAAGACTTCTATACCTGTATACAATTACAGAATTGTAGAATCACAGATCCTTCTAGCTTCTGGTCACATATTTCATTAGATGCAAGGACTGTCCTTTTAGCTATGTATTTTGGCAATAACTTTTGTGTCCACTTGGACCGATTGATTTGATTAATTGTTGATTTTTATTTTATTTTTGCAGTTCCAATACTCTCCACCAGGTAGCATCATATCTCTGCTTATTGCCAGCTCTCTCTGAAGGCGAGGAGACCAAATATGACAAAGAGTTTCTCTTGGAGCTTCTGGTAGGTATACAAAAGATACTTTGCCAGTAACATAAATTTCTCTCATTAAAAGTACTTCCTTGAAGGGTCATTTATTGGGTATTATTTTCCAGAGTAACGTGTAAAATGAAATTCTTTGCTTTAGAATTATGTTTGCATATATTGCTATTGTTTTATTGCAGTCAGCTTGCCCACATGAACCATGTTTTATCATGTATCTTTTGTGCAGGTGTCCCGGCATGAGCGTCGTATTTCTCAAATCCAGCAGCTGAACCAGATGCCCTTGTATCCCACAGAGAAGATCATATGGGATGAGAACATTGTGCCCACAGAGTACTATTCTGGGGAAGGTGAGGCTGCTGTAAACTGATCTGAAATACTCGTTGTGACTTCTCTAATGAGCTCTAATATCAGGAAACCCACTAATATAACTCTAACTTTGAAATGTGATCTCATTTACCCAGCCATCCTGGAACAGCTAACACTTATGTGTATTTTAACAAGTTCACTGCCTTAATACCTGCTGTAAATAAAATATAGCATATGGGGTATGAAAAAAATATTGCATATAGTCCTTTATTGTACAGATCTTTTTCGAAAACAGTTGATTTTTTTTTTTAACCACTTAAGGACCGGACCAATATGCTGCTAAATGACCCAAGGGGTTTTTACAATTCGGCACTGCGTCGCTTTAACAGACAATTGCGCCGTCGTGCGACGTGGCTCCCAAACAAAATTTGCATCCTTTTCTTCCCACAAATAGAGCTTTCTTTAGGTGGTATTTGATCGCCTCTGCGATTTATTTATTTTTTTATTTATTTTTTCGCTTTAAACAAAAATAGAGCGACATTTTTGAAAAAAACAAACAATATTTTTACATTTTTGTTATAAGAAAAATCAAATAAACGAAATTTTAGTCAAACATTTAGGTCAAAATTTATTCAGCCACATGTCTTTAGTAAAAAAAAAATGCAATAAAAATAAATAAATAGCTACCTAGCGGGAACAGTGACACTAATACAGCGATCAGAAAAATTATCGCTTAGTGACACTGGCAATAGGGAGCGAAAGGGTTAACTAGGGCGGTGATCAAGGGGTTAAAACTTTATTGGGGGGGGGGGGTACGGGGCAACCCTGAACCTAACCCTAACTGCCTGTCACACTGACACTAAATGCAGTGATCAGTACATATATGATCACTGCATTGACAGGGGGGGTGGGGGGGGGGGGGGGGGTTAATGTGCCTATGTGTAGTGTGTGTCAGTGTAGTGTTGTGCAGACTTACTGTGTGATGTGATCTCTCCTCAGGGGCGGTTGAAAATACCGCTGAGAGGAGAGATTACATCACTTCCCCCTTCCTGTGTTTACACAGGAGGAGGAAGTGCACTGCAGGGGGGGCGCACGCATTGGCTGGGAGCGACCCAGAGGGGCGGACAAAAATGAACCGCCGCCCCCTCATCCCGGATCGCTCCCACAGCAAACCAGACCGCCGCATTTACCGGGGGGGGGGGGGGGTCCCGATTGGACCCCCGACCCCACGTCTAGGCAGGGACGTACAGGTACGCCAATGTGCCTGTCCGTGCCATTCTGCCGACGTAAATGTACATGCGGCGGTCTGCAAGTGGTTAAGCTGGAAAATTAAAACAACTGGTGAGATGTTCAACAATATCACACTTCTTTTTAATTTCTGCATTTTTAGGCCCCATTTTTTAGGGATGCTTGGCAGCTCCTGTGTGCTGAGACATAACATTTCTGGTACACGGGAACTACAAGTGCGGCATACAGCCGCCAGTTTAATTGAATGAATGTCTACAGCCTTGCTTGGCCAAATGTGGATGGCTTCTAAATTAAGTTTACCCCACACATACCTATACAGCACTTCTTTCTGAACATGCACTTGCAGGAACCCAAGCACGGCCATGTATAGCCATTCACTTGTACTGGCGGTTGTACATGGCACATATGGCTTCCTGGGTTCCATAAAGTGCCAGGGATTTCATACCTCAACGCACCGGAGCTACTGAGTGTTCGTGTGCATTAGGCCTTATAAGTAAACTGCGACGAGTCTTGGAGTAGAAGGCCCCTTTCACACGGATGATCCGATCAGGTACACCTGTCAGTTTTTCAGGCAGACTTGATTGGATGGTCCATGTATTTCTATGGTCTGTCGGGTGTGAACGAACTTGTGTCTGTCTGTTTTATACCCGCCTACCTCCAATCCGATTCGGTCCACTAAAAAAACGGAAGGAGATCCGCTTCCCTCTGTCTAGACATATCGGATTGGAGGGCAGTCGGTTGTAGTGTAAACGGACAGTTTACACCCACCCACCCACCCATAGAGCAGAGCAGGCTGTGTCCGTGTCTGCTCTACATAAACTAAAAAAAACGCAAGCCTGTCATCCACCCGCTTTTCTCTGATCAGCAGGGGATCAGCGTACAGATTCCACCCTCTGTGAAAGGGGCCCAACAAACCAACATCTTTCTGATTTTGGGATCACGGGTTCATCTAAGTTGGTATGTAGATGTTGAATGGAGGATTTTGTTATGTTTATTTTACAGATTTATTGCACTTATAAGCAGGTAGATAAAATGTCAGACGGATTAGTTGTATACTTTTTAAATTGTGGTGTTCATTTCATACTTTTGAATGGTGCCATTCATCTGATATTAGAATTATATGTATGTATCTCTGGCCATGTTGCATTTTTTCCTCCAGTCTAGCTGTTCATTCCATGTTTATTTTTTATTTATTTTTTCCACTTCCTAGCAGTGCTGCAATCCTAATTGTCACTGGGGATGATTTTGTAATGTAGAAAATAAAAAGGAAATCCTCCTCCAAAATATCGTATTGGTTATGGGTGGACACTAGTGGGCACCATCACACTTTAACATCATACATCAGTTGGGGGCTCAGTGGAAAGATGTAGCAAGAGCTCTTCCTTGTAGTTATCATCTATGGCCCCCTCACCACAGAGTGTCTTTTTGCTGAATCCAACAGGAAAAACAAAACTTTGGGTGGACCCTTTTATAAGTTGTGGCATAGCAAGTGCTTGGATGAAAAGAAAGCATTTTGTGTTCTTTGCAGTTTTCCAGTGTGGTCTTACATCATCATATGACACCAAGAACTTTTCTGCATTACCTTCAGCCCCACTCCAGAGATTTGATGCCTGGCACTGCACAGCGTTTGTTTAAAGCTAGTCCCGGGTGGGCCCTACTCCTACTGTGTGCACCGGCTAAGACTCCATACATTCTACAAGCTTGGTTCCTCTGGGTGGCTGTGTAATCCACAAATGCATATCTAGCCATATGAATTAACAAAGTGTGCCGTGCACAACTTCCAGTCTGGACTATTTTCAGGCAAAGACTGAGCAGCTCCATATAGTAATAACCTGCAGCTTCAATCTGGAGATATTTATTTTGCCATTTGGATTACACTGTGGGATAGTAGGAACAGGTGTAACAGAAATGTTTACTAAAAGTCAAGTTGTTTCCCTTTAACCACTTAAGGACCGCCTCCTGCACATATACGTCGGCAAAATGGCATGGCTGGGCACATGCACGTACAGGTACGTCCTGTGCTAGTGCCCAGTCGCGGTCGCATTCCCGTGACCCGGTCTGAAGCTCCGGGATCGGCGGACCCGATCGCCGCCTGAGTCCCGCTATCAGTCCCCAGAGCTGAAGAACGGAGAGAGCCGTGTAAACACGGCTTCCCCGTTCTTCACTGTGGCGGTGTCATCGATCGCGTGATCCCTTTTATAGGGATACACAATCGATGATGTCACACCTACAGCCACACCCCCTGCAGTTGTAAACACATTAGGTTACACCCTTCAGCCCCCTTGTGGTCAACTCCCAAACTGCAATTGTCATTTTCACAATAAACAATGCATTTTAAATGCATTTTTTGCTGTGAAAATGACAATGGTCCCAAAAATGTGTCAAAATTGTCCGAAGTGTCCGTCATAATGTCGCAGTCACAAAAACAATCGCTGATCGCCGCCATTAGTAGTAAAAATAAATAAAAATGCAGTAAAACTATTCCCTATTTTGTAAATTCTATAAATTTGGCGCAAACCAACCGATAAACGCTTATTGTGATTTCTTTTTTATTTTTATTAAAAATAGGTAGAAGAATACGTATCGGCCTAAACTGAGGAATTTTTTTTTTTTTTTTATATATATTTTTGGGGGATTTATTATAGCAAAAAGTAAAAAATATTGCCTTTTTTTTTTTTTCAAAATTGTCACTCTAATTTTGTTTATAGCGCAAAAAATAACAACCGCAGAGGCGATCAAACACCACCAAAAGAAAGCTCTATTTGTGGGAAAAAAAGGACGCCAATTTTGTTTGGGAGCCACATCGCACGACCGCGCAATTGTCTGTTAAAGCGACACAGTGCCAAAACCTGGCCGGGTCCTTTAGCTGCCTAAAGGTCCGGGTCTTAAGTGGTTAAGGGTTGTACTTTCACTGAAGGTATATCAAGCACAAAGAAAATGTTTGAAATGTTTAAAATGTTACTGGCTTGCGTAGGCAAAATGTGTGTTCTGTTCCAGGAAAAATAACTGTTGATTTGCAGTAAAAATAGGCAGGGGATAAACTTGGCCTGCCTTGCTAACAATACCTCGGTACGTGCTGCCCCCATATTATGTCCATTTTAGCATTTTGCCTTACTAATAGAGTCTTTCACTCTAGTGCCACTCCAGTAACAGTGGCAGACTGTCTGCAACTGAGTATAAACGTGTAGATCTGTCTTAGACCAGCACATAAAGAATGATTATCTGTCAGAGGCAATCCATGCCCATTTGTCCTAAGCTCCAGACATAGACTGTCATTATTAAAGCAGCCCACAGTTGTCTTTTTTTCGTTCGTCCACCGTGTTGAACGAAAAAAAAAAGATTTGATTTTGACAACCACACACTAGATGGGGATGGGGGGCGGGTCCCACGGTATAGTGAAATGACAGGCGGGTGGGAACACTCTTGTTCTGGGAGGGCTTCATATTCCCTCGGACACAACCGCATCACCGATCGCAGTAAAGAACCTATGATGTAGGCTCTTTACCATGTGATCAGCTGTGTCCAATCACAGTGTAAACATGAAATTGCAGTTATCAGCATTCTTCATGTAAGTGGCATTCCTCAGCGGGGACACCTGCTCTGACAATCGGGGCACTCATCGGCGCCCATCAGTGAAGGAGGAAAATTACTTATTTAACTTTTTTTTTTTAACAGAAACTAAGAAACTTTATTTTTTTTCCAATTTTCTGTCTTTTTTCATTTGTTTAGCAACAAAAAAAAAAAAAAAAAAAAACAGTAGTGATTAAATAGCACCTAAAGATAGCTCTATCTGTCTAAAAAAAATATTTTGTTTGGGTACAGTGTTGCATGACCGCGCAATTGTCATTCAAAGTGCGATAGCATGCAAAGCTGAAAAAATTGATTGGGCTGGAAGGGGGTGAAAGTGCCCTGTAGGCAAGTGGTTAAATATTGCTTGTTTCAGTTACTGATGGTTGGTAAGCAATGTCCTGGCCCTTTAATATGCAGAGGAAGTTCTGCCAGGGTTTTTGTATGTGCAGCCCCGCTCACAGCAGCTATTCCTGATTGTGTCACGGATTCTGCTCTGTCAGTCCTGTCTAGGCAGTGTGAACTGCTTCTCTTTAGTGCTATGTATTGGGCCTGTGTATGTGAAACACTTGGCAGCCGTGTCTGAATTATACTGTCTGAGGTGAATCTGGGTAGCAGCGTTTCTCTTTTCTAAACTCCAAGGTCCTTGAGTGGCATTGGGGATGGACTCATTGGAACTCGCGCTATACCACTTCCACCGTGGATTTTCCCCTCACTTTTATATATGGGAGATATCACATGGAGGGAGGATGGGGCGAAGGGACATTTGGACATTTTGGAGCGTCATTTGTAATGCCTGATATTAGGACTCCCTGTTCCTCTTCTAATGCCCCACATCAGGCTTCTTCAGGCCAGTGATTGCTTTCATGGAAATATGTGAGACCAGACATGTCTCAGGACCCTGGTTCTATTCTTACAGATCCTTCTGTATCTGGAACTCCTTCCTACTGGTCTGTGGTATTTTGTGTATGGTTTTGGAGATTCCCTTAATGGACTTGGTTAAAGAATAACTAAAGGCAAAACTTTATTTTTTTGGATAGAGTGCAGAGGGATTAGAACGCTTGTCAGTTTTTATTGCTGTCTGTGTCTTCGTTAGGGAGATCCATTCTCTCTATTTGTCCTATTTACCATTATCATTGAACGTAAAACCTGGGGGTCCCCAGGGAATTCCTTTTAATTTGTAGCGTTTTTCTCTCCCTTCCTGTTTGGCAATGGGACAGGAAAGGAAGGGAAATTTCCCCAGTGGGACACAGATGGCAAAAAACAAATCTGATTGGGATTATAACCCTTCCTTAACCACTTCAGCCCGGACCATTTTGCTGGTCAATAACTGGGCCACTTTTTGCGATTCGGCACTGTGCTGCTTTAACGGACAATTGTGCGGTCGTGGGACGTGGCTCCCAAACAAAATTGGCGTCCTTCCCCCCCCCCCCCACAAATAGAGCATTCTTTTGATGGTATTTGATCACCTCTGCAGTTTTTTATTCTTTGCACTATAAACAAAAATAGAGCGAAATTTTGAAAAAAATGAATATTTTTTTACTTTCTGCTATAATTTTTCCCCAAAAAATACATAAAACAATTTTTTTCCTTAGTTTAAGCCGCTACGTATTCTGTTTTTCGTAAAAAAAATCCAAATAAGCGTTTGGTTTTGCGCAAAAGTATAGCGTCTACAAACTAGGGGATAGTTTTATGGCATTTTTTTTTTTAAACACGCACACGCAAACCACATATGTGAGGAATGCGTTAGAGTGCCAGCAACAATTCTAGCACTAGATCTCCTCTGTAAATATAAACTGGTATCCTGTAAAAAAAAATCAAATCCCCTATGGGTATTTTTAAGTACCGAAGTTTAGACTGTTCCCAGCAAGCCGGAGGACCTTCCAGATGGCTGACGTGTTTCCAGAGAGATCCCCTCTTCCTCAGAGCCCTTTTATCATTGATTTGTTTGTGTATATTTCCTTTAACTTAAGTTTAAAGACACCGCTTGGGTAATGCGCAAGGCTGGTGTGCCCTCTCTCTTACACCCCAAATATGAGTATAACATGAAAGGTGGACTTGTAAACTGTTCACATGGACACTTTGTGGGGGGCAGCAGGTACCAGAATTATTGTTACCAATCCATGTCTATCTGATGTTTACTTCGCTGTTTAAAAACATGTAAGGGATCTCCCTGTTTGTTACCTTCCCATGTAAACAACATTTTTGTTTTGTTGATTAAATTGTGTTAATTGCTATATTGTGGGTAAAACCTTTTCTGTCTACTAGGGTGCCTGGCTCTGCCAAAGCTCAACCTGCAGTTTCTCACCCTTCATGATTATCTTCTTCGCAACTTTAACCTTTTTCGCCTGGAGTCTACATATGAAATTCGGCAAGACATTGAGGATGTTGTGTGCCGCATGAAGCCATGGTAAGTGGCAGGTTGGAGCTTGTTTTACTTCCTATGTGAGCTCATGATGTATTCTACCAGAGAAAAATACATAGTCGGAGCTGCAGTCAGTATGTTTAAACAGTTGTTGATGAATAGCATTACAAGAGCCAAACGCACATAAGACCTGCAGATCCTTTATAATATTGTTTACATGGATACACAAACACTCTTCCGAGAACAATCACAAGAGTTGGGCACATTGCCTGTTCAAACAGCCTGTACAATATACTACAGCTAATATAAAGAATTGAATTCTCAATCTGTATGATTAAAACCAAGATGTTAATTTACCTTTGTTATAGTTCTTGCCAAGCCCATTTTTGTCTAAAGGCTCAATAGAATGTACAATTATTTTGGCTTAAAAAGGAGTAGAGGACCCAGAGAAAGAATTCTACTGTGACTGTGTAGACCTAAGAACAAAGGTTTAATATGTTGACTACATTTGTTTCCTTTTTCAGACTTTTTTTTTTCTTCCACCTGGCGATCCTGCCAGTAACACATTTCCTGCCGTGTGATAACACTCACTGTACTGTATCCATGGAGGGGCAATGTTGTCACCTTAAGCTACATGCTCCTGATTTGGACTACAAAACATTTCCCCTCTCCTCATCTCCATAACATAGGGCAGCACTGCTTGAGATTTCACTGCAAAACTTGCAGGAATTTAGATGCCCACTGGATATATGGCAGATGGACAAGTATTTGTCTGCATTTGTTCTAAAGAGACAAGGCATGAGGAAATGTGCAAGTATTGGAGGGAAATTGCTTTTCTCTTTTGTCCATGGATGGACACAGCTTCCTTATACTCTTGACTGTAGGGTTATGTTGCGTCTATTAGGAGAGGACTTGGCAGACATGTTAATAGTTAAAACATGTAAACTTTAGCAAAGCTAAAACGGCCCCGCCCAGGGGGCGGTCCCTCTGGTCATGACCCCTCTCACACTGCACTGAGCAGCTCAGTTTTTTTCTGCCTAGTAGAGGAAAAGGACATGGCTCCCCTTGGGCCCATGGAACCAAGCGATCAGCGGTGTTTTGATCGCTCGGTTCTCAGTCTTAGAGCTTGCGGGGGACAAAAAGTGGATGCCAGAAAAAAAATCTACAAATATGCTCCAAAACATGCCTTTCAACGTCATTGCCTCTTGCGTAACATCTATATCTGTTACTAGAAGAAAGAGACACTAATACATTTCGTTCCACTTCATGATTGTGTCCCACTTGTTGTTGATTCTTTACAAAAAATTTGTTTTATATCTTTATGTTTGAAGCCTGAAATGTGGCAAAAAGTCGCAAAGTTCAAGGGGGCCGAATACTTTCACCAAGGCACTGTAAATGCAACTTTGTACCAAACACACAAATTAACTTTGCAACTTGAGCCGACCTTGTTCAACTGGTCTTCTTTGTTGGTTTGCCTTGAGCTGGACCTATGAAACGCTATCTCTGTTGCTGTGAACATCCCTCATGGGACAGCAGCTGATTGTACTGATACTAGTATTGGTGCCGATACCGAGCACTTACACGAGTACTTGTACTCGTGCAAATGCTTAGATGCTTGACCGGATACCTGGCAGGAGGCCAGTACACTCGGGGTCCTCAGTGTAGCAGGGGGGGCTGGGCAGCCTCACAGATGGACTGTGTAACGGTGGGGGCAGTTACAATTACCGATCTCCCTGTATAGCTTTTCTGACAGTCGCTTCTCTTCCTCTCACTCCTGTGGCTGATTGGTGCTCGTAACTTCCCCCACTGCTGCACCGATCCTCCCCGGGTCCTCCTCTGGTCCCCCCTTCTTCTGCATCTGTCAGGATGGAGAACGGAAGAGGGAGCCGATAAATCTGTAATTTACCGTCTCCTTCCTTTTCCGAATGCACAGAGCCAGGGATCACAATATTTTTCCATTCATAACTGAGCAACTACGCTGAGAAAGGGACTGGGGAATTTGTATCCTCTGTCCCTTTCCCTGTCTCAAAGGGGAGATGTCAGCGGTCTGTTTAGAACCCTGATATCTCGCCAAAGCCAAACCAAATAACAAGACGTAAACATAAAAGGAAAAACTGTAATAAATATTTAAAAGCAAAATTGTAAAAATAAATATTAAAAAAACACTGACACCGTCTACTCCCCTGCCCCGAACCCCTATAAAAAAAGTATTGTAAAAAAAATAAAAATAACAAAAATATTAATTTGGGGGGGGGGGGGGGGATTGTAAAGAATAAAATTGCAAAATAAATAAAATAAACTACTGACACAGTCCACACATCATTAATGCCCATCAGTGCTGCTTATTAGTGCCACTGTCACATGACATAAAAAAAAAAAATATCGGGAATCGTTGAGTACTTGAAAAATGTATCGATACTTGTACTTGGTCTCCAAAAAGTGCTGTCAGTGCAACCCTATGAGATGGAATGCTGGCATGTCCCTGTTCAGACATCCAAATAGTTAATGTACACTCTGACATGCATAGCTGTACAAATCCTCTCTTTTGCCCTGTCCAATGCAGAGTAACAACTCGTGGAACACGAGCCACCAGTGATGTTTCATATTTCACGGCTATTTCAGGGTGCTGAGCTTGCTTGTCTTTTGATCTGTGGCACTTTCACAGCTCTGAGAAGCTATTCTAAGTTAAGAGGCAAGCTCCCCGCTATACCAGAGTCATTATCACTGTAACCCTGCCGTGTTAGACTGTCACACACCTGAATACTCTCATTCTAACTGTAATGCTGTCCAGGGAATTATTGCCTTTGCTTTGTCAGTTGGGAAGGCAATTACATATTATCACTTAGATTAGTATCTATATTTATAGACATGGGATAATAGACTGCCTACTTTAAAATAGTCATATTTTAATAATCCTATAATACTTTTCATTACAAAATATTTTTACATAGAAGTTAGAATTTTGCCTTAACCACTTTTTGCGATTCGGCACAGCATCGCTTTAACTGACAATTGCGCGCCCGTACAATGTGGCTCTCCAACAAAATTGGCGTCCTTTTTTACCCCCCACAAATGGCTTTCTTTTGGTGGTTTTTGATCACCTCTGCGGTTTTAATTTTTTTGCGCGATAAACAAAAATAGAGCGTCAATTCCTCTAAGTCGGGTTTCATTACCCAAACAAGCCTTCCTCCGCCTCCTCATGCTTGGGCAGTTCTAAATGTTCATGGTAAACCAGGGGATCCAAGCCTGTGTATACGATGCCGATGTTTGAAGGTATTCAAACCGGGGGGGGGGGGGGGGGGGCACATACCTTTTCCATCAGAGGTGTGGGGAAGTATGATGATTTGCACCAAGGTTTTGGAAGTTTGCATAATCAAGTAGTATCAGAGGGTTGCAAATTAGTTTCTCTATCCTTTTCAGGATTCTTATCTTTGTGTCTTCCTGTGTCTCAGCAACTGGACCTCCTTTCAGCCGTTGATTGAAGTTGTTCCTGGTCCCCTAACTGAACAGTTCAGTGATTTTTTGTGTTTACAGAAATAGGGGAGAGGAAAGGGAATGGGACTTTATATGAAACATGCAGCTGCAGGGAATAAAACTGTCAATATATATATTATATTCATCACTATACAGTATAAAGTACCAATTTTTTTTCTGGACTTCTGGAACCTCAACGCCTTTGTATGTCTTCAAAAAGTTTTCGATTAGAATTTATTTAGTCATTACCTTCTTTCATCTAGGAGACGTGCGGCTTTCCTGGACATTAGGGGTGTCTGTTTACTCATTCTGATCTTTCCAGGTCATCAACAGTTGCTTAGTCTTTCTGTAACCACTCTCAGTTCATGTTTCTTTCGTTTCACTTCTCAAAGGCCATCACACTAGTTCTGGGTGTTCTTCACTTTAGAGATGTGTCAGTAATCGGATACTTGGGTGATCTCTTGCTTTGAAAACGGCCTCTCTGGCCTTGGACTCCAGCGTGTCAATCCTGCTATGGACCTTGGAGTGCGTTTGGATGGATCCTAAACATCAAGAAATCATCTCTGATTCTGTAACACCACTTGAAGTACATGGATACTATTTAAGCTAAGGTTTTTCTGCCCTTGGCGAAGTTGATAAATCTGCAGGGTTAGGATCAGCAAATTTATATTGAGTTGTATGTGAGTGCAAAGATTGATGCATATAAAGCAACATCATCCTATTTTGATGGCCCCTGGCGCAGTTTGAAGGCAGTTTTTTTCTTATTCTACAGTGGAAGATTATCATGATGGATGCCAGTCTTTTGGGCTGAGATGAGGTTTTGGGCACTATTTTCAGCATTGTTAATCTCAGGAAAAATTGATCCTTTAATTGGCATGTTTGAATTGCATGCATGTCATTATTTCTCCGGACCTTCCCTTCTTACCTGGTCCTCTTTTGACTGATACAAGTTCAATCAGGCAATGCCTCAGCTGTGGCCTGCATCAGTCACTAGGCTTGTTGCAGCGGCGGCAGGGCTAGAGTCCATTGTGTCCTGGGCAGAGAGTGTCGCGTGCCAGCGATATCCAAAGTGCATGTTCCCAAGGTGAAGAACTAGCAGGCAGATTTTCTCAGAAGACAATATCAGTGTCTCGGCCAAGTAGAATGGTCACTTTATCTGGAAGTGTTATATTTGATTGGGGGACACCAAATGTAGAACTGTTGGATTCTCAGTTCATCAAGATTTGTCTCTGAGACGCAGGACCCAATGGCAGATGCAGAAGGTGCCCTGGTGGAGCCAGGGAATCGGAATGCCCTGATGTATGCCTCTCCCCTCTGTATATTTTATTTTTTAACTGATGTGAGACTATTGTGGTTTCTGCATGTTCCTTCTTTACTTCAATTGGGGTTAGAACACTACTATAGAGAGTTTTTTTTTTTTAGGTGTTTCCATCAATCTTTTATTATAGAACTGCTGTTTGGGCTGCAGATCTTAAAGCGGATGGTTCACAAAACAAAAAATATTAAAAGCCAGCAGCAACAAACACTGCAGCTGCTGACTTTTAATATTAGGACACTTACCTGTCCTGGAGTCCAGCGCCGTCCGCAGCAGAGGATGAGCGATCGCTCGTCTCTCTGCTGTTCCCCGCTCCATCCACGGTGAGGGAACCAGGAAGTGAAGCGCTGCGGCTTCACTGCCCGGTTCCCTACGGCGCATGCGCGAGTCGCGCTGCGCCCGCCGATTGGCTCCAGCTGTGTGCTGGGAGCCGAGTGTTCCCAGCACACAACGGGGGACGGACGGGATGTGATGAAATGCCCGTCTTTTGCCCGTGAATGCTGGGCCGGAAGTGGGTGCAGATACCTGTCTATCTTTACCCCCCTCCCCCCTGAAAGGTGTCAATTGTGACACCGGAGGGGGGGAGTGTTCGGATCAGCGGATCTTCACTTTAGGGTGGAGATCCGCTTTAAGTAGCAGAGGATACAGTGCCTCACATTATTTCCTTTCAGTTTATATTATTGCCTTGCTTTCACGCCAGTAGGATTGTCTTTGAATGGTAGAGTGAGGTTGGTCTCCAATGTATGCATTGCCGTAATGTTTGATAATGCACCATGAATGTGTATTGTGATGCTATTAATTTTCAATGGAACCCCAACACACTTTAATGCATTGCATTCCCGAGCAAAGTTGGGGTAATGTTAGGGCTGTGCTATAGTTTGTTGGTAGTCCTTTCAAAATGAATGAGCTGCCTTTACACACAATGCTAGACCTAATATGAGATATTGCCTAAAACTGTAGCGTGCAAAAATCTGGTGCAGCTCTGCATAGAAACCAATCGGCTTCCAGGTTTTATTGTCCAAGCTTAATTGAACAAGCTGGGGTTAGAAGCTGATTGGCTACCATGCCCAGCTGCACCCGTTTCTTTGTGCGCAAGTTTTATTGAATCTCCCCCAATATGTGTAGACTTGTAGCAAAAGTGCGATCCCAACTTGAGTCTTTACATTTTTTTAAATATTTTATTATATTTTTTCATGTGGCAACACTGAAGAAATTACACTTTGGTAAAATGTAAAGTAATGAGTGTACAGCTTGTATAACAGTGTACATTTGCCTTTCCCTTCAAAATAACTCAACACACAGCCATTAATGTCTAAACCGCTTTTAACAAATGTGAGTACACCCTTAAGTGAAAATGTCCGAATTGGGCCCAAAGTGTCAATATTTTGTGTGGCCACCATTATTTTCCAGCACTGCCTTAACCCTCCTGGGCATGGAGTTCCCCAGAGCTTCACAGGTTGCCACTGGAGTTCTCTTCCACTCCTCGGCTTCATGACAACATCACGGAGCTGGTGGATGTTAAAGACCCTACGCTCCTCCATCTTCCATTTGAGGATGCCCCACAGATCCTCCTCAATAAGGTTTGGGTCTGGAGACATGCTTGGCCAGTCGATCACCCTCAGCTTCTTTAGCATAGCAGTGGTCGTCTCAGAGGTGTGTTTGATGTCTTTATCAAGTTGGAATACTGCCCTTCAGCCCAGACTCCAAAGGGAGGGGACCATGCTCTGCTTCAGTATGTCACCGTACATGTTGGCATTTATGGTTGAACTGTAGCACCCCAGTGCCAGCAGCACTCATGCAGCCCCACACCATGACACTCCCACCACCAAGCATAAAGGGGTTGTAAAGATTTGTTTTTTTTTTTCTAAATGGGTTCCTTTAAGCTAGTACATTGTTGGTTCACTTACCTTTTCCTTCAATTTACCTTCTAAATGTTTTTTTGTTTTTTTTTGGTCTGAAGGTAAATTGAAGGAAAACGTAAGTGAACCAACAATGTACTAGCTTAAAGGAACCTATTTAGAAAATAAAAAACAAATCTTTACAACCCCTTTAACTATAGGCAAGACACATTTGTCTTTGTACTCCTCACCTGGTTGCTGCTACACACGCTTAACATCATCGGAACCAAATAGGTTTATCTTGGTCTAATCAGACCAAAGAACATGGTTCCAGTAACTCATGTCCTTAGTCTGCTTGTCTTCAGCAAACTGTAGGCTTTCTTGTGCATCATCTTTAGAAGAGGCTTGCTTCTGGGATGACGGCCATGCAGACCAATTTCTTTATCGTACATCACGGGACACAGAGCGGCAATCCATTACTATGTGGTATGTGGGTTATAGAGTCTACCTTCAGGTGTGGACACTGGTGTAATTAACTACACAGGAAGTTCCCTCCCTATATAACCCCTCCCATACTGGGAGCTCCTCAGTTTTTTCATCAGTGTCTAAGGTGTTGGTCACGAGTGAACATGTGCTCTTAGGAGCTCCACTGGAGGGATCCATGCTGGATGTAAAAAACCTCCATAAATCCGGATCCGTCCAAGGTGCTTCATAGCCAAAGTGGACGGTACCCGGGCCTCGGTACGAAGAACGAGGTTTAGCCTATAATGCCTCTCTGCGGAGGGCTGGATCCTGGGTTCCAGAACTTTGTGCCTTCTAAGGACCAAATGTTTTTTCTGCTGCCAGGATGCTATATAGGTCCAGGGGAGTTGGTGTTCCTGCCATGGACCCCGGTCCCTGAAGGTCTAGGACAATACCCACGGTGAAGGGGGAAGATTGGGCCTCTTGCTTGGCAATACCCTGCAGCGTGGAGAAGGTAAGAGGAGGGCCTACGGGACTTGGTTCGACAGTAGGTCCTCCGTGGGGGACTTGGGTCTCGCCTATATTATGCTTCTATGCATGGGCAATGTAAACCACTATGTCTTCTGAGACAGGATGGCTTAGGGCACCCATATACCTCCCCTAGCCGGCATGCAGCCTGGCCCACCATGTCTGTTAGACAGGATGGCTGCAGTACCTATATATCTCCCCTTGAAGGGGCCGGTACATAAATAAAAAAAAATAAAAAAAAATATGCCCTTAATCCTATACAAAGGATTGTCTTTCGTGAGTAGTTGCAAGTCTTATCTGTGTTTCCACTACTATGGGCAGTAGAAGACATGCCTGATGTTTTTGCTTACCATGCTTTCCAGAAAACGGAAGCTTAAGTGTTAGCGGATCTATTGTGTCCCACTTCCTCCGCTTCAGGCTCTACCATGTTGCACGTGCTCACCGGCTCAGTGCAGTCGCAGAGAAGGCTCTTCAAAGGGCCCGGACGTCAGAGCTCTGTAAAGCTAGGGGGACACAAACGTAAGCACCTTGTGTGAGTTGGATACAGATTCATCTAAGACGCCTACTCGCATCTAGCTGTGCAGATTAGCAGGCATTGTGTCAGACTAAATTCAGCTATTTGATGCACCTGGGTTAAGTGCCTCTGCTTTAGCTTAGGACTTGGTCTCCCCATTGAATAAGGTCAGGGGTAGGAATATAAAGAGGGATCGCCACCTGAACCTGGTGGACCCTTATTCTCCTCTGAAGAGACTTAAACAGCTCATAGATTGAGCCATCAGACCTGTCAGGCAATGCAGCCTTCCCCCAACATTGCAATCACTCTTCATGTGTTTTGTGTTTTGCAAGAAAAAAAAAAAAAAAGGGGGTGTCCCCCTTTTCCTGCTTTAATCCTGAAACCGAGGGATTCGAAAGCTTGGGGATAAAAGTTTCACTGTCAGAGGACAGGAGACAGGAGCTGCAGCCTAACAAGGAGAAGCTATCAAAAGCCCTACAGGTTCTGATTACACCTCTATCTTCTCCTTAGAGTGTAAAGAGAGGTTTTCCTATAGGTGGCTAGTAAGACCTCCATATAATCCTCAGCCTGGTGTCGGCTTCAGGCTAACCAAATGCATCGGAGGGATGCACAGTTGCGGGCACACATTGCTAATGTCTCTTAATTGAGGAAACACACATCTGCAGAGGATAATTTCCTCTTTACCAGTCCGCATGTTGCATAAGATACATGAGTTTGGAATGCATGTGGGATAAAAACAAGTAACAGAGCAGATTATATTGTGGATCGCATAAACATACATGTTTCTGTCTATATGGTGCTGCATGTTTCCACAAAAGAGGTCGCATAAAAGATGCTTGTAATGCTGAATCGCATAAAGACGTTTGTAGGCATAAAAATGCTGAATCACACATGATTACCTGATCACCCAAGTCCTTGTTTCCCCCAAGGATGTTTGTTTCCACAGAAAGGCCTAAAATTGCATAAAGTTGCTTGGATACAAAAAAGATGCTGGATCACACATGGTTAACTGATCATCAGCGTCCTGGATTACCCAAGGATGTTTGGTCACACAAATAGGCTTGTTTCCACAAAGGTACCTAAAGTCGCATAAAGATGCTTGTATGCATAAAAATGCTGAATCACACATGATTACCTGATCACCCAAGTCCTTGTTTCCCCCAAGGATGTTTGGTTACACAGAAGAGGTTTTTTCCACAGAAAGGCCTAAAATCGCATAAAGTTGCTTGGATGCAAAAAAGATGCTGGATCACACATGGTTACCTGATCATCAGCGTCCTGGATTACCCAAGGATGTTTGGTCACACAAATAGGCTTGTTTCCACAAAAGTACCTAAAGTCGCATAAAGATGCTTGTATGCATAAAAATGCTGAATCGCATAAAGGATGCTTGTATGCATAAAAAGTTTGAATCACACAGGATTACATGATCACCCAAGTCCTTGATTCCCCAAGGATATTTGGTCACGCAAAGAGGCTTGTTCCCACAGAAATGCCTAGAATCGAGAAATGCCTAGAATCGCATAAAGAGGCCTGAAGGCATAAAAATGCTGAATCACACAGGATTACCCGATCACCCAAGTCCTGGATTACTCAAGGCCTAAAGGGATCGCTTAAAGATGCTTGAATGCAAAAAGAAGCTGGATTACACATGGTTGTTGGATCAACAGAGTCCTGGATTACCCAGGGATACTTGATCACATAGAGAGGCTTGTTTCACAGGAATGCCTAAAGTCGCATTAAGATTCTTGGGTGCATAAGGATGTTGGAACGCACAGGGTTGCTTGGTCACACAAGGGTTCTTGTCCGCACAGTAGTGCTTAAAATGCATAAGATGGACCTAAGGGTGTCCAGCATGGTCAGGTATCTGGATCTCCTGGGTTAGGATTCCAGTCTAAAGATACATTCTTCATTGACAAGAAGCTGGGTATGTTTTGCACCAGGAGAGTACTTTTGGCCTAAGACAAGACCATCGCTATAAGAAAGCTGGTCTAGGTGGTTACGGCAAGGAACAGTTCCTTACTTTTGGCCTTCTGCTTAAGGCACTAGAGAAGATGCTGCTTCATTCAAGACAGTTCCCTATACTTTTATTCAGGACTGTTATAAACAGTATTGTGTTGGCCTAGAAGGAGTGGATCTTGACCTAAAGCATTATCCAAAGAACCGGTCCCAGAGATAGGCTGGAATTCCTCTTGGTGGTTCTTAACTAAGGGGTTTGCCAGGTCAGGAAGAGACCTTGGCCCAGGGGAAGTAGTCGAGCTCCAATGGAGCCTTATCTGTCAGCTAGAGCTACCGATGGAGCATCTGGCTTAGGGGCCTGAACGTTCAGGTGGCTGGTTGGTTCGGTCAGAGTTCAATCAGACTATACCATATTAAGTGATTTACTTAATTTACCAAGGAGGAGCTTGTGCCTTGCCTATTGACATTCGTCATTTCATGAAATGCAGAATTGGCAGGCGATTCGCTGTAGCCGTCAACAAGTGTCTCCAGGAGAAGGACCTCTACACCCCGACTGTTTTCCTGACCAAGGGCCACAGAAATAGTACCCTGTACATAAGAGGTATTGGCGTCCAGGCTCAACAAGAAATTGAACAGCTTGAGGTCAAGGACAAGGGATCCACCCGCATGCGGGGCAGATGTGTTAGTAATCTGGTGGGACCAGTGGTCACTGGTTATGTCTCTCCCCCCAGTCAGGTGGCGTTTGTGGCTTCCATGCAACATTAGAGGATGGCGGAAGCTGGCCTGATTACTCCGGCATAGCCCTGACGACCTTTTCTGTGCAGGGACAGTAGGGGTGGTAGTAGAGGACCCACGGTCCCTTACATCTTGGCCAGGCCTACTTCGAAGGGGGTATTACATCCTGTTGTGCAACAGGTGAATTAATGGTCTGGCTATTTTAGCCCACATTCTTCAGGATCAGGGTTTTTAGAATCAACGGCACTTCCTTGATTCATACAGGAAGGCTGGCCTCCAGGACCAGATATCCCAGGATCGGGAGAGCCCATGTTCCTGGTATGAAACAGATGGTGGCATCCTTGGAAGTTTGTCAAAGATAAAATTCCTGCCTTCCTGCATTTGGAAAGGAGACGGAGCCAGCCTTAAGTTACATCAAGGATCCGATCTCGGCCTTGCCTCCAAAGGTCGCTTGCTTCACACTCTTTGTTCCGAGCCATTATACAAGGGGTGACGCGCATAAGTCCACCAGTTTAGTCGCCCTTGTGCTTGGAGGATTGGCTCTAGTTTTGTCGGCTTACAGGGTCAGCTCTGTGGGCCGATGCACCATATTTCCCTTCAGCCTTTAACAAGGGAATTGGTGTTCTTGGTTGTGGTAGCCTCCAAGAGAGTTTCAGTATTGGCAACCTCTTGGTATAAAACCATACTTATTCTTACTAGTAGGGTGATGTTAATCCTCACCCAGCCTTATTTACTAGAAGGATCTAGTGTTCATTTGAATCTAGATATTCTTACCTCCCCCTTTTTCAAAACCTTGTTTTCGGAAGGAAAGGTTATTGCTTTCTCTCAGTAGAGATGAGAGCAGTTAAATATCTATCGGAAGGTTCAGATATAGAAATCTGAAGTTTTTATTGTGCTGCCAGAAGACCCTAGATGTGGGCAGGCAGTGTTCAGTTCAGCTATTAAAATGGTTACACTCTCTCCTTTGAAATAGAAGGGTCAAGGCCTATCTGAAGCGGCTGCTCGGATACGGAAAGCTGATGTTATTGCGCTACCAGGAGGCCCCAGGAAGGGGCAGGCAGCGTCTAAAATCAACTGTTTTCAAGATTGATTCATCAGGGTATTATTCAGGCTTGTGGTTCGGAGAGTGGGACTCCCCCTGTTTCTTGGGGGGGGGGGGGTGCTCCGTACCAGGATAGTAAGCGCTTTATGCGCGATGCTTTACCGAGCCTTTGACGCAGATTTTCAGGGCCGCAACTTGGCGTCTGTGCTTAGGTTCACTGATTCTTGTCAGATGTACATAGGAGGGCAAAAGGATGCAGCTTTTTGGCGCAGTATGCATCTGGCAGCATTATAGATCCTCACATCTGATGGCGGCCTGCGTTGTTTGTGTCTCCCTCCCCTCAGTAAGCATTGCTTTCGGACATCCCACATAGTAATGGATTGCCGCTCTGTGTCCCGTGATGTACGATAAAGAAAATAGGATTTTTTATGACAGCTTACCTGTAAAATCCTTTTCTTGGAGTACATCACGGGACACAGAGCTCCCGCCCCTCTTGTTTGGGGATATTGGGACACTTATTGCTTTGCTACAAAAACTGAGGCGCTCCCAGTATGGGAGGGGTTATATAGGGAGGGAACTTCCTGTGTAGTTAATTACACCAGTGTCCACACCTGAAGGTAGACTCTATAACCCACATACCACATAGTAATGGATTGCCGCTCTGTGTCCCGTGATGTACTCCAAGAAAAGGATTTTACAGGTAAGCTGTCATAAAAAATCCTTTTTTTATGCAGTGTGCAGCATATGGTCTGAGAACTGACAGGCTGACCCCTTCAACCTCTGCAGTAATGCTGGCAGCACTCATATGTCTATTTCCCAAAGATATCTTTTGGATATGATGTTGAGCATGTGCACTTATTTGGTTGACTTTGGCGAGGCCTGTTCTGAGTGGAACCTGTCCTGTTAAACCGTTGTATGGTCTTGGCCATCGTGCTGCAGCTCAGTTTCAGGGTCTTGGCAATCTTCTTGTAGCCTAAGCCATTTTATGTAGAGCAACAATTATTTTTTCAGATCCTCAGAGTTCTTTGCCATGAGGTATGAGAGAGTGAGCGCAATAACACCAAATTTAACACGCCTGCTCCCCATTCACACCTGAGACCTTGTAACACTAACGAGTCGCATGACACTGGGGGAGGATAAATCGCTAATTGTGCCCAATTTGGAAATTTTCACTATGTGGTGTACTAGCTTTGTTGCCAGCGGTTTAGACATTAATAGCCGTGTGTTATTTTGAGGGGGCAGCAAATTTACACTGCTATACAAGCTGTACACACACTACTTTACATTGTAGCAAAGTGTTATTTCTTCAGTGTTGTCACTTGAAAAGATATAATAAGTGAGTACACCCCTTTTTGTAAACACTTTTTGACAGCTACTGTGTCTGTGTATATGTACAAAAAAATATCCATTAATGTGTCAGAAATGCGTTCAGCTTTTGATCCCAGTTGTGGGCTGGTGACCCACAGCATTTTTGTGGACTGAGTGGTGTCAACCCTGCCGTCTTTTTCTCAACTACTAATCAGATGTGCTGCATGACAAGTAATACATCGACAGGAAGAGAATTCAAACTACTGAAGTCATCAATCGGTGTCCAGCCGCAGGCTGGGTGTGGGGAGGTCACCTCTTCCGTATTATTCAAATGCAATAAAGAAAAGTTTGGTCACCAGTCTGACTGTGCTGCCTGGTATTCTGTATAAATCTCAGGACTGGATGGACAGAAATACAAATCCATTGATGGCTAAAAAATAGGTCCCATCAATGTATTTATCTGTTTTGCTTTTAGGTTCAGCTTCTAATTGTACAGCTTCATACATCTGTGTGTTCATTTCACATAATTATATACATTGGTAATCATGCACAATTTCTTACACAGGCAATCTGAATATGGCGGTACTGTTTTTGGCGGCTGGGCGCGCATGGCTCAACCTATAGTGGCTTTCTCTGTTGTTGAAGTAGCCAAACCAAACATTGGTGAAAACTGGCCTACACGTGTAAGAGCTGATGTTACCATCAACCTGAATGTCAGAAACCAGATTAAAGACGAATGGGAAGGTATGAATGACTGGTGCACATGCAGCAGTTTTAATAAAAACAATTTTTGGGGCAAAAATATACACTTAGATGTCCAATTGGGATTTAAATAAATACTTTATGTAGTTATGCAGTAAATGTTTCTGTTCTGCCTTCCTGTCCAGAGATGACACCGCTTAAAGGAGTTGTAAGGTTAAAAAAATGTTCTCCTAAATGTCTTCCTTTACCTTAGTGCAGTCCTCCTTCACTTACCTCATCCTTTGATTTTGCTTTTAAATGTCCTTATTTCTTCTGAGAAAACTCAGATCCCTGCATCAACACAAGTACGTGTGACACATGGATCTCTCCTGCTAAGCTTATTCTATTCTGATAGGGGGCTCCACTCCACCCCCCTCAGAAAACACAGATCAGCGCTTGCAAGCATGCTAAGCCAACTGACTTTCGGTACATGTGTATCAGGCTTTACAGAGAGTGTGGTAGAGGATGTAGAGAATATTTACTGCAGCTTTAGAAGGAAAACGTTATAGTACAAGAGGCTTGACATAAACCATGTTTATTAAAAATTGTAACTGTTATTTAGCCCAAAAAAAGCAAATAGAAAAAAATATCCCAAACAGAGGGGGAAAAGAAAAGGGCTTTGGAAATAACAGAATAATTTATTTTTAGAAAATATATAAATACTTTATTATTAAAACATGGTTGGTGGACATAGATGTTGTCATTGAATTAATTATATCGCATTTGGGTGACCATAATATAATATACAAGCCAAACAGTGTCACACACATGTAGGACATACATGACATAAAAACATGTAACAAATATAAAAAAAAATGCCTGGACGCCAGGTAATTTTGGGACAGGTCCGCTCCACCCGGATAATACCGGTATGACTGCAATGCTGTATGTGGAGAAAGCCTGTACCAATCCCCCTGGATGCTCGAGCCTATAGGGAGGGCGAGGGTGGTGAGAGGGGGCAAGTGTGATGGCTAGATGGAACTTGTATAAGGGGGCTTGGAGCAGTTCAAAATAAAGGATACCTATAGTCTATGAAAAGAATGCCCCACAGGGTCTATGCATAGCAAAACCTTCAAAGCAAGCCTGTATGGGAATATGCCCTTGAAGACGGTCCCTCTGTGCCGGAATCCTAATGCATCGGCTGTACACGTAAATTGCAAAAATATGGAGAGTACCGATGGATCGGCTAAGCAATATGTTACCACTCCTAGGGACTAAAAATTCATGTTGACATATGGTCCTCCTTAACGAATGCAGCTAAAGGAAATTCTATTGTCCTCGCATATCTCAGTATCACATAGGGGTAAACGCTAAGTTGCTTTGCGGCTCATGTCACTCCAGATGCAGTAGCTAGTACAAATTCAGTAAGGTTTGTGGGTCCCAAGCCTGGGAACTACTAGATCTGTCACATAGACAAACGCCACGTTTCCTGATTCTGGTGTTCACCAACACTATAGGGCATGGGTCTTCAAACTATGGCCCTCCAGTTGTTCAGGAACTACAATTCCCATAATGCCTAGTCATGTCTGTGAATGTCAGTGTGTTACAATGCCTCATGGGATGTGTAGTTCTACAACATCTGGAGGGCCGTAGTTTGAGGATCCCTGCTATAGGGGATAGAGCCATGACATCTGGACAGAAGTGACGTCAACGCGTTTCACAAGGCTATTGTCTAGCTTTGTCTGGACTTAAAAAGAGCAGTGGCTGTGAATGTGGTGCAGTCAAGCATAGGTGCATTAAGAAAGGTCTTGTTCCTTTTCTACTCAGAATCTGAGATCTGTTTATTTTATTTTTATTTTTTGGGGGGAGGGGGGATTGCTTTTTTAATTTTACATATCCCTCTCTACATTTATTATTTAATTCTGAAGTAGAGCATATTCATTTAGAAAGTGCTTTGTATGGGTCATATGAATACATGCATGTCAGCCATTGTTGAAGTGTGAGTATTCAACTTATTAACATCATCCAGGATGGTGGCAGCTTAGTCTGTATTGAACATCCATTTGTTACCCTGTTGAAGATTGTTTTTTTTTGTTTTGTTTTAATTGGCCCAATGAGAAATTTATGTGTTGGCTCCAAGAAATCCTGCAAAGGATCTCTCCTCTAAAAATAAGCAGGTTTGAGGCGGCGTACAGACGATCGGATATATCCGATGAAAACGGTCCGCGGACCATTTCCATCGGATATGTCCGATCGGGAGTTTGATCCGATGGCGTGTACACACCATCGGATCAAATTCCCCGCCGCCGGACGGCGCGGTGACGTAGTGGTGACGCGGCGGTGACGTTGACGCCGCCGCGTCACCGCCACGTCACCGCACCAGGAAGTAAAACACTTCCGCGCATGCGCCGAATCCATTCGGCAGCGGCGCGGCGGTGGTGGGAGCCGACATGTCTGCTGGTAAGTGTACTAACCAGCAGACATGTCGGGCGGACAGATTCCCACCGGATAGATTTCAAAGCATGCTTTGAAATCTGTCGGGTGGAGAAATCTGTCCGCTAGCCCATACACACGAGCGGAGATGTCTGCTGAAACGGTCCATCGGACCGTTTTCAGCGGACATATCCCCTCGTGTGTACGCCGCCTTAGGTTATAAGGGGCAACATTTCAATGCTGTTGAAACAGCAAAATGTAATTTATATGCTGAAGGTCCTGGGAGCTGTACACAGATTATTGCCAGCTGGCACAGAACTGAAAAACATTTCCCCGTACTCCTCTAGTGTACGCCTCCAGCTAAAGGTGACCTCTGTTGGCACTGCAAGCATATTCCGCTTTTGACCAATTACTGTGTAAACTATGCCAGCACTTGGGCAGCATGTCTACTCCACTCCATAATAGAAGTAAGGCAAACTGTCCAAAAATTCACCTGTGGATCCACGACAATTCTCTAATGGAAACTTATCTTGGATAGTTTTTTTTTTTTTTTCTTTCTGCCTTTTCTGTTAAACAAAGTAAAAGCTGGATTCTATGTAGACTGTGCTATGTTATTTAATTACATACATAGTTAGTCAGGTTGAAAAAAGACACAACTCCATCCAGTTCAACCATAAAAAAAAAATAAACAAAAAAAATAAAACACAGTACATCACATACAACCCAACTCCATACCCACAGTTGATCCAGAGGAAGGCAAAAAACCCCAGCAGAGCGATGATCCAATTTGCTACAGGAGGGGAAAAAATTCCTTACTGATCCCCCGAGAGGCAATCGGATTTACCCTGCATCAACTTTACCTACAAAACTTAGTACTCAGTTATATTATGTGCATTTAGGAAAGAATCCAGGCCTCTCTTAAAGCAATCTACTGAGCTGGCCAGAACCACCTCTGGAGGGAGTCTGTTCCACATTTTCACAGCTCTTACTGTGAAGAAACCTTTCCGTATTTGGAGGTGAAATCTCTTTTCCTCCAGACGTAAAGAGTGCGCCCTTGTCTTCAATGTTGACCTTGGTGCATGGAGGTTATTTATCCATGAAAGAATACAAAGAATACTTCCCCCATTGCCCGATGGCAGTAGTATGCAAAGTTTCTGGTTATATGAGCTTATTTAGGGGAGGGTATCAGAAGAGCTTAACAAGGACACTACTGTTGAGAAGGTAAAATCTTGTTAAAGTTTGAATCTCCTAAAAGTAAGGCTGGAGTAAAATGTTTCCTTATTCTGTTCATCAGGTTTTTTGAATGCACAGTTATATTTCTATACAAGGAGGTTGGAATCGCGCTAATCGTATGTCTATGACCAATAAAGGGCACAGTACGTGATGTGATTATTATAAACAAAATAAATTGCAAATCATAAAAACCCACAGGAAAAAAAAAATATCACACAAGTGTAAATTTGTATGTAGAATCCACCTAATGATCACAAAAGGACCTGCTGATGCTGAGCAGCTGTGATCAAGTGAAAAAAGACAAACCTAAGTGAAGTTCAGTGAATAGTATTGGACTAATGAAGCCACAAAAAAATAGTCAAAATAAATTGAAAGAAAAATATATCAAAATATAAAATCCACCTAATAGACACGGAAAGGCCAACTCATAGTCTATGATGTACTAAGAAGGATCTTATGCAGTAAAGTCTTCAGATGAGAATAGATGTACCCTCTCCACACTTATGACGTATGTGTAAACGGGGAGAAAAAAGTCTCAAGCTGGTACAGATGCGTCAATCTCCGGAATGTCGATCGCACATGGGCTTTCACAGATTTGAAAATGTAGAATCTCAGCACCAAAAACAAAACAGAAACAGAGAGACTTGCATAGTGTGAAACCTTATGGACAACTGTTATAACATCACCCGTGTGGGGCAGTCATGCGAACGGGGGAGGGGATAGTGCAAACCCACCACCACTATACACACTGACCCTTACCAGAAATGGACCCCGCAGGGTAGATGCAAACACTTAAAGGAAGGGATCGTGGTTCAGCAGCCGTAGGGACATCAGCAGATGACAGTATTATGATGATACCATGTAACGACATAAGAACTCACATAGTATAAAACCCGATGGTATTTATTAAAAGAAAAAGATAAAGTTGCACTTACAACAGATGCAAATGAGTGGAGCATTTAAAAACAAAGTGCCGGCCGGCTAGGTGGTACGCGTGCGTCCTTCCGTATGGATGCGGTGACGTAGGAATATATATTTCTAACTGCACCATCAATTGCTCTTAAAGAGGTTGTAAACCCGCATCAAAATGTTTTAATTTTTTTCTCCTGCAAGGCAAAAGTCATAATGAGCGAATATGCATCGCATATTCGCTCATTATGAAATACTTACCTCGGAACAAAGTGTGTAGAACTTACCTGGTCCACGCCGAGCGAGATATCTTGACTCGGCGTGTCTTCCGGGTATCGCCGCTCCAGCGCTGTGATTGGCTGGAGCGGCGATGACGTCACTCCCAAGCGTGCAGGAGATTTAAATTCTGCAAGGTCCAGTGGCGGCCGGTCCTTTGGCCATGGAGTCCCCCCTGCGCATGTGCCGCTGCAATCAGCGGCGCACTGTGAGGGGAATATCTCCTAAACCGTACAGGTTTAGGAGATATTCTCCTTACCTACAAGTAAGCCTTACAATAGGCTTACATGTAGGTAAAAGTAAAAAAAGTGGGTTTACAACCACTTTAAGGCAAGGGAAGGATGTGTGTAAAAAGGCATACATGAAGGGTAATTGTTTATGATGCTTTAGCAAGCTAAATTTCTTTAATTTTGGGTGTCCATCATCTACTTCGAATGTTCATCCTCCACTTTACATACTGCACAAGCAAAAAAGTGTGTTAGTACCCAAAAGCATAAGTGGAAGCGCAATGATGTTTATTACTGTATACACACAGGTGTGAAAGGGTTGACCATCTTTTCGGAAGCATATCTAAACTCAAGTACAGAAATGTTTTATATTGCAGCATACTAGTCCTTAGATGTCGTGACTGCATTGTTTTTTTTCCAGGATAAGGGCATTTTCTGCATAGCCCTCCAAGGATAGCAATGTGTTATAGGATTAGTCCACAGAACCCCCCACACACTTTAGATTTAACCCCTGTCAAATCTGTTAATCATCGGATTAACACCTCTATATGACAACCTGTACTATCTTCCCCCATTGCCTGATTTATCCCCTGATCACAGCTGACCTCTTCCTCAGCAGTCTGCATTTGCGTCTTGCCCAATTTACCACCACATCACAGTTCAAATTTACATTAGCTCTGATCCCACCACCATTAAGCACTAAAGCCTGATCACTTCTCTCTAAAATGCCACAAACAACAGCCTGAAAGCCCAGCAACTGCTATTCAGCCCCTCTCTCTGCAAACTCTCCCTGAAAATTATTATACTCTGGTTGTCAGTCTTCATTTTACCCCTGAAGACATTTTGGAAATTGTGTTTTTTGTTTCTTTCTACTTTTATCAAATTTCTAATATAGTTTTTTTTTAACCTAGAATGTTCAGACTTTTCAGTACGCAAAACCTTGTTTAGAGAAACTCTGAAAATATAATTTATGTAATGTTGGGCTAAATACAAGTAAATAACATTATTAAATGATTGTATCTTGTCACTTTAACCAGGTCTCCGCAAACATGATGTGTGCTTCTTGGTCACCCTGCGGCCCATGTTGCTATATGGAACAAAGATTGATCGTAGACAGTCTATTGCGGAACAAACTGGGCTCATGTATGTACGAGGGTGTGAGATTCAAGGCATGCTGGATGAGAAAGGGCGAGTCATTGAAGAAGGTAAGATACTAATAAAACTGCATTGTAGAATTGGTTATAGATGGAGAATGTTTTAAAGGAAACCAGCAGAGTAGGGAGATCACATACTGTGAACATAGAGAAGAAATACCGCTCCAGATAGTGCTGCTTGGCTGGTCAATCGCCTCCTGGAGACCACGGGTTATGGCAATGCATGTAGCAGAGAACAAAGGATTTTTTTTGCTGTTAAAGGACAATTTGAGAATTCCCAGGAGTGCGGCTGTTCAAATATTTTTCTTTGTTCTATGCTGTGAACATAGCTGTCTACAGTATGTGATGCTCTGAAAGATCGTAACACATATGGAAGCTGTATAATAATTACAAGGTCCTGGGCATTTTTTTCAAAAATTACTGGGTGGCTACAGAATTAAGGAGGAACTTTACGAAGTTTTTTTTTTAAAAGTTAGTGGCTAAAAATGCAGTAGTTGTCAGCTTTTAAAAATCAGGTACTTACCAGTCCATATATTTCAGCACCGTCTTCCTGCAGACTGCTTTATATCCCCGGGGCCACCATCTTTAAAGGGGTTGTATGTATTCTATGCATCAAGATTTAAAAAAAAAAAAAAAAAAAAAGACACCCCTGCACCCCCTAATACTTAACTGAGCCCTGTCTCTCTCCAGCAATGTCCACCAGTGCCCCGAACAGGCTCCATGTCTGAATGGACATACGGAGCTACAGCTCGGCAGGTGCCTACAAGAAATGGTACTGGCCCCACCCCCCAAAAAAAATCTTTTCTCTTCCGTTCATGGACGGACACAGCGGCAATGGACCTTAAAGTTATATCACCTTCCTTTCAGGAGAGACTAGGCAGAAAAAACAGCACTTCAAGTGTTAAAACACTTCTCTCAGTACAGCACCTCCCAGTTTTTTTCTGCCTAGTGTTAGGAGAAGACATGGCCTTTCTGGAGTCCATGTGCCCTGGAGTTTTTTCGGGATTTTTTTCGCTTTTTCTTTTATTTTTCCTGCATTTTGGATCCTGGGATCTACAATCAACTGCCGACTGGGTGACAGGCTGGATCCTCGATCCTTGTAGTCCCCCCCATGTTCGGCCATCACGCGAGTGCCGGCCTTTAGCTATGCGCTGGGCCATCCACGACATGCCCCGTTGCTCCAGGGGTGGCCGGTGAGCTCTACACTCCAGGGCACACACATATGACCAGTCTCTATGGCCTTGTCACAGTGTGTCGGGCCGACAGCCATGCTGTATCTAAGCGGACGTTGGGTCTGTCCGGAATGCCTCCAGCAGGTGGTTGCAGGATGGGTAAGTAGTTTTCCCTTGCCCAGGCAGGGTGGTTTGGCTGGTGCATTCCTGGGAGATCGATTGAGGGTCTGCCCTGCTTTCCTCTCTCCCTTCTCCCTCCTTCCCCGCGTTCTGGGTGGCGGCAGTGAGGTGGGGGGTTCACCTGGGGGGCTCCTTCCCTGGGAGCTGCGGCTGCTATAGGGTGCTGTGTGCCCGTTTGTGCCCGTTTGTGCTGTCGGGTGTGCGGGGGGGGGGGGGGGGGTTGTCTGGTGCCGTGGGGTTTGTCTCTGGTGTCACTTTGTGTTTTAAAAAAAAAAAACGCGTCGCCACCGTTTTGATGAGGTCGGCTGCTTTTATGATCGACGGCCATTTTCCTGTTGTCCGCATGCTGTGTTTTGCATGTCGGCGCCCATCTTGGAAAACGTTTTTGCCTCTAGTGACAGAATAACGACGCCAACGATCCCTGCTTACTTCCTGAGGGACGGCACAGCACAGGCAGCGTTTTCTAGCTTCTCAGCGACATTACAGCCTGGTCGGGTGGTGAGTCCTCTTGGGGGGTCCCCTGCTCTCTATAGCGGCCGGGAGGGTGGCCTGTGGGTCTTGCCTTGCAGTACAAGGGTGGCAGTGGCTGTGAGTCAGCATGGCGTCCGAACCGGAGGCTTCTCCCCTGGACATGCCAGAGTTAACCCTTAGTGCCCCTGTTTCTTTTCTGCGGCCTCCATGGATGCTGTGACGGCATGATTGAATCGGCGAGTGGCCAGAAGGGGGGTAAAAAGCGCCCCCTCCCTCTGCCTTCTTTTGGGGATGTCTCTGACACGGACTCGGCCCCGCTAATGCGTCCGACCCTGGTTCTGTTATGTCAGAAGATGCAGGCCTAGCACACACGGACAGTGAGGATGACTCTGTTGCAGATGCCAGCCTCTCCGGCTGGGGGGTGTCTGGGGTGTCCAGTCAGCCCAGGGGCACTGGACTCAGGAGGAGTCCCGCCTACCGATCAATGTCCTCGAACTCTGGGCGATCAAGCAGTTCCTCTCTAAGTGGTCTCTGAGACGTCAGGGCCGCCCCGTCATGATTCATTTGGACAACGCCACAGCCGTGGCGTACGTCAATCGTCAGGGGGGGCACTCTGAGCTCGGCCGCGGCGGCGGAAGTCGCCCATATTCTCCGGTGGGCCAAAAGGTACGTTCCGGCCCTGTCGGCCGTGTACATTCTGGGGGTTCAAAACTGGCAGGCCGACTACCTAAATCGCCAGTCGCTGGACCAAGGAGAATGGTCGCTGCACCCGGAAATGTTGCAGAGTCTGTGCCTAAAATGGGGCACTCCAGACGTAGATCTTCTGGCGCCCTGTCTCAATCAGAAGGTGCCACGGTTAGTGGCCAGGTCAAGAGACCCATGGGCGGACGCGGCAGCCATCCCTTGGCTTCTACCCCTGAGAGTAGACCTCCTGTCGCAGGGTCCGATCTTTCACCCTGCTTTACAGTCGCTGCTTTAACGGCGTGGCTGTTGAAAGCCAGGTACTGAAGGACCGTCAGGACTCGGTGATCTCTACCATGCTACGAGCCCGGAAGTCCACTTCACGAAGGATTTACCATCGTACGTGGAAGGCCTACATCTCTGTGTGAGGAGATGAAATGGCACCCCCGCACATACGTGATGTCCCGGATTCTGCTGTTCTTACCGCGTGGAGTGGATCAGGCTCTCGCCTTAAGTACGGTTAAGGGTCAGATTTCGGCCTTGGCTGTTTACTTTCAGCGACCGTTGGACTTGAATTTGGTCCTCTCAGGGCTTCAAGAGGCTCCGTTTGAGGACATTCGTAAGATTCCCTTGTTGACTCTGTCCCAGAAGGTGGTTTTTCTGGTGGCAATTGCTTCGGTCAGACGGGTATCTGAACTTGCGGCCTTGTCGTGCAAGGCTCCTTATTTGGTCATTCACAAGGTTAAGGCAGTGCTGCGGCCGCAGCCGTCGTTCCTTCCAAAGGTTGTTTCGGCTTTCCACATTGAGGACATTGTTTTGCCATCCTTATGTCCTCGGCCGAAAAACCTGAAGGAGGCCAAGTTGCATTCCTTGGATGTGGTGCAAGCCCTACTGGTGTACTTGTCTGCTATGGCTCCGTTTCGGAGGTCGGATTCACTGTTCGTGTCAGTGACTGGGCCTAAAAAGGGTCTGGCGGTCTCGTCGGCCACCATTTCTAGGTGGATCAGACAGGTCGTGATCCAGGCCTATGCCCTACAGGGGCGGGCGCCTCCCTTTCCGGTTATGGTGCATTCGACCAGGGCGATTGGTGCCTCTTGGGCTTTCCATCATCAAGCGTCTGTTTTACAGATGTGTAAGGCAGAGACCTGGTTGTCGACCCACACCGTCTCAAAGTTTTACAAGGTGGATGCGAGTGCATCTTCGGATGCCTCCTTTGGCCATAAGGTTTTACAGGTGGCTGGTCGAGGTGAAGTTCCTCTGTTGAGGACCTCTGGTTTGTTTTGGGGTGAAGCTTGGTTTGCAGTGTTTTTTTCCCACCCCTAAAAAAAATTTTGACACTGCTTGGGGACGTCCCTAAGGTCAATTGCTGCTGTGTCCGTCCATGAACGGAAGAGAAAATAGGATTTTTGTACTCGCCGTAAAATCCATTTGTCTGCGTTCATGGACGGACACGGCACCCTCCTCTCCTTTGTTTGTACTGGGGCTGCATGAGGCAGAGTGAGGGATGTACCCAGGGGACCCGCCCCCTGGGAGGTGCTGTACTGAAGTGTTTTAACACTTGAAGTGCTGTTTTTTCTGCCTAGTCTTTCCTGAAAGGAAGGTGATATAACCCTAAGGTCAATTGCTGCTGTGTCCGTCCTTGAACTGAGAGAAATAGATTTTACGGTGAGTACAAAAATCCTATTTTTGCTGTGTGAGTGCTGTCCTTAAAGGGGTTGTAAAGGTAAAAAAAAAAATCCCTAAATAGCTTCCTTTACCTAAGTGCAGTCCTCCTTTACTTACCTCAATCTTCGATTTTTGCTTTTAAATGTCCTTATTTCTTCTGAGAAATCCTCACTTTTTGTTGTTCTGTCTGTAACTCCACACAGTAATGCAAGGCTTTCCCCCTGGTGTGGAGTGTTGAGCTCGCCCCCTCCCTTAGACTACAGGAGAGTCAGGGCGCTTTCTATGTTTCAGACAGAGAAAGGAACTGTGTGTTAGTGGGAGTCCTGACTCTCTGGTAGTCCAAGGGAGGGGTGAGCACGACACTCCACACCAGGGAGAAAGCCTTGCATTACTGTGTGGAGTTACAGACAGAAGAACAGGAAGTGAGGATTTCTCAGAAGAAATAAGGACATTTAAAAGCAAAATTGAAGGATAAGGTAAGTGAAGGAGGACTGCACTAAGGTAAAGGAAGCTATTTAGGGATTTTTTTTTTTTTACCTTTACAACCCCTGGAACTGCACACAAAGTGCACCCTAGGAAAGTGGCCAGGTACCTATACTAGGCTTTGCTTTGTGTAAGACTTTAGACATACAATTTTACCATTTTCTTTTTATGTAGGGCCTGAACCTAAGCCCAAACTCAAAGGCGATGCAAGAACCTACCGAGTGTTTCTAGATCCCAATCAGTATCAGCAAGACATGACCAACACTATTCAGAATGGAGCTGAAGATGTGTATGAAACCTTTAACCTGATCATGAGGAGGAAACCTAAGGAGAATAACTTCAAGGTCAGTATTGAACCATTCTCATGTAGATAATTATGTCCGAGTCATAAAGGGTTATATCCTATATCCTGTCAGTTTACAATATGTTTGGGGACATTTGTCTTGACTTATTTGTCTGACATTTGCTACCTTGTCCAGAATGGTGGGGGGAGACGCACCACCTTCTAAAGGGACACCCAATTCGGGTGCAGTCAAATTTCACCACAATGGCATTGATCAACCTTCAAGGGATCCACTGGCTCTGGCCTATACTTCCCTAGTTATCACTTGGTCTCCGTTCAGATTCATTTATGCCTTTCCTCCACTGTGAATTCATTTTTGCCCGCTCCACAAAATATAGCGAGAGAAAAAAAATACACTTTAAATAGAAAAAAACAATATATACCCCAATTTTCTTGTAAAATATGAAAAATGTTACGCAGAGTAAATGGATACCCAACATGTCATGCTTTAAATGGATTGTAAACAAAAACAAAAAAATAACAAACATGTTATACTTGCCTCCACTGTGCAGCTCGTTTTGCACAGAGTGGATCCGATCCACATCTTCTGGGGTCCCTCGGCGGCTGTCTCTGGTCCTCCCCGCAAGAACTACACACATTCATGCGAGAGAGCTTGCATTGTGTGTGTAGTCCTTGCGGGCGCGCTTCTGTGATACAGCGAGTGGCAATAGCCGCTCACTGTATCACTCGGCCCCGCCCCTCGGCGTGCCGCATTACTAGTGATTGCCAGCATTGCCAGCCAATGGCTGTGCTGCTTTCAATCCATCCGCTCTAGCCAATCAGCGGCCAGGCTGAGAGGCGAAGAGGATCTCGGGACCGAGCGCAGGACTTTCGAGGCGTCAGGTTAGTATTATATTTTTACACTCTTTTTAAAAATATATTTTTTTGATCACTTTTATTAACTTATGTTTACTTCCCTTGGGATAACAATACAACATGATGGGTCCTCTTTATGGAGACATCTGGGGTCTAAAAAAAAAAAAAATCTCTCCTCCTACCCTGAAAAGCAAAAGATCAACAAACAAAAAAAGTGATCTTTTGCTTAAAAAAAAGGCCTTGTTTTCATGGGGCCAAAATTGGAAGGAACATCAGGACATCGCTTCAGTCCTCCTAAGCATAGAGATGAGCGGAGGACATCTTCTGATCGCTCAGCTCTGTGCCTAGCCACCGGATCAGTGTTCAGGCTTCCCGATCCACCAGGGAAGGCCCGAAAACCACCGGAAAGCCGATCAACCACCTCCCGCTACTTCTGAATGTGATCCAGCGGTGAATCCAGCGTCCAAAATAATGGCGTATTTTCCCAGTTAGGTGGTTGGCAAGTGTACCAAAACACTCGTCTGGTGATTTACTGAAGACCAAAAAGTAAATATTTTTCAAGAATGCATCGTATTGATTTAAGTATATTTATAAGGCCCATTGCACACATGGGGGTGTCTAGCTGCACAACGTGCATTCCAGTGTTTCAGTGCAACTTGGAATTACACACATAGGCTCTGCATGTATATGTACAGTGGATATAAAAAGTCTACACACTCCTGTTAAAATGTTTCTGTAATGTTAATAAAATGTGACAAAGATAAATCATTTCAGAACTTTTTCAACCTGTAATGTGATGTTTAAACTGTACAACTAAATTGAAAAACAAACTGAAATCATTTAGAGGGGGAATGTAAAAATAAAAAACATAAAAATAATGTGGTTGTATAAGTGTGAACACACTCTTATAACTGAGGATGTAGCTGTGTTCAGAATTAAGCAATCACATTCGACTTATGTTAAATAGGAGTCCGTACACACTTGACGTCATTCAAAGTGCCTCTGATTAACCCCAAATAAACTTCAGCTGTTCTAGTAGGTCTTTCCTGACATTTTGTTAGTCGCATTCTTTAAGTTGCATTAGTGAAAGAAATTAACTTTTGCACGATATCTATAGCGTTTGGGATTTCCAAGTCGTTTTCCAGCAAAAAATGCTAATTTTTACGGCAAATGGTTAAACATCTTTCTTATAATGAAGAGTAATTCACCGTATTGCGAAACAGACATTTCACAGCCTAATATTCTATTCCCAACATGCATTCAGAATAGCGTATTTTTATGCCAAAATAATCCAGTAAATTGGTCTTCACTAAATAGTTAAATTATTTTTATGAAAAAAAAAACATTATTCTTCCAAAAATTGGTGTACAATTATCTGCGTAGTGTTATAAATCGGAAATTGATCCATCAATTAGGATGCTTGCCATATCTTAGCCTATTCCATATCATTTATGTTTTATCAGCAAATTTTCATGTGTATCCTTATAATGTTCTCCGGTATACTCGATAGCTGCTCCAAAGTATGTGCCAGTTATTTTTACATCCAATTAAACCTGCCAGAAAGTGCAGCTGGAAGGAGATTACATCTCTAGATAAATCATCATTGGGAAACTGCCCAACTTGTAACACCAGTCCAAACGTGTATGTTGGCAGATGGCATTCATAAAAATAAGGATATCACCATGCTAGGCCCAGATGCACAGCAGACGTTCCTTTCACATGGACACCAGTGTTGTTAAGCACAGGAAGTGCCCTATGCACCTCCTGTCTGTCTTATATTTCACAGGCAGACATATCTAAGGGGTCAATCCGCTAAAGCATAGAGATGTGATATTACAATGTGTGCCTTCTAGATTTTAATATTCAACAAAGGGTGTATTGCACAGGGCAGTTGATTTTCTCTATATGCTCAATAAACTAACATTTTATTGCAGTTTTTTTTTTTTTACGTAAAGGTCAATTTTTTAATTGGTGCAAGCTTAGTAGCGCCTTAAAATACTGCTAGCTTCTGGCGGTTGATGGTTATTAATGTCTGTGCAGAAGAGCATAAAATTCCATTGATGTGAAAATAAAATAAAACTTTCTAATAGCAACTACTGGCTCATGAGAAAAAAAGACTTTCAATTGTTAAATATCTACCGTATTTATCGGTGTATAACACGCACCCTAACTTTAAGAGGGAAGTTTCAGGAGAAAAATCTTTCCACAACCCCCTGCGTATAACACGCAGGCACAGTTTACCCTCTATTTTCAGGGTAAAAAAGTGAATGTTCTACGCCAATAAATACAGTAATTCTTTAAAAAATCCTAATTGTGAGATGTATAGTTCTTATAAAATGTATTCATCCTCTGGGAAGTTTTCATGTTTTATTGCCATACAGTGCAATGAATTACATTAGATACTTTTCATAGGCACTGTACAATAATTTGAAAAAAAAAAAGTAGTTACCAACCCTCCCCCTCAAAATTGTTGACTTGAAAATGCATATCTGTCGCATGGAAAAAAGAAAGTACATTTACCATCACCTCAAACCCATTGAAATTAGAAACCATTGTTCCAGATTAGGTGCCATTGGTTAGAACCTATTTAGGGAGCATGAAGGTGGAGCCTGTTTTATTTAACCCTCAGATGTCTGGTGTTCTTTTTGCTATTGACATGTGTAGTGTCAGACCAAGAAATATAGCGCTATTGATGGTCCTCCGAAATATTATTGTTGGATAGGGTTAAGATGAGATGGGTTTGGATGCTGATTCAAACCCACCCGAACCATCCTGCCAGGAAGCTGTCAGTGCAGACCATCAGTCATAAGTGGCCATCATCGTCCCGAAGCCATGTGTTTACACACCCTTTGTTATTGGTACAGCTGCCAAGCAGGGAATGCTTCAGCCGCTTATGATTGGAAGGCCACCTTGACCACTTCTTAGCAGAATAGCTCAGGTGGATTTAGACTAGTAGCCAAACATGTCTGAGCGTATCCCTAGTTGTGGATGCCTATGAGCACAACAAGAGTGAGTGAAAAACTTATATAGCGCTGCACATGCGAACTGAATTGCCTCTGGGTGCTCGCTTGTCCCTTTTCTCCTTTGAACTCAAAAGAGATGGGTTTTGATCTTTCTCCTGATGGTCAAGTGATTCTCCTCCAACCAAATGCTGGTTGGTAGAGCGTTCCATAGTCTGGGGCCTTGGACCGCGAATCTTCGCTCTCCTTTGGACTTGTATTTGGCTCAGACTTTTGACTTTGGTGCTAGGGGCGATGATTTTGCCCAGAATGGGCAGAGGTGTCAAAGTTGTTGCAAGTTGGTTCTTTCGATTGGCGTGAAACTCTTTGTCATCCAGTTTTCTATCAAAGAGAGGCATTTCTCTAGACCGAGATGATGATGATGATGATCCTTTTTGTTGCAAATGCGAAAATACAATTGTGTGTCATCTGCATAAGAGTGGTAAAGTAACTCTTGGCTGCTGATGATTTCAAAGAGAGGGCGGAGAGAGATATTGAACACCACCGGCGACAAGGGGGATCCTTGAGGGACTCTGCATGACACTGTGCGTTTTTCAGAAGTGAAAGGTCCCAATTTCACTATTTGTGATCGGTTTTCCAAAAAGGGGGAGAACCAGGATAGATCACATTCCGCGACTCTGGCTACTTCGAGTCAGTAATAGTTTGTGATCTACCGTGTCAAAAGCTGCGCTTAGGTCCAACAGTACTAGAAGACATGATTCTCCTTCGTCTGCGGCCTCGAGGGCAGCATCCCATATTTTGAGCAGTGCTGTTTCTGTCCCTTGCCCGAACGCAAACCCGATTTGCAATGGATCAAGCAAATTATGGGTATCTAGATGCTGTTGCAGCTGTTCTACCACTACTTTCTCCATTACCTTGGAGAAGAAGTTTAGGCCTGTTATGGGACGATGGTGTTTTGGGGTCGAGGGTGGGTTTCTTTAAAATGGGTTTGATTATGCATTGTTTCAGCTGGGCGGGCACTATGCCTTCCTTGAAAGACTGGTTTATAAGCTGCATGATAGGCGGTGCCAGAATGTCGGCACATTCCTTCAGCAGTTTGGTGGGTATAATATCATTAGGCGCTGTGCTATTTCGCAGAGTACTGACAATATTTTTAGTGGCCTCGATGGGGATGAGTTTGAGAGTGAACTTCGTTGATTGCGGTGAGTTTATGTGGGTATTGGGTGAATTTTGCTGAATGCTTTCACGGATTTTTTTTAATTTTGTTGACAAAATAATCCGATAATTCATTGCAAAATTCTTGGGTATCAGAGTTGGGGGCTTCAAGACAGACTGGATTCATGGTCTGGGTGACTAGCTTGAAGAGTTCACGGGGGCGGTTTAGGGCATTGGTGATGACATTGGAAAAATTATTTTTTTTGGCTTTAAAGATTTCTTTGTGGTATTGTTTTGTTATTACCTTATAGATGGTGTGGTTTTCCTCTGATGAGCTTCTTTTCCAGGCTGCTTCCGCTCTTCTGCGCTCTTGTTTTAGCAACGACAGCTGGTTGTTAAACCAGCTGGAGTTGTTTTTCCGGATGCAGGTTTTGCAATTGGGCACTATTAAGTCGACTGACTGTAATAGAGCTGTGTTTATGGCATCCAGTGTTTCTGTGGCTGTTTGATGTAGTTGGATTATTTTTATTTTGTTCCCTAATGTAGTTTTGAAGAGTTCCGAATGGAGCTTCTTCTGAGATCTAGTCCAGTGTGTTGTCACTGGTTTTGTTGTTTTTCTTAAGGGGGGGTTTTTGGCAATCATAAATTTAATTGCATGGTGATCTGTCCGTGGTACTGGCTCATTTTCTAAAATGTTTATTTCCAGATCTTGTCTGAAAATTAGGTAGAGCGTGTGACCTGAAGCATGTGTGGTTCTAGTTGCTGCAGACCTAATACTTCCAAGTGGTCGATGCAGGTGTCAGCAACGGGATCCTGAGAGGAGTTGGCCCAGAGATTGAAATCCCAGAGCAGCAAAAGGTGTTTGCTGTTAAAGGTATAAGTGGAGATGAACTCCGTCAATGATGGGAGAAGCTGCGATTTTGAACCCGGTGGTCTATAGCAGAGTAGAATATGGACTGTCTCCTGGGGGTTTGTTTGCAGTTGCAGAGTGAGGGTTTCCATGAATGGAAGTGGGTTCTGAAGGGCTGGTTTTGTGATCGTGTGGTAAGTCTTGTGGATCGCTGCCAGGCCTCCTCCTCTTTGCCCCACTCTGTTATGATACGATAATTTTCTGGCACAAGTTCTCCTAGGATGGTGTTACAGTCTGCTGTAAGCCAGCTTTCTGTGATAAAGAGGCAGTCTAAATCGTTTTGTAGAATGAAATCGTGGATTTCTTGTCTGTGTTTTACTGCCGATCTTGTGTTGACCAAAGTGCATGATATGCGCTTGGGCTGAGGTAAATGCTTATGATTTTTGACTGTCTGTTGTCAATCGATTCTTAAGAGTTGCTCACTCCTTAGAGCTTTTTTTGTGACAGCTGGTAAGTTTGAGGCAAATGGTTTTAGTTCCCGGATGGTTTCTGCAGAGTATCTGAGATTACACATGGTCGCAGGGAAAGTAATGTTGAATTGGGGGGGATGGTGATGGGAGGAAAAAAATTCCAAGTGGGTGCCACTCATCAGGTCTTCCCTCCCCGTTTGATCCAGAGGAAGGCAAAAAACTCCAGGCATGCTGGCCAATCTGCAATGACTGGGGAAAAAATTTCTTCCTGACCCCTCAAAAGCAATCGGCGGACCCTGGATCAAATGCTAGGTGATGCGTCCCCACCTGTATACCCAGGTGGGAGCCAATCCTCGTAAAATTGGCTGTGGAAGGGAGGTGGGGGTGAGTGATATTGCTGTTTACCCAATTGCATGGGTGTAGCAAGATGGCCGCAGACCGGGACTAGGCCCGAGCCGGGGGCTTGGGTACTGGGGCACCGATGGGGCAGCGGTGGAGATCCTGGGGGACTGCAGGGCGTCCTGGGGGGGGGGGGGGGCTGAACAGTTTGATCACTGAAGGCAAGCGTGTCACTAGGCCTCAGGTGAAGGCGAGGGCTTTCCTAGATGCTGCCGCCGCGATTTTTAAAAAGGAATAGTCCGGAGGGGTTGCGGGGAAGTTGGGGGGTCCTTAGCCCACGATGGGGGTGGTATGGGAGTGTTTGGCTGGCCGTTTCTAGCCGCTTATCCCGGGGCGGAAGCTGCGGTAGTGGCGGGCCTTACCTTTGCAAGAAGCCTGTGAAGAAAAAGGAGGGTCGGATTGGTTGTCCTGGGTGTTGCGGTTGTGCTTTGCTTTGCCACCGGGGGCTTGGAGGAAAATCCTGCCTGGCTGTCTGACTGACAGAGCTAGTCTCTGGGTGAGAGCAGACTCGTCCAGAAGCGTCCTACTCTACCTGCTGGCTAGCACTGACTGTTGTTTTCAAGAGATTTCAGAAAGTCACTTAATTATTAGGAATCTGTCAGTCCACTGTAAAGAAAGTGGCATAGATGTCAAGTGAGTGTTGGGTTGTCGAGGACTGGCAGACCCAGCAAATCCTAGTCTAAGTGCTGACCGTTGGACGCTAAAAGAAATCTCTGAGAGCCTCAGAATAACTTTCAGCAGTTGGTGTCAAAGTATATGCATCTACAATCGGGAAGAAATTTCACGGGAAGTGTGCCAGAAAAAAAACTTTTGCTGTATAAAAAAAAACATTTCAGCACAAATATAGTTTGTCATTAGGCATATAGACAAAACTAGGCCTTCTGGAACAATGTGCTGTGGACTATTGAATAAAAACTAGTTTTGTCCATAGTTACAATAGACTTATTTGACGTAAACCAAATCCAGCATTTTCGTAGAAGTACCGAATACCAACTATAAAACATGTTGATGAAAATGGTAAGTTTGGGGTTGCTTTGCTCATTCAGGACCTGGGAGTTAACTATAGGGCCTCATGCACAATGGACATTTTTACAGCTGCTATTTTTTTTTTGCATCAGCCATTTTTTTTTGCAGCTAGTAAACTCCCATTATGCACACATAGGCACCCGCCGCTTGCCCTGTGAGTGCGCTCGTGGGTCCCTGGAACTCAATGTTCCCGGGCGGCCCGCGATTGCAGTCACCCAAGGCAAAACAAGGGGGAATGCCTTTGTAAACAAGGCACTCCCTTATTCTGCCTAGTGACATGTCACAGATCAAATGTTCCCTGTGTTCGGGAACAGTAATCAGTGACGTGTCACTGCTAGCTCCTCTCCCTAACGGTTAGAATCACTCCCTAGGACACACTTAACACCTTCAGACCACCTAGTGGTTAACCACTTCACGGCCAGTGTCATTTTCACATTTATCAGTGCATTTAATAGCATTGATCGCTGTAAAAATGACAATGGTCCCAAACAGCAGTGGTGCCATTGGTTCCCACGTCTGTCAATCAAAGTCATTTAGCCAATCAGGAGACAGAAAGGGGGTGGGGCCAAACGGGTTTAGGCTGCCCTGTGCAAAACCCTGCACAGGGCAGGTAAGTATGCCATGTTTGTTAAAGATGAAGTTGAGCTAGCCCATTATGGGTGAAGGTGATGCTCAGTCCCCAATATTATGCACACACCAAAAAAACAAAAATGCCCTTGGGACTTTTAAAAAGCACACCTCCAAGTAAAAAGTATAAATTATTTATTTAACTGCTTGCGGACCGCCGCATGTACATTTACGTCAGCAGAATGGCACAGGCAGGCACATCAACGTATATATACGTGCCTGCCTTGCCGTAGGTCGGGGGTCTGATCGGGACCCCCCCCCCCCCCCCCCCCCGGGACATGCGGCGGTCCACGCGGCTGTACGAGGGATGAGGGGGCGGCTATTTCTTCAGTCATATGTCAAATTATATTTGGTTTTAGACAGTGTATATGAATATCTTCTTTTTTTTTTTTTTTTTTTAACTATGAGATCCCTATTGTGTTGATATCTCCCAAAATGATGTCTTTACTTTTGTATACAATACTTAGTGTGAGATTAGTGTTCTCTAATTGTTTTTTTTTTCTTTCTTTTTTTTTTTACTGGTTGTATACTGACATGCAAGTGCTTCATGGATGAGAAGGGGTTTAGTGACTGGTGTCTTTTTACGCATGAAAAGCACTTAAAAATTTCACATGGGATGGATGTATTGAACAGGAATCGATAGGAGTAAACACGCGCTTTTGCTGCTCATGCAGTTTCACGGGCTTAACAGCATTATTTTGTTGACTGTGTCATCTGCACAAACCACAGAACGTGGTCTTTAATTTCTGCTGCCTATTGTAAAATCCAGTCTACAAGCCACCAGGAAATGTTTAAATCTACATTGTACAGTAGCTAACACAGGATGGCGTCAGCGTTGTATACTGGTTGACAATCGATGAAAGTTGACACAGTAAAATTGACTTCCTTTTATAATTCTGATTTTAGATATATACAGTAGTTGTACATCAGGGGGAAGTCTGTTGCAATAAATTACATTTAATTAAACGGTGGACATTATGCTGATAGACCTCCCTTCTTATTGAAAAAATATGCCTTTTTTTGGTGGAATTTTGAAGCCTAGAGTGGTAATAAAATGTACGGTAAATTGCAGCTTACCAATCCTTGGATTTGGTGGCTGCATTTTTTTTTCTTTTCCACCTTTCCAGTAAGTCTGTTATTTTTCTTCTTCTTTAATGCTGTGTAGAAAAAGTAGCAGTTAGAGGGTTGAGACAAACCAAACAGGTGTGCTTAAATTGGTCAGCTTTAATTAATTTATGCAAAACCTTTATCTCATGGGGCTATGACGGCTAGCTGCTGCCATAACTTTGGTCAAGTAATGATGTATTTTTACGGTCAGTGAGTAGTTAAAGGATCTCGCTCACACAGGGCATAAATGTATGCCCGCAGAAGGCCATGTTTACCTGTATGCATTTTGGGCTGCACAGGTGTCACATTGGAAGCAGTGTCTGTGCTGTGAGCCAAAGGCCCTTTCACACTGGGGCGGGAGGTGCAGTGGCGGTAAAGCGCTGCCATTTTTAGCGGAATTGCAGAGGTATTCGGCCGTTAGTGGCCGAAAAAAAAGGTTTAATACCGCCCGTAATGGGCCTTTGCAGAGGCGCATTGCCCACAGTTTCCCATTGCTTTCAATGGGAAGAAGCGGTAAACACACCGCTCCTTCACCACTCCAAAGATGCGGCTAGCAGGACTTTTGGAGCGGCCCTGCTAGCGCATCGCTCCAGTGTGAAAGTCCTCTGGCTTTCACACTGGAGAAACAGCAGCCGCTGTTTAAGGTCGATTTGCAGGCGCTATTTTTAGCACAACAGCGCCTGCAAACCGCCCAGTGTGAAAGGGGGCTAAAAGCTACAGGCCTAAGCTTGCTATACACTTCAGATGCTCCCGATGGTGGCCTACTCCCTCCTTCACTAATAAAAGTCAGTTGATTGATTTCACTAAAGGTAACATGAGCAGTTAGTGGGGAGGGGTGTATGAAGAGGGGTGGAGGGAGGTGGCCCATCATCGAGAGCTTCTGAAATGCTATACAATTTTCAAAATGAATGTCATGCCACTAAAACCCAAGTATGTAGGGCACTGATTTTCAACCAGTGTTGTGTACCCCCAATAAGTCATTCTGATGGGTTCAAGGTGTTTCTACAATCAAGTCATAGCTAAAAAAATGTAATCACTTTATTTTAAAAACACAATTGATTACTTGGGAAAACAGTTACGAAAATTCAGGGATCTTGGTAGAAATGTAACAAAATCGCCCAGACTACAATGTTGTCTTTTACACATCGGAGAGGACGGAGAACACTGGCCTGGGCTCTGCAAACATACATTTCCATTCACTGGATTGTGTATGGCCAAGGAAATAGTTTGAGGCTAGTGTGTGCCTTACATGTATTCCCAGGCAAAGTAACACTTGCTTATAGTGGCAACGTTCCCTCTGACAGTCATCATTTTAATAAGAGTGATGTGAGAGGAGACAGCTGCTCCTTCTCTTTCACAATTTCTGTCCTCCTGGGCTTGATAACGGTAAGACATGTTGATTCTTGGATTCAAATCTGACATGACAGTTGGTTGAAGCTGATATGTTATAATATAAGGGGCAGATATCATCAGTTCTTCCCACGGGTTACCAAGCCCCTGACATCATGTATTCCTTGTACTACAAATTCCTGAATTGCTCATAGCAACCAGACAGATATCTTTTTGTAATTTCTACTGCAAATTAAAGGGGGAGCTGATTAGTTTTATATGGGCAGAGAATGGGATCTTCTGTTCCTTTCAGTCAGAAGGACATGCACTCTTTCTTGGACTTGCTAGTCAGATTTATATGAGGGGAAAAAGTGTGTGCCTTTCAGCTCTAGGAAGATGTCCGGTATAAATTGGGTCCAGGCAACAAACTTGCCTGACAATGAAATGAACCGTGTATAATTTTAAAAATCCAGAAAATAACATTTAAAAAAAGTTATACATTCATTTGCATTTTAATGGGTGAAATACGTATTTGACCACTTTGCAAAACATGACTTGGTACTTGATGGCAAAATCCTTGTTGGCAATCAGAGGTCAGACGTTTCTTGTAGTTGGCCACCAGGTTTGCACACATCTCAGGAGGGATTTTGCCCCACTGCTCTTTGCAGATCCTCTCCAAGTCATTAAGGTTTTGAGGCTGATGTTTTGTAACTCAAAACTTCTGCTCCCTCCACATATTCTCTATAGGCTTAAGGTCTGGACACTGACTAGGCCACTTCAGTACCTTAATGTGCTTCTTCTTGAGCCACTCCTTTGTTGCCTTTGTGTGTTTTGGGTCAATGTCATGCGGAAATACCCATCCATGACCCATTTTCAATTTCCTGGCTGAGGGAAGGAGGTTCTCACCCAAGATTTGATGGTACATGGCCCTGTCCTTTATCCCTTTGATGCAGCAAAGTTGTCCTTGGCAGAAAAACACCCCCAAAGCATAATGTTTTCACCTCCAAAGCATAATGTTTTCACCTCCATGTTTTACGGTGGGGATGGTGTTCTTGGGGTCATAGGCAGCATTCCTCCTCCAAACATGGCAAGTTGAGTTGATGCCAAATTTTGGTCTTATCTGACCACAACACTTTCACCCAGTTTTCTTCGGAATCATTCAGATGTTCATTTGCAAACTACAGACAGGCCTGTACATGTGCTTTGTTTTTGTTTAAAGATTGTATTGGTATTTCAGGATAAATTGTACAATAAAGCAATAAACATGTGTCGATACATCAAGATGGGTATCAGAAGAAAAGACTTTGAATAGTAATACATTTCAAACAGTAAAAGTCATGAAAATACATTCCATAAACATAACTAGTGTTGTCGATTTGTCGATTAGGGATTGATATCAGGATTAAAATAAAGAATATTACATTTTCTATATGAAGAAAATAAATAGAAAAGTAAAGAAGAAGAAGGAAAAAAAAAAAAATTATACATGTACATTTATATACATAGTAAACATAAGACGTGTGAGAGATTAAAAATAATTCAAATATGGATAGAATGATGAGATACAGTGCAGAAAATAAGTATTTGAACACCCTGCTATTTTGCAAGTTCTCCCACTTGCAAATCATGGAGGGGTCTGAAATTGTCATCGTAGGTGCATGTCCACTGTGAGAGACATAATCCAAAAAAAAAATTCCAGAAATCACAATGTATGATTTTTTTAAACTATTTATTTGTATGATACAGCTGCAAATAAGTATTTGAACACCTGAGAAAATCAATGTTAATATTTGGTACAGTAGCCTTTGTTTGCAATTACAGAGGTCAAACGTTTCTTGTAGTTTTTCACCAGGTTTGCACACACTGGAGGAGGGATTTTGGCCCACTCCTCCACACAGATCTTCTCTAGATCAGTCAGGTTTCTGGGCTGTCGCTAAGAAACACGGAGTTTGAGCTCCCTCCAAAGATTCTCTATTGGGTTTAGGTCTGGAGACTGGCTAGGCCACGCCAGAACCTTGATATGCTTCTTACAGAGCCACTCCTTGTTTATCCTGGCTGTGTGCTTCGGGTCATTGTCATGTTGGAAGACCCAGCCTCGACCCATCTTCAAAGCTCTAACTGAGGGAAGGAGGTTGTTGCCCAAAATCTCGCAATACATGGCCCCGGTCATCCTCTCCTTAATACAGTGCAGTCGCCCTGTCCCATGTGCAGAAAAACACCCCCAAAGCATGATGCTACCACCCCCATGCTTCACAGTAGAGATGATGTTCTTGGGATGGTACTCATCATTCTTCTTCCTCCAAACACAGTTAGTGGAATTATGACCAAAAAGTTATATTTTGGTCTCATCTGACCACATGACTTTCTCCCATGTCTCCTCTGGATCATCCAAATGGTCATTGGCAAACTTAAGACGGGCCTTGACATGTGCTGGTTTAAGCAGGGGAACCTTCCGTGCCATGCATGATTTCAAACCATGACGTCTTAGTGTATTACCAACAGTAACCTTGGAAACGGTGGTCCCAGCTCTTTTCAGGTCATTGACCAGCTCCTCCCGTGTAGTCCTGGGCTGATTTCTCACCTTTCTTAGGATCATTGAGACCCCACGAGGTGAGATTTTGCATGGAGCCCCAGTCCGAGGGAGATTGACAGTCATGTTTAGCTTCTTCCATTTTCTAATGATTGCTCCAACAGTGGACCTTTTTTCACCAAGCTGCTTGGCAATTTCCCCGTAGCCCTTTCCAGCCTTGTGGAGGTGTACAATTTTGTCTCTAGTGTCTTTGGACAGCTCTTTGGTCTTGGCCATGTTAGTAGTTGGATTCTTACTGATTGTATGGGGTGGACTGGTGTCTTTATGCAGCTAATGACCTTAAACAGGTGCATCTAATTTAGGATAATAAATGGAGTGGAGGTGGACATTTTAAAGGCAGACTAACAGGTCTTTGAGGGTCAGAATTCTAGCTGATAGACAGGTGTTCAAATACTTCTTTGCAGCTGTATCATACAAATAAATAGTTAAAAATTCATAAATTGTGATTTCTGGATTTTTTTTTTTGATTATGTCTCTCACAGTGGACATGCACCTACGATGAAAATTTCAGACCCCTCCATGATTTCCAAGTGGGAGAACTTGCAAAATAGCAGGGTGTTCAAATACTTATTTTCCGCACTGTAGGTGTTGAAACTCTGTAGATTTCATAAAGCGTGTCCAACAACTCCATTTATCATGAAATTTAGTGGGGGAGTCTAAAGATTGGAGAATCAGGTCCTCTATTTCCGCAATTCGTTCAACTCTTCGGAGCCATTCCGAAATACTAGGGGGAGAGGTATCTTTCCAGTGTGTTGGGATGCAAAGTTTAGCTGCATTAATTAATTGTAAAATTATTGTATTTTTGTAAATGTGGTGAGGCAATGAAGAGTGGTGTAGTAGGAATTGGGCTGCGGTGAAATCTGGGGTATATGAAGTGATGAGAGTGATAATGCGATGGACTTCTTTCCAAAAGGGTTGTTTGAAGGGGCAGTCCCACCAAATATACATGTGCTTTTTTAAGCAGGGGACATTGCGGGCCCTGCAGGATTTCAGTCCTTCACGTTGTAGTGTGTTACCAATAGTTTTCTTGGTGACTATGGTCCCAGCTGCCTTTAGACCATGGATTCTCCTGTGTAGTTCTGGGCTTATTCCTCATTGATCTCGTGATCATTGAAACTCCATGAGGTGAGATCTTGCATGGAGCCCCAGGGTGAGGGAGATTGTTTTTTTCCATTTGGGAAAAATCACACCAACTGTCACCCTCTCTCTCACAAAGCTGCTTGGCGATGGTCTTTGAGCCAATTCCTGCCTTGTTTAGGTCTACAATCTTGTCCCTGACATCCTATATTTAAAACACGAACAGTCAATTGTAATTGTGTTTTGTTCTTAGTGATTTGTGTTTCTACCCTTTGATTGTGATTTCTTACATTCTCATTGAATGCCTTTCCTTTCTGAGGGATCAAATCACTGTCATCAGCAACCAGAAGCTACTCTACCACTCCTATGCAGAAAACACTCAACTGTATTTCCGCATCAGCAACAAAAACGATCACTCTCTTGGACTAGAGAAATCCCTCACTCTAATAACTGGATGACATCCAGTTATCTTAAACTCAATGGTTCAAAAACAGAACGTTTCCTGTTTCATGCAAACCGAAAAAGTCACCCCGCTTCAACTTGGACTCCCCCGCCCATTCTGGGTAAAACTATCACCCCTAGCACCAAAGTCAAAAGTCTGAGTCGTTTTAGACTACTACATGACAATGGATGCACAAATAGGGTCTGTAGTCAGCGGATCCCATCATCTGCTGCGCCTACTACGCCGACTCACCCCCTTTATCCCGAAAGAGGACATTGCAGTCGTGGTGGGCACAATCATAAATTCCAGACTTGACTACGCAAATGCCCTCTATCTAGGACTCCCCAAATACCAAATCACTCGCCTGCAAGTTGTTCAAAATACGGCTGCTTGATTAGTGACTGGCATAAAACCATGGGAATCAATCTCACCTTCGCTGAGATCTCTTCATTGGCTGCCAATAAAAAGACAGAACCACTTTCAAGGCACTCTGCCTAACGTATAAGTGTGTTCAAGGAAACGCCCCCCAATATCTATGTGAAAAAATAAAAGCCCATAACCCAAATTGCATTCTGCGATCCACAGATCAAAACCTACTCCAAATACCCAAAGCCAAAAACAAGTCCAAAAGAGATCGGAGATTTGCAGTCCAGGGACCTCGGCTGTGGAATGCACTACCAACCGCCATCCGACTGGAGTCGGACCACTTGGCCTTCAGGAGAAAGATTAAAACTCCTCTCTTCTGAGGTCAAGTGGTTTCCTTACCCAAGGAATGGAAACAGCGCCCAGAGGTGATTCAGTTTGCATGTGCTGCGCTATATAAGTTTTTCACTCACTCACTCACTGATGCCCTCTTCTTTTCTTATGTGATCCATTCTTCCATGCATGAGGGTTACTTTGAGACATTTGTAAACATTTGCAATGCTCCAAAGTTCTGTGACTTCTCATCAACCATGAATATGATTGTAACGATTTCCTGTTTGTGCAACTCTCAACTGTTTCGTTACAACACAGGCTGCTCCTTCTAGACTGTTGTGACATGTCTCATACAATCAGCATAGAGACCATGTTCTAAATTACTGTGACACAAACCAGTTCTATAACTTTAACTTCTGCCTGGTTTTAGATGCATACATCCTGATATGTGCCCAATTTTTAGTATCAGTTACACAGAGTCCCATAACATATTTAACCACTTCAATGCCAGGCACTTTCACACCTTCCTGCCCAGGCCAGTTTTCAGCTTTCAGCGCTGTCACGGTTTGCACAGTCATGCAACACTGTACCCATATGACATTTTTATCCCCACACAAATAGAGCGCTCTTTTGGTGGTATTTATTCACCACTGGGTTTTTTACTTTTGGTTTAATAAACAAAAAAAGAAGAATTTTCTTTGTCTTTGTTATAACATTTTGCAAATAATCTTTTTTCATAAATTTAGGCAAAAATGTACTCTGCTACATTTCTTAGATGAAAATAACTCAAATGTTTGTATGTTTGTGTGTATATGTGTGTGTGACGGGCTTATCACATTTCTTGGAAAAAAAAAAAAACGTTTTTTTTTTTGTTTTGTTTTTTAAATGCCATGACAGTAAAAGTATCCAACTGACCCCTTTTTGGAAAGTAGTCAATCCAAGGTATCTAGAAAGAGGCAATTGCAAGTTTTCTTGAAGTTTTTTAATTTTTTGTGACAATTTAATTCTTTTTATAATTCTTTTTTTCTACAATTGTTTAAATTTTTATTACATACTGTATCCTGTGCAGTGCAGTGTCATCATATAACTGGTGTTGATGTGTCAGACACTGACTGGTAAATGTATGTAAAGAAAAAAAAAGTTTTCATAATTTATTTTAAATATTTTTTTATTCCAAAAAAGTGAAAAAAATGTATACATACTGTGACCAGAGCAATACAGAGTAACACTGTAGTACTCTGGGGAAGATGATCAGAATTGTATTTATTTTTTTCCAACACTATGATTGCTTACTGTGAATATCACTGGTATAAATAACCATTTTTGCTGAATGAAATGGATTAATTCAGTGTGTATTGTTGTGATTAGCTGTGACGAGTCTGTACCAGGTGATCACTGATGAGTCACAGCGATCAACACAATTGTACACAATGAATGTCATGAATCAAAGCCATGCATTGTTTGCCATGTGAGCTGTTGTGATTGGTCACAGCGATCACATGGTACCGGCAGCAGGCTGGTACACTTATCTGTCATCCAATGATGGATCACGAAAGAGTATGGTCATATGAAATACAGCCAGGATAATGGAGCTCCTGTCTGGAAGTCATTTTACAGCAGGCCGGGGGGGGGGTATGAGGTCTCCTCCCATTAACAAGATGCCCTGCAAAACTTAAAAAATGTAAAAGTACATTTGCACTCCAAGCTTTCTCGCGGCCCCCCTGCAAAGTCCAACAAATTAGGTGGGACTGTAAATAAATTGATAAAGCTGTAATGAACCAAAACATTTAATTTATTGCAGCTTACCAGTCCTTAGATGTGATTGCTGTATTGGTTTCCCTTTTTTAGGCTTTCATTCTATTTTTTTTTTTTTTTATCTGGTAATCTGACCAGTAAGTCTGTTTTACAAACGCATAAGCTCTCCAGCAGAATCTATCAGTTTACATGGATGAGACAAACCATTTAATGCTGACAGGGGTGCTTAAAATTATCAGCTTTTATTTGTTCATGTAAACCTTTATCCCAAAAAGAGGAAAAACTTTGATGTAAATGATTGTGTGAGCTGGAGTTTGGTTTGAACTTTTGAGTGTATCGAAACCTGACCCCCCAACAGTGTCTGCTGTGCTCCTTCATCCAGAGTCAGGCACTTTAATACAGGAGGTGTGTTACTGGCCAGATCATCAGGTGAGAACAGAGGGAAGAAGCCAAAGAAATAAAATCAATGCATCCACTACATCTAATAGTTGGTAAGCTGCAATACGTTTTATATTTTTGGTTTTGGGTTTACCATCGCTGTAAGCTTCAGAGCAGAGTTGCCACTCGCGAGGGCTTTGCCTGCTTGCAGCTCAGTGGAATGAGAAGATGTTGCAAGGGGCATGGTTGTTGGCAATGCCATTGCTGATATTAGGGTTGTCCAGATACCGATACTAGTATCGGTATCGGGACCGATACCAAGTATTTGCGGGAGTACTTGTACTCGCGCAAATGCTTCCGATACCTAAATAGAATACTTTTTTTGTATTTATCAACATGTTCTGTGAAAATTCTTTGAGTTTTTTACTACTGCGTGACAAGAAAATAATTATTTTTTATTCATTTTTACTCATTTTTATTCTTTTATAATGTCTTGAGTTAGAGTTCTTCATAATTCCAAAGAAAATATCCTTAGTCTGTATTGTGGTTTGAAAACTGTCACATGACATTTAAAAAAAGTATCGGTATTCGGTATCGGCGAGTACATGAAAAAAAGTATCGGTACTTGTACTCGGTCCTAAAAAAGTGGTATCGGGACAACCCTAGCTGATATACAGGCCTTGGGCTCATCAATCCGCTCCTGGCCACACCTAGTTCTTCCCAATGCTTTCTGGGTTGACATCACTGTCTGTTACTGAAACCTTCCCACTGTGAGCTGCAGTGTCTGGGAGGGGGAGCGCTGCGGTGGCTCAACGCGATTGGCACTGCGCTGACAAGCCGTTCACCTCTGCAGCTAAGGGTTCGGATCCCGGTCTCGGCTGCATGTGAATTGAGTTTGGTGGTCTCAGCCCGGCCCCCAGTGGGTGTGCTATGCGAGGTAAGCCTGCGCTTAGTATGCCCACCCCCCTCCCACAAAACCACCACACTTACACGCACTCGAAATTGGGTTAACATGCACGCACTTTGGCCACGCGGTCTCTAAAAAAGAAGGACTAACGGGGCTGACTGAGCGGGCTAGATCCTCTCACTCCCTCATAGGGGAGTCCCTCTGCCCCGTTGGGTTTCAAAGCGGAGCAGGTAGGGCGGGCTGTGTGGGAGGACCCCCTCACACCCGCCATTGCCACCGGGGGGCATGGAGAAAGATGGCAGATTGCCTCTGGGGGGAGGTCTGCCTACTCCCAACTCCTGCAGTCCGGCTCCTCTCTCGAGTACATGCACAAAATACACTTAAAAAAAAAAAAAAGTACTTGTTTATATGCTTTAGATGAGGACAAGTTGCATTGTCAGTGTTTTTGTAAATGTTTTATTTAAGCATATAAAAGATATATATTCCATTACCATCAGTACAAAGTATTTAACAGCAATGAGGCATTTGGCGGTGCCACGCTTCTGTCTCCCTTTTATTTGGGCTGGTGTTTTCTATTAAAGACGACATTTACACTTCTGTCAAACACTCTTTGCTGATGGTTAGGTTTATATATCTTTATATGTAATTAAATTTTACAGGCAGTCTCTGGTGCGCTTTTCCATGTGTGCTTCATTTGTTATTGCCCCTATTATTATACAGCTTAGATAAACCTTCAGATTGTCATGTCTGCTGTATGGAAGAGATAGCTGTGTAAGGCTTGGGGAGAGTTTTTTATTTTTTTTGCTGTTGTCTGTTAACTTCAATACAAGATAATTCTACACTTTTTCTAATTACATTAATGCTGCTATTCCAAATTTAGTAATGTAACAAAATAGATTGCTTAGCAAAGCCCCCAAACACAGATATGATTGGTAATTCTGCGTCTCTTGATTGAAAGTGCCTAGGGCAGTGATGGCAAACCTTGGCACCCCAGATGTTTTGGAACTTCATTTCCCATGATGCTCATGCACTCTGCAGTGTAGGTGAGCATCATGGGAAACGTAGTTCCAAAACATCTGGGGTGCCAAGGTTCGCCATCACTGGCCTAGGGAAAGAAACGCTCCTGTTGCATCTACAGAATGGGTGGAAAAATAGAGGAATGTTATTTGGCTTTAAGCTAAATAAATGTGTAAAAAGTTCTACCTTTAAACACTTTAAATGAAATACCTAAAGTACAAGTTCCATCAAACCCTAACTACACTTAAAGGGGTTCTAAAGGTTCGTCTTTTATTTTCATAAATGGGTTCCTTTAAGCTAGTGCATTGTTGGTTCACTTACCTTTTCCTTCGATTTCCCTTCTAAATGTATTTTTTCTTTGTTTGAATTTCTCACTTCCTGTTTCTCCTCAGTAAGCTTTCCACCATCCGAGCGGTGGAAAGTCATTTAGAACAGCTTACTGAGGAGGAACAGGAAGTGAGAAATTCAGACAAAGAAAAAACATTTAGAAGGGAAATTGAAGGAAAAGGTAAGTGAACCAACAATGCACTAGCTTAAAGAAACCTACGTAGAAAATAAAAAACGAACCTTTACAACCCCTTTACCACTTGCTTACTGGGCACATATACCCCCCTCCTGCCCAGGTGAAATTTCCGCTCCCGGCACTGCGTCGCTTTAACTGACAATTGCGTGGTCGTGCAACGTGGCTCCCAAACAAAATTGGCGTCCTTTTTTCCCCACAAGTAGAGCTTTCTTTTGGTGGTATTTGATCACCTCTGCGGTTTTTATTTTTTTGCGATATAAACAAAAAAAAGCGACAATTTTGAAACAAAATACAATATTTTTTACTTGTTGCTATAATAAATAGCCCAATTAAAAAAAATAAAAAAAATTCTCAGTTTAGGCCGATACGTATTCTACATATTCTTGGTTAAAAAAAAAAAAATCGCAATAAGCAACTGGTTTGCGCAAAAGTTATAGCGCCCACAAAATAGAGGACAGAATTATTATTTTTTTTTTTACTAGTAATGGCGGCGATCTGCGATTTTTTTTTTTATTGGGACGGCGACTTTATGGCGGACACTTCGGACACATTTTTGGCGCCATTCACATTTATACTGCGATCAGTGCTATAAATATGCACTAATTACTGTATAAATGTGACTGGCATTGAAGGGGTTAACACTAGGGGGTGAGGAAGGGGTTAAATGTATTCCCTACATAGTGTTCTAACTGTAGGTGGAGAGGGGTGACTGGGGAGATGACCGATCTGTGTCCCTATGTACAAGAGACACAGATCGGTCTCCTCTCCAGAGACAGGAAGCGGTCTCTGTGTAAAACGGCAATGAGAGATCATCTCTCATTGGCCGCGCAGATCGCATAGCAAACGGCCACTCTGATTGCCCGTTCACCGCTATCTGTGATTGGCTGTGTCCAAGGGACACACTCCAACACAGAATTTCCCCGCTGCGCGTTCGGGAGCGCGCGCAGGGAACGCCAAAAGGGGAGGCCGTCCATTGACGGCCTGTTGGCAATTAAGGTCCGCGCTGTAGCCGTCATTCGGCTATAGCGTGGATCTCAAGTAGTTAAAGTGGAGTTCTGCCTGCAAAAAATAAATAGAAGTCAGCAGCTACAAATACCGTAGCTGCTGACTTTTAAAATAATGACACTTGCCTGTCCAGGGCGTCTGCGATGTCCTCACCCGAAGCCGACCCGTCCCTTGGCTGCCGGGTGGCGGCACCGACACCTTCAGTAAGGGAATCGGGAAGTGAAGACTTGCGGCTTCACAGCCTGTTTTTTACTGCTCATGTGCGAGTCGGGCTTCGCGTTTTGAATGGTCTCTGCTGTCTTCTGGGACCAGTGTGTCACCCAGAAGACAGCGGCGGAACTTTAAGAGGGGCCGGGACATGGTGTAGTTAACCATGGATTCTGTGGCAAAAAATTAAGTGGGCTCAAATACCTGAATTAGACCAGATTGGGTATCTGCTCCCCCGTCCCCCTGAAAGGTGCCAAATGTGACACCGGGGGGGGGGGGGGGGGGGGGGCTGGATCATTTCTGGAACTCCACTTTAAAGTGGATGTAAACCCTCTCATTTACCCAGTGTAGTGATTGGCCTCAGGTGATACCCAGAGAGGAAATTAATCCTACATAACTTGTACCTGTTTATCTACAGTCTTTTCTTCTCTACAGCCATTCAAAGTCCAGAATAAGACTGTCTCAGACTTTAGAAAAAAAGGTGCAGGGAGCTGAAATTACACACTGCAGAGCTCAGTAAGGAGAGCTTTGAGAGCTGATTAAAGAAAAGAGACACACCCATTCCACTGTCAATCAGTTGAAGATCCCTTCCCTGTCACCATTTGCTCTCTTGGTGTCAGGAAAACTTGTCCAAAGTGATTCATGCTAATAGCAGAGAAATGAAGCAGGAGACAGAAATTACACTTAAAGATCTTAATTGAGACAAGTACACTCTAATTTGCTTTATTCACATTTAATGTATGAAGTTTACAACCACTTTAAACCTGCTCCCACCCCCATTCTAAGCCTGTTCTAACTACCCTGTGAAAAGAAAGATTGCCTCTCGGGGGATCAGGAAGGAATTTTTTCCCATTCTGTAGCAAATTGGATCATGCTCTGCTGTGTTTTTTTTTTTGCCTTCCTCTGCACCCACTGTGGGTATAGAATTGGATATATGGGATTGTATGATATTTATTTTTATTTTTTATGGCTGAACTGGATGGACTTGCCTATGCTGAGGGCGCTCCAGTTCAACAGCTAGCATCAGTGAAAAGGAGAGATCGCTGACTAGGAAAAGTATTGACATCTTTCTTTTACAGGGTAGTTAGCGTAGACTTAAAGTGGATGTAAACCCAAAAAAAAAAAATGTTTTTGATGTCGCAATGTAGAGTATACGATTTCCTATCATCTGTGCCCAGTCTTGCCACACAGAGTTAATCCAGCGCTGAGTAATCCTCTTTTAAAGTCCAGTGCAAATTAACCAGACTTCAGATAAAAACCTGGTTATTTACAAATATAGCGTGGTCATGGTTATCATAACAAGAGGTGATCCAAAGTTCATTGTATATTACTAGGATGTGTTATGATGTTATATCACCTCATGTTATGATAAACAAAACATAACATATGATAAACATGTCCTAGCTATATTTGTAAATAACCTCTCGCTCAACGCAAGAAGAGAGATTCCGGACTTTTTGATTACTCAGCGCTGGATTAACTCTGTGTGTCAAGACTGGGCACAAATGATAGGAAATATTATACTCTACATTGTCACATCAAAAAAAAAATATTTTTTTTTTGGGTTTACATCCACTTTAAAATGGGCCTCATTTATGTGATTGCATGCGGCCTGCATTTTTTTTTTAATTGTTTTTACATTTTATTCTCTTGTCAGTTCTTATTACTGGTCTTTAATGTTTTAAAAACTTTAATTTGCAGGCAGTATTGGAGACAATCCGAAAACTGATGAATACAGATTGTGTAGTGCCTGATTGGTTGCATGATATTATTTTAGGATATGGAGATCCAGGAAGTGCACAATACTCAAAGATGCCCAATCAGATTCCAACACTGGATTTTAATGACACTTTTTTGAGCCTGGACCATCTGAAGGCTTGTTTCCCTGGGTACCAGGTGAAGGTGACTGTGGAAGATCCATCTTTGCACAAAGCCCCATTCAGGTACATTTTGAGCTCTGAGCAAACTGTGAGCTTTCTTTATACGACCCGTGCCTGACAATCTGTCATATACAAACTTTTATTTTGCCAGTGCAAGTTTGAGACTGAATTGCTTTTTATTTTTTGTGACTGTATTTTTAATCTTTAGTTCAATTCAATCCATTTTTTTTTGCTAGGATTACATTTCCTGTGTGTGGTGGAAAAGGAAAGAAAAGAAAAGAAAGCAGTGATGAAGAATCTGCAGAAGAGCCACGCACATTAATCGTGGAACCTCATGTCATCCCTAACCGTGGCCCATACCCCTACAACCAACCCAAACGGTAGTCATTCAACTGGCAATATATACAATTGTTACTGTAGCAGTTACAGGAAGAAGGAAGAAACTTTAGATGCTATTCTAGAAATTCTAAGAGGCCATCTTTAGCAGTGCCTTGTTGTGGGAGGATCCAATTAGTTAGAACACAATTCCAGTATAGATGGAATCCTCTGACTAGTCTAGAGACTAATAGACCTCTTGCTAACCAGCCTATAGAGTGAGCTCAGGTCAAATCGTTTGCCATTTCTTATTTCTACCCTTATTATGTAAAGAAGATAAATCTGTACTGTACTACATACACAGATGAGTTCTCATGAATTGCTTTCCTAATTGTTGAATTATTGACTAACTTAGCTTGAGAATACATACATTTCAAAAGACATTTAACTGTGCAAAATGTCATCTACTAATATTACTTTGCCCCTAAATGATGTCAAGCCTTAATGACACAAACTGTAACCTCTATTGTTTCTAGGAATACCATCCAGTTCACTGCAACACAAACAGAAGCTATTCGTGCAGGAATGCAACCCGGCCTGACCATGGTAAGAAGAATCGCATCATAACTAATGAGTTTCAGTGTATGAATATACCAACATAAATGTGTATGAAGGTGCACTGACAGTGTTGTATTTGCTTCTACATAATTAGCCAACGTAAGCATCGATTTAAGACATCCACTGATGCTAGCTGTTGGACTGGAGCGCCCTCAGCGTATCCCTAGAGAAACTGAAATGTTGATGGCACTTTCACTGATAAAAATGACATATTTGTACAATAACTTAAAAATTGTATAGGCTTTTTCGAAAGATTTTAATTACTTTAGACCATCATTTTACCATGCAATGACCAAAAACTTGACACTTGAGCTCACAGTGCCTACAGTGTGTTACCATGCTCCCTACAGAGGCATTCATAAACAGCAGATGTGAATTTGGTCACCTATGGCACCAGTGGTGGCCTGTCCATTAGGGGCACATGGGCGAAGTGAGTACTTCGCCCCTATCCCACCCAGCTGTGTAAAAATAGCAAATTAATATTTGTCAGGCACGCGAGCGGGGGGCGAGGTGATGTTATACTACGTGCTCTCGCCCAGCAGACCCGACCTGCCGACGTAGAACTGCGGCGGCTGGTCGGGAACCAGGTAAAAATATATTGACATCAAGAAACCCTTGTATGACTACATCAGTGGTAACATTGGTGAGTGTATTAAAGTAAATGTAAAAGGAAGGTGATGAGCGCAAATCCTAAACTAAACTAAAAGGCGCAAAATAGCGCCCCTAAAGGCAAAAAGTGTAAATAGTGCACATTACAACCACCAAACATAAACAATAAATAATAAATAAACAAAAGTCCAGTGGTAGTGATAAATCACAACTGAATAAGATGGACGCAGAAACCAGTCCAAAAGGTGAAAAATGACAATAATCGTGTCAAACAATTGAATAGCTTCTATCACTTTAAGCAATCGGAAAATCCAGAGACGTCTTCCAAGATATCTGTGCTCACAGAGCGCTTACCTCCCAGCAGATAGAAAAGGGCCTCAACTCAATCCTAGATGTTGTTGTTGGATTCCGTCTTCGATAGATAATGCTGTCCGCATCCAGGCGTAATCGGGGTCCGCTCACCGTGGGTTAGGCATATGCATAGAATGGAAAAAATGGAGCTCTCATCGTGAATTATGTAAAAACTGAAAACAGTTTAATGGGTAAATTCACTTACAAACAAAAAACGGGTAAAAACGCCAACAACGGCACTTCCGGTCGGACGGTCAGGGTGTCACGTCTCTTCTGGTTGACTTTACGCGTTGCGTCACGTGACTTCATCAGAGGTTCAGAGGTTCATTTATTGTTGTTAGCACATAACAGATTTGAGCTGCATTTAACTTAGTTTAATATTTCCACTGTTTCACGTTTATTCACTGTTGGTCAGCGCTGTAGCTTTCCTCTTTTAATTGGTGAGTGTATTGCATGTATGTAAGTGGGCTGATTTGGTGATTGTGTCTCTTTAAAAGTGAAGCACCACACAAGAAGTCCAGATATGATCAAAGCAGGGAGGACCCCCAAGTGTGAACTTGTGCCTTTTCGTTTTTCATTTTAATGTTAGAAACAGTGTATAGTTGCCAGGACCAATAATTTGTATTATAGAAATCACAAAGCACATGGCAGACTGCCTGCAAAGTCTACAATCGGTATGATGGACACATGAACACACTTTTTCTAGAGTTCAGAATGTGGAAGAATCTCCTTTTATAATAATTTTCTATAATAAAGCAAGATAACTGCTGTGTGTGTGTGTGTGTGTGTGTGTGAAGACGTTGTATAGCACTAGTGAGAAGGGCAAGGAGTATGGGATTGGGGTCATATACTGTATATGAACGAATGCGTGATCTGAGGTGCTGAGGACTTTCTCTTTCTCTAGTTGGAACCCTGAGACAATGTAAAGCCATTTGTATTTACATCATTACTGTATGAAGACAGTGTATGGGATTCTACCATGCTCTGTTCTGTTTCACACGGGGCTATTACCTCCCGCTGCTGAGTCTGTTTCTTTTCACTGACTTGTAAACACAGGTGCATGAGCAACCTCCACATCTCTGCTTCCTGCCACACCACATTCAAGTGTGTTTCACAGGATGCAGTTGCATATCTTTCCAGTAGAGGGTGATATAACATGTGCTATATGCCATATTCTGTGCTGGCTATGTATAAATCTAACAACTTTCATACACGAGATGTGTGGTGAGATAGCAAAGTAACACATGCAATCATAGAGAATTAATATTTCACCAAGAAAGGAAATTTGTGTAGAGAATATGTAATTTATGTTGGGAAATGGTAAACAGTGGTTGCATAGAGCCATTCGGCAGATTAGAGATTAACCCACATTTGAAAACTATAGTCATGATATTCTGCATTGTAATATTTTGCTTTAAAAATGTTGGTTCCGGTTGGTGTCTGGATGTTCTGATAATTAGCAGATACAATGTCTTGTAAAAGTATTCACCCCCTTGGCTTTTTACCCATTTTGTTACATTACAGCCTTTAGTTCAATGTTTTATTAATCTGAATTATATGTGATGGATCAGAACACAATAATCTAAGTTGGTGAAGTAAAATTAGAAAAATATATACATAATACTATTTTCCAGAAATAAAAAACGAATAATTGGAGTGTGTATATATTCACCGCCTTTGTTATGAAGCCCATAAAAAGCTCTTGTGCAACCAATTACCTTCAGAAGTCACATAATTAGTGAAATGATATCCACCTGTGTGCAATCTAAGTGTCACATGATCTGTCATTACATATACACACCTTTTTGAAAGGCCCCAGTTGCTGCAAGAGGCGCCACTAACCAAACACTGCCATGAAGACCAAGGAACTCTCCAAACAAGAAAGGGACAATGTTGTTAAGTGCAGGGTTAGGTTATAGGAAAATATCCAAATCTTTGATCCTTAGGAGCACCATCAAATCTATCATAACCAAATGGAAAGAACATGGCCCAACAGTAAACCTGCCAAGAGACGGCTGCACACCAAAACTCAGACCGGGGAAGGAGGGCTATGATCAGAGAGACGGCACAGAGACCTAAGGTAACCCTGGAGGAGCTGCAGAGTTCCATAACCGAGACCTGGAGTATCTGTACATAGGATGACAATAAGCCGTATGCTCCATAGAGTTAGGCTGTATGTCAGTGTGGCCAGAAGAAAGCCATTAATTTCAGCAAAAAACAAAAGGGCGAATTTTGAGTTTGCGAAAAGGCATGTGGGAGACTCCCAAGATTTATGGAGGAAAGTGCTCCGGTCTGATGAGACTAAAATTTATTTGGCGCAAACCCATCACATCACCCAAAGAACACCATCCCCACAGTGAAACATGGTGGTGGTGGCAGCATCATGCTGTGGGGATGTTTTTCAGTTGAGGAAAAGTTGGATGGTGCTAATTACAGGGATTTCTTTCTCGTACATCACGGGACACAGAGCGGCATATTCATTACTATATGGGTTATATGGAGTACCTTCAGGTGTGGACACTGGCAATCTCAAACAGGAAGTCCCCTCCCTATATAACCCCCTCCCCTAGAGGGAGTCCCTCAGTTTTTTCGCCAGTGTCTTAGGTGTTGGTCACGGAATAGCTTTGCTCCACATCCTTGGGATTAAGGGCGGGCTAACCGGATCTGTCCAAGGAGCCTCAGTGCCAAAGTGGACAGTACCCGGGCCCCAAACCGTGGGGTTTTGCCTATAATGCTCCTCTTTGGAGGGCTGGGCCCAGGACTTGGAGTTCGTAAAGACCATAAGTTCCTGTTTGCCAGGGTGCTATATAGGTCCAGGACAGTGGGTACCTTCCAGGACCCCAGGGCCTGAAGGTCTACTACGCTACCCACGGAGATGGGAGAAGATTGGACCGTTTTGCTAGGCAAACGTCCTGCAGCATGGAGCAGGTAAGAGGGGAGCCTGCGGGACTTGGTTCGACAGCAGGCTCTCCAGGGAGACCTTAAAGGGGGGTAGCCTAAGTATGCTCTGCATTGGCAGCCTTGCTCACTATGTCTGAGAAGACAGGATGATCTCATTCCCCCATCACTGGGTCCCCCTGTCTAAGAAACGTTGAGTTTGCTAGCTACCTGCTGCTTTCTTCCCAGGACTAGTAAGGATCCCTATGGGGCCTTTTGAAGAGTCCTACCTGGCCGGGGATTTGATTCTGCCGCCTGAAGCTGCAGTCCTGGGTCTCCAGCAGCGCGGCTCCTCCATGTGCTTCCTTCTCCGGCATACGCGCGCGCGCACGTCTTATAGACGTTTTTCGCGCCGTTCGGAGGGGAGGGCGGGGGGGGGCGTGCCTGCAGCGTCATCAGGGGCGCGCCTTATTTACTGTTATAACAGCAGGCTATGGTCATTGCTCAGTCTGAGGCTGATCTGGAAGGGAGAGGATGCAGAGCGGCAGAACAGTGACTCCCGGTGGCGGAAGAGGGGTAGTACATGCTGGACTTTGTTCCAATTCTTTTGTGTTAAGCCAAAAAATCCCCTTTGGCAACAGGTTGGAGGCTGGCAAACTAAATTTGGGGGCGACGCTGTATGTTTAAAAAAAAAAAAAAAGTTATATATTATAACAAAAAAAAAAAAAAAAAGAACATACGGGGCCCCATCGGTTTTTGGGCATTAGTGATCTATTGTCCCCTAAACCCTAGTTTTGTACTCCTGGCCACTACAGTCTGTTGTTGTAGGCGGAGTCGCTCGATTTTGTATTATGGCTTCCAAAGGTTCGGGATCAAAAAAGACCAAAAAACAAAGAGGTTCCCCCTCTGATTCTGATGATATGCCGATACTTTCCCCGCAGCTTATTCCCATGAAGGTCGCCTTGGATGAGCCATTGGGGGGGTCTGGTGCTGAGGCTGGCCCAGATCAGCCCAGCCCTGTGTTTATCACAGAGGAGATGCTAGCCGTCTCCCTAGGGGGGCTAGAAGAAAGATTAGCAGCGATGATCGCTAGATCTATTCCTGGCAAGAAACGGGCTAGATCCCCATCGCCAAAAGGTGTATCCTCAGATGCTGAAATTCTCTCTCAGGAGGAATTGGAATCGCAGGAGGATCAACTAGACCGGAACCAAGAGGGTTCAGGGATTGAGGGATCTACCTCTGAGGAACCATTTTCAGACTCCCAGACAGAGAGACTGTGGGTTCAGTCTTTGACGGACATGGTCCGCTCGGCATTTAATTTACCATTGCCAGAGCCTCAGGTTCCTGCGGTATCCTCTCTGGGCTCTTTGAAAGCTCCTTTGAGCAACGCGGTTTTTCCGGTCCATCCTCTTGGAGGAATTGATCTTTCAGGATTGGGTACGACCGGACAGGATTTTTCTGCCGCCGAAGAGATTTTCGGTCATTTACGAAGGAAAAATTCTCGAAGAGGTGGAAGCTCCCAGTGGTGGATGCAGCCATCTCATGTGTGAATAAATCACTAACTTGCCCGGTGGAAAACATACAAATGTTTAAAGATCCAGTTGATAAACGGTTAGAGACACTTTTAAAGGCATCCTTTGCTACGGCAGGAGCAGTGGTACAGCCAGCTGTGGCTGCAATTGGAGTTTGTCAGGCGTTAAAGGACCAGACAAAACAAATGCTAAAAGACAGGCCTACCCAACAGGCAGAAGAGTTTTCTGACATTCCCAGAGCTCTGTGTTTTGCGGTAGATGCTATAAAGGATTCCATCCAGCAGGCCTCTCGTTTATCACTATTTTTGGTACACATGAGAAGGCTCTTATGGTTGAAGAACTGGGCGGCGGAGCCCCCATGCAAAAAGCTTCTGGCAGGGTTTCCCTTCCATGGAGGACGACTCTTTGGAGAGGATCTGGATAAATACATTCAGACTATTTCAAGTGGCAAAAGTACCCTTTTACCAGTCAAAAAGAGATTCCGGGGTCCTACATTTAAAAGGCAGCTCTCTCCTGTCTCAGGGCCCTCAAATTCCAGGCAGTATCGACGGCCGCCTGCGCGATCAAACTTTAACAATAGATCGCAGGGACAGGCCCCTGGGGGTAAGAGACCATGGTATCGCAAGCCGACAAAGCCCCTAAGTCTGCCTTATGAAGGGGCGCCCCCACTCTCGCGGGTGGGGGGAAGGCTTAATTTCTTCTCAGAAGTTTGGGAAGCCAAGATCCCCGACAAATGGGTCCGGGCGTCTGTAACCACAGGCTACAGACTGGAGTTTCTAAAGTTTCCTCCGCCTCATTTTCAAGAGGCAAGGCTACCAAAAGATCCAGCAAAGAAGGCCTCGATGCTGGCAGCTTTGGATCACCTGCTTTGCCAGGGGGCGTGATAATAGAGGTACCAGCCCAAGAGCAGGGGCTAGGTTTCTATTCCAATCTCTTTGTCATACCAAAGCCCAACGGCGATGTCAGGCCAATCTTGGACCTAAAGAGTTTAAACGTTTACCTAAGGGTTCGTTCCTTCCGGATGGAATCCGTCCGGTCAGCAGTCGCCACGCTCCAGAGGGACGACTTTCTGGCTTCCATAGACATAAAGGATGCTTACCTTCACGTACCAATCTTTCAGCCGCATCAAAGATTTTTACGCTTCGCAGTGGGGCAGCGACACTTCCAATTCAGGGCGCTCCCCTTCGGGCTGGCCACGGCCCCCCGGGTATTCACGAAGATCCTAGCCCCAGTTCTGGCCAATCTAAGGATCCAAGGGGTCACAGTCCTAGCATACTTGGACAACCTTTTAATCATAGATCACTCACGGCCGGGTCTGCAACAGGCAGTAAACCTCACGGTTCAGTACCTCGAGAGGTTCGGCTGGGTCCTAAACCGGGAAAAATCAGCGTTTCATCCTACAAAGCAGTTGGAATACCTCGGCATGAGGTTAGACACAGAACAGCAAAGGGTGTTCCTGCCCCTTGTAAAGGTCGAGGCTATCAAGGGGTTGGTTCAGTTGGTTCCAAGCAAGAAAAAACCAACTATTCGCCTGTGTATGCGATTACTAGGCAAGCTAGTGGCCACGTTCGAGGCAGTACCATACGCTCAGATCCACACTCGCGTCCTACAGGCAGCCATTGTAGCAGCCTGGAGCAAGAGAGCACATGCCTTGGAGTCCCCTTTGACGCTATCATCAAAGGTCCGACAAAGCCTGGCCTGGTGGTTAAACCCTCATCTTGTAAAGGGAAGGTCCTTCAGCCCCGTTGTCTGGAAGGTAGTTACCACAGACGCCAGCCTGGCAGGCTGGGGGGCGGTCTTGGAGGGGTTCTCTCGCCAGGGAACTTGGGCGGAAGCGGAGAGGCAGCTACCCATCAATGTCTTGGAGATCAGAGCTGCTCGCCTAGCCCTCCTGGCATGGACTTCCAGATTACAGGGGTCCCCGGTGAGAATCCAGTCAGACAATGCCACAGAGGTGGCATACATAAACCACCAAGGGGGAACCAGGAGTCAGGCCGCTCAGAGGGAGGTGAGCTTGATTTTTCAGTGGGCAGAGGTTTATGTACCCTGCATTAAGGCGATATTCATTCCCGGAGTGGACAACCTGCAGGCAGACTTCTTAAGTCGCCAGATTCTGTCGCCGGGGGAGTGGTCTCTGCATCCCCAGGTCTTTCAGACAATCTGCCAGAAGTGGGGAATGCCAGACATAGATATAATGGCATCCAGGTTCAACAAGAAACTAGACAGGTTCGTGTCTCGAGCGAGGGACCCTATGGCCTGCGGAACCGATGCGTTGGTTTGCCCTTGGCATCAATTCAAACTTCTATATGCATTCCCTCCGCTACAGTTACTTCCTCGCCTGTTGCGCAGGATCAGAGTGGAGCACAAGCCAGTCATTCTAGTAGCTCCAGCTTGGCCCCGGAGGACATGGTACTCACTAGTCCTGAAGATGGCAGTGGGAGACCCTTGGACTCTTCCTCTACGACCAGACCTACTCTCACAAGGCCCGATCCTCCACCCTACATTACAGCGTCTAAATTTGACGGCCTGGAGGCTGAATCCCTGATTCTCAGGGGTAGAGGTCTGTCTAGGCAGGTAATTCCTACCCTGATTAGGGCTAGAAAGCCGGCCTCCAGGGTGATTTATTACAGGGTGTGGAGGACCTACGTAGGCTGGTGTGATACCAAAAGATGGAATTCCCGCAAATATACCATTGATAGGGTGTTAAGTTTTCTCCAGCTAGGCGTGGATAAAGGCCTGGCATTAAGCGCAATCAAGGGACAGATTTCAGCTCTGTCAGTGTGGTTTCAGAGGCCGCTGGCCACCCACTCGCTGGTAAAAACCTTCATACAGGGGGTCTTGCGTATTAATCCTCCTGTCAAGTCACCAATTTGTCCATGGGACTTAAATCTTGTCCTGTCCACTCTACAGAAACAACCCTTTGAGCCGGTGGCTGAGATTCCTTTAGTTTTACTGACAAGAAAGTTGGTATTCTTGGTCGCCATAGTTTCGGCCAGGAGAGTGTCAGAGTTGGCAGCCTTATCGTGTAAGGAACCATATCTCATTCTACATAAGGACAGGGCAGTTCTCCGGCCCCATCCTTCCTTTCTACCAAAGGTTATATCCAATTTTCACTTGAACCAGGATTTGGTACTTCCATCCTTCTTTCCGAAACCCACATCTAGAAAGGAGGGGTTGCTGCATACCTTAGATATTGTCCGGGCCATGAAGGCCTATCTTAAAGCTACAGAAAAGATCCGGAAAACAGAGGTGTTGTTCGTTTTACCAGATGGCCCCAAGAAGGGGCAAGCAGCTGCAAAATCCACCATCTCGAGATGGATTAGACAATTAATCATTCAGGCCTACGGTTTGAAGAGGTTGCCTCCTCCTTTGTCGGTAAAAGCCCATTCTACCAGGGCCATGGGCGCCTCCTGGGCAGCACACCATCAGATCTCTATGGCTCAGATATGCAAGGCGGCGACGTGGTCATCAGTCCACACGTTTACAAGGTTTTATCAACTAGACGTGAGAAGGAATGCGGATTTAGCCTTTGGGCAGGCAGTACTACAGGCTGCGGTTTAAGATCCTCGGGATCGGGGGCACCCTTGGTTGTAAAAAAAAAAAAAAAAGAATTCTTTCTTGACTAAGTTGGATTTATTATTATTATTTGAGTATACCTCTAAATTAAATCCCTTTTGAGAAGATGTCTCCTTCCCCTCATTAAAGCATTGCTTTCGGACATCCCATATAGTAATGAATATGCCGCTCTGTGTCCCGTGATGTACGAGAAAGAAAAAGGGATTTTTAAATACAGCTTACCTGTAAAATCCTTTTCTTGGAGTACATCACGGGACACAGAGCTCCCACCCCTCTTATGGGAACATGTTTTGGGAGGCATACTGCTTGCTACAAAACTGAGGGACTCCCTCTAGGGGAGGGGGTTATATAGGGAGGGGACTTCCTGTTTGAGATTGCCAGTGTCCACACCTGAAGGTACTCCATATAACCCATATAGTAATGAATATGCCCCTCTGTGTCCCGTGATGTACTCCAAGAAAAGGATTTTACAGGTAAGCTGTATTTAAAAATCCCTTTATTCTTGAGCAAAACCTGTACCACTCTGTGTGTGATTCGAGGTTAGGACGGAGGTTCGCCTTATAGCAGGACAATGACCCCAAATGCACTGCTAAAGCAACACTTGAGTGGTTTAAGGGGAAACATGTAAATATGTTGGAAAGGCCTAGTCAAAGCCCAGACCTCAATCCAATAGAAAATCTGTGGCCAGACTTAAAGATTACTGTTCACAAGGGCAAACTATCCAACTTAAAAGGAGCTGGAAAAGTTTTGCAAGGAGGAATGAGCAAAAATCCCAGTGGTAAGATGTGGCAAGCTCATAGAGACTTATCCAAAGTGACTTGGAGCTGTGATAGCCGCAATAGGTGTATCTACAAAGTATTGACTTTAGGGGGGTGAATAGTTATGCACATTGACTTTTTCTGTTATTTTGTCCTATTTGTTGTTTGCTTCACAATGAAAAAAAAAACTTCAGAGTTGTGAGCATGTTTTGTAAATTAAAAGATGCAAATCCTCAAACAATTCATGGTAATTCCAGGTTGTGAGGCAACAAAACACGAAAAATGCCAAGGGGGTGAATACTTTTGCAAGACACTGTAGTTATGCACTGCAATGCGGAAAGTGGAACTGTTACTCTTCTCAATAAAGCCATGTGTCTGCTCTCGTGTTCGAATATACCTTGGAGAAATGACAGCTGAATATGATTTATCTTGAGCTTCACTGCTACATTGTATTTGCTCCTTTGTGTATAACCGATCTCTAAAGAGCTTTCATTCCACTTTTTTTAAGGTTGTTGGCCCCCCTGGCACAGGTAAAACTGATGTGGCCGTGCAGATCATTTCCAATCTCTACCACAATTTTCCAGAGCAGAGGACCCTTATAGTCACTCATTCCAACCAGGTAAAGTTTGTAAATGCACAGAGAACGGATCAGCTTGTCTGCACATAAATACGTAGCACCTGTTTGTTGTGCATGTTAAATTAAATGATCTGTCATTGGTTTAATCAGGAGAGGAGAGACCTACTTATACTTAATTATCAGTAAACTTACCACAATTTTCATATCATAAGCAGTGAAACACTCCTTACCTTTACTGTGGGGACACATCTACATGCTTGAAGATATTAGTTATACTGCCAGATATGATTTATAGACTTTGCGAATACCTGCATTGTCTTTAATACAGTTGCCAAACGTCCACATGTATTGCAATATATGCAAACCAATCCTTTGCTAGAAGTATGTACGTTTGAATAGCAGTGTTCAAAGGGTTAACCGAGAATTTCCCTTCAAATATCACTCCGGGGCACTGTTGCTTTTATTTACTTTTCTTTGAAGTATGCATTGTTAAAATTGTTCAGTGTACAGTGTCCTAATGCTTTTCTATAGAGTCATTGTACAGAATTGTGCAGTCATTCACGGGTGTGAAGTCATTTCTAAAATGTACACGGCATTGCCTGTGGAAGCTCTGGAGTCATTTGATCCCGGTGTGCTGTCTGGATACTGCACTGTGTGTTTAGATCACTTCTTTCTATGGTATGTCTCTCTGTCTTAGTGTAATATTTGTGTGTGTGTGTGTGTGTCCCCTGTGATCTCAGGTTCCACTCCACACAGTTGGTCCCACCCTTTATTCTAATGGTGATGTCCTATAGGTTCTAGTCTGCCCATAAGAGGAATAAATAGTTTAATGGTGACACTCTTCTCCTCCCAGTGCTGGTTGGTCCCCTGCAAATAACTAGTCTAAGTCTCACTGTCCAAAGCTGGCTTTACTATTGCTATGCAGCAATATTAGGTCCTGCAGATTTATAATAAATCTGCGTCACGCCCTCCGAAAAAACCAGAACTAGGACCGGCTATTTTCGGCGCCTGCGCAGTCAGCTCCTGGGTTTGTGCGCAGGCGCCGAGAAAAGCCGAATGCTAATCGGCTGTTTCCGGAAGGCGTGACGCCTTATAGTGGCGACATTCCGCGGTGCGCCTGGAATTCAATGATTTTATATAAAGTAAGCACGTGCATTAAAAAAAAAAAAAAAAAAAAACAGCATACTGGCGCTGACGCCAGTATGCTGGATGTAATGAAACAAAGTGATTTCAAGGGTGGAACTCCGCTTTAAGTTTGCTTTGTTGTTGTACTGTATTTGTTAATGGACACAATTCCTGCCCAGACAAAATTTTAGCTTCCGGCACTGCGTCGCTTTAAATGACAATTGCGTGGTTGTGCGATGCGGCTCCCAAACAACATTGGCGTCCTTTTTTCCCCCACAAATAGAGCTTTCTTTTGGTGGTATTTGAACCTGTGCGGTTTTTATTTTTTGGGCTATAAACAAAAAAAGAGCGTACATTTAAAAAAAAAAACAATATTTCTTTCTCGTACATCACGGGACACAGAGCGGCATATTCATTACTATGTGGGTTATATGGAGTACCTTCAGGTGTGGACACTGGCAATCTCAAACAGGAAGTCCCCTCCCTATATAACCCCCTCCCCTAGAGGGAGTCCCTCAGTTTTTTCGCCAGTGTCTTAGGTGTTGGTCACGGAATAGCTTTGCTCCACATCCTTGGGATTAAGGGCGGGCTAACCGGATCTGTCCAAGGGGCCAAAGTGGACAGTACCCGGGCCCCAGACCGTGGGGTTTTGCCTATAATGCTCCTCTTTGGAGGGCTGGACCCTGGGCCCAGGACTTGGAGTTTGTAAAAACCATAAGTTCCTGTTTGCCAGGGTGCTATATAGGTCCAGGACAGTGGGTACCTTCATAGGACCCCAGGGCCTGAAGGTCTACTACGCTACCCACGGAGATGGGAGAAGATTGGATCAGTTTGCTGGACAAACATCCTGCAGCATGGAGCAGGTAAGGGGGAGCCTGCGGGACTTGGTTCGACAGCAGGCTCTCCGGGGTAACCTAAAAGGGGGGATAGCCTAAGTATGCTCTGCATGGGCAACCTTGCTCACTATGTCTGAGAGAGACAGGATGACACCTTTTTTCCCCCATCACTAGGTTCCCCTGTCTAAGAATGTGTTGCTAGCTAACCTGCTGCTTTCTTCCTAGGACTAGTAAGGATCCCTAGGAGCCTTTTTTGAGAGTCCTACCTGGCCGGGGGTTTGAATCTGCCGCCTGTTTCTGCAGTCCTGGGTCTCCAGCAGCGCGGCTCCTCCATGTTCCTCCTGTTCCGGCATACGCGCGCACGTCTTATAGACGTTTTTCGCGCCGTTCAGACAGGAGGGCGGGGGGGGGGGCGTGCCTGCGGCGTCATACAGGGGCGCGCCTTGTGCTGTTATAGATCAGCAGGCATTGTCAGTGCTCAGTCTGAGGCTGATTTCAGAAGGAGAGGACGCAGAGCGGCAGAACAGTGACTCCCGGTGGCGGAAGAGGGGTAGTACATGCTGGACTTTGTTCCAATGCCTTTTTTGTTAAGCCAAGAAATTCCCCTTTTTGCAGCAGGTTGGAGGCTGGCAAACTAAGTTTGGGGTCACTGTATGTTTTAAAAAAGAAAATATATATAACATATATTTAAAAAAAAAAAAAAAAAAAACATACGGGATCCCATCAGTTTTTGGGCATTAGTGATCTATTGTCCCCTAAGCTCTGGTTTTGTACTCCTGGCCACTACAGTCTGTTGTGTGGGCGGAGTCCCTCGATTTTGTATTATGGCTTCCAAAGGTTCGGGGTCAAAGGGTACAAAAAAGACCAAAAAACAAAGGGGTTCCCCTTCTGATTCTGATGATATGCCGATACTTTCCCCGCAACTTATTAACATAAAGGGCGCCTTGGATGAGCCATTAGGGGGATCTGGTGCGGAGGCTGGCCCAGATCAGCCCAGCCCTGTGTTTATCACAGAGGAGATGCTAGCTGTATCCCTAGGGGGGCTAGAAGAGAGAATAGCAGCATTGATCGCTAGAGCTATTCCTGGCAAGAAACGGGTTAGATCCCCATCACCAATAGGTGTATCCTCAGATGCTGAGATTCTCTCTCCGGAGGAATTGGAATCACAGGAGGATCAACTAGACCTGAACCAAGAGGGTTCAGGGATTGAGGGATCTGCCTCTGAGGAACCATTTTCAGACTCCCAGACAGAAAGACTGTGGGTACAGTCTTTGACGGACATGGTCCGCTCGGCATTTAGTTTACCATTGCCAGAGCCTCAGGTTCCTCCGGTATCCTCTCTGGGCTCTTTGAAAGCTCCGTTAAGCAACGCAGTTTTTCCGGTCCATCCTCTCTTGGAGGAATTGATCTTTCGGGATTGGGTACGGCCGGACAGGATTTTTCTGCCACCGAAAAGATTTGCGGTCATTTACCCCATGGAGGAAAAATTCTCCAAGAGGTGGAGGCTCCCAGTAGTGGATGCAGCCATCTCATGTGTTAATAAATCACTAACTTGCCCGGTGGAAAACATACATATGTTTAAAGATCCGGTTGATAAAAGGTTAGAGACACTTTTAAAAGCATCCTTTGCTACGGCAGGAGCAGTGGTACAGCCAGCTGTGGCTGCGATTGGTGTTTGTCAGGCGTTAAAAGACCAGACAAAAGAAATGTTAAAGGACATGCCTACCCAACAAGCAGAAGAGTTTTCTGACATTCCCAGAGCTCTGTGTTTTGCTGTAGATGCTATAAAAGATTCCATCCAGCAGGCCTCTCGTTTATCACTATTTTTGGTGCACATGAGAAGGCTCTTATGGTTGAAGAACTGGGCGGCGGAGCCCCCATGCAAAAAGCTTCTGGCAGGGTTTCCCTTCCATGGAGGACGACTCTTCGGAGAGGATCTGGATAAATATATTCAGACTATTTCAAATGGCAAGAGTACCCTTTTACCGGTCAAAAAGACATTCCGGGGTCCTACATTTAAAAGGCAGCTTTTTCCTGTCTCGGGGCCCTCAAATTCCAGGCAGTATCGACGGCCGCCTGCACGATCCAACGTTAACAGTAGATCGCAGGGACAGGCCCCTGGGGCTAAGAGGCCATGGTATCGCAAGCCGACAAAGACAGCCCCTAAGTCTGCCTTATGAAGGGGCGCCCCCACTCTCGCGGGTGGGGGGAAGGCTTCGTTTCTTCTCAGAAGTTTGGGAAGCCAAGATCCCCGACAAATGGGTCCGGGCATCTGTAACCACAGGCTACAGACTGGAGTTTCTAAGGTATCCTCCGCCTCATTTTCAAGAATCAAGGCTACCAAGGGATCCAGCAAGGAAGGCCTCATTGCTGGCAGCTTTGGATCACCTGCTCTGCCAGGACGTAATAATAGAGGTGCCAGCCCAAGAGCAAGGGCTAGGTTTCTATTCCAATCTCTTTGTCATACCAAAGCCCAACGGCGATGTCAGGCCAATCTTGGACCTAAAGAGGTTAAACGGTTACCTAATGGTTCGTTCCTTCCGGATGGAATCCATCCGGTCAGCAGCCGCCGCGCTTCAGAAGGACGATTTTCTGGCCTCCATAGACATAAAGGATGCTTACCTTCATGTACCAATCTTTCAGTCGCATCAAAGATTTCTACGCTTCGCGGTAGGGCAGCGACACTTCCAATTCAGGGCGCTCCCCTTCGGGCTGGCCACGGCCCCCCGGGTATTCACGAAGATCCTAGCCCCAGTTCTGGCCAATTTAAGGATCCAAGGGGTCACAGTCCTAGCATACTTGGACGACCTTTTAATCATAGATCACTCACGGCCGGGTCTGCAAAAGGCAGTAAACCTCACGGTTCGGTATCTCGAAGAATTCGGCTGGGTCCTAAACCGGGGAAAGTCAGCGTTCCAGCCTACAAAGCAGTTGGAATACCTCGGCATGAGGTTAGACACAGAACAGCAAAGGGTGTTCCTGCCCCTGGTAAAGATCGAGGCTATCAAGGGGTTGGTTCAGTTGGTTCTAAACAAGAAAAAACCAACTATTCGCCTGTGTATGCGAGTACTAGGCAAGCTAGTGGCCACGTTCGAGGCAGTACCATACGCTCAGATCCACACTCGCGTCCTACAGGCAGCCATTCTAGCAGCCTGGGGCAAGAGGGCACATGCCTTAGAGTCCCCTTTGACGCTATCATCAAGGGTCCGACAAAGCCTGGCCTGGTGGTTGAACCCCCAGAATCTTCTAAAGGGAAAATCCTTCAGCCCTGTTGTCTGGAAGGTAGTTACCACAGACGCCAGCCTGGCAGGCTGGGGGGCGGTCTTCGAGGGGTTCTCTCGCCAGGGAACTTGGGTGAAAGCAGAGAGGCAGCTCCCCATCAATATCTTGGAGATCAGAGCTGCTCGCCTAGCCCTTCTGGCATGGACCTCCAGATTAAAGGGGTTCCCGGTGAGAATCCAGTCAGACAATGCCACGGCGGTGGCATACATAAACCACCAAGGGGGAACCAGGAGTCGGGCCGCTCAGAGGGAGGTGAGCTTGATTTTTCAGTGGGCAGAGGTTCATGTACCCTGCATTTCAGCGATATTCATTCCCGGAGTGGACAACCTGCAGGCAGACTTCTTAAGTCGCCAGAGTCTGTTGCCAGGGGAGTGGTCTCTGCATCCCCAGGTCTTTCAGACAATCTGCCAGAGGTGAGGAATGCCAGACGTAGATATAATGGCATCCAGGTTCAACAAGAAACTAGACAGGTTCGTGTCTCGAGCGAGGGATCCTATGGCCTGCGGAACCGATGCGTTGGTTTGCCCTTGGCATCAATTCAAACTTCTATATGCATTCCCTCCGCTACAGTTACTCCCTCGCCTGTTGCGCAAGATCAGAGTGGAGCACAAGCCAGTCATTCTAGTAGCTCCGGCTTGGCCCCGGAGGACTTGGTACTCACTAGTCCTGAAGATGGCAGTGGGAGACCCTTGGACTCTTCCTCTACAACCAGACCTACTCTCACAAGGCCCGATCCTCCACCCTACATTACGGCGTCTAAATTTGACGGCCTGGAGGCTGAATCCCTGATTCTCAGGGGTAGAGGTCTGTCTAGGCAGGTAATTCCTACCCTGATTAGGGCTAGAAAGCCGGTCTCCAGGGTGATTTATTACAGGGTGTGGAGGAACTACGTAGGCTGGTGTGAATCCAAAAGATGGAATTCCCGCAAATATACTATTGATAGGGTGTTAAGTTTTCTCCAGCTAGGAGTGGATAAAGGCCTGGCACTAAGCACAATCAAGGGACAGATCTCAGCTCTGTCAGTGTGGTTTCAGAGGCCGCTGGCCACCCACTCGCTGGTAAAGACCTTCATACAGGGGGTCTTGCGTATTAATCCTCCTGTCAAGTCACCAATTTGTCCATGGGACTTAAATCTTGTCCTGTCCACTTTACAGAAACAGCCCTTTGAGCCGTTGGCTGAGATTCCTTTAGTCTTACTGACAAGAAAGTTGGTTTTCTTGGTCGCCATAGTTTCGGCCAGGAGAGTGTCAGAATTAGCAGCCTTATCGTGTAAGGAACCATATCTCGTTCTGCATAAGGACAGGGCAGTTCTCCGGCCCCATCCTTCCTTTCTACCAAAGGTTATATCCAAATTTCACTTGAACCAGGATTTGGTACTTCCATCCTTCTTTCCAAAACCCACATCTAGAAAGGAGGGGTTGCTGCATACCTTGGATATTGTCCGGGCCATGAAGGCCTATCTTAAAGCTACAGAAAAGATCTGGAAAACAGATGTGTTGTTCGTTCTACCAGATGGCCCCAAGAAGGGGCAGGCAGCTGCAAAATCCACCATCTCGAGATGGATTAGACAATTAATCATTCAAGCCTACGGTTTGAAGAGATTGCCTCCTCCTTTGTCGGTAAAGGCCCATTCTACCAGGGCCATGGGCGCCTCCTGGGCAGCACACCATCAGATCTCTATGGCTCAGATATGCAAGGCAGCGACGTGGTCATCAGTCCACACGTTTACAAAGTTTTATCAACTAGACGTGAGAAGGAATGCAGATTCTGCCTTTGGACAGGCAGTACTACAGGCTGCAGTTTGAGATCCTCGGGATCAGAAGCACCCTTGGTTGTAAAAAGAAGAAAAAAAAAGAAAAAGTTTTTTCTTGACTAAGTTGGAATTATTATTATTATTTGAGTTTACCTCTAAATTGAATCCTTCTTTGGAAGATGTCTCCCTCCCCTCATTAAAGCATTGCTTTCGGACATCCCACATAGTAATGAATATGCCGCTCTGTGTCCCGTGATGTACGAGAAAGAAAAAGGGATTTTTAAATACAGCTTACCTGTAAAATCCTTTTCTTGGAGTACATCACGGGACACAGAGCTCCCACCCCTCTTTTGGGTGACCATTTTGGGAGGCATACTGCTTGCTACAAAACTGAGGGACTCCCTCTAGGGGAGGGGGTTATATAGGGAGGGGACTTCCTGTTTGAGATTGCCAGTGTCCACACCTGAAGGTACTCCATATAACCCACATAGTAATGAATATGCCGCTCTGTGTCCCGTGATGTACTCCAAGAAAAGGATTTTACAGGTAAGCTGTATTTAAAAATCCCTTTTTTTTGCTATAATAAATATCCCATTTTAAAAAATAAATAAATAAATTTATCTCAGTTTAGGCCGATACGTATTCTTCTACATATTTTTGGTTAAAAAAAAATAACAATATAACCCAATAACCGTATAGTGACTGGTTTGCGCAAAAGTTATATTGCCTACAAAATAGGGGACATAATTATGATTTTTTTTTTTTTTTTTCGGGATTGCGACATTATAGCGGACACATCGGACACTTTTGACACATTTTTGGGACCATTCACATTTATACAGTGAACAATGCTATAAATATGCATTGATTACTGTATAAATGTGACTGGCAGGGAAGGGGTTAAATGTGTGTCCCAAGTAGTGTTCTAACTGTAGGGGGGGGGGGTGACTGGGGGAGGGGACCGATTGTGTCCCTATGTACAAGGGACACAGATCGGTCTCCTCTCCCTGACGGGACGTGGAGCTCTGTGTTTACACACAGAGCTCCACGTCCCTGCTTAGTTACTGGGCAATCGCGGGTGCCCGGTGGCCATCGGGGCCGCCGGGCACACGCACAGTGTTCCCAGTAACGCGACGGGCATGCCCCGGCGACCCGCGCATCCCCCTATCGGCTTTAAATGACAGGACATCATATGACGTTCTGTCAGAACAATAGAGCATTCCGCCTGCCGTCATTTGACGGCGGGTGTTAAGTGGTTAAAGAAACTTTTAAGAACCTGTACATTTTTCTGAGTGAACAGCACTATAACCACTTGCCGACCGCAATATTAACATATACGCTGCGGTTTGCAAATGGTTTACCGGGGTTATGGCTGAAGCCATCGGCCATAACCCTGTTTTTTTTCCAGCCAGTCACTGGCTTTCTCTCAAAAGTGATCTCAGTGGCTCATTAGCCGCTGGAACACTTTCAGAAGCGGCAGGAGGAGGGTTGACCGTTTTTACCGGTGTACCCGAGAAACTATTTGACGGTCATAGGTGAACAGACACCAGGTCATCTGACTGCCTTTATACCCTTTATGGTCTTGTAGGAACTGAGTGACGTCACTTCCGGTCTAAGGCAGAAGTAAACATTTATTTATTTATTTTAAAGCAAAAGATCAACATTTTTTTTCTTTATCTTTTGCTTTTAACAGTAAAGGAGAGATTTGGGGTATTTTTTTATCGTACTCCACGGGACACAGAGCCTTAAATCATTACATAATGGGTTGTATGGTCACCAGAGGTGATTGGACACTGGCACAACCAATCAAAGACAGTTCCCTTCCATATGACCCCTCCTATCAGGGAGGTACCTTAGTTTTTTCACCAGTGTCTAAGGTGTTGGGCGCACCTCTGACGAAGCTCTGCCTAAGAAGCCCTATGAGAGTAGAGTGTTACACTGTGGGTCCATCCAAGTCTCCTTTAAGTAGGAACCCATACCCCTGAAGGTTGGCACGCAGACCCCACCGGGATGGGGGACGATTGGGATCTGCCTGACAGATAACCTGCAAGGTTAGGGGACAAGGTGAGTTAGGACAAAGTCCTAGATTTTAAACTTACAGATTTTTCCTAGTTGGAGTCGGTGTAATTTTTTAAGCCGCCACTGGAGGGAGTAAAGAGCTGAGTTTTCACTCACCAAGCTCCAAAGCAGTGTCAGTCCAGACAAGCACACTCCTTTCGCTGCAAGCTCTGCAAAACCCTCCTCCCTCTTCCACAGAAGGATCTCCAAACACAGGAGAACGTCATGAACCGCACTGGAGTGCGGAGCATGCCCCTAGGATGCACGGGGCGTGCTTTATGACGATCTCAGTGGGGGGGGGGGGCTGAATAGGCACGGGCACGCTTTTAATGATGGTCAGACAGGAAGGAACAAACCTCACATGTCTGGAGCTTTTCTGCAAGGGGCACAGCAGCGTTTAAGGGCACGTAAGATCTCCATGTGGTTGGCTGAGCACTCCCGAAGGATAAGACACCCACTCTGGCATGAAACTGTGCGTTATTAGTTGCATACTTATATGTAGATTGCTAAACTAGCACAGTAGTATATGCATTTGTTGGTACCTTGGCTTTGCTTACCATTATGTCTTCCCAAAGAAGATCCTTTGGGAGAAGCAAACAAGCATCACCGCCAGAGAAAGGAGGCTCTAGCCGTGCCTGTGCGGTACCCTCATTTTCCTGTAATACCTGAAGTATTTATACAGGATGAGCCGTTACCTCTATCAGGAGTTCCAGCCTCTCCTGTTGTGCCTGTGCCTGCATATGTCGCTGAAGACACTTTGGCAACAGCCCTAAACAATTTGAAGGGAGAATCGCTGTGTTAAATGCAAAGTCCTCAGAGAAGGACAAAAACCGAAGCCGATCTCCTTCTGTTTTAGATCTCCTTGCAGAAAGATCTGAGACGGATAAGGCCCCATCAGGGGATGAGGACTTGGAGGGACCCGAGCTATCAGAAGAGCCTTTTTCTGTATCTCAGGTGCTAAAATTACAGGTGCAATATTATACTGAAACAGTGCGCTCCACTTACAGATTACCCTTTAAGGAGTTAACTGAATCACCTGTCTCCTCTCTGGGCTCCTTAAAATCCCCACAGGCTGCTTGTGCCTTTCCGATTCATCCTTTATTGCAGAATCTGATTTACGCAGACTGGAAAAACCCAGATAAGCGTTTTGCTCCTCCTAGGAAGTTTGAAGTACTTTATTCTGTGGAGGAGAAGTTTACCAAGAAGTGAAGCCTGCCTTCTGTGGATGCAGGGATTTCTTCTGTAAACAAAAGCCTAACTTGTCCAGATGAAAGATCTGATTGCTGAACAGATCAAATTTTGGCAGAATATGCCTAGGGCCTTATGTTTTACAGTGGATGCCATTAAAGATTCTATCCAACAGGCATCCTGTCTAATGCTGCAGCTGGTGCTGATGCGCAGAATTCTTTGGCTAAAGCATTTGTCAGTGGAAGCTCCATGCAAGACACTTTTGGCCAGCTTCCCCTTCCATGGCGAACACCTCTTTGGGGAAGATTTGGAAAGATATTTAGTGGTAAAACTACCCTTTTACCAGAGAAGAAGAAAAACAAGCGTCCTTGTTTTAAGAGTTCTCTCTCCCCGTCTCCTGGTAGATCTAGCTCCAGCCAGTGGAAACGCCATTTTCAGCCAGCCACAAAAGCTAAGGAAGACCAGGCCAAGAAAAACAAGAAACAGTGGGGGTTCAAAGGCCAACTAGCAAAACCCCAAAGCCTTTTCATGAAGAGTGGGGGGACGACTTCGGCAGTTTTCATTGGCATGGCAGACAGAAATCCAGGACAAGTGGGTAGTATCCACAGTATCCCTAGGATACAAACTGGAATTTTGAGAAATCCCATCTTAATTCCGAAGCTCAAGAACTCTCCAAAGATCCACTAAAAAGAGTGTCCTTCAGGGGATTTGATCACTTGCTGTCCCAAGGGGTGATCACAAAAGTACCCCAAAAGGAGCAAGGTTCAGGTTTTTATTCAAACCTTTGTGATTTCAAAACCAAATGGAGACATCAGAGCCATCCTGGATCTAAGATCTCTAAATCAGTTTCTGAACGTTCGCCATTTCCGAATGGAAACTATTCGATCAGTGGTCGCCTACCTACAAGGCAAAGAATTCAGGGCATTGATAGACATCAAGGACGCATATTTACATGTGCCTATCCATCCCACGCACCAAAGATTTTTTAAGGTTTAGGTTTGCAGTAGAACATCGCCACTTCCAGTTTGTGGCTCTGCCATTTGGGGTGGCTACCACCCCCCGGGTATTCACAAAGGTACTAGCCCCTCTGTTGGCAAATCTGAGGGTACAGTGCATCGCAGTAACGGCCTATCTAGACGATCTACTTGTGATAGATCAGTCAGTGACAGGATTAGATCACGCTGTGTTTACCACAATAAAATACCTGGAACAGTTAGGATGGATTGTAAATCTACAAAAATCCCCTCTACAAGCCCAAATAAAGGTAGAGTATTTGGGCATGATCATAGACACAGCCCAAGGCAGGGTATTCCTGCCAGAACCAAAGATCAAGTCGCTAAAGGACCTGATTCACAAGGTCAAGACAAAGAAAAATCTATCTTCGCCCTTGCATGAGGCTACTTGAGAAGATGGTGGCCTCCTTTGAGGCTATCTCTTACGCCCAGTTTCTTGCACGACTACTTCAAGGCAGTATCTTAGCCGCCTGGAACAGGAAGATCCAAGCTCTGGATCTACCTATGCGCCTGTCTCCACAAGTGTGCCAAAGCTGCAGTTGGTGGTTAAGAACCAAGAACTTGCGGAAAGGAAAATCCTTTCTCCCAGTCACCTGGAAGGTGGTGTCTATTGATGCCAGCCTAAGGGGCTGGGGAGTGGTGTTAGAAGAAACTTCAGCTCAGGGAACCTGGGCCAAGACCGAAAGGAATCTGCCCATCAATATACTGGAGATGCAGGCAGTATACTTTGCCCTCAGAACATGGACTCACAGGTTACAGGACCACCCGGTGCTGATTCAGTCTGACAATGCTGCCAGTACCCGCAGTCAGGGTGCCCAGAAAGAGGTGAATCAGATTTTGGCATGGGCAGAAGAACATGTTCCTTGTCTCTCTGCAGTCTTCATTCCAGGGGTAGAAATCTGAGTCACCAGCAACTACTACCAGGAGAGTGGTCTCTCCAACCCGATGTTTTTCAGGCCATATGCCAGAGATGGGGGACCCCGGATGTAGACCTGCTAGCTTCCAGGTTCAACAGGAAGTTGGACAACTTTGTGTCCAGGACGAGAGATCCTCTGGCCTACGGACCAAATGCTCTAATAATTCTATGGAATTAGTTCTCACTGATCTATGCATTTCAGCCGATCGCTCTCTTACAAAGGCTACTTTGCAGGATCAAGAAGGAAAGAATTCCTGTAATCTTAGTGGCCCCAAATTGGCCCAGAAGATCCTGGTATGCCAAAATCATAAAGATGGCTGTTGGAAAACTGTGGAAGCTTCCGCTTCGTGACCACCTGCTGTCGCAAGGTCCAGGGTTCCACCCTTCCTTACAAGAGCTAAATTTGACGGCTTGGCTGCTGAGACCCCCACATTCTGAGCAAACAAGGGATCTCTGGTCCAGTGCTTTCTACACTTAATTCCAGAAAGCCAACCTTCAGGCTATACTATAAAGTCTGGAAAGCATACGTTTCATGGTGTGAAACTAACAAATGGAATCCTCAAAGATATGACATAAGTAGGATTCTCGCCTTTTGCCAGCTAGGAGTGGATATGAAATTAGCCCTTAGTACCATTAAGGGTCAAATATCGGCTCTATCGGTCTTTTTTTTTTTCTTTAAAAAGATCATTGGCATCTTATTCTCTAGTTCGGCTTTCATTCAGGGGGTACTGCGGATCGATCTGCCAATCAAGTCTCCCTTCTGCCCATGGGATCTGAATTTAGTATTGTCAGTGTTGCAGAAGCAACCGTTTGAACCTATTCGCCATATTCCGCTGATTCTTTTAAGCAGGAAATTGACTTTTTTGATTGCTATCTCTTCGGCCAGAAGAGTATCTGAATTAGCAGTGCTTTCTTGTAAAAAGCCTTATTTAATTTGTCACAAGGACAAGATTGTTCTACGACCCCATCCAACCTTTTTACCAAAGGTGTTGTCGACATTTCATTTGACTTAAGATACTATTTTGCCTTCCTTTTTTCCCAAATCCGCAGACAGCGGAGGAAAAGTTATTGCACTCTCTAGATGTAGTGAGAGCAGTAAAGGCGTATCTGCAGGCAACCGCTCAGATACGTAAAACTGATGTTTAGTTTATTTTGCCAGATGGTCCCAAGAAGGGACAAGCGGCATCAAAATTAACCATTGCTCGGTGGATTTGACAAGTAATTATTCAAGTTTATGGTTTAAGGAACAAGATTCCTCCTTCTGTTAAGGCGCACTCGACCAGAGTTATAAGTGCTTCATGGGCAGTGCATCACCAGATTTCGATGGCTCAGATCTGTAAAGCTGTAAGTTCAGTTTATACATTCGCCAATGACTCGCATGAGATCGGGGAGGGGAAAATGGCTAATTTGGAAATTTTCACTTGGAGGGGTACTCATTTTTGTTGCCAGCAGTTTAGACATCAATGGTTGTGTGAGTTATTTTGAGGGGACAGTACATTTACACTGTTATACAAGCTGTACACTCCCTACTTTACATTGTAGCAAAGTGTAATTTCTTTAGTGTTGTCACATGAAAAGATATAATAAAATATTTACAAAAATGTGAGGCGGTATACTCACTTTTGTGAGCTACTGTGTGTGTATATAGATATCTACCCATATATATATACAGTGCAGAAAATAAGTATTTGAACACCCTGCTATTTTGCAAGTTTTCCCACTTGGAAATCATGGAGGGGTCTGAAATTGTCATCGTAGGTGCATGTTCACTGTGAGAGACATAATCCAAAAAAAAAATTCCAGAAATCACAATTTATGATTTTTTAACTATTTATTTGTATGATACAGCTGCAAATAAGTATTTGAACACCTGTCTATCAGCTAGAATTCTGACCCTCAAAGACCTGTTAGTCTGCCACATTTAAAAAAAAGTATTCCGTATCGGCGAGTACTTGGGAAAAAAAATATCGGTACTTGTACTCGGTCCTAAAAAAAGTGGTATCGGGACAACCCGTGTGTGTGTGTATATATGTGTGTATGTATATATATATATATATATATATATATATATATATATATATATATATATATATATATATATATATTTTTATATATATATATATATATATATATATATATATATATATATATATATATTATACATACACACACACACACACACACATAGCAAAAACATTTTTTTGACTGCAGCAACTGTTAGAGCTACTATATTTACACAGAATTTTGTCCAGATATCTAGTTGTTCAAAGATAAAAGCGCTGCAGTCATAGGACACTGTCATAATATCACTGTAGTTTCAGGAGATACTGACCATAATTGGGTTCACCGTCCTGTTGGAAAATTCAGAAATCAATTTACAACTGCATAACAAAAGTGTTAATAAAGCATCACAATAAATAGAGCAAACACGTGGGCTTTGAGTGCAAATGTGTAAAAAAAAAAATCCCCAAATATTTTTATGTGTAGATCATCTGCTATTGTTTAATGGATATCCATGTACATTTACTACTTCTGCCCTAATTTTACTGTGCATGTGTACTGTATCAATGTTTTGAAGTGCTGCAAAGGAGTGCCTGTTGTGTTGAACATCAACCAGCGGTTTCTAAATACCCTTCTCCTCCTGTCCCTATCAATCTACATACAGGCCCTAAACCAGCTGTTTGAGAAGATTATGGCCCTAGATATTGACGAAAGGCACCTCCTGCGTCTGGGCCACGGTGAAGAAGCGCTGGAGACTGAGAAGGATTTTAGCAGGTGAGCTACAAGTTTAACCCTCTAATACCCAAGATCCACTAAAATATTATTTTATTCCAGAAAATCGGACTCTTGTGACATCTTTCAGAAAAAGTATCTCCATCAATTTGTAAAATATAATATTGCTTAATCTTTCTAAAATGTGTTTACATCCATATATGAATTATAACATTGACAACAGTTGTATACACAGGTGATGTGCAGGGTTAATTTTACAATATGGTGTATGTAACTTAATAGTTATTGTTGGCAATGGCAATTATTTAGACACAAAAAAGCTGAATTTTGATTGCTTGCTGGATAATGCTGCAAAGCCTTGTTCTTTATACTTTAAATTCCTGTACAGTCAAAATGCAGGGACAGTTCTCAGAAGCATATGATTCATTATTTAATGCCAAATTTTACTTGACACGAGGACTAGAAAACGCAAATAACTGTTTCAGTAAATCAAAACCATAGAGAAAGTTTAAAGAGAAGTTTGTAACCAAATAAAGACTGCAGAGGACAAGGTCAGAGATTCTTCACAGGACATTCCTGGATGACTTTTTTTGCATTAGGTGTGCCATGCCTTGCCATCATTCTCCTGCCAATCTTGTTCAGTTGCGATTAAAATACAACAGTCTGGTGATATTATTCCAATGTCCAAGAGGACTGATTGAAGGAGAATAACCGGAGGTAAAATCCAGTTTCTTAACATTATATACCTAGACAAGTCGCCTTGTCTAGGTAAATGATTAGTTAATTAGCTCATGTTAATTTATGTTCTGGTTACCTCCTCTTTAAACTGTATATAAGGTTGTATTCTTGGTTCTATTAAACACTCCATGTTCAGCAGACAAACAATATTGTCTTGTTGTGTGCTTGAGAGCAGCTGGAATATCTGATATCTATATCCAGACTGATAGGAAGCGGTATATGACGGAAGCACTCGAACGGATTGTGGGACGTTTCGTTACAACTGGTCTATTGGATCGGATCAGAAGGTTGTTGGTTATAAACGGACATGTGGTCTGTTTAAATCCCACTGTCCATAGAGGAGAGTAGTGGGCTGTGTCTGCTCTGCATTCGTGGAGTGGATATGGACCATCTATCTGCTTGCTCAGTGGACAGATTCCCACTAAGCAGGCAGATTCTGTCCCATGTGGAAGGGGCCTTAAAGAAGAAAAAAATGCTTATTTGAAATCTGGGTAATACCTCCCATATAACCCTACCCTACTTGTGAGTCCTAAGGTGGTGGACCTCCTTTCCCTTGTAGAGAAATCACTCTTGGCTTAACTAGCTGATTATTTTATGGTTTAATAGTTTAATCTTTTGTTTCTTCAATCCTTTCCTTCACTGTGTTCTAATACCACAGATAGAAGCAGTGCATCCTGATTTTCACAGCCTTGTTGGAACTTTGTGAGCCATACCTGGACCCCACACCATGGGTACAGCCTGTAATGTTACTTTGGAGCCAAGGCCTGTAGTGGTACTCACTTTGGCACTGGTTGTAGTCAGCTGTAGGGTGCTACACAGGTCCAGGACTGTGGTCCAATTCTATGGAACTCAGACCCTGAAGACCTTTTGGGGGCTATGCACATTGTGACAGGCAAAGCCTGGACTTTATATACACAATCCAGTGTAATGGACAGGTAAGACGGGGACAACAACAATACCAATGCTCTGATAAAAGGCTTGCAGCCCTCCGACACACAGGCCACACTGTAATTTTTCCACCTCACCCCCCCGTGTTCACAAATAAAAGTGTAAATTGTTTAAAATATTTAAATAAAATACAAAAACAAAACAGCCAGTGATGTAGGGGAAGGCATGCACCTCTTCACACTTAACTATTTGTTGCCAAGCATATATATATATATATATATATATATATATATATATATATATATATATATATATATATATATATTTAACTTTCATCCTTTATTTTATTACATACAAATTTTAAATACTTCATTAAAAACAAGAAAAAATTGTTCCTTATATATATACCATACTTTTAGTACAGGTACATAAAGTGAGAACTTTTAAATTGGTATACTGGGAGGCAGATAATAGCCTTTACTGGAATTGAGGAGACAACTGGGCTAGTAGTTCTATATAATATTATAATTTGTACTCTTTGTCAACCCTCCTCTCTTTTTATTCCTCCCCACTTAGTACTACTCCATTGATTTATTTCACTGTTGGTTTCGTAAATCTATTCCATCGCCCGGTTGTCTCCCTTCCCCCATCTAAATCCAAAGTCTACCATAGTCATAGCTCTACCAAGCTATCCCACTTGTGACTTTTCAATCAGCCAAGTAGATTTTAGTCAATCTTTTTTTCTCACGTACTTCTTTAAAGTGTTAAGCCATTTATTTTTGGATAGAGTACAGGGTTGCTAAGACATAATGTTTGCTGTTTGTCACGTTGGAGATTCACTTCCTGTCCAAAAGACACAAAAGGCAATAAAAATAGGAATTCTAAAGCCACGTACACGCGGTCGTTTTTTGTGATGAAATAAAACGACGTTTTAAAAAACGTCATTTAAAATGATGGTGTGTGGGCAAAACGTTGTTTTATGTCTTCTGAAAAACGACCCAAAAAAAATTCGAACATGCTTGAATTTTTTATGTCGTTTTTCAGAATGTCGTCTTTTGTTTCACAAAAAATGATTGTGTGTGGGCAAAATGATGTTTTTAAACCCGCGCATGCTCAGAAGCAAGTTATGAGACAGGAGCTTCAATGGAACAGAGTGCCGTCGAACGTGGTGTACGTAACCGCACTTTTCAAGAGCATTTTCAGAAAACGATGGTGTGTAGGCAACGTCGGTTTTTAAAAAGAAATTTGAAAAACGTAGTTTTGTTTTGTGAGATAAAACGACATTTTTTTACATCACAAAAAGTGATCGTGTGTACGCGGCATAAGCCTCACCTTCTCTATTCAAATCTCTAAAAAATGCTTTGTGTATACATACACGTTAAGTAAAATAAAAGTATTTGGTGTTGCACAGGCACTCCACTATGTAACCTACCTAGACGTTGTCAATTTTCTGCTTATGACATAATGATTTTCCTGTGGTAAGTCATTATATGTGTGTTAGTAACAATGAATCCGTGTTGCCAGGTATGGAAGAGTCAATTATGTGTTATCAAGACGGCTGGAGCTGCTTAAAGAAGTGGGGCGTCTGCAGGAGAGCTTAGGAGTCCCTGGAGATGTGTCCTATACCTGTGAGACGGCCGGACATTTCTTTTTGTATCAGGTAAGTTACCTGTCTCATGTTAGTCTTCCAGCCGAGATGGCAGTCTCCATTCTATACTAAAATAAACTGCAGCAATCCTGAAGTATACCTCGGGGGCCTGATTTATTACACTGTGGTGTTTGATATTGCACAATAAATGGTATATCAAGTGGAATTCTCAAATCCTTAAATTGCCTTTTATTGTTAAAAAAACACCCCAGAACAAGACAAAATAAATTTGTTTCTACTGAACCGGCCAAAAGTGGAGCTTCTGCTTATCCGTCCGTTCCCCCCCCCCCCCCCCCCCCCCCTCTTCAGGCAGGAGTTTTTGACAGGTACAGCAGTAGGGAACCGGCTGTAAAGCCAAAAGGCTTCACTGCCAGGTTCCCTTACCAGGAATAGCGCGCGGCTGCACCCGTCAATCTAACCGAAGATCGGTTGGGGTGCCGGCACCGCAGGCTCCCTGGACAGGCAAGTGTCCATATATGGACTTCCTCTTTAAGTAATATATTAGTCTGCCTAATATGGTAGTACTGTTTGTATCCCCTCTCCCAATTTCCCTGAATCCAAATAACCGTTCCCAAGTGGGGGAATGCTGTGAAGTGAAAGAGGGAAAGCTTGTACTCCATGTTGTAATTCTTGCCCTGCGTTCAGGGACCCCAGACAGGATTAGTTACAGTTATTGAATTAAGCACTATGGCCAATAAAGACTGTGTGTAGATCATACGATTTATTTGAATTAATTTAAAATCGTATTTGCTTATCTGCATATCCACATTAAACTATTGTATTTACATCCAGATGATTAATGTACTGTGATAGCAGAAGATGATTCTGGATTTACCCCAAGCTTACCTGATTGTGACCATTAATTTAAATTTCAGCTTTTACAATGGCATTACTTTTTCTTTGCAGATAATGTCACGATGGGAGGCTTACCAGAGCAAAGTGAAAACCAAATCCACTCAAACTCCTGACATGAGTGATATCTCCAGGCTATTCCCCTTCCATCAGTACTTCTCCAATGCCCCTCAGCCTATCTTCAAAGGCCGAACCTATGAGGAAGACATGGAAATTGCAGAAGGTTGTTTCAGGCACGTTAAGAAGATATTTACTCAGCTAGAGGTGAGTGCTTTTTATAACAGATACAGTTTATTTTTATTGGCAGCTACAAATTGCTTTTGCAAAAAGGACAACATATTTGAGATTTGCAACTCTGCACTGTCAGGTGATCACTGTCTTTTAATTGTGATCATTCGTTGACAATCAGTGTGCTTGGACCGAAACAATTTTGTTGGGTCAATGGCTGCTATTTACAAGTATACAGGGCATATGAATGTGTACAATTGGTAATAAAGATGCACACTGTGTACCATTTTCATTATAAGTAGTGAAGAAAGTCAACATTGGGTCTGTGTGTGGAATTGCATGACTGATTTAATGTGTATATCTATGCTTAATGGTCATAAAGGGGTTGTGGGGCTCTGGACATTTATGATAAAACAATTTGCATAGACCTAGGCTGTCGTAAGCAACTGGGTTGTTGTGTATTTTGAATATGCTGTGATGTTAATTGTAGAGAAAGCAGAGGTTTCTTCTCATTCCTCATGCTTAGTCTAATAAATGGTGACATTGGCTCCAAGCTTTGACCTCTGGCCTACCCCCTTATATTTGCCCAGTGAGGCTGCCCTTCAATTTGAGGGACCAATGTCAGGGCTTGAGTCAAAGCTTCAACATTTTAAGGCTGCTGACACTTTAGCACATTTGAAATTGGCACAGATATACCTGTGGGGGAGCCAGTGCAGGTTATTATAAAGCTGTACACTTTTTTTCTTTTGCAGGAATTTCGGGCTTTTGAATTGTTGCGCAGTGGACTGGATCGCTCAAAATACCTTCTTGTGAAGGAAGCAAAAATCATAGCTATGACTTGCACCCATGCAGCTCTTAAACGTCATGACCTAGTAGACCTGGGATTCAAGGTATATTAAAGTATTATTGTATTACCCTGAGAAAATGTTTAATGCATGTTGATTTTCAGTTGCAATATTCTGTACCGTGTGTGTCCAGTATAATCATAAACAGTACATGTGATAAAAAAGGATAATAAACAAAATGTGCAAATTCCAGATATGAAAATAGTTGAAGATAGTCCACATGATGGGATATATATCCCATAAAGTTAGATGATAAAGGTGCTTTGAAAGAAGATTGCAGAATCTTCAACCCAATAGTATCCAGACAGGCTTAGCCATTAACTTTTTATGATAGGAAGGTTAGGCAGCGCATCTGCGTAATTGTCAGTTAAAGCGACACAGTGCCAAATCGCAGAAAGTGGTCCGGTCATTTGGCAGCCAAATCCTCTAGGGCTGAAGTGGTTAAAGCAGGGTTAGGTTATAAAAAAAAATATCCCAGCTTTGAACATCTCACAGAGCACTGTTCAATCCATTGTCCGAAAATGGAAAGCGTATGGCACAACTGCAAACCTAGACATGGCTGTCCACCTAAACTGACAGGCCGTGCAAGGAAAGCATTAATTAGAGAAGCAGCCAAGATGCTCATGGTAACTCTGGAGGAGCTGCAGAGATCCATAGGTCAACTATTAGGCGTGCACTCCACAAATCTGGCCTTTATGGAAGAGTCGCAAGAGGAAAGCCATTGTTGAAAGAGAGACATAAAAAGTCCTGTTTGCGATATGTGGGGGACACAGCAAACATGGTGAAGAAGGTGCTCTGGTCAGATGAGACCACAATTTGACTTTTTGCTCTAAAAACAAAATGCTATGTGTGGCAGAAAACTAACACTGCACATCACCCTGAACACAACATCCCCACCGTGAAACATGGTGGTGGCAGCATTGTGTTGTGGGGATGCTTCTTCAGCAGGGACAGGGAAGCTGATCAGAGTTGATGGAAAGATGGATGGAGCCAAATACAGGGCAATCTTAGAAGAAAACCTGTTAGTCTGCAAAAGACTTGAGACAGGGGCGGAGGTTCACCTTCCAGGACGACCCTAAACATACAGCCAGATCTACAATGGCATGGTTTTGGATCAAAGCATATTCAAGTGTTGGAATGACCCATTCAAAGTCCAGACCTAAATCCAATTGAGAATCTGTGGCAAGACTTGAAAATTGCTGTTCACATATGCAATCTCTAGCTGTGCAAAGCTGGTAGAGACATCCCCAAAAAGACTTTCAGCTGTAATTACAGCAAAAGGTATTGATTTAGGGAGCTAAATAACAAATGCATGCCACACTTTTCAGAAATTTTATTTGTAAAAGAAATTTAAAACCACTTATTTTCCTTCCACTTCACAATTATGTGCCACTTTGTGTTGGACTATCACATAAAATCCCAATAAAATACATTTTACATTTTTGGTTGTAACATGACAAAATATGGAAAATTTCAAGGGGGCATGAATACTTTTTCAAGCCACTGTACACACTATATGGAGTTTTTATCTTCATTCTGGGTATGAATACATATGATTTAATGATCGAGAAATCTCTTAAGTACCTTGCATGATGAGTGGCATTACCTCAGCATTCAGATGATCTGGGCTGGAAGGATCTTTAGCAGCCCTTTTGGGCAGATGCTCTGCCTAACCTTCCTATCATAAGAAGGTCATGTCTATCTGGTAAGCCTTTCTGGATACTATTGGGTTGAGGATTCTGCATTCTTCTTTCAAAGCACCTTTATCATCTAACTTTACCAGGATAGATAACCTTTCTATCACATTTGGACTGTCTTCACCTATTTTCATATCTAGACTTTGGTTTATTACTGTTGTTTATCACGTGTATTGTTCGCGACTTTACTGACTTTTTGTTCAGTTTGGTGTTGGGGTCAGGCCAACATGTTTTTGTTACTATTTCTATAACTATGTTGATATCTCATAGTATAAATGCTTTCCCCTAAATGCTTTTGGTACACTTTAGTGCAGTTTAGTGATATTCCGTACCATGTGCTTTAATATTGCCTCATTCAGACATTTTTGGCACAGCTGATTGTATTAGCCACAAGACAAATTTTTTATTTTGTTGTTGGCCCAGATTTTTTGCAGTTCCAGACGGTTTTGTCTGCAGACGGTCACCTTGAAGTTGCCTTACTACTTGCTGACTCTTGGTTCCTGTCTTTTCTCTGCAGTACGATAACATCCTGATGGAAGAAGCTGCTCAGATTCTTGAAATTGAGACCTTCATCCCCCTCCTCCTGCAGGTACAGTACGGTGCTCTGACCTCTGTTTTCAACTTATAAAAAAAAAAAATAGTCCTTTGGAGAATGTCTACACTTATAAATATATACTGCATTGGGTTTCCTGGGGTTAAACTTTGTGTTGCTTATGGTGTCAATGACCAGGATTATTGCAACTTTTGCTGTCAGTTTATATTTGATGTTAGTATTTTACCAATTTATAGCAATTTTCCTTACATTATTATTAATTAAACACATTCATCCTTGTTTTTAATGTTTAATATTACTAATCATTTGGCCAAACGCTGCAATATTTTTTTTCATGCACAGAATCCAGAGGATGGCTTTAGTCGGTTGAAACGTTGGATCATGATTGGAGACCACCACCAGCTGCCCCCTGTCATCAAGAATATGGCCTTTCAGAAATACTCCAACATGGAGCAGTCACTCTTTACTAGGTTTGTGCGGCTAGGGGTGCCAACTGTTGACCTTGATGCCCAAGGAAGAGCCAGAGCCAGGTAAGATGATTTTAATATTGGCACCAGGGGGGTTTCTGCTTTTAAAACTTGTATGCAGGTGTGTGATCTCTCGTCCTTCTCTTTTTTTTTTTTTAGCTTGTGCAATCTGTATAATTGGCGCTATAAGAGTCTGGGGAATCTGCCTCATGTGCAGTTGCTGCCAGAGTTCAGAACTGCCAACGCTGGCTTGCTTTATGACTGCCAGCTTATAAATGTAGATGATTTTAATGGAATCGGAGAGTCTGAACCCAACCCATACTTCTACCAGGTAATGTTACTGCTATATTCTGAAGTGTGTCTTTATAATAAAGTTATAGTGATACATTGACCGCAATCAATATCTTGTGTTTACGCAGCAATAATGTATATATTAACACAGAATACATTCCTATCTAAGCCATGGAAGTGTCCTCATTTGTATTTTCAAACCACTCATTGTTCTCTAAACTTTAGAATCTGGCTGAAGCAGAGTATGCAGTAGCTTTGTTTATGTATATGCGACTGCTTGGATATTCCGCCAATCGGATCAGTATCCTAACCACATACAATGGACAAAAGCACTTGATCCGTGACATCATCAACCAGCGTTGCGGCAACAACCCTGTTATAGGACAGCCAAGTAAGGTAAGCTTTATATCACTGCTTTTTTTTTTTTAAAGTAGCAGCTTTTGTCTGCATAACTTGCTGAGGCTATAATTCTCTACATCAAATTAGAGCTTTGCCCTCTAAAAACTAGATGTTTATATTTGCGTATTTGCAGGTCACAACCGTGGATCGGTTCCAGGGACAACAGAATGACTATATCATCCTGTCACTTGTCAGAACCAAAGCTGTGGGTCACCTGAGGTAAGAGATCTGCGGCAGCAAATGTAAAATAGATGAGAAAGGCAATTCAATTTCTGCTTCCATCTTTCCAGCCACACAACTTATATTGCTGGTATAAAACAGACACTTGCAAAGGTCCCTGCATTAAGTTTATTGCAGTCTGAGTGGCTGCAGCTTGTTAATGTCTGCTTTCTATGCAAACTTTTCATTGCAAGTCAGAGTACAGGCATGGTTGGCATTGCACCATCTTATAACACAGTGTACAACATTTTTCATATTTTCTGTTGGACTGCATTTCCCAACATGACCATTTTGCTTAGAGTAGTAGTTTTAACAGATACAATTGTATGGGTTAAACCGATGGCAAGGAAGGCACTGTGTAATAGTATATTGTGTGGACATTTAAGCTGCTTGTGGTGTAAAGTTAGTATAGTACCAAGTGATTTTGAAGTGTTGAAACATATTTGTTTAGCAGAAGCTCTGAACAGAGATCTGTAATTTGCCAGATCCCAGTTACAGCACTGTGTACATTCTTTGTTGCAGCTTGTTTATATTAAAGTCAGTCTGGTGTGTCGCATTCTGGACTGATTCTCTGGAGCTGTCACGATGAATACTTTGCAGTCTGTGTCATGGTGTACCAGCAATCATGGGGAAACCAAGATTGTGTAGGATGGACGTGGCTAATACTGAACACGCAGAGAGCAATTTTCTAGGAAATTAAACCACATTCAACCAGTTTTCAGTTGCAAAAGGATGGAAGAGATAAAGGCAACCTACCGCCATCTCTAACATAAAAATTAAAGACCTGTGTCTTACCTTGATCCATTCGATTAAAAGCTTGTTAAAAGTGGTCCAGATTGCCATATGTGTGACCAGTATAGTATTACATACTAATTATCATTACCATTACTAGCAAAGCATCATCCATATGTTTTTTGCCAGGCCACCAATTTTATGCCACACACACTTTACTTTTGCAAAGCAGTGTATTTCATACCTGATGCTCTGTGCCGACTACTAGAATTACAACAGGGTTCTTAAAACCTTGCATGGCACAATGATGGCACTAAACTGCACATTATAAGCTATAATTAGGTTCCATGGGGACAAGACAAACAAGGTCCATGCACAGATTTTCCAACATTAAAGGAAACCTCAAGCACTGGGCCTAACATTATTAGGATTGTACGAGAGAGAGAATTTTGTGCCATTGTACCAGTTTTATAACAATTAAAATATAAGGTCACCTTTTGGAACATGTTGCATGTTCCACCCGTTCTTGGGGTGGAACACATGTAACATGTTCCCACAGTTGCAGTCTCTCCCTGACCCACCGCCTCTAGTGACAGTGAGTCGAGGATCTTCTCGCCAAACTCGCTGTCACAATTTAAACCACCCACCTGGCTGTGTCATTCATTCAGAGTTCTGTGAATGTGAGAACTACAATTACCAAAAATCTTTGTGGATGTCAGCTTGTAGTTCTCAATAAACTACCTGTGTGCTGTTCAGCGCTCTAGGTAGTCCATTGTTTTGTTTCTGTCAGTGTGTAATTGCCTGCTCGTACAAGGTATATACTGTATTTGTTGGCGTATAACACTCAATTTTTTACACTGAAAATAGAGGGTAAACTGTGCCTGCGCGTTATACGCAGGGGACTAAGGAAAGTTTTTTCCCCTGAAACTTCCCTCTTAAAGTTAGGGTGCATGTTATACGCCGATAAATACGGTATAAATATTGGCAAATTCTATTCCCCAGCGTGCCACCTCCCTATATGTAACTGGAAAACAAGGTAACCCCTAGGGGTGGGACTTTTAAGGGACTTGGTGGTAGTAGTACAATGAAGTATCAATAAAATTAATTTATTGATAGAAAAAAAAATTGGAAACATGGAATAAACATAATGTGAATAACTGGAAACACATCATGACAGAGAAACATGACAAAGCAATGTGATATCCTTCATCCAACGTGCTTCAGAGCTGGCTTTCATCTCCTTCATCAAGGGTTAATAGGTCAATTGTCTATAAATGCAAATACACAGATTCAGTCACAATTTATTTATATTTCAATACATTGGTACAATGAATAGGGAATTTCCAACTCAAGTTTATTCCAGTCATGTACATGTATTCCATGCTGTATTAAAACAAAGAACATGTCACATAGAGTGATGGCTGTAACTGAAAAGTCAACATTTAAAGGGGGCCAAAAACAGTATTGCCTCTGCTGGAGAAGTCCGAGAACACTGTGGCCAGATGGACAGAATACTGAAATTGAGACACAGTATATGAGGATACACTGACATACAATAAGAGTGAGATACCCATATAACAGTATGCTGCAAATTGAAAACAAAAGGACGTACCCGCATGTAGAGTCACATCATGCACACAGAACACAGTCCTGAATTGGCTAGATTCCAAAGGTATGCTGTGAGAAGTAGTCGGCGTATTGTACTCCCATACGTAGGCCTGCAGAAAAATGTATCCTTGAAATGTAACAAAATATAAGACTATAGCTATTGCCTAAGAAAACCCAAAGACATCCTAATGGATTTCCATATAAACAGTGCAATTTAATGCAATATCTCAATTGATACAAATGGTATCATATTGCAACAAGAAAATATATGCACATAAGATCGAAACCCCCAGTTCTTAAGGTGGGGAATGGGATTAAAAAAAGGGGGCTCGAGTGTATGCAAGTTCCTGCCATTAGAAAAACGCACACGTCCAAATGTGGAAAGCATTGGATCATATGGGCAAACATGCCAAAAAAACAGAAATCATGGCAGGTTAAACCCCGTCCCTGGTATCTCCCTATAAGCAATATGATAATCAAGAATGCTGATAACATGGAAGCATCCTCTCCATAGATTTTTTTCATTAGTGCATTCAATCCTACGTAGCACTGAGTTAGTAGCATACCTGGTTACAAGCCAATGTCCTGTGTGCAGGACGCCCTCCAGACACCGCTGTGACCTGAGGTTTGAGCAGACAGACAGTCTGCAGGAAAATAAACCGCGTACACACGGTCATTTTTTGTGATGAAAAAAAAAACGACGTTTTAAAAAACGTCATTTAAAGTGATCGTGTGTGGGCAAAACGTTGTTTTATGTCTTAAAAAAAACGCCAAAAAAGAAAATTGAACATGCTTGAATTTTTTATGTTGTTTTTCTGAATGTCGTTTTTTGTGTCATAAAAAATTATCGTGTGTGAGCAAAACGACGCTTAAAACAACGTTTTTAAACCCGCGCATGCTCAGAAGCAAGTTATGAGACGGGAGCTTCAATGGAACAGAGTGCCGTCGAAAGTGTCTTATGTAACCGCGCTTTCCAAGAGAATTTTCAGAAAACGATGGTGTGTAGGCAACGTTGTTTTTTAAAATGATGTTTGATAAACGTCTTTTTTTTTTTTTCATGAGAAAAAACAATGTTTTTTACAAGCCAAAAAACGACCGCGTGTACGCAGCATTAGTTCTTTCTTCCTGTCTTCTGAAAGACTCTCATTACAGACACCATTCTGTGTTGCTGTGAATGAGTTCTGAGCACTCTGTTGGTTTGAAGAATCCCATCTGTCAAACATTCTGCAGCTTTGAGCAATTTGACTGGCCAATCAGTGTTGGGCTCGCCTTGGACGGCCAGCTGACCTGAAATAATTTGGAAAAGGCAGATGCATTCATCTTTTCACTCTGTGTGAATCTAAGGCCGCGTACACACGACTAAACAAATCCGATGAAAACGGTCGGACAGACCGTTTTCATCGGATATGTCTGCTGGGCTGTTTTGGTTTGATCAGTGTACACACGATCAAACCAAAATCCCCGTGGACAGACAGCACGGTGACGTGGCGGTGACGTTGATGCCGCAACGTCGCCACTCCAGGAAGTAAAAATACTTCCACGCATGCGTCGCATCCATTCGGCGCATGCGGGAGATTTTTGTCCGCTGGTTAGGCGTACTAACCAGCGGACATGTCGGACGGACGGGTTTCCAGCAGACAAGTTTTAAAGCATGCTTTAAAACTTGTCTGCTGGAAAAACCTGTCTGCTCGCCCGTACACACGATCGGTTTTGTCTGCTGAAACGGTCCGTCGGACCGGTTTTAGCAGATAAATTTGATCGTGTGTACGCGGCCGAAGTCTTTACCAAGTAACTACGGATCTCTTGGTTTAACTTCTATAGTCTGGAAGATACTGGGGAGTTAAATACTATAATACAAATTTGGACTCATCGTCAACTCCTTTTCTTTAGGTGTCCATTGAAAGACACCAGTTCAACACTCTGTATTCATGGTCAGGCTCTCAGTACTGCTTTGCTACAAAATTGAGGCATGCTGGTTGTAGGAGAGGTTATCTTGGGATGTCCTACAGTTATTTTTGTTTGGCTGTATCCAGTCCTCCTGTAGGAAGCAGTATAAATTGAAGGTTTAAGATTTCCTGTGTCCCTCGGTGAACTCCAAGAAAGCAATTTTAAGTACACAATTCCGTTTATTTCTCAGAGAACAGTCAGTAAGTTGTGCTGTCTTTGTGCTCTTCTAGGGATGTCAGACGCTTAGTGGTAGCAATGTCCAGAGCCCGGCTTGGTCTGTACATATTCGCTCGAGTCTCTCTCTTCCAGAACTGCTTTGAATTGACCCCTGCATTCAATCAGCTTACTGCTCGTCCACTGCGACTGCACATTTTACCCAATGAGTCCTTCCCAACACAGAGGATGGTAAGTAATTTCCATATTTAATGTGCTCTGACACTTTATAAAAGAAAGAAATATATACTAGGAAACCTTACAAGTTAGGATGGTGAGCTGAGACTCTAATTACAGTTTGAATTGTTACATGATGGTTTTTGGTATTAAGGCAAAGTATAGTCTCTTGTAGCATTTTTACTTCTAGATAAAAAAAACATTTTTTTTGTTTTAAATTTCTGCTGTAGGCCTTGTCATTTCCTAAAGAACAACTAAAGGCAAAACTTTTTGTTTTGGATAGAGTGGAGAGGGATTGGAACCCCTGTTGGTTCTTATTACAGTCTGCGCCCCCCTTTAATGAGATTCCCCCTCTCTATTTGTCCTGTTTACACTTATCAAATTGTGGGGTTGTCCCTAGAAAAGTAATAGAGGTGAAATCTTCCAATGGGAACACTAGTTCTGCTGACCTGACAAGGGTTGACATCTTCCACTACTCTAGTCAAAATAAAAAATAAAAAGTTATGCCTATAGTTCTATTTTAAAATAACCGAGTAATACAGATATTGTTTTCTTTCTCGTACATCACGGGACACAGAGCGGCATATTCATTACTATATGGGTTATATGGAGTACCTTCAGGTGTGGACACTGGCAATCTCAAACAAACAGGAAGTCCCTCCCTATATAACCCCCTCCCCTAGAGGGAGTCCCTCAGTTTTTTCGCCAGTGTCTTAGGTGTTGGTCACGGAATAGCTTTGCTCCACATCCTTGGGATTAAGGGCGGGCTAACCGGATCTGTCCAAGGAGCCTCAGTGCCAAAGTGGACAGTACCCGGGCCCCAAACCGTGGGGTTTTGCCTATAATGCTCCTCTTTGGAGGGCTGGACCCTGGGCCCAGGACTTGGAGTTTGTAAGGACCATAAGTTCCTGTTTGCCAGGGTGCTATATAGGTCCAGGACAGTGGGTACCTTCATAGGACCCCAGGGCCTGAAGGTCTACTACGCTACCCACGGAGATGGGAGAAGATTGGACCGTTTTGCAAAACGTCCTGCGGCATGGAGCAGGTAAGAGGGGAGCCTGCGGGACTTGGTTCGACAGCAGGCTCTCCAGGGGAGATCTTAAGGGGGGTAGCCTGAGTATGCTCTGCATTGGCACCATGGTCACTATGTCTGATAGACAGGATGCCCTGAAATGTTTCCCCCCATAACTTGATCCCCCTACCTATCTATGTATGTTTGCTAGCTACCTGCTGCTCGCTGGTTGAAGATCTTTAAAAAAAAAAAAAAAAAAGATCTGTCTCTAGGCTAAAGGGACTCCTTAGGGGCCTGTGTTAGCCTTACCTTGCCGGGATTCAAATCTGCCGCCTGATGCGTCCTCCAACCTGCATTCCTGGGCTCCAGAGTGCGTCTCCTCCTGGGCTCTCCTCCCCCGACAGTCGCGTGCACGCGCGCATGCATATAGAAAATTTTCACGCCGTTCGGGAGGGGGGGGGCGGGGAGTGTGACTGCAGTGTAGAGTGGGCGTGCCTTTAATTGCTGTTATACACAGCAGGCGCGTTCTTAGCTCAGTTCAGAGCTGAGCTGGAGAGAGAGAGGACGTAGAGCTGGCAGCACAGTGACTCCCGGTGGCGAGAAGGGGTACTACATGCTGGAGTCAGCTCCAATACTTTTTGTTAAGCCAAAATCCCCTTGGCAACAGGTTGAATGCTGGCAAACATGTTGGGGGTGGGGCTGTATGTGGTGAATAATATATAAAAGAAAAACATACTGAGCCCCACCGGTTTTGGGGCATTAGTGATCCTATTGTCCCCTAAACCTTATTTTTTTGTACTCCTGGCTATAACAGTCTGTTGTTGTAAGCGGAGTCCTTCGGTTTTGTATTATGGCTTCCAAGGGTTCAGGATCAAAACACAAAAAAATAAAAAATAAAGAGAAAAGGCAAAGACAAAGGGGTTCCTCCTCTGGTTCTGATAATATGCCAATACTTTCCCCACAGGTTATTCCTATAGGGGTCACCCTGGATAAGCCATTAAGGGGGTCTGGTGCTGAGGCTGGCCCAGGTCGGCCCAACCCTGTGTTATCACAGAGGAGATGCTAGCCGTCACCCTAGGGGGGCTAGAGAAAAGAGGTTAACAGCTATGATCGCTGGCTCTTTTTCTGGCAAGAAGCGGACTAGATCCCCATCGCCAAAAGGGACAGAACCTAGAGGATCTACCACTGTAGAATCGTTTTCAGCCTCCCAGGCGGAGAGTCTGTGGGTCCAGTCTTTGACAGACATGGTCCGCTTGGCATTCAATTTGCCATTTCCAGAGCCTCAGGTTCCTGCGGTATCCTCTTTGGGTTCTTTTAAAAGCGCCTTTAAGCAACGCAGCTTTTCTGGCCCATCCTCTGTTAGAGGAATTGTTTTTTTCAGGATTGGGACGACCGGACAGAAGTTTTTCTGCCGCCTAAAGCTGACGAGAGGGTAGTCTTTATGCACGTCTGCCAGGAAATATTTGTGCTTGCAGGCACTCTTTCCCCTGACCAAGTGCTCTTTAAAAGGGGCCCGGATGGCTCAGTTGGTAGAGCATCGGACTTTTGATCTGAGGGTCCAGGGTTCAGGTCCTGGTTCGGGCACTGCTTTTCAACTACCCGTGAGGTCCTTGAGGCCGCATCTCCCGGAAAGCGCCCGATCTCGTCTGATCTCGGAGGCTAAGCAGGGTAGGGCCTGGTTAGTGCCTGGATGGGAGACCACCTGGAGGTTTTCTGTTATTTACCCTATGGAAAAGACATTTTTCTAAAGAAAGGGGGCGCTCCCAACGGTGGACGGAGCCATCTCATGGGTGAATAAATCATTAACTGGCCTAAGGGGAAACATACAAATGTTTAAGGTCCCGGTCGATAAACGTTTAGAGACATTTTTTCCAGTATCCCTGGCTACAGCCAGCAGTGGCTACAATTGGAGTTTTTTCAGGCATTAAGGAACCAGACAAAACAGATGCTTAGACATCCCTGCCCGATAGGCAGAGGAGTTATTGGATATTCCCAGAGCTCTGTGCTTTGCGGTAGAGGCTATAAAAAGACTCCATCCAGCAGGCGTCTCGTTGTCACTATTTTTAGTGCATATGAGAAGGCTCTTTTGTTGAAGAACTGGGCGGCCGAGCCCCATGTAAAAGACTGCTGGCTGGTTTGCCCTTCCATGGAAAGATCTGGATAAATACATTCAGACTGTTTCAAGTGGCAAAAGTACCCCTTTTACCAGTCAAAGGAAGTTCCGGGGTCCTGCGTTTAAAAGGGCAGCTCCCCCCGGTTCCAGGGCCCTCAAATTTCAGGCAGTACGGTCCTCCTGCGCGATCAAACTTTTAACAATGGATCGCAAGGACAGGCCTCTGGGGATCGGTCCCCGACAGAGTGGGTCCGATCATCTGTGGCCGCAGGCTACAGATTAGAATTTCTAAAATTTCCTCCACAAGGAAGGCCTCAATGCGGGCAGCATTGGATCACCTGCTTTACCAGGGCATAATGGTAGAGGTACCAGCCCAAGAACAGGGGCTAGGTTTCTATTCCAATCTGTTTGTCATACCAAGGCTCATCGGCAATGTCAGACCAATTTTGGACCTAAAAGGTTTAAATGCTTACCTAAGGGTTCGCTCTTTCCGGATAGAATCCGTTTGGCCAGCAGCCGCCACACTCCAGAAGGATCGGGCTTCTATAGACATAAAGGAGGGTTACCTTCATGTACCAGGTCTTTCAGCCACATCAAATATTTTTGTTTTTACGCTTCGCAGTGATACAGCGTCACTTCCAATTTGTGGCGCCCCCCTTCGGGCTGGCTACGGCCCCCGGGTATTCACGAAGGTCCTAGCTCCTATTCTAGTCAGTCCAAAGGATCCAAGGGATCTCGGTCCTATCATACCTGGACGACCTCTTAATCATAAGATCACTCGCTTCCTTAGTGGAATGCGTAGTAGCCCTCATGGTTCAGTACCTCGAGAGGTTCGGCTGAGTCCTAAACCGGGGAAAGATCAGCATTTCAACCTACAAAGCAGTTGGAATATCTCGGCACGAGATTAGACACAGAACAGAAGATGGATGTTCCTGCCCCTGGTAAAGGTCGAGGCTATCAAGAGATTGATTCAGTTGGTTCTAAGCAAAAAAGAGCCAACTATTCGCCTATGTATGCGATGGCCATGTTCGAGGCAATACCACACGCTTCCACGCTCGTGTCCTACAGGCAGCAATTCTAGCAGCTTGGTTCTGCCCAGTGGTCTGGAAGGCTGGAGAGCGGTCTTGAACAAGTTCACTCGCCAAGGAACTTGGGCAGAGGCGGAGAGGCAGCTGCCCATCAAGGTCTGGGAGTTCTGAGCGGCTCAGCTAGCCCTCCTGGCATAGACATCCAGATTACAGGGGTCCTCGGTGAGAAGTCATTCAGACAAGGCCACAGCGGTGGCATATAGGTGAACCACCAAGGGGGAACCAAGAGTCAAGCCACTCAGAGTGAGAGGAGCTTGGTTTTTCGGTGGGCAGAGGTTTATGTACCCTGCATATCGGCGACATTCATTCCCGAGGTGGACAACCTGCAGGCGTACTTCCTAAGTCGCCAAAACCCTGTCGCCGGGGGAGTGGTCTCTGCATCCACAAGTTTTTTTCAGACAATCTGCCAGAAGTGGGGAGTGCCAGACGTGGAGGTCATGGCATCAGGATTCAACAAGAAGCTAGACAGGTTCATGTCTCGAACGAGGGACCCTATGGCCTGCGGAACCGATGTGTTGGTTTGCCCTTGGCATCAATCATAACTTCTATATGCATTTCCCCCACTGCAGTTACTACCCCGCCTGCGGCGCAGGATCATACCACAGGCTGGTTATCCTGGTAGCCCCAGCTTGGTACCGGAGGGCATGGTACTCACTAGTCCTGAAATTGGCAGCGGAAGGCCCTTGGACTCTTCCTCTAGGGCCAGACCTACTCTCACACGGCCCGATCCTCCACCCTGCATTACGGCGTCTAAATTTGACGGCCTGGCGGCTGAATCCCTGATTCTCAGGGGTAGAGGTCTGTCTAGGCAGGTAATCCCTACCCTCATTGAGGCTAGAAAGCCGGCCTCCAGGGTAATTTGTTACAGGGTTTGGAGGGCCTACGTAGGCTGGTGTGAGTCTAAGAGATGGTTTTCCCGCAAGTATACCATTGATGGAGTATTACGTTTCCTCCAGCTAGGAGTGGATAAAGTCCTGGCATTAAGCACGATCTAGGGACAGATTTCAGCCTTATCAGTGTGATTTCAGAGGCCGCTGGCCGCCCACTCGCTGGTTAAGATCTTCGTACAGGGAGTCTTACGTGTTAATCCTCCGGTCAAATCACCACTTTGTCCATGGGACTTAAATCTTGTTCTGTCAACTCTACAGAAACAACCCCTTGAGCCGTTGGCTAAGGTACCTTGGTTTTACTGACTAGAAAGTCGGTATTTCTGATCACCATAGTTTCGGCCAGGAGAGTATCGGAATTGGCAGCCTTATCTTGTAAGGAACCATATCTCATTTTACATAAGGATAGGGCGGGGTTCCGTCCTCATTCTTCCTTTCTACCAAAGGTTATATCCAGTTTCCACCTGAACCAGGATGTGGTACTTCCATCCTTCTTCCAAAACCCACCTCTAGAAAGGAGGGGTTGCTGCATACGTTGGATATTGTCAGGGCCATAAAGGCCTATCTTAAAGCTACAGAGAAGGTTCGGAAAACAGATGTGGTGTTCGTTTTACCGGAAGGGTCCAAGATGGGTCAGGCAGCTGCTTGATCCACCATCGCAAGATGGATTAAACAATTAATCGTTCAGGCCTGCGGTTTGAAGAGGTTGCCTCCTCCTTTGTCGGCAAAGGCCCATTCTACCAGGGCCATGGGCACCTCCTGGGCAGCACATCATCATCAGATCTCTATGGCTCGAATATGCAAGGCAGCAACGTGGTCGTCAGTCCACATGTTTACAAAATTTTATCAAATGGACGTAAGAAGGAATGCGGATACAGCCTTTGGGCAGTCAGTACTACAGGCCGCGATTCAAGCTCCTCAGGATCTGAGGGGGCTCCCTTGATTTGATTTGAGATTTACATTTCTCGTTTAAGTTGGATTTACTAGTATTTGAGTATACCTCTAAATTAAATCCTTCTTTGGAAGATGTCTCCCTCCCCTCATTAAAGCATTGCTTTCGGACATCCCATATAGTAATGAATATGCCGCTCTGTGTCCCGTGATGTACGAGAAAGAAAAAGGGATTTTTAAATACAGCTTACCTGTAAAATCCTTTTCTTGGAGTACATCACGGGACACAGAGCTCCCACCCCTCTTTTTGGGAACATTTTGGGAGGCATACTGCTTGCTACAAAACTGAGGGACTCCCTCTAGGGGAGGGGGTTATATAGGGAGGGACTTCCTGTTTGTTTGAGATTGCCAGTGTCCACATCTGAAGGTACTCCATATAACCCATATAGTAATGAATATGCCGCTCTGTGTCCCGTGATGTACTCCAAGAAAAGGATTTTACAGGTAAGCTGTATTTAAAAATCCCTTTTTTGGGGTAGGCAAACAAGGCTTTCATTTGGTGAGGTGTTACAAAAATTACATTACTTTTTTATTTAATTTATAGACAAAAAAGATGATAATAAAATAACACCATTTTTACTTTAAGCAGTGTCTGTTTTAGGAAATACTATGCGCTCCAGTGGCTCTTCATCCTCTCAACGACCATGGCATGCAGCCTTGATAACACCCTAATGGAGAGGCCATCTAACTTCTGCCTAGTTGCAGATTTGCAAGAAGATTGCTTCTTGATTAGTGTTTGTGAGCTGCTTGTGTGTGTGTGTGTGTGTGTGTGTGTGTGTGTGTGTGTGTGTGTGTGTGTGTGTGTGTGTGTGTGTGTGTGTGTGTGTGTTATAGAAAATAATCGCCCCCCTTTTTAAAACGCATTTTGTTGCTTTGCAGCCTGAAAAGAAGACAACACAAAACATTATTTTTTTTTTATTCAAAAAACAAATCAATGAGTTGGAAAAAAGATCACCCCCTTGTGTCAGTATTTTGTTGGACCACGTTTTGCTTTAATTACAGCCTATAGTCTGTTAGGATATGTCTCTACTAAATTTGCACATCTAGAGTGCAGTACTGCTCAAGTTCAGTAAATTTGATAGTGAACATTTGTGGACTGCAGTCTTCAAGTCATTTCACAGATTTTCAGTGGGGTTTAAGTCTGGGCTCTGATTAAGACATGCAAGGACATTCACCTTTTTCTGCCTCAACCATTGTGCTAAATTTTGCTGTGTGCTTTGGGTCATTGTCATGTTGGAAGGTAAACTTTCTGGCAGAGGGCAGCAGATTTTCTTCAAGAATGTGATTGTATTTTACCCCATCCATTTTTCTTCTATTCTGACAAGTGCTCCAGTCCCTGCTGCAGAGAAACACTCCCATAAAAGGATATTACAGACTAATGCCCGCGTACACACGATCGAAAATTCCGACAAGAAGAGTTCAATGTGAGCTTTTGGTCGGAAATTCTGACTCTTTCTGTCTGAATTTCCGACAACAAAAATTTTGAGAGCTGGTTCTCAAATTTTCCGACGGGGATAAGCTCTTGTCGGAAATTCTGATCGTCTGTATGCAAAACCACACATGCTCAGAATCATTGAACTTAATTTTTCTCGGCTCATTGTAGTGTTGTTGACGGTCGGAATTGTGTGTGTCCGTGTGAATGCAACACAACTTTGAGCAAAAATTCAGTTTTTCTTGTCGGAATTTCCGATCGTGTGTACGCGGCATAAAGGCTGTAATTAAAGAAAAATGTGGCCCAACAAAATACTGGCATAAGGTGATTGATCCTTTTTGCAACTCAATGATTTAGTGTTTTTCTGACATGTTGGTGTTATATCTTTCACTTGGATGCTATAAGTTGCACTAGTAAATACAGCTGGATACAACAAATACCATGTCTTCATTTTAGGCTGCAAAGCAACAAAATGTGATTAATTTAAAGGGGGATAATTATTTTCTATACCCACTGTGTGTGTGTGTGTGTGTGTGTGTGTGTGTGTGTGTGTGTGTATGTATATATATAATGTGCGTGTGTGTATATATTAAAAAGAGATATCATAAACCACATCTCCGACAAGGCTGATCACTAATTTGAGATAAAGATGGGCGGGTGAAGTGTTGGCTGTCATATCATAAATAAATGTTTTGCTATTCTTTAAGATAAACCTAAAAACAACTCAAAGAAAGTACAATAAACTTTCTCTTTAAGGCTGCATTCACACTATAACGCGCGTATTTTGTCGCAACAAATTGCGGCGTATTGTACCGCGATTTGCCACGACAAAACGGGTCGTTTTAACCTTATTTTTTTTATTTGTTTTTTTTTACATAACATTGTTGTCTATGCCGAACGCCGAAAGTCGCCTGAAAAAAGGGTCCGGGACTTGTTTTGAGCTTCAGGTGTACAGCGTTTCAGGGTTCGGCGTGGAGATGTGAACCATCTCCATAGACAACAATGTAAAATCACCCCTCCAGCGGCACGAGCGTCGGGCGTAGGGCGTAAAAATGCCTAGGTGTGAATGCAGCCTAAAGGTTATGTTCACTTTTTTGAAAAGCATAATGCACATCATTTTGCGTTAAAGAAGATGTACATATATAATGTTTTTCACAGCAGCATGCAGAGCATTGCACCCATGATCAGTGGATCATGGGTGCAATGTCAGGCTCCTGCACCTCTGTTGTCCGTTACTCTGTATGGGCTTTATGTTGCAGAGCTGCAGGAAGTGTAAATAGACTATGAGCATGTTGATCAGCACGCTCGTGGTCCATTGAGAGCTACAAGCTGTCTGCTTAGTGGAAGACAGGACTTGTAGTTTTCTTCTTAATGGATTTCTTTGAATGAATGACACGGCTGTGTGGGTAGAGCCCTGCACAGCTGTGCCTGTGCCGTTTTCAAAATGTGGCAGGGAGAGGTGACTGGTAGTGCGGGAGGCAAGTCTGGAGCATGTTACACCCTAAATGCGGTTGTAACATGCACATAAGATGTACCTATCCTTTTAAGTACCAGCAAGGATGAAGTCTTCTAATGATGAAACCCTGAGAGTACAGCTTGGCAGAAGGATGAGTTTTCTTCTATCTAACGTCAAGTCAATCTTGTTACAATTCTTAGCAATCTGAGGCAGACTGACTCCAAACAATAATTGTGTAGAATGTAATTTCCAGACTTCTGCTGAACTGGTCTCTCCAGTGATGCTGGAAAAATGGAGACAAGGAAAATCATTTCCCAGTGACCTATTTTTTGCATTTCTTGAGGAGTTTTATCCTTCTATGGAAGCTACTAGAACAGAAAACACACACATTTGTATTTATTGATAGATTGATATTCAGTACGATGTCAGATATCTGAATGTGGTATGAAGTCCTGGTTAATGTCTTGTTTTCCATTTACAGAATGGTGAGATGCCACCTTACCCAGCCCAGGTTATTAAAAACATGCCAGAGATGGCTATGTTTGTGTATGATATGTATTTGCACATGATGCGCACCAGTCAGCAGTACCAATACCGCCAGGTAAGTTATTCATTAAATTGTAACAAAGCCTATTTTTAATTGCACCAATTCCTGTCCACCAGGCGACTATAGCTGAAAATATGTAAACTTTATATACAGATGTTAAAGGTATTGCAAAAATCAGATCCTTAAGATTTGGTTCAGTTTGATAGATTCCTATGGATTTCTAGGGAACCCAGGCATTAAGATAAGCCTGTCCTCCCACTGTGGTTATTAGCTAGTCTTCATCTGTTAGACTCTTCTTTTCTTTTGTATTCTATATTGTCTACACTGTAGAATAATGTCCATGAGAGGGGGCAGAGCTGAAAACTTAAAGTGATACTAAACACACTGTTTAATTTACGTTGTCCCTTCTATTTCTGTATTTGGATGATGGTACTGTAATTATTTTAATAATAAAAAAAAAATCGAAGTACCCTTTTCCTAATCGATATACAGCTGTCACATGACCCAGCTCTTTTGCGGTGGTATGCAGTGGTAATCAACATTTTGCGGGCAATGGTTGGTGTTGGCGCTTCAATCATCATGGCACCCTGGTTGATATGGTGTCAGGGGGATTAAAGCACATTGTTTCTATTGTTACATTGTAATATATAATTAAGTGGTTTAAGCCATAATGCAGAATCAGTGGGAGCCCTGAGAGTGTCACTTGCCTCTGTCACCTGTCGCCAGATGCAGCGTGTCACTTGCCACCGTCACCAGATGCAGCGTGTCACTTGCCACCGTCACCAGATGCAGCGTGTCACTTGCCACCGTCACCAGATGCAGCGTGTCACTTGCCACCGTCGCCAGATGCAGCATCCTAGAAAGATTAAGCTCACTTTAAAAAATGTTTTTAATAAATCCTCATTCTACCAGATAACACCACTGAAAAGCGAGAGAGAATCAAACACCTTTATTCTTCCACCCCTGGGCCATTCTCCCTCCCAATGTCATTGGTTTAACCACTTCAGCCCTGGAAGGTTTACCCCCTTCCTGACCAGGCCATTGTGGCAGTTTGTGCGGTTGTGTGATGCTGTACCCAAAAATTGATGTATTTTTCTTTTCTCACACGCTTTCTTTTGGTGGTATTTAATCACCGCTGCACTATAAACAAAAAAAGACAGACAATAAAAAAAAAAGTTAAATACAATTTCTTCATCAATTTAGGTCATGTAGTCTGCTACTTTTTTTTTTTTAAATCCCAAAAAGTGATGAGAGAGATTTTTCTCCAGAAGAACCTTAATTTTTCCACCACAGCCGTTCTTCTGTTCTCCCGCTGCACTTGGGCATAGTGACCCAGCGTGACTCTGGAGGCAGCAGACTAGTGCGCACGCCGTGCTGGCTGCAAGGAGAAAACCAGCATCACGTGTTCGTCTGCTGCTGCCCTCAGACATATCACGCGACGTGACAGTGCAATGGGCGGAGCCACGCCTGACGGATCACACAGAATGTATAGTGCGGCTGCTGACTGCCTGTTCTTTATACTCAAAAGCCTGCACCAATGCACCCGCTAAGACACTCAGAGCTATTGACCGCAGACACCCAAGCAACGCTTTTGACGAGCAATATCCTCCAATAGGTAGTAAAGCTTACCAAAAATGAAGACTCTAGATAAGAGCAGGTCTGAATGATCTTAAAAAAACAGGGACCACTGACTCTAGACTCTGTGACCTGCTCACTTTTTTTTGGAATACACAATCCCTTTTCTTCCTACTAAAGGCCATATACTGACTTTTTTATTGCCCTTATATGTATTTTCTTCAAAGTTACATGCTTATTCTAATTAGTCATTTTCTCGGCTTGTCGTAGTGTTGTACGACACCGCATTCTTGAGTCCTCCTTCACTTACCTCATCCTTCCATTTTGCTTTTAAATGTCCTTATTTCTTCTGTGAAATCCTCACTTCCTGTTCTTCTGTCTGTAACTCCACACAGTAATGCAAGGCTTTTTCCCTGGTGTGGAGAAAGCCTCTTGAGGGAGGAGGGGGTGAGCAGGACGCCCACTAACACACAGCTCCTTTCTCTATCTGTAAAGTAGAGAGTGTCCTGACTTGCCTGCTCGCCCCCTCCCCCCTCAAGAGGCTTTTTCCACACCAGGGAGACAGCCTCTCATTACTGTGTGGAGTTAGAGATGGAAGAACAGGAAGTGAGCATTTCTCAGAAGAAATTAGGACATTTAAAAGCAAAATGGAAGGATGAGGTAAGTGAAGGAGGACTGCACTACGGTAAAGGAAGCTATTTAGGGATTTTTTTTTTTCTTTACAACCCATTTAAATAACCACTTTAAATGCAACCTTAAAACAAATCCATCTATTGTCTATGCAGTGCAAGCAACAAACTTCCTTTGATACCCTCAGCCCAGAAGCATATGTATCTTTTTTTACATTTCCCTATTGCTTTATTTAGTCCTTGGGAACAAATAAATGATTGGGTAATTTAGGGTGTGTATGAGAATGTGACTTGCTATATGTGACAGGTTTGGTGATTTGGCCCAAATCTGTCATATGGGGGGGTAGGGAAAATCCTTAGTCCCGTGTGAGCACTGATTGGAGCATGTAGCTTACACAGGGCTGTTTTCAGTTCTCCTGCTGGCTGAACAGATTAGTGAGGCTGTAAAGGAAATTAAATATAAATACAGGTATTTTATATAGCCCTGTCAATTTATTCAGTACATTACATATTATTTATCCAAGTCGGGCTCTGCACACGGAGCTTATGATTTAAATTCTATATCTTACATAAACACACACAGACACTTGGGGCCAATTTAGACAGGAGCCAATTAACCTACCAACATAGTTTTGGAGCGTGGGAAGAAACAGGAGTACCTAGAGGACACCCTACGCATGTTGCTTGAAAATAGAAGTACACACAAACACAAGTAACTGCCTCGGAGGTACAGACAGTCAGCAGTAGCCTGACTTTGCACCTGCAATCTGGTGATCGGGGTGCAATGCTGTACAGGCTAAAAAAATAAGAAATGCAATTTTTTTTGTTGCCTGCAAAAAAATTGCGTGTTAATGTGGGCTTATGCACCCGGTAACCATGCAGGTCCTGCAGGAAACTATCTACACCTACCTGCAAACCCTGAGAGCAATTAATCTGCTTAAATCGTGCCATTTGAGGAACACTCCTGAAGTCTTTTTATTTGTATTTAGCTTTTGTGCATATGATTTATGTGGGAAATTGGAAGATAAATTAAAGTGCCGTTATGACAGAAAATTAAGTATTCAGTAACTTCTTAGAGGGGTTCCCCCTCATTTCTACACTTCTGACAGTCTTCATCCTTCAGGCCCAGCCACATTTATGCAGTGTGAGTGGCAGTGCTAGGCAGAGTTGCTTTGACTACAGGAAGTCACTGGTGTCACTTTGTTCCTGTTTTGTAGCAGGATTGGAGAAAAAGATGAGGTCAGGAGGTGAGATTGTCTCTACGGCATTTAACATGATGCTGCCACCTCATTTTATTGAAGTCCCAGGCTTTATATGACTGCACCAGTACGCTGTTTGATGCAGTAAGGTTTATATGTGTGTAAAGGAAGACAGATAGAAAGCAGTGGGAGTTCCCCTCCTGTTCTTGGCCGTCTCCCAAAAGTTCAGCACTAAATCTTTCCGCAGAGTCTTGGAAGTCGTTACACAGCAGTCTGAATGTGCTGTGGGTGCACTAATCCTAATGATTGTGTGCAGCTGAGAATGGAAAATGTTTGTGTCTTCCCAGGGAAATCCAACATTACTGTTTCAAATCGGCTAATGTACTAGAAGATATATTCCAATGCTTCTTAACCCTTGCCTAGCCCTTTTCCTATTAGTTTCCTGTATTGTGTATGCCAGGTGTTATTCACACTTTGGTATATTAGCCTATGCTGCCAGATGAACACAGATTTATTAACGTAAAATTGTTTCCCGCTCAGTTAATTTTCACACACTGATTTCCCCATTCTGATACATCTACACTTCTCTCTTACTGATGTACTAACTACAGCATTTGTAGAAAACTGAGACTCATCTATAAGAAAAATCAATGATAGACCTGTAGATTGACAGACTTTTTAACATTTTTTTTTTTTTTTAATGACAAATATTCATATGAAATGGCAGCTGTGTAACAGAAAAAAAGGTAAAGTGATTGTAAAGGCAGAAGGTTTTTTATCTTAATGCAATCTATGCCCCCCTAATACTTACCTGAGTCCCATCTTGATCCAGTGATGTGCACGAATGCCTCGGCCTCCTGGGACACTCTACCTCTTGATTGGCTAAGGCACAGCAGTGGCGCCATTGGCTCCCACTGCTGTCAGTCAGTTAGCCAATGAGGAGAGAGAGAGAAAAGACGTGAGGCCAAACCATGGCTCCATGTCTAAATGGGCACACAGAGCAGCGGCTCGGCTCAGGTGTCCCCATAGCAAGCTGATTGCTGTGGGGGCACTTGGGAGGAGCTAGGAGCACCGGCAAGAGACCCGAGAAGAGGAGGATTTGAGCTGCTCTTTGCAAAACCACTGCACAGAGCAGGTAAGTGTAACATGCTTGTTATTTTTAGAGAAAACAATGACGAGACATCACTTTAACAGAAACATACCTGTGTTGTTACACTATATTAACACAAGTATTGGGGCACATTGTGTCTTAGTCCGTAGGGTTCAATATTGAGTTGGCCCACCCTTTGCAGCTATAAAGGCTTCAATTCTTTTAGGAAGGCTGTCCAAAAGGAAGTACTTACAAAATCTCCTGAGGAAGCTCTTGTGAGTGAAACATGTAGAGTAAAGAAATGACTGCATTGTTGTATGGGATATATACGCTTTTTGAACATTGATTGTAATTTTAAGGAAACTTATATTTAATAAAATATACTTTTACATATTTTCTTGCATGTTATTTTGGCACCCTTAAAGTCCCGCCCTTTTACCAGTTGTTTCTATTTACGTAATGGGATGTGGTTACTGATTCTGATCCCTCATTGCCCTGATCTGCAATAAATCAATTCCAGGTTGTAATAAGGTTGATCCAAATTTACTTCTCAGCAGGCTTTAGGCTCGGTCCTGAATTTTGTACTTCCTGTGATGGACACAAAACAATATAAACACAAATATTCCAAATCGGTACATTTGTCTTTCCCCATCTTTCTGTTTCCTATCTGTATTTACAGATGCTTTGTAAGGCCCTCTTCACATGGACACTGCCCGGTGGTCTGTTCAGCAGAGAATTCATGAACAGATCCCCTGATGAATCTGGGCAGAACAGGACAGATGTCAATTTTCTAACATCTGTGCCCATTAAAGCGGAGTTCCACCCAGGAAAACCATATTTGCCTATCTAGCTTAAAAAAAAAAAAAAGGGGGGAAACCTGTTGCTATGCGGAAGTCCGTAATCTGCCTCTTCCACACCACAGTGTCTTTTCTTCTGCTTGTGAATGGGGCGCGCTGCTTTCTGGGAACTGTGTGTGTTCTCAGAGAGCAGCCGCCCATTCACAAGCCAGCGTGAGACTCACGCAGGCGCAGTAGAAAATGGGCAGTGAAGCCGTACGGCTTCACTGCCTGTTTCCCATAGTGTGACTGGCGGCGTGGGACCTGGATCGATCGTGGGACCGGCATCGGGGGGGCCATCAGCGCGGGAAAGTAGGACAAGGTAAGTGTCCTTAGTTAAAGTCAGCAGCTACACTGTTAGTAGCTGCTGACTTTAAAAAAAAAAAAAATTGCAGCTGGAACACCCCTTTAAGTTCTTTTCTGCCGTTAGAAACTGGAGCTTTCTGGACCTATGTTGAATCTATGGGCGACCATATGTTATTTGACTTGTGTTAGTTTACTTTAGACTATCACCGATCCATCACATTTAGGTTCAGAAAAAGGCACAGACCCTTTACATTTTTTTTGGACCTGGACAGTCTCTGATGTGAGCAGACACAAGTCTTTTTACATCCGTCACCCCTAGACTTAGATGGCACTTCTGATCAGATCTGCCTTAAAATCTGACAGGGAAAAGGGGCCTAATTCAGTGTGGATATAGAAACATTTTTTGTAAATAATCCCTTATCTGTTTGTGTTTTAACAGGGTCTTTTGCCACCACCCACTGCCTCAAACAGAACCAACCTTGCAGCAGCATATGATGAGGAGATGGAAGTGGAAGAGCAAATGTCACAAGGGACAGATGGAGGGAAGATGGTGACACAAGCAAAAGAAACAGAATTGCCCTCAGATACTGTGAGCAGAGTAGGGTCTGGACCAGGCAGACTTTCTGCTGAGGCTGACAAGGATGGCAAAGAAGCCACTGGCAAGGCATTAGCCGATGATTCCAAGAAAGAACCAGAAGTGCAGAGTGTTGATGTCCAGTTCAAACACAACATAGGAGAGAAACAGTCACAATTACAGGACATAATACCTGAGACTGGATCTGAGGTGAGGGAGCCAATACCTGAGACTGGATCTGAGGTGAGGGAGCCAATACCTGAGACTGGATCTGAGGTGAGGGAGCCAATACCTGAGACTGGATCTGAGGTGAGGGAGCCAATACCTGAGACGGGATCTGAGGTGAGGGAGCCAATACCTGAGACGGGATCTGAGGTGAGGGAGCCAATACCTGAGAATGGATCTGAGGTGAGGGAGCCAATACCTGAGACGGGATCTGAGGTGAGGGAGCTGGAGCTGGAGTCAATGGAAACTGAAGAAGCAACTGACCAAGTGGACAGCAATAATAGTCAACCTGTGGAGGAGGATGTAGAACATCAGAAGATGCCGGACCATCCTGGGAGAGACAGTGACAGCGAATACAGTGAGAATGAGGGGGCAGAAGACTAGTTTAGTATTTTAAACCCATCTTCCAGAGCTATAAGATTTCCAATGGGAACGTGTGGTCACAGTCTATGTACATTTTCTTAAGGACATCTTTACTACAAGGACAAGATAGCTGTAGACACGCTGGCATTTTGGGTTTATACTATATAATCTGCACTATTTATTGTTCTATTCTGTCCCCATTTATAGTCAAGAAAAACTTTTTCACAGTGTACAATTGGCAGTGAAAGACAATGGTAGATTGTCAGACTGCAGATATGGGCTGTGGGATTTCTTGGTATGTGGAGCCAACTCTCATCTCCTTAAAGCAGTGGGCATGCTCCCAGCTTGTGTTCAGGAAGAACGCAGCTTATAAATGAGCAGTACGGCACACTGTGTACAAATATTTGCAAGAGGATACCGTGCCTTACTGCTAGTCCTTTTTTTTTCCTCCCAAAAAATGAGTGAAGTTGGGCTTGTATAATCCATGAATGTTGCAGGGAATGGGGAGGTTATTGTTGTTTACACCAAATTTCTTAAGATCCACTCAAATAATGAAAACATTTTTGTAAACTTTGTTTTATTAAAAAAAGAAAAAGAAAAATGCTTGTTTCTAATTGTGTTTAAATCAGTTTTGACCTTGTCTTTTTTTGGTTGGATTACAGCTTCTGTCTTGAGGGAAACACGGAGACCTTTGTTGATAACTGCTCTTTTTTGAAAATGCTAATTAGCTGGTTACTCTGCTGAGCTTCCCATGTTCTGTAATTTGTTACGGCCCGGGATAAGTAAGAAAAAAATAGCTCCTGGCTTTCCAAATCTGCATGTTTGAGTCCCTCGCTCACACTGCACAACAGCCAGGCAATTTTTTAGTTCAACAATGGCAGGCCTCATAACAGGTTTGTAATGAGAAATCCTGTACTTGGGGAAGTATGAAGACTGTCATTGTTGTGCTGTCCTTGGAATGCAGGTAGCCTAGCTGCCACCATATTGAATCAGGTGTTTCAGGACTTAGTCACTGACCTGGAACACTTATGTGGGTCAGAAGTTCTAGATTACGTGGTTGGCATACTTGTACGATTGTTGAAATCACTGGGAAAGTCTGAAAACCAGGGAACTAGCATTTTCAGAAAGGGATTGGTAGTGGCAGCTTTAATATTTCTCTCAATGGTGTTACGCTAGGTTTGCACTATTGCGACCAGTCTCATGTTTTTTATTGCATGGCACCATAAAGTTTGGCATGTGTGAAAATTTCCTGCTGGTGCCAATGTGTGAGGCAGCCATTCAGAATTAATGGCACCCCAACACATCTGCTAAAGCACACTTTCCACTGAATCTATGTAGCATTGGTCACCATTGTTTAGATGTGATTGTCACTATAAAGCTACAAACTTGTATTGAGAATGCATGGGAGTAATGAAGACAGGTCACCCCTAGGGTGGTCCGCTAACACACCAGGGTTATACGAGGCTCTAGATCACATTGTTTTTCATGCTCAAGCATAAGTGCATATTTATGAATTGTGATTTTCTTCATCCTTTGTGGTCAGGAAGTATGCTGCTCCAAAAATAGGCCTCACCACACTACTGGGTAGTGTTTATTCCTGAAGATGAATATAAAGCATTTAGCTATAGTGTTAAAGTAAAACTTCATGTTTTGCTAAGAAGAAAACTCTTACCTATATGCACTGCAAGAATTTTATAAAAGATTATTCTAGAATAGATCCTTTTTGTGTTCCCGTTCTAAAGATGCTTGCTATATGGAAGTGTTCTGTCCTTAAAAGATTACATAATTGTACAATGAGGCTCAGTCTGTCAGATCCAGCATCTCTTCAGTCCATGCTCAGATAAAAGAAATCTTCCCAAATGAAAAAAAAATCAATGGCTGGGGTGCGTATAATTTTATCCTCTTTGAAGTCTGATTCAGTCAGCTTGGACTGAAACTTAATCCTATACATAAATTATTAAAGACCTGATTGCAAGGAAGAAAAAAATGTGAACTTCTTAATCATACAGAACAGGACGCAGGCTTCTTTTAAATCTTGACTGTGAGTCATATGCTGCCTTCTTCAGGTCAGGACACTGGTAAATACAGTTGTGTAGTTAGCTGCAGAGTCCTCTGCAAGTCCAGAACAGTGGCAGTCCGAATCCCAGAAGTTTCAGTTCCTGAAATCCTTCTCCATTGAGAAGAGGGTATGCCCTCCTGAGAGGCCAGTTCCACCTAGTGGTATCTCCCTTAGCAAGGTGCCTGTACGCGGTGTGACAATTGAATTCCCAGAATGCCCGCAGCATAACACTATGGTGGTGACTAACACACAAGTGTGTTCTGACATTTAGTCAACTCAGGCCAAGAGCAGTCTTTACGGAGTAGTAGAAGAAATAACGTGTGTGCGCACTGTGCTGTTAATTGAAAATGAGTGATGGGAATCTGGAGCAGCAGATTAAAGTGGAACTAAACCCATCAATGTTTTTGTTTAAGAAAAAAACACCCTGGGAATGCAACTATTACCTTGCTTGTGTTCTCAACCAAACTGTCAAACCATCAAATGGATGGTGTCATTACTGATCACATGTGCAACATCATAGCAGTTGAAGATCAAACAGGGGCCAAAATGGCAGATTTTCTTTTTTTTTTTAAAAGGGTATTTTATTCGTTTTCAAATAAAAAACAAACAATCCACAAACGGGGTACATATCATTCGGTCTGAGGTACCATTGAACAATATATATACACCGTATGAAAATCAGGGCAAAATCGTGGGTGCACGATATACGCCGATACCCGCGCCGAGTTTGAATACTGCGCCGGCATATACCGAGCGCAGTACACTTGTGTATAGTCGGGCAGGCTTGGCTCCTCTCACGCTCACGTCCTAGACGTACAGGACGTGAGCGCGAGAGTAGCCGAGCCTGCCCGACTATACACGAGTGTACTGCGCTCGGTATATGCCGGCGCAGTATTCAAACTCGGCGCGGTGATGGACGCCGCAGAAGGACGCCGGACCCGACGAAGAGGACACCCGAAGCCGCAGGCGGATGCCGGACCCGACAAGACGCCGAGCAAGACACCAAAACTGTAAGTACAAAAATCTTTTTTCCACAGGAATGAAGGTCCACTTTAGGGGTGCGCGCTATACGCCGGAGCGCGAAATACCTCGATAAATATGGTGTATATATATATATACCCAAGTATTAAGCAGAGGGTGACGGAAAATATAACAAAACAGCTGGTATTTAAAACATTTTAGAAGAAGCAAAGCTTTCCAGTCAAAATACACAAGTGTGTAGGCACCTGTCCATAGCCCCATGCGAATATGTCACTGACTCCTGTTAAATTTCAACCTCTTCCATGACCGTCCACGCTGACCATATTCTATCAAATTTTTAAGGATAGGCATAGGTGTGCACAGCCTATTGCTTTAGGGTGTGCACACCAAAGCTCAAACATGCATGCCTTTCTCTGCAACCTCGGAGGCACAGGACAGTGAATGAGTGGGAAGTGCTCTGTGCTGAGCAACTTCCTGTTCATTCACACTCTGAAGCATAGTAAACAGTTTACTATGCTTCAGTTATGAATGAACATGGAATGAGTTTGTTCACTGTGTTCATTTAGAAAAAAAAGGAGTTGGCAAATTACATATTGGCCTCTTTCCCCGTTCTCCATCCTGAAACATCCCCCCCCCCCCCCAGCAGCACAAAAAAGAGGAGGGAAGACAGCAGCACTGCGGGACCGGTGGGGGTAACAAGGGGGAATCTGCACCGTGCAAAAAGGGCAATTGCTTTTTTGGCATAGAAAAAAAAGAAATCGAACCAGTACTTTCTCATCAACACCTAAATGTTCCTCTTCCAGGTCATCAAGGAGGCACCTGGCAGGAGTACATATATTTGGTAAAGGCAATTTTAGTGTTTATAAAGGAAGTAATACTTGACCAAAACTCGTATCTCGTATCTTCAGACATTTCCATATCATATTGAAAAAAAAATCCTATAACATCGTGGCACCTATATCATTCAGGAGGCTCCAGATTGCCCGTCTTACATAAATGTGTTGGGGGTGGATAAATTCTATGTAGATAATTCAGTTGCATTACTTTGCCTCCTGCAGCTATGACCCCCGTTTATTGGGCACCTAAAGCCTCTTCCCAAGTCTCATTCCTGAATTGTAGGTATATCAGTTTGCCATTGATTTTTCTTTTTTATTATACGGGTAATAGATGAAGATATTAACAAGGAATAATACCCAATGACCAATTTAGAATGATCTGTATAATACATAAAGCCTTCCGATGGCAGCTTTCTCGGCTGAAAACGATAGGAGGGTTTGGTTCTACTTTAACTTTAAAAAGTGAAATTTTGGCTCTGTTACAGCAGGCTTATAGGGAACATTCTATGAAGAAATCAAATGTTTTTGAATGGCATAGACATTTTACGGAGGGACGGGAAGATGTCCATGATGACGCCAACTGACAGTAGTGTGAAATCTCATACATTCAGATCAAAGATTGCAGTTCCAGACACATTGGGCATAAAAATAGAGCGTTTTTGTACAGGCGTTTAGGAGCGGCTAGTATTTTTGTTCTGCCAGAAAAAAAAAAAAAACTGCAAGACAATGGCATAACAAGCTAGTATGTATTGCATACTAACTCATTATGAAATACTTGCCTTAGAACAATATAGAAAAAATAAATTTGTGGCGCACAATCAGTTTGAGCAAGCAACCTAGTCTAAAAATAAAAGTTGAAATAAACATCAATCGGTATAAGTCCATATGGTAACAAAATACTCCGGACAGTCCAGTTTCAGCAGTTAGATAGATGTGGGAACTTAGCGGCAGCACCTGAAGCAGAAGCAAGCCTCTAGAAGAGCCAAAAAAATACGAGAGAGATGCGCCAAACTAAGTGCAGTATGTCGTTTTTAATCAGTAGTAAATTGGTACAATAAAGTAACTACTCACAAACATGGAGTAATATAGGCATTGGTGTGGCTATGAGGCCGGGGTCATCATAAGAGGTTCCTCCGGAAAAGGTTTCTTCGTCCCAGGCTTGTGAGCCGCAAGTGTGGTATAGTGGACACAGGAAACCAGGAAGAGCCGTCTGATGTGGCGTGCGTTCCACCGTGGAGCGCGGCGTATCGTCGTCGCCCCGGAAGTGACGCGAGGGACCCGGCCAGCCAATCGGATTACGCGTTTCACAGCGTCAGCTGTTTCGTCAGATCCATGGCGTCCGTATGGAACGGACGTGAGTTATACGAGCAGGATAAACGTGATTGGTTGGAAATGGCACACTAAACAAAAACAAACAAATTGACAACAAATAACAGCTACAGGCCATGGAGAGACATTACTATTAATAAAAAGATTCGATCGCAATTAACAAATAACAGAAAAGAGATGGCAATCCGGAGACATTTGAAAGGGAATAAATAAACAAATATATAAATCCTGACAGTACTGGAAATAGAAAAAATGTAAAATCTCCGTCTGTCATAACACTAAAAATTATTTAAAACTAGATATGTTGGAATATTTAAAAATATATTGAAAATACTAATAAAAATGTAAAAAATGTAAACTATTGTGGCCATTCATAAAAACAACTGTGTATATATTACAAACATGTGTATATATTAAAAATGATATAATACACCAGGAATCAAATATACAAACACATATAAAATATATGTGCATATATATAAGGACTAATTATACACACAGAATTGTTTAGTTTAGAGCATGAGTGTGCATACATGCACACACATACCCACAACTATGTGTATATATAGAGAGAGAGAGACCTAGATACTATACAGAAATTAGAACAACAACTAATGCTAATAATGCTTTTGACACTGTAGACCACAAACTGTTACTGACTCGGCTTGCTGAAGTAGCCAGAGTCGCAGAAGGCGATTTATCTTGGTTCTCCTCTTTTCTGGAAAACCGATCGCAAACAGTAAAGTTAGGACCTTTTACGTCAGAAAAACGCACAGTAACATGCGGAGTCCCTCAAGGATCGCCTCTGTCACCAGTGCTGTTTAACATCTATCTTCGTCCTCTTTTTGAGATTATCAGCAGCAAAAAACTGCTCTATCACTCATACGCAGACGACACACAATTGTATTTCCGCATCTGCAATAGACAGGATCACCACCTCAATCTAGAGACTTGCCTCTCCTTGATAGAGGATTGGATGACAAAGAGTTATCTTAAACTCAATGGAGCGAAAACAGAACTTCTTCTGTTTCACGCCAAGCGTAGGAATCAACCTTCAACAGCGTGGACCCCCCCGCCTATTCTGGGCAAGCTCATCACCCCTAGCGCCAAAGTCAAAAGCCTAGGGGTCATTTTCGACTCCTTTATGACAATGGACGCACAAATAGGGTCAGTAGTCAGCGGATCTCACCATCTACTGCGCCTACTACGCAGACTCACTCCGTTCATCCCTAAAGAAGATTTAGCGGTCGTGGTGGGAGCTATTGTAAACTCCAGACTGGATTATGCAAATGCCCTTTACCTCGGCCTCCCCAAGTACCAAATCGCTCGTCTGCAAGTCATTCAAAATACGGCCGCTAGACTTGTGACTGGGAAAAAACCCTGGGAATCCATCTCGCCTTCACTGAGAGCCCTTCATTGGCTGCCAGTTAAAGACAGAATTGCTTTTAAAGCTCTCTGTCTTACGCATAGATGTGTCCATGGGAATGCCCCCCTTTATTTATGCGAAATAATAAAAACGCATAATCCCAATCGCGTTTTGCGATCCACGAATCAGAACCTGCTCCAGGTTCCGAAAGCCAACTTCAAGTCCAAAGGAGAAAGAAGATTCGCGATCCAAGGTCCCAGACTATGGAACGCTTTACCAACCAGCATTCGGTTGGAGGAGAACCACCTAGCATTTAGGAAAAAGGTCAAGACTTTTCTCTTTTGATATCAAAGGAGACAGGAACAACAAGCGCCCAGAGGCGATTCAGTTCGCATGTGCCGCGCTATACAAGTTTTCATTCATTCATTCATTCATTCATTCATTCAATAATAATAATAATAAAAACTAATAAACAGCCAGTGTTTGACAACACAGCAACACATGTATATATATATATATATATGTGTACATAAATATCTATCAAACGGTCATTACAAAAGGACAAGATGGGTCAGGACTAGGATTTTTGGATAACTAAATTAAATTATATTGTATTATATTATATTATATTATTGGTCTCAATTTCTTCATTCAATCCATGGGGTGACATTGTATTTAAAGAATAGATCCAGTAGGTTTCTTGTTTGCATAACCGTTGAAACCTTTCCACAGCAGTAGGAGTCTCCGGTATGGCTTCAATTACCCATACCTGCAATAGGGACGTATCCTGATGATGATGTGTAACAAAATGACGTGCTACACTATACTTTGGGTTGGCTGCTTGTACAGCCCGTCTGTGTTCGCCAAATCTTGTGCGAAGGGCTCTAATAGTTCGGCCAATGTATAACAGGCCACAGGGACAGGAAATGCAATAAATAACGTACGTAGTGGAGCAATTATAGAAGGCATTCAGATTATATGTCATTTTGTTGGCTACAAAATTCTTTTTACCGTGAGGGACATTAACACAGGCTAGGCATTTTGTTTTTTTGCACTGGAACATACCCACCAATGGAATGAGGGTGAGTTGTTTAAGCATTTTTCCCTTAAAATTGTTTGATGGTTTAATTTTGCTTGGAGCAATTTTGCTTTTAATATTTGGAGCCCTTCGGTAAGCAAATTTTGGTGACTTAGTTAAAGAAGAGGCAAGGTGAGGGTCCTGAATCAATATAGGCCAATGTTTTTCAAAAATTACATTTTTAATAGTATTTTCAATATATTTTTAAATATTCCAACATATCTAGTTTTAAATAATTTTTAGTGTTATGACAGACGGAGATTTTACATTTTTTCTATTTCCAGTACTGTCAGGATTTATATATTTGTTTATTTATTCCCTTTCAAATGTCTCCGGATTGCCATCTCTTTTCTGTTATTTGTTAATTGCGATCGAATCTTTTTATTAATAGTAATGTCTCTCCATGGCCTGTAGCTGTTATTTGTTGTCAATTTGTTTGTTTTTGTTTAGTGTGCCATTTCCAACCAATCACGTTTATCCTGCTCATATAACTCACGTCCGTTCCATACGGACGCCATGGATCTGACGAAACAGCTGACGCTGTGAAACGCGTAATCCGATTGGCTGGCCGGGTCCCTCGCGTCACTTCCGGGGCGACGACGATACGCCGCGCTCCACGGTGGAACGCACGCCACATCAGACGGCTCTTCCTGGTTTCCTGTGTCCACTATACCACACTTGCGGCTCACAAGCCTGGGACGAAGAAACCTTTTCCGGAGGAACCTCTTATAATGACCCCGGCCTCATAGCCACACCAATGCCTATATTACTCCATGTTTGTGAGTAGTTACTTTATTGTACCAATTTACTACTGATTAAAAACGACATACTGCACTTAGTTTGGCGCATCTCTCTCTTGTATTTTTTTGCCTTAGAACAAAGCCTTCCAGTGGTGCCCTCACACCAGTGAGACGGCTGACATTATTCCCTGAGTTTCTTCCAGGTTCGCGGGAGCTGGGAGTGACCAGAGATATTTACGATACCTATAGGTAGGCCTCATTACCTATAGGTAAATGTCTGCAGAGGAAGTTTTCTAAAATATGCCTCCTAATGTGCATGACGGACAGGATAACTTTGAGCTGCTTTTACAGGCAGAACACAAAATTCCTGTAGAAGCAACGTTTTATTTTTTAAGCCCAGTACGCATGGACCCCGAGTGTGCAAATGATAGTATAAGAATTAAACAAGGAAACCTTGTGGCAGATTCTAACAGAGGATTTTGGAATATGAAAGATTCCTGCAAAGATGGTACCTTAAATCCTGTCATAAGATCAGAAATAATGACGTCTTTGGATTTCATCTGATTAAAAAATGAAAAGGAGGCACAAAATTGCATTGATGTAAACATGTTAAAACATTTCCCTGCATTTCTGCAAAATGCATTAAAAAATACATTAGTGTGAATGGAGCCTCAGGGGCACTCAGCCCCATATGCGATCCGCAGACGGAAGTGCCTGCCCGGCTCACCTCTGAGATCCTGAATAATAGAAATTAAATGGCTGCACACTGCCCTTGAGGCGAGTATACTTTATTGAAATTTCAAATACAGATTAACCACTTAAGGACCAGGCCTATTTTTCAAACTTGTTTACAAGTTAATCAGTTTTTGTTGTGCTAGAACAGGCGTCTCCAAACATTCTAAACAAAGGGCCGGTTTATTGTCCTTCAGACTCTTGGAGGGCCGGACTTTGGCCAGCGGGAGTAGAAATTTTCCTGGCATCCTTGTTAGTAAACATCTGGTATTAGGGGAAGGAATAGTGCCCCATTGCTGGTATCATAGGGAGGAATAGTGCTCTATTAGTTGTGTCAGTGGGAGAAATAGTGCTTCATTATCGGTGTCAGATGGCAGAATAGTGTCACGCATCAGTGGGAGGGATAGTGCCCCAAGGGCTGGATAAAGGCAAGCAAAGGGCCGCATCCGGCCCTCGGGCCGCAGTTTGGAGACCACTGTGCTAGAAAATTACTTAGAATCCCCAAACAAATATACAGTATTTATCGGTGTAAAACACGCACCCCAATTTTAAGAGGGAAGTTTAAGGGAAAAAAAAATTCACAGCCCCCATTACAGTAAACGGCCCCCCTCCCCAGTACACAGCCCCTTCCCCCTGCACTCCCAGGAGACCCCTAGTCTCCTGGTACAGCACTGCCAGCATTCTCTACAGTTAGGAAAAAAAAATCACTGGCAGTCTCTTCCACACTCCTCTTCCTGTGTCACTGATATTGTAAAATGAAACTTCCATATACCTCAATAGCTCAGTTTTTTCCACTGACCTGGTCACATGACTGTGCTCTCTATCATTATATAGATGGTCATGTGACTGCTCTCCTCCTACAATCTCTAAACCTGACGCTTGGAAGAGATCTTACAGAAAAAAAAGAGCTATTGAGATATTTAAAAGCCACCCCGCCAGTCAGGCCAGGCAGGGTGGCTGGCCTGACTGTCCGATCCCCGCCCCATGTTGGTAAAACATAGTATCGGCGTATAACACGCAGGCACAGTTAACCCTCTATTTTCAGTAGTGGTGCAAAGGATCGCCATTGATCCATGATCCGAACCGAAAAATATTGATCCGAACCGCACACACGTGATCCGCAGATTGATTTCTGAAGAAAAAAGATGTTGCGCATTTTAAGTCCACACACAGCGTGGTCCTGTCGAGCGGAGGAACAGACTAGCTTGAACGCCCCGCGTCATTTAAATCCCCTGTCAAATAGAATGATGAAGGAAAGAGGTTAGTGGATAAAACTGTGACGGTGTTTGGTCACTGTGGCACAAGAAAGCCATATGACAGTGGAAACGCATCAAGCATGGCCACGCATTTGAAGCGTCATCACCTCGGTGTTTCACCGACAGGAGTGAAAGCGAAAACGAAAGCTGCTAAACAACCGCTTATCACTGCAGAATTTAAAGCAGCCCCTTGTTGCACAATCAGACCAGGCTAAAGCCATCACAAACGCTATCGGTGTTTATAGGTGCAGACATGAGGCCATATTCGGTTGTGCAAAACAAGGGCTTTAAACACATGAAAGTGCTTGAGCCACGTTACGACTTTTTTTGCTGATCCGAAAAATGATCCGATCCGTGACTCTGATCCAAAAAACGATCCGAACCGTAGGTTTTTTGATCCGTTGCACCCCTAATTTTCAGGGTAAAAAGGTGAGTGTTATACGCCAAAAAAAACAGTATATATGAGTTATGAAAAAATATATAATTTAAGAATCTTATACATATATATACTAAATCACCATGTGAAGGTAAATTTATAGTGCGTATAAGTGATCTGTGTGCATAAACATAAATCAAACGACAGAACGTGAAATGTCAGTTCATAAAAGAATGTCCATAAATTGCACAAATATCCAAGTGATTAAACTTTAATTTGTCGACAAATAATTTCTTTCTTGAAGAAAACTTGATGTCAATTTTCCACCACACCTCTTGTGCTCGTGAATCCACTCCTAAAGGAATAAAACTCACCAAAAAGATATGCCTAGCACTCGCATGCTCTGGATAATGGCTTGCTAATACCCCACCAGGGTTAATAGGCAATTCCAACGGTGATCACAAGAAAATCAAATCCACATAAATAAATACCAGATCTTCCAATGGTAATGTACGTAAAACCAATGTATTAAGGTGCTCACAAATCCTCAATCATTGTACTCGCATCACTTAAAAATCACACAGGCACTTCAATCAAAAGCTCTTGCAGTGGTATGCTAGGTATTACGGTCACGGCGGACCCAAGATAACAAGCAGATCTCACCCTCCACTTGCTCGCTCATTTCCCCAGCCGGAACACCAATTTACCCTCAGCGGTGACACTATGTTAAGGAATCACAAAAGTTTGCCGTGCAGACCACGCCCAGACATGTTTCATCACTTTAGATCTTTTCAATGGGGTTTCAAAGTCAATTTGAATAGAAATAGGACTTAGGGGACCCCAAAAGACCAAGAGCAAAAGCTAAGGAAAGGGGGGCAAATAGGACTGTAGCGGGACAGAGTAAGCAGGTAAACTTAAGAGAACAATTATAATAAAAGATATAAATGTATTAACATAATATCTAAAAGACATCAAAAACAATAAATCGCAGTACAAACAATGCGACCAGCCGTACAGATCACCGATATTCGATTATCCCTTGAGGGAAGATCACGGTGGAGTTGTAGGTAATGGGGGGGGGGGGTTGGATCAACTGGTTTTCGTGACTGGGTCGCTTCATCGGGAGAGTTTTAAAATTGATGTGGATATAAACCCACATTTTTTTATTTTATTTTTTTGATTTCACAATGTACAGTATACGATTTCCTATCATCTGTGCCCAGTCTTGCCCCACAGAGTTAATCCAGCTCTGAGCAATCCTCTTATTGTTCAGTGAAAAAAACGGACTTACAGAGAAAAACCTTAGTCCGTTCCGCCCCCTTGCTGTGAGTGACAGGTTATTTACATATCTCATGCACTAGCTTCAGACAGTAATATTTTTTTTTTAATTCCCACCCCCACTCCTTTTCTGAAATCATGTGGTTACTTTTCTGTATTTTCACTGGATGTTAGTGATCATAGCAGAACTTAGTGTAAGGAATACACAAGAAAAAAAAATGCATGTTGACAAGGGGAGTGTAGAGGTGGACAGGGAGTCTACTGACGTCACAACTCCACCCACAGAGCTCCAGACAACAGATCCACCCACAGAATCTGCAGTTTTTCAGGTCTCATAACAGAGGGGAGACATTTGACAGGTAAGGATACAGTGCCTTTGCGAAAGTATTCGGCCCCCTTGAACTTTGCGACCTTTTGCCACATTTCAGGCTTTAAACATAAAGATCTAAAACAATTTTTTTTTGAAGAATCAACAACAAGTGGGACACAATCATGAAGTGGAACAAAATTTATTGGATATTTCAAACTTTAACAAATAAACGGAAAAATTGGGTGTGCAAAATTATTCAGCCCCTTAATACTTTGTAGCGCCACCTTTTGCTGCGATTACAGCTGTAAGTCGCTTGGGGTATGTCTCTATCAGAGAGACTGAACTTTTTGCCCATTCCTCCTTGCAAAACAGCTTGAGCTCAGTGAGGTTGGATGGAGAGCATTTGTGAACAGCAGTTTTCAGTTCTTTCCACAGATTCTCGATAGGATTCAGGTCTGTTCATTGACTTGGCCATTCTAACACCTGGATATGTTTTATTTGTGAACCATTCCATTGTAGATTTTGCTTTGTTTTGGATCATTGTCTTGTTGGAAGACAAATCTCCGTCCCAGTCTCAGGTCTTTTGCAGACTCCATCAGGTTTTCTTCCAGAATGGTACTGTATTTGGCTCCATCCATCTTCCCATCAATTTTAACCATCTTCCCTGTCCCTGCTGAAGAAAAGCAGGCCCAAACCATGATGCTGCCACCACCATGTTTGACAGTGGGGATGGTGTGTTCAGGGTGATGAGCTGTGTTGCTTTTACGCCAAACATAACGTTTTGCATTGTTGCCAAAAAGTTTGATTTTGGTTTCATCTGACCAGTGCATCTTCTTCCACATGTTTGGTGTGTCTCCCAGGTGGCTTGTGGCAAACTTTAAACGACACTTTTTATGGATATCTTTAAGAAACGGCTTTCTTTTTGCCACTCTTCTATAAAGACCAGATTTGTGCAGTATACGACTGATTGTTGTCCTATGGACAAAGTCTCCCACCTCAGCTGTAGATCTCTGCAGTTCATCCAGAGTGATCATGGACCTCTTTGCTGCATCTCTGATCAGTCTTCTCCTTGTATGAGCTGAAAGTTTAGAGGGACGGCCAGGTCTTCGTAGATTTGCAGTGGTCTGATACTCCTTCCATTTCAATATTATCGCTTGCACAGTGCTCTGTGGGATGTTTAAAGCTTGGGAAATCTTTTTGTATCCAAATCCGGCTTTAAACTTCTCCACAACAGTATCTCGGACCTGCCTGGTGTGTTCCTTGTTCTTCATGATATGCTCTGCGCTTTAAACGGACCTCTGAGACTATCACAGTGCAGGTGCATTTATACGGAAACTTGATTACACACAGGTGGATTCTATTTATCATCATTAGTCATTTAGGTCAACATTGGATCATTCAGAGATCCTCACTGAACTTCTGGAGAGAGTTTGCTGCACTGAAAGTAAAGGGGCTGAATAATTTTGCATGCCCAATTTTTCATTTTTTTATTTGTTAAAGTTTGAAATATCCAATAAATTTCGTTCCACTTCATGATTGTGTCCCACTTGTTGTTGATTCTTCACAAAAAATTACAGTGTTATATCTTTGTTTGAAGCCTGAATGTGGCAAAAGGTCGCAAAGTTCAAGGGGGCCGAATACTTTCGCAAGGCACTGTACATGCAGGAGGCATCTATATCCTTATAGATCAGCACTATGGAAGTAGTTTAGAAAGGATGAGAGTGGGTTTACACCTACTTTAATATACAGTTATTAGCTATAGAAAAAGTCAACCTTACACTAGAGACAGTCAAATACAGATAAACAATATAGATGTTGGGAAATAAGCACTGTGCCCCTTAACTAAAAACAAAAGACTTATTCAGTGCTTATTCCCTAACATCTATATTGTTTATATCTGTATTTTGTATTTAATGACTATCTCTAGTGTAAGGTTGACTTGTATGTATTTTCATATTTTGTTCAACTTTTTCTATCGCTAATGACTTTTTGATATAATGTTAATACATTTATATCTTATAATTGCTCTCTTGAGTTTACCCCCTTACGCTTAGCGTTTGCTCTTGGTCTTTTGGGGTCCCTTAAGTCCTATTTCTATTAAAATTGATCTTCAGGATGATGGTACCATTAACTTTATATGTTTTTATTAAGAGGCTAATAAATTAATTCAGGTTTCAAAGTCAATACTAAATAAGAGAGTCGTTTTGGCATACCCAGGATCAATTGCATAGCAAAAAAAAAAACAGAAGCAAAAGCACAATAAAAACAACCTAGCTAAAATAAAGGCACTCTAAACTATCAAAGTTGGTATGTTCTAACTGCTCGCGCAGGCTGAAATATTAGAATTATTATTGGCCACTCTCCCTCTCAAACATCATACAGAGCTAACTCAGGAATTTATGAACATATGCACTCTCCCATATCTTATGTGTCAGGAAAGACTCCCTCTAATCAAGCATGAATGGATCTGTGGGAAGAGGTACAGTAGTTTCACTGTATAAAACAGGAAAGGGATATAAAAAGATATTTAAGGAGTTGAGAATGCCATTCAGCAGTGTTCAAACTCTAATCAAGAAGTGGAAAATTATGGGTTCTGTTGAAACCCAACCATGGTCAGGTAGACCAACTAAAATTTCAGCAACAACTGTGGCTGAGGGATGCAAAGAAAAACCCACAAATAACTTCAGATGAAATACAGGACTGAGAAGTCATCAATCCCCCTTACTGAGTCACAGATTGAAAACGTTCTTCCATCCTTAAAACTTTCTAGGATCTCAAAATCACAGCTGGATAGCGTTTCTGCCCCCTTTACTGCTTCAGAGATCCAACAAATAATTCGAAAACTCCCACTACATAAATCCCCAGGCCCAGACGGATTTGGGAACGAATATTATAAATCCTTTGCGCACCTGTTATCCCCATTCCTGCAACAGTTTTTTGACCAAGCCGCCACCCAGGCATCCTTTTGTAGGGAAGGTCTGGAAGCAATAATAGTGACTATACCAAAACCAAACAAGCCACCAACTTCCCCAGCCAACTATAGACCAATATCTTTATTGAATTCCGATATTAAAATATATGCCAAATTAATCGCTTCTAGATTGGACAACATTCTCCCTCTTCTAGTTCACCCGGACCAGGTAGGTTTTGTAAAAGGACGTCAAATATCGGACGGCATGAGACGCACTTTAGACCTTCTTCTCCAATGGGCAGAACAACATAAAACGCCTTCTCTGCTTCTCTCTTTGGATGCAGAGAAGGCGTTTGATTGTGTACATTGGCGCTACCTTTATGCAGTAATGGACACCTTTGGTTTGTCGGGCTACATAAATGGCGCCATCAGAGCTCTTTATTCTAATCCTTCGGCCAGGGTACTTACAACGGGAGTCCTCTCTAATCCCTTCAGCATAACGAACGGCACGAGGCAGGGGTGCCCTCTTTCCCCTATAATATTCGTACTAGTCATGGAACCCCTTGCCCAAAGGATCCGCACACACCCCGATATACGGGGATTCCAAATTGGGGGGAAAGAGTATAAAATTGGATTGTATGCTGATGATGTGGTGCTTTCCATTTCAGATCCCTTAAACTCTCTTAAAACCCTTCAGTCAGTATTAGATGATTTTGGCCAAATCTCTCTTTATAAAGTGAATGTCTCAAAATCGCATATGATACCCATAGCATTGAGTGAAAAACTTAAAAAAACGATATCCATGTCCTCTGGCTTCTCGAGATACTCCGGCGTAAGTCTAAATTTGCGGCGGAATATCTATGCACCGTACCCACAGAACTAGATACGCACCAAAATAGGCTATTCCCAACCGTCCTAACTTGCCTACGCCTGCACATCCTAGGTGCACATTTATTCTGTCCACACCATTGATTTCCTATGCAAATATGCAAATGAGGGAGATACGCCAATCCACAAAAGTACGTTTGTGCGGTGCAGGCTATGCCCTGTGCGCATCAGCTGCACGTCCTGTCTAAAATTAGGCAATATAAAAGCTTGCTTAAAATTAGACAATCTGTCTACATGTCAGCAAAAGCAACACCGTTAGGGACGAGCTGAGCAGCCACACTTGCAGGACAACAATCTGTATGCCACCATGCCAGGGGCATCCTTGCTCATAGCTATACTACTGACTTTAGATGAGCGCAGAAGGAGGAGGGCACGGAGGAGGGCACGGGAGAGGATCTGCCAACCACCACTAGGCAAGGTACTGGCAACACTCCATTTCCTTGCCAGTGGCTCTTTTCACCCTAATTGCTAAATATATATTTTATAGACATTTTTTCTGTTTAGTATATATATTAAATCCTAGAGAAAGGAGCAAGCGGGACTTTAAAAGAAGCATGTGCGGGAAAGGTTTGCACTAAGTTGGGGGATATAAATAATGGTAATAAATCTGGAATACGTTAAATATTTAAAGAAAATAGATAAACATATGTAGTTCACAGATTGGTGGGGGGAAAGGTTTATATAGGCAGTAACCCAAGTGTATACAAACAAAAGGTACAAAAAACTGTACTGCAGTAATTAGTGTATACACTTAGGTTACTGCCTATATAAACCTTTCCCCCACCAATCTGTGAACTACATATGTTTATCTATTTTCTTTAAATATTTAACGTATTCCATATTTATTACCATTATTTATATCCCCCCAACTTGGTGCAAACCTTTCCCGCACATGCTTCATTTAAAGTCCTGCTTGCTCCTTTCTCTATAACAAATACCAGGGATGGAGGTAATTAACCCATTGCCTCATTTAAAGTCCCAACCCCCCCCCCTTTTTCATATATTTTAAATTAGTTAATATAATAAATATATCATTTTATTTTTTATATCTAATATATATTTAATATTTTAAATATTATAATTATATTTATTATCAACATTTTTTTAAATACATATATATATATATGTATGTGTGTATATAAATTGGGTGATGGCCCTCAAAATAATGGAACACACCGACACGACACAAACCTACAAACAGCAACAGACAACGGAACAAAAGCACCTTGCTTCAGGGAGGGAAAAAAATGGATGTACTGTTGCAATGGAAGGGCGTATGTCTGGGCCTATTAATGCACTGGGCTTATCTCACTAAGTCTGCCGGGCATAGTTCCTATCTCACTGATTGCTCCGGGCCGAGTAGTGAGCATTTGCAGAGAGGCACTGACCATAGTCAGCGTCGTGCACGTGCCCAGTCTGGCCGGCCCTTCATTTGCATGGGGTCACGGCTCATTTCAATGGAGCACGCCCACGTCCTTCCTACTTTGAATTACACCGCCTTATGCCTCGAATTTAAGTTGCGCCGGTGCAAATTTGGGCTCAAATACTGCAACGGAATGAACCGTGACAGACTGAGATATTCCTATGTCTAGGGTCACCTTATGTCCACTAGGGCCATAGGGTGACAAAGAATCATAATTCATATATTACATGAGATGGGACATTAATAATAATTCATATTGCAGGACTGGAATATTACAAAGTGGATGTCTTGAGATATCAAAAGCTGTTGCCTATTCAATCTGGACACACATGCTTTTGAAAGGTGTTAATTCAGGTCTACAAGACAAGTGAGTCACAAGACATTGTATAAAGGCTATTGAAGTGTCTTGAGGTGTTGGCTATTCACTGTGAAAGACACATTCTGTTCAAAAGGTGTTAATTGCAAGAAAGACTCTTTCATTGTGTGAAGCTCTCTGTTTACCCTATTGTGTTATTCTAAAGGTTAATTGAATTCTATTCCTACAGGAATGTATTGAGGCTCAGGTGTGATAGTATTTGGTTTTGATGTCATCCTCTCTGAGTTAAATCTATTGATGATGCGGTGCCGACGTGTCTACATAATTGGCTTACCTGAATGCCTTTTAAGGTGATTGAAGCCCCCCATGGTGTGAAGGGGGTGGAGACTACATTGTCCTGTGATTAACTGCATTATGCTTGAAACTGTATAAGAAGCTGAGAAAATATCAATAAATGGGTCATATCTTTTGAAGCAAGTACGGAGCTGAGTCTCGTCTTATTCTGGGAAAGGATATGGATCGTGTATGCAAGATTGTCGCAGTGTGTCAGATAAGCTTGTCGTGGTTGGATGGAAGGTCGTAAGCGGTGGTGACCGTTACATTTGGTGGCACAGCAGTGGAATGATTCCATCACCAGAAGGACGGCTACAAGGACACATGACAATGGAGACGGTGTATGAACGGATGAAGCTCTTTTCCCTCATGGACTTACTGGAGAGCCGGGGCAGACCGGCCAGCAACCGTAAGAAAAGGGACATTATCGCAGAACTGGTCGAAATGGATAGAGCTAAAAGGCCCACCGTAACGGACAGGACACCCGAGGAGGAAAGTTTTGATCGGGCTGTTAACCTAAGACTGGCACATTATGGTCCTAACCCTCCACCAGAGATCAGGGACCGAGTTATTGCGGCTCTGAATGCCACCTTGCTACAGAGAAGAAGTGCTGCAGCAGCTGAAGTCACAGCAGCACCAACTAAAGAGAGAGGAGAGGTGCAGATACCAGTCTCCATGGAAGAGGTATTCCAAAGAAGGTTACAAGAGATGCGGATACAGCATAGAGGACCAGTATCAGAGGAGGTTCTGCTGGGATGGTCGGATGTGATTCGGTGCCAACTCTGGAAGGAAGCACTAGCTCTGGAGCAGCAACACCAAGGAAAGGTCCTGCCCTCCATCTATGCAAGGTACTGGCCGCAGTATGACGTACGAATGCTGTTGTTGGGGAAACAACCGAAGCAGGAGTGGACAGCTGAGTTAAGCAGGCTGATCCAGGCAGAGATGCAGCTGGATAAAAGCTACAGAGCCCTCCAGTGGTATGTAGCCCAAGAGTGCCCGTGGCCAGCAGATGACAGCCCCACAGAAGGCTATGACTATGATGGCCTGGGATTATTGTATTGGAGGATGTCCAGTGATCCCGACTTCGGGTATGATCGGGAGTGGCGCTTGGAGGACATAATGGAGCACAGAGAGGAAAGATTGAATATCTCGGGAGGCCACTGGTCACAGGAAGATTTGGAATTTCTGGCCATTCAAGAATGGGAGCTGGAGGTCGCTTACAAACGGCTGCTAGACTCGGCCCAGCAGCAGGGTGGGGCTCCCATTGCCTGGGACTATGAGGAAAGTTCATATGACAACTGTGAACTCCTGGCTGATAAATCGGCAGTGGAAAATATGGAGATTGCCATCCCTAAAGCCAAAGCGGATGGTGTGGAGTTCCAGAGAGCCGGGGCGGTTGGCCCCTCTGTCCAACAACAAGCTGAGGTGGTAAAGCTTTTACCCCCAGCTGAATCACTGGCAACAGAGCAGAGTGCCCCAGGACTCTGCTCCTCACTAACAGAAGAGGGGGTCCCTGTGGTAGTGGCTGGGACTGTGGTCTCCACTCACAGCAACCCAGCGGAAAAGCTGGCAACAGAACAGAGGGTCACGGACCTCTGCTCTCCACTAACGGAAGAGGGGGACCCTGTGGTAGTGGATGGGACTGTGGTCTCCACTCACAGCAACCCAGCGGAAGAGCTGGCAACAGAACAGAGGGTCACGGACCTCTGCTCTCCACTAACGGAAGAGGGGGACCCTGTGGTAGTGGATGGGACTGTGGTCTCCACTCACAGCAACCCAGCGGAAGAGCTGGCAACAGAGCAGAGTGCCCCAGGCCTCTGCTCCTCACTAACAGAAGAGGGGGTTCCTGGGGTAGTGGATGGGACTTCAGTCTCCACTGGCACAACCCCAGAAAATGGTAAAGGACTGGGACAGGAGGATGTCGGCTTTGCTTTGCAAGCACCGGGGGTTTTCACCAAGCACCAGTGGATAGGACTTCAGTCTCCACTGGTATACCCCAGGAAGGGGGGGCAGTTGGCCCAGACCCCCAACAGCATGATGGACTGAGCCCAGCCACCCTGCCTTCTCCCCAGCGGCAAGCGTGTTCTCTGAGAGAGGCAGAGGTTGGCGGGGTGAGTAATGCTCAGTTTGAAGCCATTTATTTGGGGTACAGTATGGATACCAGCATTGGGGGACTGGAACTACTGACGGACTTCGGAGTCAACCCGTTTGGGGTTCCCACCTGTGGCCGTCTCCCACCGAAAGGGGAGAGATGTAACGGTATGAACCGTGACAGACTGAGATATTCCTATATCTAGGGTCACCTTATGTCCACTAGGCCATAGGGTGACAAAGAATCATAATTCATATATTACATGAGATGGGACATTAATAATAATTCATATTGCAGGACTGGAATATTACAAAGTGGATGTCTTGAGATATCAAAAACTGTTGCCTATTCAATCTGGGCACACATGCTTTTGAAAGGTCTACAAGACAAGTGACTCACAAGACATTGTATAAAGGCTATTAAAGTGTCTTGAGGTGTTGGCTATTCACTGTGAAAGACACATTCTGTTCAAAAGGTGTTAATTGCAAGAAAGACTCTTTCATTGTGTGAAGCTCTCTGTTTACCCTATTGTGTTATTCTAAAGGTTAATTGAATTCTATTCCTACAGGAATGTATTGAGGCTCAGGTGTGATAGTATTTGGTTTTGATGTCATCCTCTTTGAGTTAACTCTATTGATGATGCGGTGCCGACGTGTCTACATAATTAGCTTACCTGAATGCCTTTTAAGGTGATTGAAGCCCCCCATGGTGTGAAGGGGGGTGGAGACTACATTGTCCTGTGATTAACTGCATTATGCTTGAAACTGTATAAGAAGCTGAGAAAATATCAATAAATGGGTCATATCTTTTGAAGCAAGTACGGAGCCGAGTCTCGTCTTATTCTGGGAATTGATATGGATCGTGTATGCAAGATTGTCGCAGTGTGTCAGATAAGCTTGTCGTGGTTGGATGGAAGGTCGTAAGCGGTGGTGACCGTTACAAATACTCTGTGGATACGGCACTTGCGGCTCGAAATTGAGCCATGAATAAGCACTGATCCAGTGCGAAACAGGTCGGCTGTTCCTTGTTTCCACTGCTGTGACCCTATTTTTGTACATGCTGTCTATTGAATAAAAGACCACCCATCAGGTTTCGGAGTGCGGCTATCCATTTTTCTTTGTCTTCATGCGGCTCGAAATTGAGCCGGTCTAACTTAAAGAAGATGCGCTACGCCGGTCTATATATGCACCGATGTACGTGAATCTGGCCCGGTATGTTATATTATCATCAGACTTTTCCCAGGATAAGATATAGCATTTGTTTTACAAAAACTGTTTCACTTGCTGCTACGGACATTTTCCATCCTCAACTGGTAGTCTTACAGATTTTATTGTGTATAGATAGGAAAGGTGAAGACGAGTGCAGGGCAAATGGAGCTGAACATATGAATGTATAAAGTTGCATTTATGTAAAAATGAAAAGCTGGCAACAGCTTCCAAACGATGGTTTATTCTGTCTTGTTCTCTGCTGCTACCCCCATTATGCTACTAATTCCCTCCACCTTTCCCTGATGAAGGCTTAGGTTGATGCTGCATGCTCTCTCCAAGCTAAAGCATGATACTGGGTTGTTATTCTACAATATAAGTTAAAATGATACCTCATCAGCCCCTCGTGTTATATAAATATGGAAGATACTGTCCAGTTCACAATGTACAAACTTCATTACAAGGAATGGAGATTTTAATAACAGGTTTAATGTAACCAAATTGAATTTGTTTACATTAAAACCGTTTTCACCAAGGGTACATGAGTATATATGCAAATATATTCATGATTACAATGCAGGGATCTCTCAAGGGAACTTTTCATCCTAAGGACAGTGCAGCTAACTGAATGTCATTAGCAGAACACAATTTCACCTTTCATAGACCGGAATAGATTTCTCTGTGCTCTGAACCTCAAATCTCTAACTCCTGGCCAAAGTATTAGATAAGTAAAATATCAAACTGGTTTAGGAGTATTCTAGTCTACTTATTTATCATTTTTTTTTTTAAATAAAATATAAATTCTGTATTCTAATGTATGCTGTTAACGGCAGCTGGATCTGGTCCTATTCTAAAAACTTTACCTTCTCCCTGGGAGTGGCAGATTAGCTCAACCAGATTTGTTCTCCAAAATAATGAAGAGTTCAGTGCTGCTACCCATACAATCCAGCATTAGTGGGGCTTGCGGATGCTCGATCTGGAGTCGCACAGCTGAAGATAATTGCACAACTGATGCTACTCCAAAATTATTTAAATTATATAATTAACACATCTCAGCCTACACAACTTTAATCATAAAGTTATGATTAAAGCTGCATAAGCTGAAACGCATCAATGTACTGTATCTATGACCTGTATACTGTGGTTTTCCTAATAAAAGCAAGATTTTAGAGCAACATCGGTTGTGCGGATCACTTGGACAGATTTCTTCTCTACCTTTATTATCAGGGCTTAACAAAAGAAAAACAAATACATAGTATGTCTCCATCTGGTTTTCTTGGTGGATGAATTTCATTGCTTTAGAATTGATAATTCTAGTAGGTAAAGCAGAAAGGAATCCAAAAGCGCCCAATGTGTTTAAATTGCAGGCAGTGTCTTACCTGCCAGTCCCAGGCACTCCTTCCAGACATTGAAGTTAGGTACTGGACCTCTCTGCAACTTGCACTGTACCAAGCTAGAAATACAGCCTGGTCCAGGACCCCAGTTTTCGACAGGCCAATGAAAGGGCATCAGCACATTGATCACAGTCATCTCTCACTTGTCTTGTCCTGGAAACATAGTAATGCAAATCAACAGAGCCTTAGGCCCCTTTTACACGGATGGATAGAATGGTGCTTTTAGCTGCAGATAGATCAAGTTATCTACCACAGCTAAACTCAGACAATGCTTTCCTATGTCTACATTCACGCACTGCGTTTAGCAATGGTTTTATTATATGGGGTTTGGTGCGGCTAGAAAAAATTGATTTGACTGCGTCCAGGAACAATTAAATGCAGCTATCTGCAGTGTACTATGTCACCTGCAGATAACAGCGGCAACAAGGAAAGAAAATCAACAAAAAAGCAATGGAACAGTGGAACAGAAATGGCAAGAATGCTCCAACGCGACTAAACGCATCCGCACGTAAATGCAGCTAATCGCAATGTGCAACTGCAAGTGAACGCTGTGCCAGGATTCTCTGAATTTCAAAATAACAAAACATGCTTTTAACTGCATTAAACAGCCGTCGGAGTGAAAGGGTCCTAACCCCCAGCCAGAGCAGCTCGGGTGATGGTGGAAAGCTTATTGAGGAGAAAAAGGAAGTTAGAAATTTAGACAAAGAAAAAAAAACATTTAGAAGGGAAATCTAAGGAAAAGGTAAGTGAACCAACAATGCACTAGCTTAAAGGAATCTATTTAGAAAATAAAAAACAAACCTTTACAACCCCTTTAACCTTCTAGATTCAGTACTTCTATTCAAGCGAAAGCATATTGCTTCACTGTTCAACCCATTATAACTATAAGGCCCTGCACACTGGGTTTTTAGCACAGGTGTCCCTCCAGTCCCACTCCCAGCAGTCTGTCAAGCTCTTTGAGAGGCTGACAAGCTGCTGTGGTTGGGGAGTGCACCTAGCAGTGCAGATGTTTACAGCGTAATGTCTTGTTCAGCCAAAGCAGCTGTGTTCTCATAGAGTTTGACAGGCTGCCAGCAGCAGGACTGGATTGGACACCTGTGCCCTCTTCTCGTGACTAAATGCCAAAACCCCATACACTGGGACTAAACACCAAGTGTGAATGGGACCTAATGAAGGCACCTAGAACCGATTCTTCTGGAGTGCTCTAAGAGGTATCTGTCCTCGAGGGACATTAGTAGCATGGATGGAAGGCGGTCAGAACAAAAAGTTTCTCATCGGAATATGAGGGGTTCGTAAAACAGTATTCAAGGGTTTGGGAAAACTGGAAACTTGAGAAGAGATCTTGGGATATCGTCTTAGTTCTACAGTCAATTCAAGCAACGTAACACAATAGCAGCTGTACTCATTAGTACTTTCAGTACCTTGCCAAAGGAACACAGACTACAATGAAAAAACCTGGCATAGACTCTTACGTTTTTCCAACCCTATCCAAAACTGCTAAAATTTTGGCTATAATGGAATTTTAAATCCTGTAAAGAATCTAAAACCAAAACTTTTTTTTTTATCCAATGGAGTTTGGAGGGATCAGAACTTCTGACAGATTGTTTTTGCTAGTTAGTATGACTATATACAGTCCTGATCAAAAGTTTAAGACCACTTGAAAAAATGGCAAAAAATCATATTTTACATTGTTGGATCTTAAGGTTCCAAGTAGAGCTTCAACATGCAACAAGAAGAAATTAGAGTGAGACAACATTTTTTTGAGCATTCAATTAATTAAAAAAAAAAAACGATTAAACTGAAACAGGCTGTTTTTCAGCCGATCAAAAGTTTAGGACCACACCTCCAAAAAACATCTCAGGTGGGATCTGCTTGTCATGCCAGTAACGTTGGAAACCATAAAGCATGTCTGCCATGACAAGCAGATCCTACCTGAGATGTTTTCTATGCGCCACAGTGGAGGGGGCGCCATAATGGTCTGGGGTGCTTTTTCCTTCAGTGGAACAATGGAGCTTCAGGAAGTGCAGGGGCGTCAAACGGCCATTGGCTATGCCCAGATGTTGCAGAGAGCATTCCTCATAACTGAGGGGCCACGTCTGTGTGGCAACGACTGGGTTTTTCAACAGGACAATGCTACAGTACGCAATGCCCACAGCACAAGTGTCTTCTTCCAGGAGAATAACATCACTCTTTTGGCCCATCCTGTGTGTTCCCCTGATCTAAATCCAATTGAGAACCTTTGGGGATGGATGGCAAGAGAAGTTTACAAAAATTGACAACAGTTCCAGACAGCCTTCGTGCGGCTGTCTTCACCACTTGGAGAAATGTTCCCACTCACCTCATGGAAACGCTTGCATCAAGCATGCCGAAACAAATTTTTTAAGTGATCAACAATAACGGCGGAGCTACTCATTACTGAGTTCATGTTTGGAAGTTGGATTTCTGTTTGGGGTAGTTTAGTTTTTTTGGAGGTGTGGTCCCAAACTTTTGATCAGCTGAAAAACAGCCTGTTTCAGTTTAATCGTTTTTTTCAATTAATTGAATGCTCAAAAAATGTTTGGTCTCACTCTCATTTCTTCTTGTTGCATGTTGAAGCTCTACTTTGGTCCAACAATGTAAAATACGATTTTTTGCCATTTTTCAAGTGGTCTTAAACTTTTGATTAAGACATTATAAAGAACTCCAAATGTCCTCAAAGCAATAAATAAAATTAAAAAAAATCTAAATTAATTGTAGGGCATCAAAAATACCTTTATTTGGATGACTGCATCCCAGGAACCCTAACCCACAATTAAAACCATTTAAAGTGAAATACCATATGCCACAACTCCTTGAAAGAAAAATGTTTTGGTTGCATAAACTTAACACATCATTCAACAGAATAAAAAAAAAAAAAAAAATCCACACACACAAATTGACGTTTTGTCTTCCCAACATAAAAACACCACAATCACAGAGGATGATAGACGCAACCCTCTCCATGGTGCAGTTAGAAAAACTTCTGGAAAACAGAATCCTTCCATTCAGTAATTCAAATTGTTTGTTTCTAAAAACATATTTGCAGGTGCCAGCCATAGATGGAGCAAATTCATTTTCTGCAACCACTCGATTTACCCATCAACACAGACAATCCCTTCTGCTGTTCTTTCCATGACTACACTGCTTGTAACAGGATCTGTGAATAGGGAGAGTCTCATAAATCACAGGATTCCCCCCCCCCCCATTCAGAGATCAGGGTACGGGCAATATAATCAATAAAATAAAATTTCTCAATGGATAAGGAGGGGGCCGGTCCCTGTTGGACCATCCGTGCTGCTGTTCTACCTGAAGCCATTTACCTATGCAGCGCCATAAGTTCAGAGTGGGGGAAGAAGACAGGCATCCTTCCAGTAAAGATTTATCCAGGATCCAGCTACCTACACAATGTCCTTCGTTACAGGAAAATGATGTGACTAAAGCTGTAGAGATTTTCTTCATAGCTAAAGCTCAGTTTTAATTAATCCATATTTTATCCAAACGAATTTAAGGTTTTGGCTTTTGACACACTTTAGGTATTTTCAGGTTTTAATGCCAAAACATTTTTGCATTTGTAGTTTATCTTAACGTTATAAATATATTTAATATATGACAGATGGACTTTAATTTTTATAGGTTTCGGTTACAAAAAAGGGAACAATAAAAAATGTTATTTCTCAATATAAAATGCAATAAAAATACCGGCTGCGCCTTTCCTAGCCGACAAACTGATCAAAACTCACCATGTGTATACATACAATTCAAATCCATCAACATAAATTAATTAAAATAGTCCATTCTTTCATGTGTTAAGCTCAAAATAAATTGCGCAATTCATTTATGAATATTCAGTTCATATGTGATATACACTATATTACCAAAAGTATTGGGACACTTGCCTTTACACGCACATGAACTTTAATGGCATCCCAGTCTTAGCCCGTAGGGTTTAATATTGAGTTGGCTCTCCCTTTGCAGCTATAACCACTTCAACTTTTCTGGCAAGGCTGGCCACAAGGTTTAGGAGTGTGCTTGACCATTCTTTCAGAAGTGCATGCGTGAGGTCAGGCACAGATGAAGAAGAGAAGATCTGGCTTGCAGTCTCCGCTCTAATACAACCCAAAGGTGTTCTATCAGGTTAAGGTCAGAACTCTGTGCAGGCCAGTCAATTTCCTCCACCCCAAATTCGTTCATCCATGTTTTTATGGACCTTTCCTTATGCACTGGTGCAAATCATTTGGTGGAGGGGGGACTATGGTATGGAGTTGGGCTTGGCCTCTTAGTTCCAGTGAAGGTAACTCTTAAGACAGCAGCATACCAAAACATTTTGAACAATTTCATGCCCCCAACTTTGTGGCAACAGTTTTGGGATTGCCCCTTTCTGTTCCAACATGACTGCTCACCAGTGCACAAAGCAAGCTCCATAAAGAAATGGATGAGCGAGTTTGGAGTTGAGGAACTTGACTGGCCATTGAGCGATTACCAATGTCAAACTACAAATCAATAGAGAAAACACATTGGTCATCATATCATACAATCGTCAAAGTATTGATTACAGATGAAATAAAGATATATTCTGTGTAGTAGTATTCCCAACAGGCTGTCTTACCCAAGACACAACCATGTGCACGATCCATGGAGGAGGTCTATCCCGGAGGGCATGGGAGCCCCACACACAGAAGACACAGATATCTGGTCAAAAAGCAGAATTAGAAAAGTTGGTAATAATACTAAGCTAGAAAGGCTAAGGTAATGAGGGTAATCGATGGAGCTGACAAACTATGCTTAAAGCGGAGCTCCACCCAGGATAACAACATTTTCCCATGTTGTTTAAAAAAATAAAATAAAAAAAACCTGAAAAAAAAAAAAATACTCACCCGAAATACCTGTTGCTATGCGGAAGTCCGTAATCTGCCTCTTCCACTCCGCGGTGCCTTTTCTTCTTGTCCTTCTCCTTGTGAATGGGGCACGCTGCTTTCTGGGAACTGTGTGTGTTCTCAGAGAGCAGCGTGCCCATTCACAAGCCAGCGTGAGATTCACGCAGGCGCAGTAGGAAATGGACAGTGAAGCCGTACGGCTTCACGGCCTGTTTCCCATAGTGTGAATGGCGGCGCGGGACCCGCAGCGATCGTGGGACTGGCATCGGGGGGCCCATCAGCGCGGGCAAGTAGGACAAGGTAAGTGTCCTTATTTAAAGTCAGCACCTACACTGTTAGTAGCTGCTGACTTTAAAAAAAAAAAATTGCGGCTGGAGCTCCGCTTTAACATACCATGACAATCGCTGCATAAATCTAAGAGGGGGGCCTCTATGATATTTCAAAGCACAGCCGCAACACACTGTAATGGTAAATAAGTAAAAGCTGCTCTAGCCCAAACAATACAAAAAAAAAAGCGAAAACAGCATAAAAGGACAACACTGCACGGTGTCATATAAATACTTTACCTAGTACAACAGATAAAAAAAAAAAACACATGCGGTTTTGTGGCTTAATTACAGGATTTTTCCTCTGACAACAGCATTGTGGTTATATTAATACAGAGGGATTTGTAATAATGTCAGAAGATGGAAAAATTATTAGTTAACTTCCTGGGCATTGGACTAATCCAGCCCACTTGTCCCAACCATTATGAGGGGATCTTGTATTCCTTTCAGTATTTTTATTTTTATTAAACAGAAGAAGAATGCAGAAGTGAGACTATGTAGCTTGCATAGGTGTGAGCAGCTTATTGCATTAGGGTGTGCACCCCAAAGCTTAACCATGCGTGCATGTGTGTGTATGTATGTGTAATAAATAAGTGTGTGTGTGTGATTATATATATTAGCCTTAAGCCTGTTTCTGTTTTAAGTTGGCCATACACTGGTACAGATTTACCCATCTGCAGTGTCAGCTATTGTACTCTGACAGCTGCTGGCAGAATAACTAAACAGTGTCTGTATCTAATGCAGCCAGGGTTGACCCAGCTCATTGCCCAGAAGTTGGGTGGTAGGGTGCACACAAGGCCATCCACAAAGCAAATTTTGACGAGTTCATCAGGAACTGGCTAACATTTGCTCAATGTATGGCCAGCTTTAGAAACAGCTCAAATTCAGACCTTATCCATAGCCGCAGATTCTGTATTTATATACACTTCACACAAAAAAAAAGAAGCTCAAAGCTTTGCTGCAACAATCTTCCACATTATCAAAGCTGCCAGTAAAATTCTAACCATCAGGAACTGCTGCCAGCCAAGAGGTAAGACAAGGTGAACATCCCCTCAAAAGTATCATGCAGCATTAATAGTACTGCAGAGTCCTGGATCTCCGGAGCCATATGAAACGTCACACTATAGCTTGTTTTCCACAGACTGCTGGCACTGAACAACAGCATTTCTATAGTTACATAAAATGACAACGAGCTACTCGGTAACTGAAAATGTATAGCTGCGCTCCAGTGTGTGAGGGCTACATTGGGGTCAGGATACACTGACTATTTTTTACTTGTACCTGTTTATCACAGAAATTAGCTAACTCTGCTTGAATCTTAGGTCTCACGAAATTTGGTCACTGAGTACTAAAGCTTGTTCACATCATAGATATGCAGTAAAAGGGAAAATGTTATACTTACCTAACCGTAAATTCTTTATCGTACATCACGGGACACAGAGCGCATAGCCATTACATATGGGTTATATGGGTACCTTCAGGTGTGGACACTGGTGTAATCAACTTCACAGGAAGTTCCTCCCTATATAACCCCCTCCCACTGAGAGTGCTTCAGTTTTTTCGCCAGTGTCTTAGGTGTTGGTCACGTCTAGCTGTCCCTCGGAGGTCTCGGGACCCAGGATAGCTAGCCGGATCCGTCCGAAGTGCTTCAAAGCCAAGGAGTACGGTACCCGGGCCCTGCCTGCGTGGGGTGTTGCCTATAATGCCTCTCCTTGGAGGGCTGGATTCTGGGCTCCAGTGCCTTGGTCTCTCCCAGGACTAAACGCTACTGATGCCAGGATGCTATATAGGTCCAGGGGTGTGGGTTCCTTAAACACAGGACCCCGGTCCCTGAAGGTCCGAGACAATACCCACGGAGATGGGAGAAGATTGGGCCTCTTGCAGTTTGCAATACCCTGCGGCGTGGAGCAGGTAAGAGGGAACCTGCGGGACTTGGTTCGACAGTAGGTATCCCCCTGGGGGTTCTGGGTTGGCTAATGGTATGCTTGTGCATCAGCCACTATCTCCACTATGTCTTTTTAGGCAGGATGGGATGTACTAATGTTTACCCAGATAACATGTAGATATATGTATAGTTGTTTAAGATATATATTTGCTACTCACCCCAGGTCTGCCTGTTAGCATTGATACTGCAGCCCCACGTACTATAAAGAGGGAATTGCTGGTGAAAACCCCTGTTTCTTAGGAAGCCTATGGGGACAGCTTCCTCTCTGTGTGCACTACAGTAAGGATTAGTGCTTACCTGGTGTCTGTTGGTGCTGCTGGCGCTGGTCCATGCTTTTCCTCTGCTCTCTGCTTCCTCCATGTTGTTTCAGCGTGGGGGGGGGGGGTGCGCGCGCGTGGGCGCGTGCACGCCGCCTTTTATAGCGTCGGCGTGCGTTGGGGGGGCGGGCCAGCAGCGTCAGGGTCAGTTAAAAGTAAAACGTTTCTCTCTGGCTGGTCTTTTCCCTCCTGGAAGCAGAGGAAGAAGGACACAGAGCGCGCAGCTGGGTCTTTTGGCCACAGTGACACCCAGTGGCGGTTTGTGGATCTTCAGGTCTAGGACTTAGTTCCACTATTGACCAGAGAAAAAAGATTTTTTTTTGCTTAAAGGGACTCAGCCTTAGATCCAGCAGTATCTGAGTCAACCTTGGACTCCGGCTAACGGGCATTGGTGTTGCAATACTCACAGGTTTTCCTCAGTATTGCCACCTCCCAGGCGGGTAAAAAAAAAAAAAAATTTTTTGTGGAAAAAAATAAATAAAAAATATATATATATATACAAAATTTTTCATTTTCCTCAGCCTGTTCTCATATTAATTACTCCTAGCTACAACAGTCAGGTGTTGGCTATAGGGGTGACTCAAGGTTGTGCAATGGCTCCAAAGGGATCAGGACCAGCCAAGGCTGCAAAAGGTGCCAAGAAACAAAAGGGGTCTCCATCGGGGTCAGAGGATTTGGGCCAGGCTTCAACGGCCCCACCCTCACCAGTTAGACCACCGAGTAGCATAGTACAAGAGCCATTGGGGGTGCTGGGGGCAGAGGCGGCCCCCGATCCACCCATTCCCGTTTACGTAACGGAAGAAATGCTAGCGACCACCCTGGGTGGGCTAGAGAAAAGGTTAACTGCTTTGTTTGCCCGCCCTTTGCCAAGTAGCAAACGGGCTAGATCCCACTCACCTAGTTTGGTGTTTTCAGATGCGGAGGTCTCCTCTTCGGAGGAACGGGACCCACAAGGGGATCAAGCAGACCCAAGTCCCGACGGTTCAGACATGGAGGGTTCCACTGTAGATGAATATTTTTCGGCCTCTCAAGCGGAGAGCCTGTGGATCCAGTCTTTGACCGATATGGTTCGCACTGCTTTTAAACTTCCAGTGCCAGAACTAGTAGCCCCTGTGGTATCCTCATTGGGTTCTTTAAAGGCTCCATTAACTTGTGTGTCTTTTCCGATTCACCCCCTTCTGCGGAGCGTGATTTACCAGGATTGGGCTCGACCTGATAGGATCTTTATCCCTCCTAAGAGGTTCTCTATTCTCTATCCTATGGAAGAGGAATTTTTAAAGAAATGGGCACTCCCCACAGTGGACGCGGCCATTTCCTGCGTGAATAAATCCCTGACCTGTCCGGTTGAAAATGTCCAGATGTTCAAGGATCCGGTCGACAAAAAATTAGAGACCCTACTGAAGGCTTCTTTCACCACAGTAGGTGCCATGGTTCAGCCAGCGGTGGCAGCCATTGGCGTTTGTCAGGCCTTAAAGGATCAGGCAAAACAGATATTAAAGGACATGCCGGCTCAGCAAACTCGTGAATTAGCAGATTTCCCTAGGGCTCTCTGCTTTGCAGTAGATGCTATTAAGGACTCCATCCAACAGGCATCCCGTTTATCTCTGCTGGTGGTTCACATGCGTCGTCTTTTGTGGCTAAAGAACTGGTCAGCAGAGGCACCCTGCAAAAAGCTTTTAGCAGGGTTTCCCTTTCATGGGGGAAGACTATTCGGTGAAGACCTAGATAAATATATCCAAACCATATCAAGTGGTAAAAGTTCTTCCTTACCGGTCAAGAAAAGACCGTGTGGGCCCGCGTTTAAACGACAGGCCTTTGCAGGCTCGGCCCCTTCGACTTCCCGTCAGTATCGACGGCCTCCCGGGCGTTCAGCAGTTAATAGCCGCCCACAGGGACAAGCCGCGGCAAACAAGAGGCCCTGGTCTCGCAAGCCGGCTAAACCAGTCATCAAGTCAGATTCATGAAGGGGCGCCCCCACTCTCTTGGGTGGGGGGAAGACTTCAGTTTTTCTCCGAAGTCTGGAAGGCCAGAATTCCCGACTCTTGGGTTCGGTCCGTGGTAGCCACAGGCTACAAACTAGAGTTTCGAGAAATCCCCCCTCCTCATTTTCAGGGGTCAAGTCTTCCAAGCGACCCGTTAAAGAGGGCCTCTCTCGTAAAGGCGTTGGATCGCCTCTTGCTCCAAGGAGTAATTGTAGAAGTACCAACCCAAGAAAGGGGTCTGGGATTCTACTCCAACCTTTTTATTATACCAAAACCCAATGGCGACGTCAGGCCTATCCTAGACCTCAAACGCCTAAATCGCTTTCTAAAGATTCAGACCTTTCGTATGGATTCCATACGTTCAGTGACAGCCAGCCTGCATCAAGGCGACTTTCTAGCATCTATAGACATAAAGGATGCATATCTGCATGTGCCGATCTACCCAGCACATCACAAGTTTCTTCGTTTTATGATAGATCAAAGTCATTTCCAGTTCGTAGCCTTCCCTTTTGGGTTGGCAACAGCTCCGCGGGTATTCACAAAGGTGTTAGCCCCGGTGCTAGCCGTCCTAAGGACAGAAGGCATTTTGGTCCTGGCATACCTGGACGATCTCCTGGTTATCGACAGATCAGCTTCCAACCTCAATCATGCAGTAGTCCGCACAGTTCGGCATCTACAAGAATTCGGGTGGGTAGTGAACCAAGGAAAATCGAGGTTGCAACCCACAAGACAGTTGGAATATCTAGGCCTTCGGTTAGATACAGAATGCCAGAGGATATTTTTACCTCAAGAAAAGATCAGGTCATTGACTCAAACAATTCAAATAGTCCTAGGCAAAAAGAGGCCGACTATTCGCCTATGCATGCGACTGCTGGGAAAGATGGTAGCTGCCTTCGAAGCAGTGCCCTATGCCCAGATCCATACCAGAGTTCTCCAGGCAGCTATTCTCTCTGCTTGGAACAGGTCCATACAGGCATTAGACCGTCCATTAGGTCTTTCCCCAGGAGTCAGGCGCAGCCTGTACTGGTGGCTGGTCCCTCAAAAATTGTCAAAAGGGAAAACCTTTTGCCCCATCACGTGGAAAATAGTAACCACAGATGCCAGCCTAACAGGTTGGGGGGCAATCTTAGGAAAACGGACCCAGCAGGGACAGTGGTCAGAGGCAGAAAGTCTGCTTCCCATCAATGTCCTAGAGATCAGAGCTGCTCGGTTGGCCCTGGTCGCCTGGACTCTCCCCCTGCAGGGTCTGCCAGTAAGGATACAGTCCGACAATGCCACGGCGGTGGCATACATAAACCACCAGGGGGGCACAAGGAGCCTAGCGGCTCAAAGGGAAGTAAACCTGATTTTCTCATGGGCCGAAGCCCATGTACCCTGCATCTCAGCAGTGTTCATCCCAGGGATAGACAATTCTCAAGCAGATTTTTTGAGTCGTCAACAGTTACTCCCGGGAGAGTGGTCTCTTCACCCCCAGGTATTCCAAGAGATTTGCCAAAGATTCGGAGTTCCCGATGTGGACATCATGGCAACAAGATTCAACAAGAAATTGGACAAATTCGTATCCCAAGCCAGGGACCCCTCGGCCTACGGGACCGATGCGTTGGTTTGCCCCTGGCACCAGTTTTCTCTCCTGTATGCGTTCCCTCCACTACAGATGATTCCCCGCCTTCTACGAAGGATCAGGGTGGAGCGCAGGCCGGTGATCCTGGTGGCCCCAGCCTGGCCCAGAAGGGCTTGGTACGCACTCATCGTGAGGATGTCAGTAGGGGCACCGTGGCCACTCCCCCTGCGCCCAGATCTGCTGTCTCAGGGCCCGATCTACCACCCTGCTTCACAGCAGCTAAATTTGATGGCTTGGCGGCTGAATCCCTAATTCTTAAGGGCAGAGGCCTCTCAGCCCAGGTCATATCTACGTTAATTCAGGCTAGAAAGCCAGTCTCTAGAAATATCTATTACAGAGTCTGGAGGACCTATGTGGAGTGGTGCGAGTCTCAAGGAGGGCATTCTCGCAAGTTTTTTTTTGACAGGATCTTGCGATTCCTCCAGGTTGGCGTTGACAAGGGGTTGGCTCTTAGTACTCTAAAGGGGCAGGTGTCTGCCTTATCGATATGGTTTCAAAGGCCTTTGGCCACGCATTCGCTTGTGAAAACCTTCTTGCAGGGGGTCTTGCATGTGAATCCCCCTATTAGAGCTCCCCTCTGCCCCTGGAATTTAAATCTGGTCTTGTCAGCTTTACAAAGGCAGCAGTTTGAACCTCTGACAGAAATCCCTCTTGTGCTGCTAACCCGAAAGTTGGTTTTCTTGGTGGCTATGGCTTCGGCCAGAAGGGTCTCCGAGCTGGCAGCCTTGTCTTGCAGGGAACCGTACCTGATTCTGCATAAGGACAGAGTGGTTCTGCGGCCTCAACCTTCTTTCCTTCCTAAGGTCATATCCAGTTTTCACTTGAATCAGGACCTAGTCCTACCATCCTTCTTTCCTACTCCCCAGTCCAGAGAGGAAAGACTGCTTCATACTTTGGACGTGGTCCGAGCCATGAGGGTTTATCTCAAGGCTACAGAGAAGATTCGGAAAACAGATGTGCTTTTCGTTCTTCCGGATGGCCCCAAGAAGGGTCAGCCGGCTGCCAAGTCTTCCTTGGCTAGGTGGATTAAGCAGCTGATTTTTCAGGCCTATGGTCTGAAGCGCGTTCCACCTCCCTTATCAGTTAAAGCCCATTCTACGAGGGCCATGAGTGCCTCTTGGGCGGCACACCATCAGATCTCTATGGCACAGGTTTGCAAAGCGGCAACCTGGTCTTCCGTACATACGTTTACTAAATTTTATAAGTTGGACGTCACAAAGGCTACGGACGCAGCATTTGGGCAGGCGGTCCTACGGGCAGCAGTATAGAATCCTTTGGCCCGGTTCACGCCCCCTTTTTTTCTGTTGGTGGAGCTATTTTACCTCCTGATAATGTTTTTTGTTTGGCTATTTTTGGCCTTACGGTCTCCCTCCCTTCATGGAGCATTGCTTTGGGACATCCCATATGTAATGGCTATGCGCTCTGTGTCCCGTGATGTACGATAAAGAAAAAAGGATTTTTAATAACAGCTTACCTGTAAAATCCTTTTCTTGAAGTACATCACGGGACACAGAGCTCCCACCCCTCTTTTGGGGAACATTGTGTAACCTCGGAGAAATTGCTTGCTACAAAACTGAAGCACTCTCAGTGGGAGGGGGTTATATAGGGAGGAACTTCCTGTGAAGTTGATTACACCAGTGTCCACACCTGAAGGTACCCATATAACCCATATGTAATGGCTATGCGCTCTGTGTCCCGTGATGTACTTCAAGAAAAGGATTTTACAGGTAAGCTGTTATTAAAAATCCTTTTTTTCCTTTCCTGATGCAAGCATGACAGCATATACATATGGGGAGGCTCTGCCTCCCTGCCCAATCAGGACTGGTTATACTATAAAAGTAGGTCTCCCCCCTTACCACAGCATTCTCATACATTAATATCACTGAGCAAGGCCTTTCTTGAATGCTCAAGGCTCTTATATTTGTTTCACTTTTTTCTTTTTTTTTTTGGGGGGGGGGGGGACCTATATGCTGTCATGCTTGCATCAGGAAAGGAAAATTACCGTTAGGTAAGTATAACATTTTCCCTTTTCTTGACACAGCATGACAGCATATACGTATGGGATGTACCAGATCACCAGACAACAAGGGTGGGTACTGCTCAAGTGTTTAAGAGGATTAGATCTTTCCCCTCTAACGACTGAGATGTATTGTAATTACGACTGCTGGGTCTACCAGAATGGACCCCCAACGTGTTGAATGTAACTCTGGAGGAACTATTTAGGAGTTCTGTCAATGGATGCGCAACCAGTTTGGAAGAGCTGTCTCTGCCCTCATCTGATGGATTTGTCCCATTCATCTAGGCTTTGACTAACTTTAACCGCACAACTGTGATTGATTCGTTGGACAGCGAGATTGTCTTTTCCAATGCCATTAGGCCTGGTGAGTATCGTTTTCTCCTAGAAGGGAGAATTTTAATGTCTCTTCAACTTTGAATCTCTTTTCAATGTTTGTGGAACTTCAAACACTTTAGTTTGCATCTGCCAGAAGGATGATGATGTTCTAACTCAGGTTGCAAATATACCAACCTTTGTATAGTGTTGAGGAAGATAAACAAACGCTATACAATGAATGTATATAGATCACCGCGCTACCCACATAAGCATATAAATGGCAGCCAACACCACAGGACTAGATCAATCCTGCAGGCTAAGAAATATAGAAAACAAAAAAGGTGTAGCGCTAAATATATGTAAACAATATAAAAGGACTATGGTTAATCAACTGTAAAGATCATGTGGTAATAACACCATAAGTGCTCAAAAAAGTCAGTGAATGACACAAAATGGAAAAAATATATAAATAAAAATATAAAGTCTCATAAATGGTTTAAATCAAAAAAGTCTAACAAAAAGTGACTTGGTGTTGAAACAAGGAAAAAGTGCGTGAATTTTGATAGTCGATCCACCACCAAAGTAGATAGGAGGCTTCCAGTAGGTGATTACTGTGATAAGACTAGTTGGTCTCTCGATGATGGCTCCTCCCGACTTGATTAGAGTCTGTACTGGCACTCTTCCCAGAACCTGGAAGCCATTGCGCCCCACCTCTTCTGAAGGATCAGCACGACTCTGGATACAAAGCGCCTTGTTCGGTTCACATCAGAACCTTCGAACGGACCGAACATTCGTGCAAACTTTAGAACCCAATTGAAGTCTATGGGACTCGAACGTTCGAAATCAAAAGTGCTAATTTTAAAGGCTAATATGCAAGTTATTGTCCTAAAATGGGTTTGAAGACCAGGGTCTTGCCCAGGGAACATTTTTCGGGAGCAGTGATTTTAATGATGCTTAAAGTGAAAAAATATAAGTGAAATATTCCATTAAATTTCGTACCTGGGGGGTGTATAGTATGCCTGTGAAGTAGCGCTTGTTTACCATGCTTAGAACTGTCCCTGCACAAATACTGACAATACTTGCTGATAAGTCACTGCCTGTGGTATTAATATGAAAACACCAGCAAATGTATTTACGTAGCTTTAGGTGCACACTGTGCAGAAGACACAGTACACCAAGTGAGAACACTTGCTGATCAGTCACTGCCTGTGGTATTAAAATGAGAACACCAGCAAATGTAATCTTGTAGCTTTAGGTGCACACTGTGCAGAGGACACAGTACACCAAGTGAGAACACTTGCTGATCAGTCACTGCCTGTGGTATTAAAATGAGAACCTAAGCAATTGTATTCACATAGCTTTAGGTGCACACTGTGCAGAGGACACAGTACACCAAGTGAAAATACTGCAGCTAGCACAATCACCTGCCTGCCTGTCAGTATATTAGGAAGAGCATACAGGAACGGATCTATCTGAACTCAATACAGTGTATAAATATATATACAACACCTGGGAGGCATATATATCCTCTACACACTGTAGCTGTAACTGACTCGCCTGCCTGCCTGCTTTATCTAACTCAAAATAAATGACTCTCTCTCTCTGTCTGTCTTTAACCACCGCAACACACTACACACGGCTGCCACGGAGGCGGCCTTATATAGTGTGGGGCGTGTACTAAACCCCCTGAGACATAATTGGCCAAAGCCACCCTGGGTTTGGCCAATTATGGCTCACAGTTTTTTGCGCGCTGTGATTGGCCAAAACATGCGGGTCATAGTGCATGCTTGGCCAACCATCAGCCAGCAATGGCGTAGTGAATTATGGGCCGTGACACGCCACTCGAATTTGGTGCAAGCGGCCCATAACGTTCGTAATTCAACGAACGGTCGAACATACGATGTTCGCGTCGAACATGAGTTTGACTCGAACACGAAGCTCATCCCTAATGAACATGAGTTATGCTCATTTGTAATGCAGCTCCACCAAGATCTTAGCTGTGCATCTGGTATCCTGATGATGATATTGCTTCAACAGGAGTTTTGTGTTTTGCCTGTAGACGTAACTCAATGTTATCCTATGTGTTATCCTATATGCACATTAGGGCGATTACAGGCATTTCCTGACACCAGACATGGCAGCATGTTTTTGAAAAATGATGAACAAAGCGCGGTGACGTACAACACGTACGTCACCGCGCTTTGTTCATAATTTTTCAAAAACGATGGTGTGTGGGCAACATCGTTTTTTTTTTTTTTCATTCAAGTTTAAGTTTATTTTCAAATAAAAGAAGATAAAACTATGTGAAAAATAACATAGTAAATACTACAGTGGGATATACATTTGATAACAATTAGATACATTCAGTGTTTATCTTTTCCAACCATTTCAACTACAGATAATAGTATCATTTAAATGAAAAAGAGAAATGAGAATCATTAAAACAAATGAAAATATTAAAGATAATAAAATTCATCTTGAATTACCTCCCTCATCTCCCAAGATCTCATATACCTCATAGTCCAGTCCAAAACATTAAAGCAATAAAAAATATAACAGACCAATCTTTCAGATATATAAAGAAGGTAAATATCCAGGACAACCCCACCCTCCCTGACACCCCTATTGGGATCACTCTGTGTCCTAGAGGCAGAATAATCCTATCTACCCAACCTCCCTCAAAACATATAAATTTGATCCAACTGTTGTCAGAAGAACCATGTTAACATCATTCCCTAAGTTACATACATAAGAAGAAACAAGCAATTTAATTAATATTTTCAATTAAATTATTCCCATCGTGAATATAACACATTTAAAGAATAATATACTATGTATATTTCTCTTGTATAAAATAAAAATAAAAAAGATAATAAAAAAAAAAGAAGAGGAAGAAAGAAAAAAGATTAGAAATGAGAAGAAAAAAGAAAGATAGAGTTCAATAGAAAGAGTGAGCCTACCTGCCAAAATGTTATATCAGTCTAAAGCAAAAGCTACTATCATACCCTTGGGGTATAAGAGATTCCCATATAGTTTAGCCAAGGTTCCCAAGTTTCAGTAAACATAATAGATTTATCTAACATTAAACAAATTCTCTTTTCTTGCTTCATAATCCACGTGACTTTTCTTTTCATATGTAGAATAGAAACCGATGGTTTCTTCCATGCAGCTGCTATAGTAATTCTGGCACCTGTTAGAATAAATAAAATCAGCTTTCTGGTAACCTTTGAAATATGTGGAATTAGACCATTCAGTAAAGCTATTGTTGGAGACTGATGTAAATTACATCCTGTGACTCGTCTAATAATATGAAATACCTTATTCCAATATCCACGTATCCTTGGACCATAGGTGTGCGCAGCCTATTGCATTAGGGTGTGCACCCCAAAGCTCAAACACACACTATCGATCACTCACGATCTTCATTCAGAAAGAGAATGGGCCAATAAATTACATTACCGGACTGTTTTTCCCCGCCGTGCACCACAGGGTAATTACAAATACATCACGTCCAAAGACGTGACTCCGGCGCCTCAGGTCCGCGCTGTTGACGTATTCTGTCAATAGCGCGGACCTCTAGTGGTTAATGATGAAGTTGGAAAAACTTTGTTTTTTGGACATGCTGAAAAACAAAGTTTTTTCCATGCGAAAAATTATCGTGTGTACGCGGCATGAGGAACAGTCAATGACAGGTAAGTCTTGAAGTCCCAGTAATGGGGATAGATGAGGGGAGTAAGGAGCAATGTATTACTAGGGGTTGGGGGGTTTGCCCAGATTTATTTTGTTTAAATTTGTTACTATTTGCCAAAAAATTAAAAGGGGTGTATATATGTATATTTTTCCCTCTCTCCCTCCCTTATTTCTCTCTGTTGCCATGCAGTCCCCCTTGCACTTTTCGGTTCTTCCTCCAGCATGAGCCTAACACCACATAATCAAGACCACCGCAATACCAGGTAAGGTAACTTTTGGTAAGTAACAAGATAAGGGGAAAAGAGTGCGTTCTGCCCGGATGAGCGTGTCTTCCTGTCTATTGCAGTCCCGGACGCTCACACATCCACTCTGGGAGATTCAGAGGCCCTCTGGATCGTCAGGATTTTTTTCCAAGGCAAAAAGTGTCTCCTCCAGTCCTGGCAGACCCCAGTACAAAAGGGCGCAAATGTAGGCTTAAGAGAATGCACACAGCTTCTCCTTCGAGGGCTCAGCACCCGAAAGACAAATGTTGGTCATGTGGAGATGACCCTATGCCTGGAAAGCTACTTTGCAGCAACTGCTTCAGGCAGCTTGCCAGAGACCAAGAGTATGAGAGTCACCAGGTCTCAACCTTGCTCAAAAAAGTAGTCCCCAATTCCCTGGCAGAATTTTCCGGTCATCTCGGGGCAACCAGGGACAGAAGTGGACGAACAGTGTGGGCACTATACAGGGCCGATCCGCCCTATAGGCTCACTATGCAAGCCGCTTAGGGCCCCGCAAAGCTGCGAAGGGCCCCCCAAATTACTAGAGGCCCCGTCTGGTGAGAAGTCATTTTCGCCCCCCTCACCCCACTTCTCAACTCGCTGGCTGCATGGGAGAAGAGGTAAGAAGTCAGCACCCCCTGCTTCTCAATTTAATGTAAGATGTCATTTCCGACAGCAGAACACCCCCTCCCCCCGCTTCTCAACTTTCTTTGACGTGACATGTCACTGTCGTCAGCGCCCCCCGCTTCTCATTTTTAATGTGCCATGTCATTTTGCTTAGGGCCCCAGGGAGGTCAGGATCGGCACTGGCACTATACCAGGTCTAAACCAAGCCATTCAACCCTCTCTAACTGGAGGGGTACCAGGCACTTCAGGGGTGACTCCAGCCCAGCAGATTAGGCAGGCTGATTCCCCAGACCCAGTATTACAGCCAACCTTTCAGGCAAAGGGAAATGATATTGCCTCCTCATCAGCAGAGGATCCTGAAGGTTTAGGCTTTAGTTTTGCGCTAATACCACCTTTCATTATGGCAGTAAAAGCTGCACTGGAGTGGTAAGATCCGGAACTGCTTCTAAAGAAGTAGAAAACCTATTATACACCATACAATCTGATTTTAAATTGTGTGACAATCGCTGCACAACACGCATTAGGTGCCTTTATCCTTTCAGGGCACCCCAAATGCCACGCAAATCTGCTGTGATAGTCACGTGGTAAAACGCGCCTTTAAAAACATTGTGCAAAGCTGGTCGCCCCTAAATAGGAGCAGGGGCTTCTTTTTGCACATGTTGGGCAACCAAGTGAATGGGCCACCCCCCATGTGGGTTGCAAAATTGTGTACAAATCGCTCTTTGAAACCGCATAGCAGGAACACTTATCCCCTCTACGTGATAATATATTAAATACCTCTAAAAAGTGACCCAAGCACAGATTGCTTTTCAGTGCAATAGCAGAGCCTACTGCAAGTGTGAACAAGCCTTTGGGTTCCATAGGAGGAACCTAAAGAAACAGGTTCTTTCCTCTTACGACAGAAATAAGAGGCCTGTTTCAGGAGGAATGGAAAAAGGGGGAAAGAAAATCCTCCTCCAACTCATAGGTTGCAGAAGTTGGATCCACAAATGGAGAAGGATGTGAATCCTTTATCTAACCCATCAACGGTGGATGCGGCAGTCACCATACTGTCCAAGAATGTGACACTTCCGATGGAAGACTTCCTCCTATTCTTGATTGACGCATTGACATGGACTTAAGAAAGTTTTACAGGTGGTGCTTGTAAACCTGCTATTGTTTTTAACATCCGTAGCAAGTGCTATGCGTGTGTGGGCGCAGAACTTGGAGTATGCAATCAAAAACCAGCTGTCAAAAAAGAGAGAAAACTCTTGGTGGACTTCACAGATGAGACAGCTATAGACATCATTCGATGGTCATCCCGAGCCATGCTCGGCTCAGTCACAGCCAAAAGAGCAATGTGGCTAAAACTCTGGGCACTGACTCATCCTCAAAGCAGGATTGCTGTAAACTGCCTTTTGATGGGAAGGTGCTGTTTGGCCAAAATAACTGGAAACTACCTTCTCCAGGGTTTTTGGAGGAAAATCAGGTCTTCTGCCCCAAGATCGATGGTCCAGATGCCAGAGGGGGCAACCATCCAGAGGAGCGCCAAACAGGTACTGGGATTTCAGAGGCTTTTGCCCATCCAAGGTCTTCAGAAGGCGTTGGAGGGTTACACAGTCAACCTTCATAAGATCACAGAGAGACGATACCCAGAAGCCCTTTTAAATATTATATTATAAAATAAATAATATGTTTAATCTTTGTGCTTTATACGGAGAATGGGGGAGGTAGCTCTCAGTCAGACTTTTATAGAGTTAAACGAGTCCTGTGGGTGGATATAGGGGCGGAGCCATATCATATGTATACTGCCATGTTTTGGCGTCAGGAAAGGAAAATTACCCAGTGTGGGGCTTTACCAGCAACAAATGATAGAGTGAAAGTAAGTATTGGGCCTGTATTTATCCCTGTGGATGAGTCCAACCTGCACCTATGCACTTTGTTCTTAAAACAATTTAGTTTTTAGCATAATTTTGTCATTAATAAATATATTTTGTACTTCATTACTTTCACTCTATCATTTGTTGCTGGTAAAGCCCCACACTGGGGGATTTCTCCTTTCCTACTGAATACCAGGGGTGTTGGCAACATACCAGGGTCTCCCTTAGAAGATGTCCCCTTTGCAGAAAGGAAAATTACGGTAAGTGATACAATTTTCCATTGTTTTGAGCTCAACGTTTAGAGACCGGGAAAAAAAAACTTCTGGTCCACGTTTCGAATTGGAGCTTACTGGCAGAAAAAAAAAAATCAAACTCTCCTGAACTCATCTAAACTTTGTACAACAATGTTTCTATATGAGCATTTTTACTCCATAGAGAACAGACTTTTTTTTAAGCCCAGTGTGCATGAAGCCTTACCCAAGACTGAAGCTACACCCAGTTTGGTAAAATCTATTTGGCAGCTCTCAGGTATGTCAACGTTCATAAGAACTGGCTTAGCCCAATGCCGGTGATGTATGAGCTGGTTATTCTCTTCTGGTTGTTGGCATTCACAAGGTTATTGAAAGGACAAGGTTTGCATATCTTCAATATATTTATGTTCTGACACTGAGCCAGTAAATTTTTCTGCTGTTACAGGTGTGTCTATAAACCACATGAAGGAAAGGTTGCTAGGTGACAATAGCATATACAAAGCTGCAGTAAATTATAATCAAGTTGACTTATACAACAACTAGGTATAAACAACGCAGTAAAAAAAAGTCAGAAAAGGTATATTTAAAAGGGAGGGGCTCATTTATGGGGATTAATGTACATATATGCCCTTTTAAAAAATCTCCAGAGGAATTTGTACACCTGTCAAGGTATAAATGAATAATTTACAACAGCAGTACATTGATGAGTATATGCACATTCCAGTTAGTGGAGTCATAAAACTGCCCACTGTTTAACATAGAGGGACATAGACATACAGAGCAGTCAGATACTATTATTCATTTAAAAGCTGACATCGGTTCATTAAAGTGATACTAAAGTCTTGTTTTTTTTTATTTTTTATAATAAACATGTTATACTGAAATGTTTTTGCACAGAGCAGACCAGATCCTCCTCTTCTGGGGTCCCTCTACGCTGCTCCTGGCCCCTCCCTTCTGTTGAGTGCCCCCACAGCAAGCAGCTTGCTATGGGACACCCAAGCTGAACCAGAACTCCCTGTGTCCATTCAGACACAGAGCAGTGGCCCGGCCCCGCCCCTGCTCTCTTCTCATTGGCTGACTGTCTTTGATTGACAGCAGCGGGAGCCAATGGGACCACACTGCTGTCTCAGCCAATGAAGAGGGGAGGCAGCCGAGGCACTGCTACCACATCACTGGATCTAGGTGGACCTCAGGTAAGTATTAGGGGGCTGTTACACACAGAAGGTAAGGATAAAAAAACCTTCTGCCCTTACAACAACTTTAAAGTACACCTGCACCGAGAGGCACATGATGGCAGCCAGGCCCGTCGGAACCCGACAGGCAAAACAAGCAATTGCCTGGAGCCCCGAACTGGCCAGGGGCCCCAGCAGGGAGGGCCCTTGCCGCACCGCTGCGTCCTCCTGAAGTCCGGTCGGCCGTGTACCATAACCGCGCGGTACAGGAGATTCAGGTTCCTGTTCCCGGCTGGACTGACAGGAAGTGCACACACTGAGTGTTCACTTCCTTTCAGTCCAGCCCCGGCAACAGGAACCTGAATCTCCTTTACCACGCGGTTATGGTACACGGCCGACCGGACTGCAGGAGGAAGCAGCGATGCGGCAAGGGCCCTCCCTGTTGGGGCCCCTGTGCGGACACCAACATATGCCGGCGTGTGCGTGTGAGGCCTTTTTATTTCTTTTTGCCTGGGGCCCCCAAATTTCTTCAAACGACCCTGATGGCAGCCATTGCTTATCTCTGTCAAAAATTTAATGTTACCTGCAGCAGCCCAAGTCAGGGCAGTTAGAAGGTTTGGCGGCAATTGATGAGCACAGTGGAGACAATGGCATGGCACAGTGGCTGCGTTTGGCATGGCACAGTGGCCACAATTGATGGACACAGTAGCGACAATGGCATGGCACAGTGGCGACAATTGATTGCATGGCACAGTGGCGACAATTGATGGCATGGCACAGTGGCGACAATTGATGGCATGGCACAGTGGCGACAATTGATGGGCACAGTGGCGACAATTAATGGGCACAGTGGCTGCGTTTGATGGCATGGCACAGTGGCGACAATTGATGGACACAGTGGCTGCATTTGATGGGCACAGTGAGGCTGCAACTGATGTTTTTTTTTTCCGTTTGTTTGCGCTCCCCCAAAAATGTTGAGCACCAGCCGCCACTGACCTGTTCTAATTATATCAGGTTTGTAAGGGTTTCTGCAATACTTCAGGGAGCACATGCTGCCATGCAAACTGCTTTATCTTGGTGTGGGTAGGGCTGCATTGGACTCAGAGATAAAGAGTACTAGGAACTAGGGAACACTATTGTGTGCTATCATATTTGATGATGTAAAACAAATTCAAAGATTTAGCTAACCTGGCAGTCAAGTGCGAAAGGATACACATTCACCAGCCACTTTATCAGGTATGCCTGTTCAATTGCTTGGTAACACAAACTGCTAATCAGCCAATCACAAATATCAATTGAGTGGCAATTGTGTGGAAAAAATGCCTTGTTGATGTCAGGAGAATGGGCAGACTGGTTTAATATGATAGGAAGGCAACAGTAACTCAAATAACCACTCATTACAACCAAGGTATGCAGAATACCATATCTGAATGCACAACACACTGACCCTCGAAGCAGATGGGCTACAGCAGCAGAAGACCACACCGGATGCCACTCCTGTTAGCTAAGAACAGCAAACTGAGGCTACAATTCACACAGGGTCACCAAAATTGGACTATAGATGATTAGAAAACTGGTCTGGTGAATCTGTATTTCAGCTGCGACATTCAAATGGTAGGGTCAGAATAATACCTAATAAAGTGGCTGTTGAGTCTGTATCAAGATAAAGGTTAGTCAGCATGTAGCTTACGTATTTCCCAAGTCAGTTTAAGGCTCGATTCACACTGGTGTGAGGCAGGAACCTGCAAATCCAGTGCCGGTTCCTGCATCGCACCTGAATCGCACAGTGGTTCACACTGAGATCTGCAAACCAATGCGGGTGTCAATGTTAAGTTAACAACACCCTCCAGATCGATTCGCAGATCTCACTGCGAACTGGGAACTCAGTGTATTCTCCTCCAATGATCAAGCTGAGTGTCTTGCTGCTGCTGCTTCTCCCTCCAGCACTCATGTAGCTGAGAACAGAGGGAATGTGCTCATTTATTTAAAAGGGGGGAAAAAGGTATTTATAATGTTTTTTTTATAGCTATACAAAAATGTTTTGCCTTTCATTTCGATTTTAACTACTTGCTACTTCAGCGCAGCCCTGAATCTCTAACAGGCCGTGTTTTTACGGCCGCCCCTTTCCTCGTTCCCCGCGGGAAGCCAAACACAGATCTCGGTAAATAGCCAATCACAGCAGCTATTTACAGCGCGATATGTGCGGCCAATGAGAGATGATCTCATATGTAAACATATGAGATCATCTCTCATTGCCGGCTCTCCCCTCCTTACACAGACAGCGTGTGTGAGGAGGGAGAGAAATCTGTAAGTGACCAGCGCTAAAAAAAAAAAAAAAAAGTGACTAACCAGTGCCCCCAGGACTACCTGTGTCCCCCACAGTACCACAGTATCCCCCAGTACCACAGTGCCCCCCAGTACCATAGTGCCCCCCAGTACCATAGTGCCCCCCAGTACCACCGTGTGCCCACCAGTACCACCGTGCCCATCAGTGCCACCAGTACCACCGTGCCCATCAGTGCCACCAGTACCACCTGTGCCACCAGTACCACCTGTGCCCATCTGCCACTTTAGAGCACATCTGCAATCAGTGCCCACCTGTGCCACCTCATCAGTGCCCACCTGTGCCACCTCATCAGTGCCCACCTCATCAGTGCCCACCTGTGCCGCAATCAATCAGTGCACATCAGTACCCATCTCAGTGCCATCTGTGCTGCCTCATTAGTGCCATCTGTGCCACCTCATTAGTGCCATCTGTGCCGCCTCATTAGTGCCATCTGTGCCGCCTCATTAGTGCCATCTGTGCCGCCTCATTAGTGCCAACCTGTGTCCACCAAAACACAGGCCTCATCGGAGCACATCAGTACCCATCTCAGTGCCATCTGTGCCGCCTCAGTGCCATCTGTTCTGCCTCAGTGCCATCTGTGCCGCCTCATCAGTGCCATCTGTGGGCATTTGTACTTTCCTGGCTTGTTAGGGTCTCAACAAATGAGAGAGGCCTTCAGTACATCAGGTGTGATCAGATGTGATAATTTTTTATGATTTGCACCATAACTTGTAGACTCTAAAACTTCCACACAGACCAAATAATTTCCAAAAACTTTGGGTTATTTTTATGAAAGACATGTAGCAGTATAAATTGTGGCCAAAATTTATGAAGAAAAATTAATAATTTGCTAAATTTTATCACAGAAACTAAGAAAAAATCATTTTTTTTCCAAATTTTCGGTCTTTTTTCATTAATAGCGCAAAAAATAAAAACCGCAGAGGTGATCAAATACCACCAAAAGAAAGCTCTATTTGTGGGAAAAATAGGGCAAAAAAATAATTTGGGTACAGTGTTGCATGACTGAGTAATTGTCATTCAAAGTGTAAGAGCGCTGAAAGCTGAAAATTGGTCTGGTCAGGAGGGTGTTTAAGTGCCCAGTATGGAAGTGGTTAAACTGAATGGGTTGTTTTACTGAGTGATCGTTTACAATCACTCTAAGGCTTAGTAGTAGGAGTAATTAAAAAGATTTGGATTATAGTTTAAAAACGTAGTCCCATTTCAAAGCAAACCCCAATCCTGCAAATCAGTCTACCTGCCAAACCAGAGCAGGCCAACAAACTGCCTGAGTCAGAGAGTTTACAGTGAAATACATGAGAGCCAGAAGGGCACTTGCACAGTCCAATCCTAGGAAGTAAAGCTATGTTTAAAAAAGACCTTCACCTAGGGGTGGATCTGCTGCAAGGCAAACAAAACATTTGCCTTGGGTGGCATTTTTCAGGGTGGGCGTGGCCGGCCCACAGGCGACTGCCCTATAGCTGAATGATGGCTACAGCCTGGTCATCCAGTTCTGGGAGGGCATCTAATGATGCCCTCCCAGAACCGCACGCTCACTGCTTTCCGCAACAGGCGCGATCCATGATCGGAGTAAAGTGTCAATCACAATGGCTGTTTACCATGTGATCAGCTATGTCCAATCACAGCTGATCTCAATTTAAACACACTTGATGTTTATCAGCATTCCTTTCCTCATGCTGTCACGCTGTATCCCGATTATCAGTGCAGCCCCAACAGTGCCCATTAGTGCTGCCGATTGTTACCGCATATTAGTGCAGCTTCATCAATGCCATTTTATCAGTGCCCGCCAGTGCCACCTCATTCTCTGCCCTGCTGACCCCATCCTATGTTGTCCCGCTCACCCCATCCTCTGCTCGATTGACCACATATGTTGCACTTGGACAAATCATCTCTCCTGGTCTGATGAGGATATCACTAGTGTTGAGCGGAATACGCCATATTCGATTTAGCGATATTGCGCGAATATATAGAAGAATATTCGCGAATATTCGCTAATATCGAATATTCGGGATATTTTATCCAAAAAAAATTTTGCGAAATTTTGTGAAAATGATTGCGAAATTCTCATAAACGGAGATCATTTCCTGTATTACTAAACTAATTTGCACTAAACACTAACTCTACACTAACTCTAGTTAAAAGAAAGGAGAATAAGGGGGCAAAAGAAGGGCGGAGAAGATAATCGCGCAATATTCCTTTTGCCGAATATTCGAGTTATTCTGATTGGCTCTGATGCAAAAGAAGGGCGGAGAAGATAATCGCGCAATATTCCGTTTGCCGAATATTCGAGTTATTCTGATTGGCTCTGATGCAAAAGAAGGGCGCATCAGAGCCAATCAGAATAACTCGAATATTCGGCAAAAGGAATATTGCGCGATTATCTTCTCCGCCCTTCTTTTGCATCAGAGCCAATCAGAATAACTCGAATATTCGGCAAAAGGAATATCGCGCAATATTCCTTTTGCCGAATATTCGAGTTATTCTGATTGCTCTGATGCAAAAGAAGGGCCGAGTAGCTGATGCGATTCTTTTATGTTGCCGAAAATTCGCAATGCGAATTTTCGGCAACATAAAAGAATCGCATCAGCTACTCGGCCCAGGGTCTCTCTCTAATCATACCAGCAATGCTTTTAGACGTCGATGGAGATCACTAGGATGTGATCTGTTTTACAAATAAATTTGAAAAAATACGAATATTCGCCATAGCGAATATTCGCCGCAATATTCAAGTTATTCGCGAATACTCGAATATGCAATATTCGTAGCGGATATTCGCAATGCGAATATTCGTGAGCAACACTAGATATCACAGCTGTTCACGGAGAATGGCTGCAGCTTCCTCATTCCGCTTCCTCATCATAGCGGAGGGGGAATGATGGTCATTCCCCCTCCGCTATTAGGAGGTTCAGGAGCAGTGGCGTAACCAGAGTTATGGGCGCCCGGGGCAGAATTTTTCTTTCGCCGCCCCCCCCCCCCCCCCCTTGTATAATCATCCACTCTGGTTATAAGGATCTGTAATGTATCCCTCTCAGGGCTTTCAGCATGTAAGGGGTAAATTATTGCAGGATTAATCATTTAACCCCTTACTGTAAGGGATTAACAGACTGACCCCCCCCCCCACAACCACAGATCCCCCATCATAGACTGAACCCCCCCCCACAATCACAGATCCCCCATCACAGACTGACCCCCCCACAATCACAGATCCCCCATCACAGACTGACCCCCTAAATAACAGACCTCTCATCACAGATGGATCCCCCCAATCACAGATAGACCCCCCACAATCACAGACCCCCTATTTAACAGACCTCAGACAGTTACCCCCACCATAGTGCAGACCTCAGACAGTAACCCCCATAATAGTGCAGACCTCAGACAGTAACCCCCATAATAGTGCAGACCTCAGACAGTAACCCCCATAATAGTGCAGACCTCAGACAGTAACCCCCATAATAGTGCAGACCTCAGACAGTAACCCCCAGTAGTGCAGACCTCAGACAGTAACCCCCATAATAGTGCAGACCTCAGACAGTAACCCCCATAATAGTGCAGACCTCAGACAGTAACCCCCAGTAGTGCAGACCTCAGACAGTAACCCCCAATAGTGCAGACCTCAGACAGTAACCCCCAGTAGTGCAGACCTCAGACAGTAACCCCCAATAGTGCAGACCTCAGACAGTAACCCCCAATAGTGCAGACCTCAGACATTAACCCCCAGTAGTGCAGACCTCAGACAATAACCCCCAGTAGTGCAGACCTCAGACAATAACCCCCAGTAGTGCAGACCTCATACATTAACCCCCAATAGTGCAGACCTCAGACATTAACCCCCAATAGTGCAGACCTCAAACATTAACCCCCAATAGTGCAGACCTCAGACATTAACCCCCAATAGTGCAGACCTCAGACAGTAACCCCCAATAGTGCAGACCTCAGACATTAACCCCCAATAGTGCAGACCTCAGACAGTAACCCCCAATAGTGCAGACCTCAGACATTAACCCCCAATAGTGCAGACCTCAGACAGTAACCCCCAATAGTGCAGACCTCAGACATTAACCCCCAATAGTGCAGACCTCAGACAGTAACCCCCAATAGTGCAGACCTCAGACATTAACCCCCAATAGTGCAGACCTCAGACAGTAACCCCCAATAGTGCAGACCTCAGACATTAACCCCCAATAGTGCAGACCTCAGACATTAACCCCCAGTAGTGCAGACCTCAGACAGTAACCCCCAATAGTGCAGACCTCAGACATTAACCCCCAGTAGTGCAGACCTCAGACAATAACCCCCAGTAGTGCAGACCTCAGACAATAACCCCCAGTAGTGCAGACCTCAGACAGTAACCCCCAATAGTGCAGACCTAACCCCCAGACATCAGACAATAACCCCCAGTAGTGCAGACCTCAGACAATAACCCCCAGTAGTGCAGACCTCAGACAATAACCCCCAGTAGTGCAGACCTCAGACAATAACCCCCAGTAGTGCAGACCTCAGACAATAACCCCCAATAGTGCAGACCTCAGACAATAACCCCCAGTAGTGCAGACCTCAGACAGTAACCCCCAGTAGTGCAGACCTCAGACAGTGGCGTGTGTGGTTTCCCTCAAGCGCGGGCTCCTCCTCCTCTGTGGGTGTGAACAGAGAGGAGGGCCGCCGCCGGGTGTACCAAGATGGCCGCCGCTCCGGAGCTAGGCCGAAGCCGGGGACTTTCCTAGGCCGAGGCTCCGGAGCGCTCCGCGGAGCCGGTGGATGGATTCGCCCCCCCCCCATTTTTCGCCCGGTGCGACAGCCCCCCCTGCCCCCCCCCCCGCTACGCCAGTGTTCAGGAGACATTCGTTTTTGCTCCAGCAGGAGGGGGCTGTGCAATATTCTCTCAGCAGGGTGGTTATTCTTGCTATTTTTGGGCCTGTAGGCCTTATCCTGGAGCTACTTGGGGGATTCTCTCCTTCCACTTGTTGTGAGGGTCATTTATTTAAACGCCATTATTTAGATTTATTTATCTGGCCCACCTATGGGATGGAGGAATTTTTAAATGCCGGGGATGAGAAGAGAACCCTTCCGCTTGGGGGCATCATGGGAGATGCAGCCTTAGATGTTTGAACACATATGATTTAAAGGAAAAATTTGATACTGTAATATTCCCTGAAGAAGAATGTTCTACACGTCGGATTATACGCTCATACTTGTCATCAGTTGGTCTGGTGACGTTCATTTGATGATGGACTGTATCATTATTACATCTTCATGTTGAATCCTATTCATATTTCACTTTGTACATCATGATATTATTGATTTGTATTTATATTTTGTAATACGTTTATACTGGGCTTTTTTTTCAGCTGGAACTTGGTGGAAATCAGCCCCACCACCTTTGGCTCAGGGCCTTTGCTCCCTGCTCACCACTATTACTAGTAAACACAGAAGTCTGGCTTCTGTATTTACAAGTGACAGCTTCTCTCCCAATGGCTCCCATAGATCTGATCTCCTGAGTGGCTCCTTCTGAGAGCAGGATGGGGACAAGAGAGATGCAGGTGTCCGGGGTGCAGTGCGGATGCTGACACCCCCACTGGATGGTCTACCTGCAAATGAGAGAGGCAGAGCCACCTATAGTGGGTGAGGAGGTACTAGAGACGACTGGGTGCTTCAGTTTAATACAGCAACAAAAGTAAGACACATAAGAGATGGTGGAGCTTTTAAGGAGGGGGGAGAAAAGATGGGGGCAGTGGGAGGGGAGGGTTATACGTGGAGGTCAGACCTGAAGAGGGGTCTCTATGTACGTAGCGCACCTCTGAACTCTGTACTATGTATGTAGCGCACCCCAGAGCTCTGTACTATGTAGGTAATGAACCCCTGAACTCTGTACATAGCAAACCCCTGAACTCTGCACGAGGAGCTTTGTACGTAATGCACTCCTGGTATTTAATGCCCGATTGAGACCCTCCCACTGGTAGTGAAATTTGTCCACATTCACTATTTGATGCGGTTTGGAGGGTGTACATGGGGGTTTTGAGGGGTCATGCTTCAGTTCCTGAACATATTTTCTGAGAAAAAAAAGCCCTGAATTTATATATTTTTTAGATTTTTGAGTTTAAAATTGTGTTGTCTTAAAAATCCCCCCCTTTTTGGGGTTTTGTTCTATTTTCACAATATTGAGGGATGATGGCAACTACATGCCCCTCTACATGAGTTGATTCTTTTCAAACTATTTTACAGTGTAGAGATCCACCTTAACCCATAAATACACATGGGAGTACCACTTAGTTATATATAAAATGGGAACCTGCAATATAATGGATGGAGAAGTATCAGGTCTGAAATGCAGATCTTTTACTTATTTGTTTAGTAGAGAACTAAGAGAGAGAGAGAACTAAGACTTATAAACAGGGCTTTTTTTCTCAGAGAATAGGTGCAGGAACTCTCCCTTTTGGGGTTATCTCGTCTTCACCACTACCTACCTCCGAGCACCGTTCCTTGATCCCACCCTCTACCCACCTCCCAGTACTAAGCAGTTAAATAGACCCCCAGCAAAAAAAGACCACCCTCAACAAAATAAACCCCCACCTAGCAACAACAGACCCCCCTCAGCAACAAAAGTTCTCCCCGCAGACATTATCGATAGACCATCCAGCAGCCAGCAGTAGATCCCTCCATGTATACTGTATAAATAACTTGTGCTAAATTGATTATTAAATAAGAAAAAAAATTAAACACAGCTGCTATTGCAAAAAGTGCTAAAACCTTAAAGGGGTGTTCCACCCAAATGTAATGTTTATTAAAAGTCAGCAGCTACAAAAAGTGTAGCTGCTGGCTTTTAATAAACAGACACTTACCATCTCCACGTTCCAGCGACGCACCGACCGGGGCTCCGCTCCTCTCCCCCCCTCCCCGGCCGGCATCCTCATTGCGATTGTGGGCACCCAGCCGTGACAGCCTTCCGCTTTACGGCCGGGCACCCACTGCGCATGCGCGAGCCGCACTGCGAAAGCGCGCGCGGTGCGGCCCGCCGCTGATTGGACAGGCGATCGTCTAGGACCTGTCAGTGTCCTAGACGATCACCAAAGGGAGGGGCTGCAGTAAGGCGATTAGGCCTAATCGCCTTACCAGCCCCTCGGCGGAAGCAGGAAGTGGGACAGGAAGTCCCACTCCTACTGAAGCCCCCACTCCCCCCCAAAAAAAATTACATGCCAAATGTGGCATGTAAGGGGGTGAGGAGTGGGATAAGTGAAAGTTACTTTTTAAGGTGGAACTCCACTTTAAATAAGTGACAAAAAGTATATTAAACAGCGCTAACTGAGCTTAAGTGACACACACTATATAACACAGTCCGTGGACAATAAAGGTGAAATAAAAAGTGCTGAAAAACTTCAAAATCATTCAATGGTAATTTGTCCTTGATGATGCCCTGGAGGAGGGTGAAACGCTTGCACAGTCCAATCCTAGGAAGTAAAGCTATGTTTAAAAAAGACCTTCACCTAGGGGTGGATCTGCTGCAAGGCAAACAAAACATTTGCCTTGGGTGGCATTTTTCAGGGGGGGGCGACTGCCCTATAGCTGAATGATGGCTACAGCGTGGTCATCCAGTTCTGGGAGGGCATCTGATCTGTGATCGCAATCACAGATCGGAGTAAAGTGTCAATCACAATGTCTGTTTACCGTGTGATCAGCTATGTTTAATCACAGCTGATCTGTCACGATAGAAGATCCAGCAATTCCACCAGCACTGGCAACGTCAGGAGAAACCAGTCCCGACGCATGCGCGCGGGCACGCGCATGCGCGCGTGCGTGCACGCGGCGCGCGCGGTGGGAGCGCGCCCTGATGTCATTTTGGCGCCAAGGAGTGCTATTTAAGCTGTCTGGTCCCACAGCATCTTGCTGACCAGTCTACAGCATTTCCTGAAAGAACCTGAATCTGCTACCTGCCTGATTACTGTGTACCTGACCCGGCTTCCTGTGACCTACCTCTGCCTGCAGCCTGCCTCTGACCCGGCTTGATCTGACTACCGATTCTGCTTAACCCCTGGCTCTGTTGTCTGCCTGCCTGACGTACCGACCCGGCCTGGACTTGATTAACCCTTCGGATCTGTTCCGGTTTCCTGGTCCCCTGCCTGATCCAGTGTGTGCCAATCCCTTGGCTCTTATACAGCAAGCGCTACAACACCGTTCCTGTGTTCATTGGTTCCCTGCCAGGACCCCATCAGCACCTGTCTACTTCCTCTTCCAGCCCGCCACCAGCTTACCACCAGGCGCTTGTGCCCCTCTAGACTCCGTACCCCCTGTCTGCTCTACCAGGGGCTCCCGAGTCAGAGGCTTACGAGAGGCCGCTCCCTGCAAGTTGGGCTCCATAACCAGGTACGTGACATGATCTCAATTTAAACACACTTGATGTTTATCGGCATTCCTTTCCTCGTGCTGTCACGCTGTATCCCGATTATCAGTGCAGCCCCAACAGAGCCCATTAGTGCTGCCAATTGGTGCCGCATATTAGTGCAGTTTCATCAATGCCTTTTTATCAGTGCCCGCCAGTTCCGCCTCATTTTCTGCCCTGCTGACCCCATCCTATGTTTTCCCGCTGACCCCATCCTCTGTTCCATTGACCAAATATGTTGCACTTGGACAAATCATCTCTCATGGTCTGATGAGGATATCACAGCTATTCACTGAGAATGGCTGCAGCTTCCTCATTCCGCTTCCTCATCATAGCGGAGGGGGAATGATGGTCATTCCCCCTCTGCTATTAGGAGGTTCAGGAGGCATTCGTTTTGCTCCAGCAGGAGGGGGCTGTGCAATATTCTCTCAGCAGGGTGGTTATTCTTGCTATTTTTGGGCCTGTAGGCCTTATCCTGGAGCACACTTGGGGGATTCTCTCCTTCCACTTGTTGTGAGGGTCGTTTATTTAAACGCCATTATTTGGATTTATTTATCTGGCCCACCTATGGGATGGAGGAATTTTTAAATGCAGGGGATGAGAAGAGAACCCTTCCGCTTGGGGGCATCATGGGAGATGCAGCCTTAGATGTTTGAACACATATGATTTAAAGGAAAAATTTGATACTGTAATATTCCCTGAAGAAGAATGTTCTACACGTCGGATTATACGCTCATACTTGTCATCAGTTGGTCTGGTGACGTTCATTTGATGATGGACTGTATCATTATTACATCTTCATGTTGAATCCTATTCATATTTCACTTTGTACATTATGATATTATTGATTTGTATTTATATTTTGTAATACATTTATACAGGGCTTTTTTTCAGCTGGAACTTGGTGGAAATCAGCCCCACCACCTTTGGCTCAGGACCTATGCTCCCTGCTCACCACTATCACTAGTAAACACAGAAGTCTGGCTTCTGTATTTACAAGTGACAGCTTCTCTCCCAATAGCTCCCATAGATCTGATCTCCTGAGTGGCTACTTCTGAGAGCAGGATGGGGACAAGAGAGATGCAGGTGTCCGGGGTGCAGTGCAGATGCTGACACCCCCACTGGATGGTCTACCTGCAAATGAGAGAGGCAGAGCCACCTATAGTGGGTGAGGAGGTACTAGAGACGACTGGGTGCTTCAGTTTAATACAGCAACAAAAGTAAGACACATAAGAGATGGTGGAGCTTTTAAGGAGGGGGGGGGGAGAAAAGATGGGGGCAGTGGAAGGGGAGGGTTATACGTGGAGGTCAGACCTGAAGAGGGGTCTCTATGTATGTAGCGCACCTCTGAACTCTGTACTATGTATGTAGCGCACCCCAGAGCTCTGTACTATGTAGGTAATGAACCCCTGAACTCTGTACATAGCAAACCCCTGAACTCTGCACGAGGAGCTTTGTACGTAATGCACTCCTGGTATTTAATGCCCGATTAAGACCCTCCCACTGGTAGTGAAATTTGTCCACATTCACTATTTGATGCGGTTTGGAGGGTGTACATGGGGGTTTTGAGGGGTCATGCTTCAGTTCCTGAACCTATTTTCTGAGAAAAAAAAGCCCTGAATTTATATATTTTTTAGATTTTTGAGTTTAAAATTGTGTTGTCTTAAAAATCCCCCCCTTTTTGGGGTTTTGTTCTATTTTCACAATATTAAGGGATGATGGCAACTACATGCCCCTCTACATGAGTTGATTCTTTTCAAACTATTTTACAGTGTAGAGATCCACCTTAACCCATAAATACACATGGGAGTACCACTTAGTTATATATAAAATGGGAACCTGCAATATAATGGATGGAGAAGTATCAGGTCTGAAAAGCAGAGCTAAGTAAACATTTCATACGCAATGGTCTTCTGCGAACTGCCAAGTCAATGATCAACATAAAGACCAGAAGCGTATACATTTACTTAATTTTCCCAGTTTTAAGTAGAATGTTCACCCACAATCCATTTTATACTATACTGCTATAGCTGGCCAGTGACTTTTAGATTCCCATTATACTACTGTGGGCTGAATTATAATAATGCATGTTTAATGTTATTAAGTTCAGATCTTTTACTTATTTGTTTAGTAGAGAACTAAGAGAGAGAGAGAGAACTAAGACTTATAAACAGGGCTTTTTTTCTCAGAGAATAGGTGCAGGAACTCTCCCTTTTGGGGTTATCTCGTCTTCACCACTACCTACCTCCGAGCACCGTTCCTTGGTCCCACCCTCTACCCACCTCCCAGTACTAAGCAGTTAAATAGACCCCCAGCAAAAAAAGACCACCCTCAACAAAATAAACCCCCACCTAGCAACAACAGACCCCCCTCAGCAACAAAAGTTCTCCCCGCAGACATTATCGATAGACCATCCAGCAGCCAGCAGTAGATCCCTCCATGTATACTGTATAAATAACTTGTGCTAAATGGATTATTAAATAAGAAAAAAAATTAAACACAGCTGCTATTGCAAAAAGTGCTAAAACCTTAAAGGGGTGTTCCACCCAAATGTAATGTTTATTAAAAGTCAGCAGCTACAAAAAGTGTAGCTGCTGGCTTTTAATAAACAGACACTTACCATCTCCACGTTCCAGCGACGCACCGACCGGGGCTCCGCTCCTCTCCCCCCCTCCCCGGCCGGCATCCTCATTGCGATTGTGGGCACCCAGCCATGACAGCCTTCCGCTTTACGGCTGGGCACCCACTGCGCATGCGCGAGCCGCACTGCGATTGGCCAGGTGATCGTCTAGGACCTGTCAGTGTCCTAGACGATCACCAAAGGGAGGGGCTGCAGTAAGGCGATTAGGCCTAATCGCCTTACCAGCCCCTCGGTGGAAGCAGGAAGTGGGACAGGAAGTCCCACTCCTACTGAAGCCCCCACTCCCCCCCAAAAAAAATTACATGCCAAATGTGGCATGTAAGGGGGTGAGGAGTGGGATAAGTGAAAGTTACTTTTTAAGGTGGAACTCCACTTTAAATAAGTGACAAAAAGTATATTAAACAGCGCTAACTGAGCTTAAGTAACACACTATATAACACAGTCCGTGGACAATAAAGGTGAAATAAAAAGTGCTGAAAAACTTCAAAATCATTCAATGGTAATTTGTCCTTGATGATGCCCTGGAGGAGGGTGAAACGCGTTGACGTAGTTCTGGTTTCACGTACTAGTGACGTTGTACTTCTGGTATCTGTGGAACGCACACGGTCAGCGTCGAACCCGGAACTCACTGAAGCCTGTTTGGTTAGCGGTCTTGTGAATAGCATTATATTATTGTGCTTTAGATATAGTACTGGCAGTACTTCACTATACAGTATATGTTTTTTCCCTTTTCTCTGCTTTCTCTCTACCACGAGTGATCCCTTTGATCTACATGATTGCAAGAGTTTTGGATGCCTCGTTAAGAACTGAATGGAAAGATTTATATACCATATCCTAAGGATTACAGCACTTTTGACCCTTGGACTGAAAAGCTAATGGTCCAGTGAAGGGAGTGAGTGGGGCCACAAGAGGGGAATGTGATGTTTGGATAACCCCCCCTGCACATCCTGAATTCCAAATTAGCATTGAATGATTTTGAAGTTTTTCAGCACTTTTTATTTCACCTTTATCATCCACGGACTGTGTTATATAGTGTGTGTCACTTAAGCCCAGTTAGCGCTGTTTAACCACTTAAGACCCGGACCAATACGCTGGTAAATGACCCAAGGTGTTTTTGCGATTCGGCACTGCGTCGCTTTAACAGACAATTGCGCGGTCGTGCGACGTGGCTCCCAAACAAAATTTGCGTCCTTTTCTTCCCACAAATAGAGCTTTCTTTTGGTGGTATTTGATCACCTCTGCGATTTTTATTTTTTGCGCTATATACAAAAATAGAGCGACATTTTTGAAAAAAAAACACAATTTTTTACTTTTTGTTAAAAAAAAATCAAATAAACTAAATTTTAGTCAAACATTTAGGCCAAAATTTATTTAGCCACATGTCTTTAGTAAAAAACAAAAATCGCAATAAAAAAAAATAGCTACCTAGCGGGAACAGCGACACTAATACAGCGATCAGAAAAATGATCGCTTAGTGACGCTGGCAATAGGGAGTGAAAGGGTTAACTAGGGCGGTGATCAGGGGGTTAAAACTTTATTAGGGGGGGTGGGGGGGCTATCCTGAACCTAACACTAACTGTTTTTTACAGTGCCTGTCACACTGACACTAAATGCAGTGATTAAATCACTGCATTCAGTAACACTGTGACAGGGGGGTGGGGGGGACGATCACAAGGGGTTAATATGCCTATGTGAGTGTGTGTCAGTGTTGTGTTGGTGCACACTTACTTGTGATGTCTTCTCTCATCAGCAGCGCTGGGAAACAGCGCTGCGATGAGAGAATACATCATTTCCTCCTTCCTGTGTAAACACAGGAGGAGGAAGTGACAGGCTGGGAGCGCGCTCCCATTGGCTGGGAGCGATCGCGGGGGGGGGCGGAAAACACGGACATCCGCCCGCAGATCCCGGATCGCTCCCAGAGGTAGGGAGACCCCCGCACGCCGCGGAGGGGGTCCCGATGGGACCCCCTGAACCGCACTCAGGCGGGGACGTAAATTTACGCCCTTGTGCCTGTACGAGCCATGTTGTGGCCGTATATGTGCGTGCGGGGGTCTTTAAGTGGTTAATATACCGTATTTATCGGCGTATAACACACCCTTTTCCCCCTTAAAATCAGGGGAAAAACGTGTGTACGTGTTATACGCCGATCCCTGCTGTCTGAGCACAGCTGAATTACATAGAGCCGTGATCTCCTTCCCATGTATTTAGTGCTCCATCACGCACAGCCAGTGGAGCTCGCTCCCCCTCTTCTCTCGGAGACAGCATCACTGATCTTACCCTCAAAGGCTAGACTGCATATGGGCACTGAACAGGCAGGGCACTTTGGTAATTGTATAGGCTGCAGATGGGCACTAATCAGGCTGCAGTGAGGAGCAATGCTGCAGATGGGCACAGATCTGGCTGCATTGCGGCTGCAGATGAGCACAGATCAGGCTGCATTGAGACTGCATATGGGCACAGATCAGGCTGCATTGATGCTCCGATACAATTATTTTGCTTCAAAGTGGTTTATTAAAAAAATAAAAATAAATTATTGAAACTTCCCTTCTAAATTGTGGTGCGTGTTATACACCGATAAATACGGCACTTTTTGTCAGTAGATCCCTCCAGGCAACAACTGACTCTCCCAGCAACAATAGATGCCCTGTCAGCAAAAATATACCTCCCCAGCAACAATAGACGCCCGTCACCAAAAATATACCTCCCCAGCAACAATGCATGCCCCATCACCAAAAATTGATCCTTTTCAGCAACACTAGATCCCCAGCAGCAATAGACAATGTAGCACAACCCAGAACCCCTTGACATCACATACATTCAGTGCAAAGGGTGCCGAAACTGTGTTCCCCCCGCGTTCCTGCTGAAAAAAAGCCCTGCTTATAAATCATATTTGGGCTTTAGACCAATTACCAAGCTTCTTGGTAAATAAATAAAAAGGCTATAGCAATAAAAGTGCCACATCATAGTGAACCGTCAAAATGAATGGTTACACAGTATTTCTGCAAAACACAATAAAATAATGTACAAGACTGGCAGAGTGTAAATGGACCTTCAAGTAAAAAGAGAAAGCCCTTGCTTTCCAGCCTCTATATGTGTTTTAGGACTGCCTGATGCCCTTTACTTTGTGCTCATTTCTTCATATACAGCCCAGGACATGTCCCAGTCTCAGGGCAGGAAATGGCCATGGAGAATACTGATGTTTCCTGTCCAAACCTCTGTTGGGCCACAGAACGAAAAGGGAAGTTGCTTCATGGGATTGTCACCGCGTCACCTTATTTTATTTATTAGTCAATTCACTGATTATATTAATGAAAAACATGTGGCGCTTTTAATGTAAAGTGCATAAATTCATAATATTTGATCAATCAAGTAAAACATGTGTGTGTATATATATATATATATATATATATATATATATATATTGTAAGCTGGGGATAGGTAGCGGGTACAAAAGCTCCCTGGGATGAGCAGGCACAGATACCAAAGTCCATAGGATGAGTGAACAACAGTGGGATTTTTATTGGTGCTATACAAAGTCTATTTACAGGTGCTGTACAGTGTGCAGAAAACAAAACAAACAAAAGTAGTTTAAACAAACACCTAGCCGTGTCTCGGCTCTAACTACACGATATGTAGGCCCTAACTACTAAGCTAAACAAGCCTACCGCTTGTTAGCTCAAAATACAAACTGCTCACCAGTCTTTTAACAACCTCCTTGCTCCTACAGATCCACACTATCTGTTTCCCAGGACAGAGCAATGGCTGTTAGCTCAGGTGAGCTTAAATTGGCCTGGGGGAGAGGGCCAACACCTGACCTGGATCAGGGATCAGAGATCCCTGAACGTGTAAGAGAGGAGCCTGGGAGAGGTATAAACCCCGAACTGGACTTTCCCAGGCTCTCTCTGGGACGCTCTGCTACACACCCTCCCCTCTTGTTTCAACCCCAGGGTTGGAACACCTGTAGCCCAACAGGAGTGAACACGGGACAGGGCATCTACATTACCCATCTCAACCCCTGGCCTGTGTTTTACCGAAAAGGAATAATCCTGGAGGGCCAAAAACCACCGGTTCACCCGCCTATTAGTCTCCTTCTTTTGGGCCATCCATTTCAGGGGAGCATGGTCAGTTATTAACTCAAACTGGCGCCCTAACAGGTAGTACCTGAGCGCGTCCACAGCCCACTTTATGGCTAAACATTCCTTTTCAATGACTGCATATTTTTTCTCATGATCATTGAGCTTTCTGCTTAGGTAGACCACAGGGTGTTCTTCCCCATTGTATACCTGTGATAGTACTGCCCCGATACCTACATCAGAGGCATCTGTCTGAACCAAAAAATCTTTGGAGAAATCGGGGGAGTATAGCACTGGCTGTGCACAAAGAGCCTTCTTCAGGACTTGGAAAGATTCTTCTGCTACTGGGGACCATTTTATCATTACGGAGTCTTTCCCTTTCGTCAGGTCTGTCAGTGGGGCAGCTATAGTGGCAAAATTTGGAATAAACCTTCTATAATATCCCGCAATGCCAAGAAAGGCCCTGACCTGCTTCTTGTTTGCAGGACGTGGCCACTCCTGGATGGCTTCTACTTTATTCACTTGGGGTTTAATAACTCCACGGCCAATAGTGTAGCCCAAATACTTGGCTTCCTCCAAACCAATGGCACATTTTTTGGGATTTGCCGTAAAACCTTCCTTGAAGAGGGAATCAAGGACAGCTTGGACACGGGGCAAGTGAGACTCCCAGTCAGTGCTATGCACCACTATGTCATCTAAATAAGCTGCAGCATACTGCTGGTGCGGTCTTAGGGTCCTGTCCATGGCCCTCTGAAAGGTTGCAGGGGCATTTTGCAACCCAAAAGGCATTTTCTTATACTGGAATGATCCCTCCGGGGTCACAAACGCAGTCTTTTCTTTGGCACTATTAGTCAGGGGTATTTGCCAATATCCTTTGGTCAAGTCCAAAGTGGTCAGATAACGGGCCTTGCCCAGTCGGTCTATAAGTTCATCTACCCTGGGCATCGGGTACGTGTCAAACTTTGTTACTGCATTGAGCTTTCTGAAGTCGTTACAAAACCTCCAAGTGCCATCCGGTTTTGGGACCAACACGATGGGGCTAGACCAGTCACTATTGGATTCCTCAATGACATCTAGTTCCAACATCCTTCTAACTTCATCACTGATGTCCTTTCTCCTCGCTTCAGGAATTCGGTATGGTTTGAGCTTGACACGGACCCCAGGTTCAGTAACAATATCATGCTGAACCGCTGAAGTCGTGCCAGGCAACTCTGAAAATTTCTCTCTATTCCTTATTAGGAACTCTCTAGCTTCCTGTTTTTGGGAATATGACAGGGTGTCTGGAATCGTGACCTCAGGGATCAGAGGGGATTCAGTACCCTTAGGCGTTACCGGTAGGGACCTCACAGTTAACGCCAGTCTATCCTTCCAGGGCTTTAACAGGTTCACGTGGTAAATCTGTTCGGGCTTCCTTTTACCTGGTTGATACACCTTGTAATTGACTTCCCCAACTCTTTCAATTACTTCAAAGGGGCCCTGCCACTTAGCCAGGAACTTGCTCTCAACAGTGGGAACTAAAACGAGGACCCTGTCACCCGGTGAGAAAACACGGAGTTGGGCCCCCCGGTTGTATATTCTCTGTTGGGCTGCTTGAGCCTGTAGTAAATGTTCTTTCACCACTGGTATTACGGCTGCAATCCTGTCCTGCATTTGAGCGATATGCTCAATTACACTTTTGTGGGGTGTCTGTTCCCCCTCCCAAGTTTCCTTGGCTATGTCCAAGAGTCCCCGAGGGTGTCTCCCATAAAGCAACTCAAATGGAGAGTACCCTGTAGAGGACTGGGGAACCTCCCTGATAGCAAACATCAGGTACGGTATCAGGAAGTCCCAGTCTTTCCCATCTTTGTCAACAACCTTTTTTAACATGCCCTTTAACGTCTTATTGAAACGTTCCACCAAGCCATCCGTTTGCGGATGATACACAGAGGTTCGCAACTGCGTCACCTTAAATAACTTGCACAGCTCCCTAGTTATCCGTGACATAAATGGGGTACCCTGGTCTGTCAGGATTTCTTTAGGGATGCCCACCCGACTGAACACCATAAACAGCTCTTTGGCAATATTTTTAGCAGATGCGGCGCGTAAGGGAACGGCCTCAGGGTAACGGGTAGCGTAGTCCATAATCACGAGGATATGCTGATGACCACGGGCGGATTTGGGGAGGGGACCCACAAGGTCCATGGCAATCCTCTCGAAGGGCACTTCAATAATGGGCAAGGGCACTAAAGGACTTCGGAAGTGGGGCTGGGGGGCTGACATCTGACACACAGGACAGGATTGACAATAATTCTCAATATTTTTCTGTATCCCAGGCCAGTAAAACCTGCGCAACACTCTTTCAGTGGTTTTCTCAACCCCTAAATGGCCTCCTAGCAAGTGCCCATGGGCAAGTTCCAACACCACCCTTCTGTAAGGCTTGGGGACCACCAACTGTTCAGTAACTTCATCATTCTTTTTACATACACGATACAGTAAATCATCATTGCTGCTGAAATAAGGAAAACAGGGCCTATCCTCTGGTTCAACAGGTACATCATTAATCACCATTACATTTTCCCAGGCCCTGGCAAGGGTAGGGTCTTTTCTCTGCTCAGTACCAAAATTTTCCTTGTGCACATTAAGGTCAGTAAACTCCAACATAGGCTCCGAGTCGGCAGACGGCTGTCCGGCTCTACTGGTTGTGGGGACTTCCTCAGGCTCCTCCAGCTCTCCTGCCATAACCGAGAAAGGAAAACTCGGAGAGCCCTGAGATGAGTCCCCTGAACCCACAATATCGGAAGTAGCCAGGAGCTCTGGCTCTGCGACTGAGTCAGGTACTGCGACCGGGTCAGGACGATCCCACAGTTCCCAAAACTTAGGGAAGTCCCTACCAATGATGGCCTCGTGCACCAAGTGGGGCACAAGTCCGACCGCATGGGACACCGTACCTAAGCCAGTTTTAAACTGAACTGTGGCTATAGGATACTCCCGGGTATCCCCATGTACACAGATCACAGCAACTTTTTTAGCATGAAAATTCACAGTTTCAACCATCTCAGCTGTAACCAAAGTAACCAGACTTCCAGAGTCCAGTAAGGCCGTAATAGGCTTATCATTAACAGTCATGTGACACATGTGTTTCCCCACATTTGGCGCTGCAGTGCATGAAACAGCAGCAAACATAGACTGCCTTCTAATAGACAGATCACACTGCATTGGTTCATCAGTCAATGGACAGTTTGCTGCAACATGTCCCAGCTCTTGGCAACGAAAACACCTGATGTTTCCCCAAGTTGGTTTGCTGACAGGCAGTGGTTTCCCTTGCTTGGGACGCCAAACTTCAGTCCTGGCACCAAAAATCCTCCCCCCTATTTCCTTGCCATGCTTACCACCCACTTCCCCTGGAACAGTCTTACCGGTTGCCTGGGGAGACCGTGGCTTTGGGTGGAAAGTCCGTGCGGTTGTTGGGGTGGTGACCAGGTTCTCTGCAGCAAAGTATCTTTCGACGAGTTCCACCAGGTTATCTGCCGACTTGGGGTCCCCTTGACTCACCCACTTCTGCAGGGGAATTGGGAGTGACCTCAGGAATTGGTCCATGACCACACGCTCCACTATTTGTGGCGCAGACAGGGACTCAGGCTGTAGCCATTTTCGCACCAGGTGGATTAGGTCGAACATCTGCGATCTTGGGGGCCTCTCAATTTTGAAGAACCAGCTGTGGACCCGTTGGGCTCGAACGGCCAAGGTGACGCCGAGTCGCGCCAGAATTTCCTGCTTGACCTTTTCGTAGTCTTCTGCTTCTGCTGACTCCAGATCATAGTAGGCCTTCTGCGATTCACCAGAAAGTAAGGGGGCAATCAGTCCTGCCCACTTGGTTTTAGGCCAACATTCCCTCTCAGCGGTCCGTTCAAACGTTAACAGGAAGGCCTCTGGATCATCATCCGTAGTCATTTTAGACAGAAAGCGAGCCACATGGATGGCTGAAGGCTTGTCTCCCATATCCTTAATTTCCGCAGGTGCCCACTGTGCTAGCGTCTCTGCAACCTTAGTCAGGGTTTTCCTATCCACTTCTGCAGCAGTGGCAAGCTGTTCAAACAGCCTCTGCGATTGCTCCTGTACAGCACTAATCTGCCTCTGCGATTGCTCCTGTGCAGCACCAATCTGTTTGTACAGCGCCTTGGTTTGCTCCTGTGCGATAGCATTGGCTTGCTGCAATGCAGCGTTAGTTTGCTGTTGTGCAGCATTGGATAACATCATTTGTTTGAGGATTTCCTCCATGTTGTCACTTTAGGTACTGGCCTTTTAAAATAGTAACTTACTACTGCTGATCGCAGCCTCCACCATATGTAAGCTGGGGATAGGTAGCGGGTACAAAAGCTCCCTGGGATGAGCAGGCACAGATACCAAAGTCCATAGGATGAGTGAACAACAGTGGGATTTTTATTGGTGCTATACAAAGTCTATTTACAGGTGCTGTACAGTGTGCAGAAAACAAAACAAACAAAAGTAGTTTAAACAAACACCTAGCCGTGTCTCGGCTCTAACTACACGATATGTAGGCCCTAACTACTAAGCTAAACAAGCCTACCGCTTGTTAGCTCAAAATACAAACTGCTCACCAGTCTTTTAACAACCTCCTTGCTCCTACAGATCCACACTATCTGTTTCCCAGGACAGAGCAATGGCTGTTAGCTCAGGTGAGCTTAAATTGGCCTGGGGGAGAGGGCCAACACCTGACCTGGATCAGGGATCAGAGATCCCTGAACGTGTAAGAGAGGAGCCTGGGAGAGGTATAAACCCCGAACTGGACTTTCCCAGGCTCTCTCTGGGACGCTCTGCTACAATATATATATATATATATATATAAAATCAAAAACAGTAAATAAAAATGTGTTAAAAAAAATGCAGAAAAGTCCATTAGAAAAAAAAAAGAAGGAAGTGCTCTTGTGCAAAAAGTTAATTTATACTTGTGTATCAACAAAAATCCATATTTCAGTGTGGATAGCAAATTCTTCACAACCAAATGTGCACACCGAACTCTCAAGCTGCTTACCTGCTACTCTGATCCAGAGATGGGGGTCTGGCTGCAATTTATCCCAGTATCACCATTGGATGGATGGATATCAGGAGCCATCAGGAATATAGTAATACAACCAAGATATTCAACAGTGGGCTCAGAAAAAGGGAGAGAATGAATGAATGAATGAAAACTTATATAGCGCGGCACATGCGAACTTAATCGCCTCTGGGCGCTTGTTGTTCCTGTCTCCTTTGATATCAAAAGAGAAAAGTCTTGACCTTTTTCCTAAATGCTAGGTGGTTCTCCTCCAACCGAATGCTGGTTGGTAAAGCGTTCCATAGTCTGGGACCTTGGATCACGGTGACACGGGAGGAACTCATAGGGGGTTGTTTACTAAAGACAAATCCACTTTGCACTACAAGTGCAAAATACAAGTGCAAAGTGCACTTGAAATTGCACTGAAAGTGCACTTGGAAGTGCAGTCACTGTAGATTTGAGGGAGACATGCAAGGGAAATAAAAAACAGCATTTAGATGATAAAATCAGCAGAGCATCCACTCATTTCAGATCTACCCCTCAGATTTACAGCGACTGCACTTCCAAGTGCAATTTCAAGTGCACTTTCCACTTGTAGTGCAAAGTGGATTTGCCTTTCGTAAATAACCCCCATAGTGTAGTAATTATAAAATCCAGATTCTTTAATGAAGGTTAAAACTACTTACAAAAAGAAAGGTGTAAAGTCACATGAACATTATCAAGGTATAAAGGAGTATGAAAGTAAAGTTATTCCTTTATCCCGTGATAATGTTCTTTTGAACAAAACTAGTTGGAAGGAGCTACAGCGCTGACTTTATCACACCCGCTAGGGTGTCTGCATGTGATTGATTGTTTTATATTCAATTTTACTCCTGCATTTTTTGTAAGTAGTTTTAACCACTTCAGCCCCGGAAGCTTTTACCCCCTTCCTGACCAGAGCACTTTTTACAATTTGGCATTGCGCCGTTTAACTGACAATTTCGCAGTCATGCGATACTGTACCCAAACTAAATTTGCATCCTTTTCCCCCCACAAAGAGCTTTCCTTTGGTGGTATTTGACCACCTCTACGTTTTTTATTTTTTGCGCTATGAACAAATAAAGAGCAACAATTTAAAAAAAAACACAATATTTTTTACTTTTTGTTATAACAAATATCCCCAAATATATATATATATATATAATCTTTATATATCAGTTTAGGCCAATATATATTCTACATATTTTTGGTAAAAAAAAAATGCAATAAGCGTATATTAAATGGTTTGCCCAAAAGTTATAGTGTCTGCAAACTATGGGAAAGATTTATGGCATTTTTATGGCATTTTTTAATTCATTTTTACTAGTAATGGTGGCATGCGACATTAGTAATGGTGGACTGCGACATTACAGCAAACAGAGCAGTCACTTTTGACACATTTTTGGGACCATTGATAAAAGGGTTAAATGTGTTCCCCAGTTAGTTTTTCTAACTGTATGAGGATAGAACTGACTGGAGGAGCAGACATATCGTTGTTCCTACGTAGTATGGTATATTAACAATATGTCTCCTCTCCCCTGACAGAACAGGGATTAGTGTGTTTACACACACACACACATCTCCATGCTAGCTCTTGTGCCCGTGATCGCACCGGTCAGCCATGCGCATCGGGCCCCCCGCCGTGCCGCACGGGCCTCAGGCGGTTCCTAAAGGGAACAACGTACCCATACATTGTTTTGCGCAGCCATGTTATTCTGCCAACGTATATTGGCATGAGCAGGTCGGCAAGTGGTTAACCTTTCATTAAAAAGCTTGACCATGAGTTTCTCTCTTTCTCTCCCTATTTAACGAGCCCCTGCTGAACATCCTGGTTGTATGGTAACCCATCATGGAATCATGGCTCCTGATATCCATTCATCCTTTGATGATATGAGTATCAGTGATACTCCAGCCTAACTCTCACTTTGAGCCGGCGTTTCTGTTTTCTTTAAGCAGAAAACAAGAAACGCCGGGTTGGAGTTCCTATAAGAGCGGCGTAATTGTATTTCGCCGTCGTATCGGAACTGCAATTTAAAAAATGGCGCTCGGGGCGTTCCCGCTGATTAACGCCGAGAATATGCTAATCAGCGAGAATCGGCAATTCACGATCGTATTCGGGCCCGACGCAGTGACTTTCCGACGTTTCCGTAAGAGATACGCGACGTAAAGAAAAACCAGCCCCCTAGTGGAGTATCCTATGTTAAGTATGGCTGTCGTCATCGCGTCGAATTTAAAAAAATTTGCGTCGTTTGCGTAAAACGTCTGTGAATGGGGATTGACGTCATTGACGTTCACTGACAGAATTTGGAGCATGCGCACTGACAGTCGACGCATGCGCAGTACGTTCGCCGCAGGATCGTGCCAAGTTATAATAATACACACCCCCTACCCGCCCAATTTGAATTCCGCCGGCTCATTTTCGCTACGCCTTCGAAACTTTAGGAGCAAGTGAAATGTGAATAACAGTACTTGCTCCTAAAGTTTCGGCGGAGTAACGTAAATGAGAAACAGTACTCTAAAATAAAGATTCGCCCATCTACCTGAATCTGGCCCTAAATATATATATATATATATATATATACACACACATACATACATACATACATACAGTACATACATACAGTACATACATACATAGGGCTAGATTCACGTAGAATTGCCTATCTTTAGGCGTGCCTAGCGTCTGGTATTTACACTACGCCGCTGCAACTTTATCAGGCAAGTGCTTTATTCTCAAAGCACTTGCCTGTAGAGTTGAGGCGGCGTAGCGTAAAAAACCCGGCCAAATTCAAATTCGGCGGGTAGGGGGCGTGTATTATTTAAATGAAGCGCGTCCCCGCACTGAAGGAAATGCACGTGAATTGATCCCAGTGCGCATGCTCCAAATCTCGACGTCAATACGACGTGTAAACGACGTGAACAGCACTTACGCAAAGCCCTATTCGCAAACGTTTTACGTAAACGACGTGAAAAAAAAAACGCCAGCACGCCGTCCATACTTAACATTGGCTGCGCCTCATATAGCAGGAATAACATTACAATGGTACTACGCTAATGCAAACAACGTAAAAAAATAGCGCCGGCCGGGCGTACGTTCGGGAATCGGCGTATAGGCTCATTTGTATATTTTAGACGGGAACGACACCTAGCGTCCAGCCTAAAATATGAAAATAAGATTCAACGGCGTAAGAGACTTATGCCAGTTGGATCTTATGGAAATCTATGCGTAACTGATTCTATGAATCAGGCACATAGATAGGAGGGCTCAGACGCAGAAATAAGACGGCTTATCTAGAGATAAGCCGGCTTATTTCTTTCCTGAATCTGGCCCAAAATATATATCTCTATCAGTCGATCAGTTTTACTTGATTGATCAATTGTTATGAATTTATGCACTTTATATTGATAGAACATGTTTTTTCATTAATAATAATAATATGTGTAATGTTTATGTGGACATTTTGTGAGTGCAGCGGTCACTGAGAATTTTTTTTTTATTATTTGGTGAAACTTTTGTTTAATTCACCGATTATAGCCTGTAAATTATATTATTGGGTTTGGTGTTGATGAACTAACTCTCTGGGCTACTTTCTGGTTCTTTCTACTTCTCTTTCAGATACTCAGCTGTTTGGAGTTACTGAGCAGGAGTGCTGTCACTGGACAGATTGCAGGCCATCACCAAGCAGAGTGGTAATTCAGCTGTCCAGTGAATTGGTGGTTAAGGTTTTGGAGGGAAAACAGCTGTCCACTCTCTTTGACCCTTATCCATTGTATGCCTTGACCCTTAAAAGCCAGCTGTTGGCAGTTACCTCAGGATCTTCCTACTATTTTACATGACCACCAGATTGCTTTTCTCACCCGACCCTCCTTTTTTGTTTCTATTCTTTGTCGTGGTCAAACTTCATGGGGTCATGTCAACCACTTTGTAGGTGCACACTGCCTGCTACAGTATGGTTGGTATGGTTACATTTGGTCAGCTTGGGTCTTGAAGACTTATGCCGCGTACACACGGTCGTTTTTTGCGATGAAAAAAAACTTTGTTTTTTAAAACGTCATTTAAATTGATCGTGTGTGGGCAAAACGTAGTTTTTTGTCTTCTAAAAAACGACCAAAAAAAAAATTCCAACATGCTTGAATTTTTTGTGTCGTTTTTCAAAACGTCGTTTTTTGTTTCACAAAAAGTCACCGTGTGTAGCAAAAAACGTCGTTTAAAACGACGTTTTTCAACCCGCGCATGCCCAGAAGCTAGTTATGAAGCGAGCTTCAATGGAAAAGAGTGGTGAACGTAACCTCGCTTTTTGTGAAAAAACGATGGTGTGTATGCAACATCGTCTTTTTTTTCATCACAAAAAATTATCGTGTGTATGCGGCATTAGCAGTTTGATATTGTTTAAACTTGTTTTTTTTGTTGTTGTTGCAAGTTTTAAATGAAATAAGGGTATTACTCATATTTCCAAAAACCAATAAAGGGCTAGTTTACACTTGCTTCATGACAAGGCTTCGGACAGGCTTTGTTAAAGCTCTCTGAATGCCAGTCAAAGTTCCTGTCACTAATTAAAATGTTTAGCTTATAGTCCTGTTTACACTTTGCTTTAGCCCAGGTTCACACTGGGCTGCGGGAGTGAAGTCCTGCGAGTTCAGCTGAACTCGCACGATTTCACTCCCGCTGGCAGTCCTGATTTCGGCCGCAATTTAAGAGACATCTGTGCGGGTTTCTGCACAGATGTCAATGTAAATCGCGGGCTGAAATTGCAAAAAGTAGTACAGAGACTACTTTTTGAAATCGGTGCAATGCCGCAGATGCAGCGTCGCGCCGATTAGGACAGCGCCATTGCCGGCAATCTGCCGTTGTGACATGCGATGTGACATGCCAAATCGCATGTCAAAACGCACCAGTGTGAACCAGGGCTACATAAGGCTTCGATAAGGATTTGGTGGAGCTTTGATGAGGTTTCGATGAGCCTTTGGTGGGGCTTTAAGTGAGCCTCCATAGAAGTCTCCATAGACTTCTTTGGAGACTTTAAAGCACCACTAAAGCTACATAGGGTATCATTTTTGAATAAAAGCCAAAGCAAAGCAAAAATAAGATGTAAAATGGGAATGTAAGCTAACCATTTTATTTAGTTACAGAGAGCTTTAAGAAAGCGTGTCCGAAGCCTTGTTTTGAAGCAAGTGTAAACTAGCAGTTAATGTGTGTTGAAGCCAAAGCATGAGCCCAAAGGGTCCGCAGCCTAATTTTTCCCACATTCTGGTCCATGTCTAATTATTTATTTAATTTATTTTGGGTTTTGAAAGGACATATGGGGTGTACAAACCTATGTGCATGCAAAGAATTAGTACAGCTGTAGAAAAAGATTATACTAGTCCCAGGTAAGTTGAGAGGAAATGAACATCTGCCATGACTGAAGATATTATAGATGCTGAACATTCGTCATTGCTGTGTTTTATTATTAATTATTATTAATATTATTCTCTTTTTAATCGTTTTTAATATTCAGGAGTGGAACAGGAAATTTCCACAACATTTCCATCAGAATATGTTTTAATACTAAACTGTGCCTAAATTCAAGATATGTCTTTCCCATTCGATAACCTACTTTAAGATTTACTCCTGAAGTGATACAAAGTGGAAACAAAATTACAAACTAAAAAAAAATGTTTCTGGAAAGGGACAGATATGTTATCCTGTAATCTAACTCATGTATGGCTCATTGTTGGGGCTTAAAACTACCTGCATATGAAATGAAGCCTACTTTCTGGGCTAGAGCTGTGAAAAACATATTTTAAAACATTTTATGAGAACTTTCTAAAGTCTTAAAATACTTTTACTGGGGACAGTAAATTGTACAATTAGACAACTTTTTTTGCACAGTCTGTCTTCATGCATAGAACTCCGCGTACACACGACCGTTTTTCGGGTTCAAAAAAATGCCGTTTTTAATGGTCTAGAAAAAACAACGTTTTTTTTTCAACCCGATCATTAAAACGGCCTTGCCTACACATTTTTTTGAAAAAGAAAATGCTCTAGCAAAGCGTGGTGACATACAACACCTACAACAGCACTATTAGGGGAAGTTCCATTCGGATGACACTACCTTTTGGGCTGCTTTAGCTGATTTCCTGTAAGTAAGAGACGATTTGCGCTTTTCTGTCTGTTACAGCGTGATGAATGTGCTATCTCCTTTACGAATGGTAGTTTTACCAGAACGAGCGCTCCCATCTCATAACTTGCTTCTGAGCATGCGTGAATTTTTCACGTCGTTAAAGCCCACACACGACCATTTTTTACAACCTTAAAAATGACAACGTTAAAAACATTGTGAAAAAAATAGAGCATGTTTAAAAAAAAATGTTGCCCATTTTTTAGAACCTGAAAAATGCTCTGAAGCCCACACACAATCGTTTTTAATGAAATTAAGAACCCAAATTTAGAACCCAAAAAACGGTCGTGTGTACGTGCCATAACATACAGTAGGAGATGGGCATTGTGATGGAAGTAGATTTGGAGGGGGAGGAAATGCTGCAACATTCATCAGATTCAACATGTGAAGGATTATAAACACTGAATGTCTCCTACCTGGGGTTCATGTTCTCCTGCTCGGATGATGCCCCACACCCGCATTTGCATGGCTTGCACTGTTGTGCACTGGACACTTGAACGATTTCAGATTGACAATCTCCATTACATCTACAAGAGACAAAGATGGAAATAATGTTCTTGGAGAATATAGGATAGAATGATGCATATACATTTTGAAAGTAATGGTGGTACAAATATCTGGCAATTACTTTAAAGCTGGCCATACACTATACAATTTTCTTTTAGATTTTTCAAAACCATTTAATATGAGGTCAGATCTAAACACTGAATTTGTATGCTATCGGGTAGGCCCCTGCACTACATAGTTGAAGGTAAATCTAAAAGAAATTGAAGAATATATTTGTATAATGTATGGCCAACTTAAAGCATGTCTCTATATTTGTTACGGAAAAAACATTCCCCTCTGGATGATCTATGTACATTGCAAGGATTACAACAATCTTTGTTGCAGATTCCTACATTTTGTTATTCTGAAGAAATCCATGTGTGTTTGTCTGTGCCTCTGTACCGAGTGGGTCTAATGGGAGGGGTTTCATAATTATCAGTCGGCTGTGGCAGCTGCAAAGCACCAATGAGGAAAGTTGCTGGGCCTGCATACCTTTAGACGTGTTTCTATTGAAATATCTCACTAAAAATTACATTTTTGTTGCAGGGGATGCCTGAAATCTGACTTGTATCTTAGGCAGACTTCTTGGAAAAATTGGTGAACCAATCATACAAGCAGGAAATGATGTTTCTGTACAGAACAACTCCAGGTAGCCATATTGCATTGCATTTATAGAAAATGACAGCGGATGAAGATTGAAAAGAAAGGTCATTTTTAATAACATTTAATTACAGTATGACTTGTATCGCATTTGTACACGTTATATTATTTTTTTCTTTATTTGCAATTTTTTTCCCTGCGAAAGTGGAGTTAACCTTAAGTGCTTAATTTATTTTTCCTCTTTTGGCTATCTGGACAAACCTACATAGAAATGTGTTTTATTATTAAGTATGTTTTACATTTTGCAGAATCTTCTCAAGATACAGCCATGTATGAGCAGTGAGCACTGCCCCAAATTCGACCAATGAAAGTCACAGTCAGGCCCATTTTTAAAGTCACAGCTTACCATATGCATTCCGTGAGTTAATGGCCAAGGACTGGCTTACAAGTCACTTGGAAGTGCAGTTGCTGTAAATCTGAGGGGTATATGTGAAACTAGGGGAAGCTCTGCTGTGTTTTTTATCCAATCATGTGCAAGCTAAAATGCTGTCTTTTATTTTCCTTGCATGTCCCCCTCAGATCTACAGCGACTGCACTTCCAAGTTTACTTTGCACTTGTAGCGCAAAGTGGATTTGCCTTTAGTAACTAACCCCCATAGTGTTGCTCATGGTTACCTTGCAGATACAAAGCTTTAACCACTTAAGGACCGAGCCACATACATATACTGTGGCAGGGCAACCCTTAAACGCAAAATCACTTACCTGTACATGATTTCTTCCATCAGCGCCACTCGTGATTGTGCGCTGGAGAGACAGAACGGCGACCTGCCTATATAAACAAGGCAGAATGTCGTTCTGTCAGACAGAAAGAGAGACATCTGTGATTCCTGCTAATTAGGAATGCAGATGTATCTCTTCGAGTCAATCCATCCCCCACACAGTAAGAACGCACACCCAGGGAAGCCAGTTAACCCTTTGATTTCCCGGATGTTAACCCCTTCCCTGCCAGTGACATTTATACAGTGTCAGTGCATTTTTTTTTAGCACTGACCACCATATTGGTGTCACTGGTCCACAAAAAGAGTCACTTAGACTCCTTTTCACACTGGGGCGGTTTGCAGACACTATTGCGCTAAAAATAGTGCCTGCAAACCGACCTGATACAGCGGCTGCTGTTTCTCCAGTGTGAAAGCCTGAGGGAGGTGCGCTAGCAGGACCGCTCCAAAAGTCCCGATAGCCACATCTTTGGAGCAGTGAAGGAGTGATGTGTTTAACGCTCCTCCACTTCTCCTTCCCATTGATAGCAATGGAAAACCTAGGCTATACCGCCGGCAATGCGCTTCTGCAGAGGCGCATTGCGGGCAATATTAACCTTTTTTCGTCCGCTAGCGGGGGTAAAACCGCACCGCTAGTGGCCGAATACCACCGTAATTCCGACGGTAAAGTGCCGTTAAAAATAGCGGCGCTTTACCGCCACCGCACCTCCCACCCCAGTTTGAAAGGGGCCTAAGTGTCAGATTTGTCAGCTGCCATGTCGCAGTCCCACTAAAAATCGCTGATCGCCCTCATTACTTGTAAAAACAATAAAAAAAGTCCATAAATCTATCCCATGTAGCAGAATACAAATTGGCCTAAATTGTCAGTCTTTTTTTCGTTTATAGCGCAAAAGATAAAAAACGCAGAGGTGATCAAATACCACCAAAAGAAGGCTATATTTGTGGGAAAAAAGGACTTCAATTCTATTTGGGTACAGTGCCACGCGACAATTGTCAGGTAAATTAACGCAGTGCCGTATCGCAAAAAATGGCCTAGTCATAAAGGGGTAAAACCTTTCCGGAGTGGTCTTTCTGATCTTCTGTACTTTTTTACATCTCAGAAACATACAATTCCAACTTTATTCCCTGTCCTTAAACGTTTCTCTTTTAGGTAGCATTTTTTCCATACATTTTTTGATACATATGTCCAACTTCCCATTCCACTGGGCCAAACAGGCCAATCAATATTCAGGCACAAAAATATTGTGCAAATCTTAGCCTCCTCTTTAATTTTTTTTTTTTTTTTTTGTTAAAACTGTCTTTTTATTCATATAAAAGTAGTCAGAACATAAAAGAAAGAAATAATCCACAGTATCTTACAGTCAGGAACAAAACGGTCTTTTAATGCTTCCCATACAGAATGGAACAAGCATTTTCCAGGTGTCATTTATAGCTCAGCTTGAAAACAATACATCATTAGGTGTGACAATCAGAATATCATATGGCGATCTTATTGTAGCACAAGATAAATATCTAATGTATACATAGGGCGAGCATACGGGCATAGAATTGATATTATTCATTAGTTCTTTAATGGAAATACAAGTCAACGCCAAAACGGGGAGATGAAAAGGCAAGGCAAAAGGGAAAGATAGAGGAGGATGTCCTCTGTTACTGAATGGAACCCACAGGCCCCATCCCTTGGGCAGAAAAAAAAAGGGTACATATTGTCTGACGGACCGTTTTCATCAGACAACTCTGAACTTGTCTGATGTGCGTACACACCATCGGACCAAAATCTGATCAGACCAGAACGCAGTGACGTAGAACACAACGACGTGATGAAAAAACAAAGTTCAATGCTTCCAAGCATGCATCGACTTGATTCTGAGCATGCGCGGGTTTTTGGTCTGATGCTTTTGTGTACTAACCATCAGGTTTCCATCGGACAGGTTTCCATCGGACAGGTTTTAAAGCATGTTTTAAAACTTTGGTCCGATGGAAAACGGTCCAATAGGCCGTACACACCATCGAACTGGTCCGATCGTGTGTACGTGGCCTAAGATATGACGGCTCAATGCCTACAACGTGAACGTAACCTACGCACAGCCCTATTCACGTAGTACTATGTAAACGGCGGACGCGATGTAAAATTAGACGGCGTTGTTCCCTGGCCCATACCTTTGCATTACCTGCGCCTGCTATATGAGGGGTAACTTTACGCCGGACGTAAGCCTTACGCAAATCGCGTATATAAAGCGGCCAGGGTGCATCTGCATTCGTGAATCGGCGTATCTTACTCATTTGCATATTTAAAATGGGAACGCCGAATGCGTCCAGCGTAACTATGCGCCCACGATACGCCGGCATAGGCAAGTTACATTGGGCGGCTGAAGCCTTGTTTTACGAGGTATCTAGTTTCGCGAATCGGCGTAACAATACGACAGTGCGCATTTGTACTTACGACGGCGTATCAATAGATACGCTGGTGTAAAACGTTCGTGAATGCGGGCCTATACCTCTAAATACGTTTTTGTCATGTATCTTCTGGCTGGTCATGTAACTCTAATAGTGAAATCGAGGTGGGTATACTGCGCTGCCTGTAAAGAAAATGTATAGAGAACTAGCAGCTAACACAGCCAATAATGAAAAAAATTAGCTAAAACAATTATAAAACCAAAATGTGTAGCGCTTGGCTCAACTAGATAACATCCATGGGTACTCAATAGAGAAATGAACATACAATAAAGTACAGAAAGTCCAATAAAGGAATGTAACATTAAATGCAAGATAAATAAAAAATTGGTATATCAATAAGATACATGAAAGAGTCCTTGGCCCAGATTCAGAGAGAATTGGATTCTCGTAGAGTATCAGAAATACACTACGCCGCCGTTTTTTACCTGGCTCTACGTGGAATTCAGGTAGATTTTGTCCAGTAAACGACGGCGGCGTAGTGTATTTCTCCCGTCGCAATCCATCTACGCGAGTAGGGGGCGTGAAGGATTTAAAATAGGCACGTTCCCGCGGCGATCGAACTGCGCATGCTCCGTTCGCAAATTTCCCGCCGTGCATTGCGCGAAATCACGTCGTTACGTTATTCGTTGTTTGAGTAGCGTCGTTTACGGACATTTCTATTCCCGAACGAGTTACGTACAAAAAAAAAAAAAAAAAAAATTAAAATCGACGCGGGAACGACGGCCATACTTAACATGGGTTACGCACCGTTAGACCAGCAAAAAGCTGGTCTAACAGTACGTAAAAAAAACCAGACGTAAGCGATTGCGAAGACCGCTCGTATCTTCGTGGATCGCCGTAAAAAAACATTTGCATATCCCGACGCATCAAAACGACGCAAACTCCTCCCAGCGGCCGCAAATATATCGCAGCGTAGATCCGAAGGTTTACGAAGACGTAAGCCTCTCGGATCGAAGCCCGAAGCCGCCGTATCATGGTTTGAGGATTCAAACTAGTGATACGGCGCGCGAAATTTGAAATTACTCCTGTCTAACACCAGTTAGACAGGCGTAATCGCTCTGTGAATCTGGGCCCTTATATATAAATAGGTATAACGAAGTCCAAAGATCACCGCGTGAAGAGATGTCAATATAAAGCTCTATTCAAGTGCCACCAATGATGAAAAATGGAGGCTTACCAGATCAGATGGACTTGGAATGACATATGTCAACCAAAGTCTAGTCAGGCATGTAATACTCAATCGAACCTCTTGGAACAGATGTGCACAATCAAATAACAGCCTTGATGGAAAATGGCAATATTCATTCCTTAGATAATGTGGAGCCCGAGCTAAATTATGCTCCACAATTCCAAAAAAGAGAAGCAAGAGGGGAAAAAAAATAAAAAAAAATTGTGTAATCCTGATAAAACGTTGTTTTAATAAAATAAATGCAAGTACACTCACATGTATCCTGAGAATATGTGCATGAAATAATAAAGCAGCAATGGAGACGACCCATTGCTGCTTTATTATTTCATGCACATATTCTCAGGATACATGTGAGTGTACTTGCACTTATTTTAATAAAACTTAGTTTTATCAGGATTACACTATTTTTTTTTTTTTTTCCCCTCTTGCTTCTCTTTTTTGGAATTGTGGAGCATAATGTACCTCGGGCTCCACATTATCTAAGGAATGAATATTGCCATTTTCCATCAAGGCTGTTATTTGATTGTGCACATCTGTTCCAAGAGGTTCGATTGAGTATTACATGTAGGATACCCCCTCATCTTAAATCATAATTTACCTAAAGACTTGTACTGGTACACATTGGACTCACTCTGCGCCCTTGCAGTTCTACCACTCTATACCATGCACCAAACTGTGGTACTGTAACAGGCGCTCCATACAGCGCCGTAATGCGTTCTATGCTGGAACGCATACGGCGCCCGCGCAATGACGTCATCGCTCGGCGATGCGTGCATTCCAGCTTGGAACGCAGAAGTGCACCGCACCATTGGGGCGCTGGAATCAGTTCTATGCACTACACCTGCCTTCCACCTGTTAGCTGCCTATATAGGCATTCTTTCAAAATACAAACAGCGGTCTATTATTGTCAGCCGTACCAGCCACGCTACAAGACAGGCAAAATTATGGCCAGCTAGCAAAAGACCTTCACTGCGTCCAGCTTACCATCGCTGCGGACAACCTGGGAGTTCTTTCTTGCTGATGCCCTACACTACGGAGTCCCTTGCTGCTAAAACACTGAAACCCTGCAAACGGATAAGCAGCAATTGTGTCACTTGTAGTTCTACAGAAAGGTCTGATGCATACTTTCTACCTAAAACAATTGCTGTTATTTATTATGGCTTTTGGCTATTGACATACTACTTGGGATAGACTGTTGTGCCTGTTACCGTTTGCTGGGGAATATCTTAAAAAGGACATCTACACTCAAATTAAAATAGAAGAGTGCAGCGCAAAAGTTACAAAATTTAAAAAAAGGGAACACTACACAATATATAAAGAATACATAATATATAAAGAAAGATGCAAGCCAGTAAAATTAAATGTCCACATGTCCACAAAAATAGTCCATATAGTGCTAATAAATAACACAAATAAATCCAGCAGAAGTGACGGTGAAGAGAAAACACCAGGAAAGGAAATCCACCACCGCAAGCAAGATGGACTCTCACCTTATTGCTTCGACCCGTGAGAGTCACAAAGCATATCAGAATATGTCAATCCGATCCAACCTCCAAACAGATTCACCATATCAGACCGATATCAGCAGGCAGCCATATAAGAGGAAACACAGAAATCTAGTGCTCTCTGCATATAACAGTTTATTCAGGACAAGAATACAAAAAATGGGCACTCACATTTAAAACCACTCGTTAGCCGAGTGTATGCTGTAACAGTGGATTCGATACAACAGCGACAATGATCGGGGTGACGTCATGCATAGCTCCTCCCCTCACGTACGTTACGTCCTATGGGCGGGACTTCATCAGCGTTAGGCGGAGGGAGCATACCAGACGTCCCCGATGGCAAATTATAAATAGTGTGCATGTGATTCGGCGGCCAATCGGAAAAGCTCAAGGATGCGGCCAATTAAGAAGCGCCACCAGCCAACAACATCCGGAGCACGGCCACACACGTCACAGCCACACGGAAGTAAATGGCTAAATAGCAATAATAAACAAACAAATTGGACCCAATGGAACTTAATGGTAAAAAAGGAATAATAACCAAAAAATTCACAATAGTAAGGTCCGGTTAAGCCTAAAATTGCCCGCACATTCAAATAACTATAAATTTACATTTACAATTAACAATAAAGCAGACGTCATCCACGACCATCGCCATCTTCCAATAACTATTACTAACAATAAATGACATATTATTAATCAATAAAATTTTCAATACAAATAATCTTAACAATATTAAAAAATTTAAAAATAGGGATAAAAAAATATATATAATGTATAAAAATATAAAAAAATATATATAAGGCACCCCTATAATTACTAACGATTGGAGATAAAGCAGTTTAAATCAAACTCAACGTTGAGTCCCCTAGGGAAAGCAACCTTGAGTTCAAAAATCCAATAGGATTCACGATGACTCAATTGTCTGATAAAGTGTCCACCCCTCCAATGTTTAGACACCTTCTCGATTCCCCAAAATTTCAAACCCTTGGGGTTGCGATCATGGTGCTGTCTGAAATGTTTTGACACGCTATGTGTCTTGACACCTCGTTTGATGCAACTGATGTGCTCACCTACACGTACATGCAGAGCACGTGAAGTGCGACCGACATATTGCAGCCCACATTCACACTCCAACATGTAAATGACACCTTCAGTGTCACAAGTGACTAGCTCTTTAATAGTGTATTCAGTACGGGTAACGTTTGAGCAAAAAGTTTTCCTTTTCTTGGTGTTATTTTTAACATGCTTGCATGTAGCACATCTTCCACAGGCATAAAAGCCAGATAGAAAATTAAATAACCTAGGTCTAGGCATCAATGGTGGGTCAATGACCCCTGGTGCAATAACATCCCGCAGAGCTGGTGCTTTCCTATAGACAAATTGAGGTCGATCTGGTAGAGCAGGTCCCAGAACAGCATCACCTTTTAAAACTGCCCAATGCTTAACTATTATCCGTTCGAATTTTTTATGTTGGATGTTGTAATCCAATAGGATTTTATGGTTCATGTTTGAATCACTAGCTGCTAAGTCAGGTGGTTTATCAGTAATAATAACATCCCTATTCATTGAGCGTACCCTTTCAATTTCACGATCTATATCAGAGGCAGAATAGCCTTTCTGAACAAATCGTTCAGCAAGAATCTGTGACTGTGATAGAAAATCTGCCTCAGTGGTACAATTCCGACGCAATCGCACGAACTGGCCCCTAGGGATGTTACATAACCAGAGCTTATGATGGCAACTGGTTAAGGGTATATACCCGTTACGATCCGTGGCTTTAAAAAAATTCTTGGTCTGTAACTTAGCATCATTTTTAAAAATTTCCAGGTCTAAAAAGGTGATTTTCTCACATGACACTGTCCAAGTGGGAACTATATTTTTGGTATTGGCATTGAGTCGATCCATAAAATGCTGGAGACTCATCATGTCGCCCTCCCAGACCATGATCAGATCGTCTATGTATCGTTTATAACATAGAAGCTGAGAGGGACGATTTTTGAACACTGTTTCTTCCTCCCAGTGGGCCATAAACAAATTGGCCACACTGGGAGCAAAACGAGCGCCCATAGCAACTCCTCGTTGCTGCAAATAAAAATTCTTATTATACCAAAAATAATTTTTCATAAGGCAGAAATTTAAACCATCCAAAATAAACTGGATATGTTGACTGTTCAAATCTGTGCCTTTTAAAGCCCAAATAGTGGAGGCTATAGCTGCTTCATGGTCAATGATGGTATAGAGGGAACCAACATCTACAGTCACTAAAATGGTGTCACTAACGGTTGAAGAAAATGGTCCAAGTATTGGCCAAGTCTGGAGGTGACCGAATCAATCCCATTCACTATGGGGCGGCCAGGAGGTCGCACAGAATCTTTATGGAGTTTAGGGAGAAAGTAAATAATTGGTGTCCGACAGAAAAAGGGATCCAAATAGGATGCCTCCTTTTTGTTTAGGACACCTTCCTGCTTACCCTCTTCTACCAGAGAGTGCAATTCGTTCTTAAATTGGAACATCGGATCACTTCTCAATAATAGATAGGTCTCTGTGTCGCTCAGGAGTCTAGACATCTCCTCCTGATAGTATGACTTACTAAGCACGACCAGACCACCCCCCTTATCCGCTGGGCGGATCACAATGTCATTCCTAAGCTCTAATGACTTGATGCCCTTTTTGATATGATAAGAATCACGGACATTTTTGATCTTCAGATCTTCCAGATCTTTACAGACCAAATTCTTGAATACATCAAGATGTCTTGTGTCCTGACCCTGAGGGTTAAAAACAGACTTGTTCCTAAGGTTGGTGTGTTGCGTAAAGGATGACGGGGCACTCCTTAGAATCGGGTTAGAGAGAAAGTACCTCTTCATATTTAGCCCGCGTATGTATTTTTGAACATTGACATAAGTGTGGAACTTGTTAAGATTTCTAATTGGGGCAAATTTGAGACCCCTGTCAAGGACTCGAACTTCATCCTCAGAGAGAACAGTCCTGCTAAGATTGAAAATTCCGGTTCCTAGTACGATCTTGGCCTTTTGGACTCGTCGGCCACCCCTGTTTCCTCTCGGTTTTTCCTTTTTTGGCTGAATTGACCATTTACGGGAGGAGCCTGGGGGGCCTTATATATATTTTTTTATATTTTTATACATTATATATATTTTTTTTATCCCTATTTTTTAATTTTTTAATATTGTTAAGATTATTTGTATTGAAAATTTTATTGATTAACCACTTGACCACTGGGCACTTAAACCCCCTTAATAACCAGACCAATTTTCAGCTTTCGGTGCTCTCACAGTTTGAATGGCAATAACTCAGTCATACAACACTCTAACCAAATGAAATTTTTGTCCTTTTTTTCCCACAAATAGAGCTTTCTTTTGGTGGTATTTGATCACCTCTGCGGTTTTTATTTTTTTCGCTATAAATGAAAAAAGAACGTAAATTTTGTAAAAAAATGAATTTTTCTTCATTTCTATTATAAAATTTTGCAAAAAAGTAATTTTTCTTCATAAATTTGGCCTAAAATGTATACTGCTACATATCTTTGGTAACAAAAAAAAAAAAAATTGTATAATATTTAGTCTGGGTGAAAGTTATGGGGTCTACAAGCTATGGTACCAATTACTGAAAATTGATCAATTTGATCACATCTGATGTACTGACAGCCTCTCTCATTTCTTGAGACCCTAACATGCCAGAAAAGTACAAATACCCCCCAAATGACCCCTTTTTGGAAAGAAGACATTCCAAGGTATTTAGAAAGAGGCATCGTGAATTTTTTGAAGTTGTCATTTTTTCCCCACAATTCTTTGCAAAATCAAGATTTTTTTATTTTAATTTTTTTTCCACAAAATGTTCATATTATTAGGTTATTTCTCACACACAGCATATGCATACCACAAATTACACCCCAAAACACATTCTGCTATTCCTCCCGAGTATGGCGATACCCCATGTGTGAGACTTTTACACAGCGTGGCCACATACAGAGGCCCAACATGCAGGGAACGCCATCAGGCGTTCTGGAACACCCAGACCAATTCTGACATTTCTCTCCTACATGTAAAAATCATCATTTATTTGCTAGAAAATTACATAAAACCCCAAAACATTATATATGCTTTTTTAGCAAAGACCCTAGAGAATACAATGGCGGCCGTTACAACTTTTTATCTCGCATTGTATTTGCACAGCAATTTTTCGAACGTGTTTTTTTTTGGAAACAAAACAGTTTTGTGCTTAAAAAAAAAAAAAAACAGTAAAGTTAGCCCAATGTTTTTGCATAATATGAAAGATGAAGTTACGCCGAGTAAATAGATACCCAACATGTCACCCTTCAATATTGCACACGCTTGTGGAATGGCGCCAAACTACGCAACTTAAAAATCCCCATAGGCGACGCTTTAAATGTTTTTCCTGGTTACATCTTTTTAGTTGGAGAGGAGGTCTAGGGCCAAAATTATTGCTCTCGCTCTAACGTTCGCAGCGATACCTCACATGTGTGGTTTGAACACCGTTTTCATATGTGGGCGGGACTTACGTGTGCGGTCGCGTCTGTATACGAGCACACGGGTACAGGGGCGCTGTAATTTTTTTTTTTTTTTTTATTGTTCATTTTACTTTATTTATTTTAGTTTGACACCTTTTTCCCCAAAAATAAATGTTTTGGTTACTTTTATTCCTATTACAAGGAATGTAAACATCCCTTGTAATAGGAATATAGCATGACAGGTCCTCTTTACAGTGAGATATGGGGTCAATAAGACCCCACATCTCCCCTCTAGGCTGGGAAGCCTAAAAAAAAAAACGATTGCAGAGTATTGCGCGGGGGAGTATTGCGCGGGGGAGTATTGCGCGGGGGAGTATTGCGCGGGGGAGTATTGCGCGGGGAGTATTGCGCGGGGGAGTATTGCGCGGGGGTACTGCAGAGTATTGTTCGGGGGTATTGCAGAGTATTGTGCGGGAGTATTGTGCGGGAGTATTGTGCGGGAGTATTGCAGAGTACTGCAGAGTATTGGGGGGTACTGCGGAGTATTGCGGGGTATTGCGGGGTATGCAGAGTATTGCGGGGTACTGCGGAGTATTGCGGGGTACTGCGGAGTATTGCGGGGTACTGCGGGGTATTGCGGGGTATTGCGGGGTACTGCGGGGTATTGCAGAGTATTGAGGGGTATGCAGAGTATTGGGGGGTACTGCGGAGTATTGAGGGGTATGCAGAGTATTGAGGGGTATGCAGAGTATTGAGGGGTATGCAGAGTATTGGGGGGTATGCAGAGTATTGGGGGGTATGCAGAGTATTGGGGGGTATGCAGAGTATTGGGGGGGTATGCAGAGTTTTGCGCAGGGAAGGAAGGAGTTAATGCAGGGATGGCTGAGCAGGGATGGATGGATCTGTGACTGCAATAGTCACAGATCCATCCCACACTGCTGCAGCCATCCGCGCTCTCCTCTCACGCTGTACCGATCGGTACAGCGAGGGGAGGGAAGAACCGGCGTCAGCAAGTGACGCGGTTTGTTTACATGTGATCGCGCCGTCATTGGACGGCGCGATCACGTGGTAAGGAGCCGCCACCATTGGCTCCTTACCGAGATCACTGACGCTGCGGGTCCCGTGGACCCGCCGAGCGCCGTGACCGCGTGTGCGCGCCCGCTCGGGCGCGCGGATCTGACGCACGTCAGATTTGTTTACACACGTGGTCGCGCCGTCATTGGACGGCGCGATCACGTGGTAAGGAGCCGCCGCCATTGGCTCCTTACCGCGATCATCGGTGCTGCGGGTCCCGTGGACCCGGTGAGCACCGGTGATCGCGTGTGCGCGCCCGGTTGGGCGCGCACACCTGACTCTAACGGAGGACGTCCATGGACGTCCTGTTAGAGTACAGGAACCGCCCTATAGCCGTAATTCGTCTATAGGGCGGTGATTAAGTGGTTAATAATATGTAATTTATTGTTAGTAATAGTTATTGGAAGATGGCGATGGTCGTGGATGACGTCTGCTTTATTGTTAATTGTAAATGTAAATTTATAGTTATTTGAATGTGCGGGCAATTTTAGGCTTAACCGGACCTTACTATTGTGAATTTTTTGGTTATTATTCCTTTTTTACCATTAAGTTCCATTGGGTCCAATTTGTTTGTTTATTATTGCTATTTAGCCATTTACTTCCGTGTGGCTGTGACGTGTGTGGCCGTGCTCCGGATGTTGTTGGCTGGTGGCGCTTCTTGATTGGCCGCATCCTTGAGCTTTTCCGATTGGCCGCCGAATCACATGCACACTATTTATAATTTGCCATCGGGGACGTCTGGTATGCTCCCTCCGCCTAACGCTGATGAAGTCCCGCCCATAGGACGTAACATACGTGAGGGGAGGAGCTATGCATGACGTCACCCAGATCATCGCCGCTGTTGTATCGAATCCACTGTTACAGCATACACTCGGCTAACGAGTGGTTTTAAATGTGAGTGCCCATTTTTTGTATTCTTGTCCTGAATAAACTGTTATATGCAGAGAGCACTAGATTTCTGTGTTTCCTCTTATATGGCTGCCTGCTGATATCGGTCTGATATGGTGAATCTGTCTGGAGGTTGGATCGGATTGACATATTCTGATATGCTTTGTGACTCTCAAGGGTCGAAGCAATAAGGTGAGAGTCCATCTTGCTTGCGGTGGTGGATTTCCTTTCCTGGTGTTTTCTCTTCACCGTCACTTCTGCTGGATTTATTTGTGTTATTTATTAGCACTATATGAACTATTTTTGTGGACATGTGGACATTTAATTTCACTGGCTTGCATCTTTCTTTATATATTATGTATTCTTTATATATTGTGTAGTGTTCCTTTTTTTAAATTTTGTAACTTTTGCGCTGCACTCTTCTATTTTAATTTGTTCCGAGAATTTTCTATGAATTTATTCTTAGTGCTGGCTTGCAATTAATTTTGGTAATATTTTTTTTATTTATTTGTTTATATCCCAGCGCTGAATTTTTCACTTCTGTATATACACTCAAATTACCTGAGCTATATTTGCCTTGTATATGCAACTATTAGTTGTCTCTACATGCTTGACTTAAGGGTTACTTGCTTATGGGCCTGCCCTAACTTGCAGGAACATGTTCGCCTAAACTTTCTATGCTAAGGGTTGATGTATTTCATACCTTCTTCCTTAGTGGCCTAATGCACGACGCTATGTAATACTGATAATTAGGGTTGTCCCGATACCACTTTTTTAGGACCGAGTACAAGTACCGATACTTTTCTTCAAGTAGTCGCTGATACCGAATACCGATACTTTTTTTAAATGTGTCCCCAAAGGCAGCCATTTCCCCCACATATGCAGCCATGTCCCTCCAGCCATGTCCCCCACATATGCAGCCATGTCACTCCAGCCATGTCCCCCACATATTGCAGCCATGTCCCCCACAGATGCAGCCATGCATGTCCCCCACAGATGCAGCCATGCATGTCCCCCACGTATTGCAGCCATGTCCCCCACATATTGCAGCCATGTCCCCCACATATTTCAGCCATGTCCCCCCACATATTGCAGCCATGTCCCCCCACATATTGCAGCCATGTCCCCCACATATTGCAGCCATGTCCCCCACATATTTCAGCCATGTCCCCCATATACATCCATGTCCCCCACATATGCAGCCATGTCCCCCACATATGCAGCCATGTCCCCCACATATGCAGCCATGTCCTCCATATACAGCCATGTCCCCCATATGCAGCCATGTCCCTTACATACAGCCATGTCCTCCATATACAGCATGGGTTACATGTGGAGATGTTGGCAGTAGAACGCAATAAGTATCACGTGGGCTTAGAAATGACCGAGACTCCCCCACAACCTAATGTTAGGCAAATCTCAATCCCTATCTCTCTCTCCTTCCTCTACTCTTTCTCTCTTTACTCTACGTATCCTATCCTATACTCGGAATCGGTCCCGATACCGATACTGGTATCGGTATCGGGACAACCCTACTGATAATCGCTTTCATACAGTTGTGCATTTGAATCTTCAAGTGTATACTATAATTTTAAACGCTAAGTTCTGGTCGCATGTTGTAATGCGTCCAACCTTAGTAGCTCAACGACCTTTTATTTATGTGAGAGAGAGAGGATGTATAGAACCCCCAAACTCCTGTTTCTGTGGAGTGACAACTGGGGCCCAATACTGAGTTCTCACATAAAGAAGTGCATTGAAATCCTTGGTACCGCAGTTGTGGTTAACCCTCGCTTGCCAGTGCCGTTACAGGTACCTGATGTCTATCATAACAAACAAGTACCATTTTTTGTATATTCATCTGTCTACTGCTAGATTTCCAATTATGATTGCATTGTAAATGTAATTCATTATTAAGTTAAGGCCTAATATGTACATCTAAATAAAGAATTGAAATAAAACATTAAATACATATAAAGAGCCACATCCTGTGTTATATTTTCTTGCACAATGTCCTACTGCTTTTATTATATTTGAATTGTAGACATCTGTTTTTAGTTATACCTCTGCTCTGTTGAAATATACTCAACACTGGATTTAGTAAGTATTCTGCAGAAATCAGTGTATGTTTAAAGCAAGAAAATTACTTTTAAAATGGAAGAAAATGCAGTGTCATTTTTTTTCGATAACCCGAGGCTTTGCATTTTTACCCAATATAATGAAATCAATGTGCATCAATAGGATCAGATAAGCATATTTGATGCTCTACATTATTACAGCTTGCCAGAAAAGCCAGCTAGCTATAATATAAGTTGTAGGCGGCTACAGGCAGGCAACAGGGAAACAGTTACTTGAGATAAGTATTTAATTGTAACAGTGTGAGTTCTGTTTGAGCTGTCATTGTGCAGAGAGGGACGTTACACCCTATGCTGGTCACACTCACTTCTCTGGGACTCAGCCAAAAAAGGAAATTAGCTACACGTTGTAGGAGAGGAAATATTTACAAGTCAAGGGACGGAAGTATTAGAAGAAACGTAGACTGGTTCTGCGGGAAGAGAACTTTGTTTCAGTGTCCTTATACCCTGGGACTGGGTTTACAAGTGTGTTTATTGTGGCTCTAAATTTGTGAGGCGTTATATTTACTGGCGAGAGAGAAAAACTAGTAAGTATAATCTGGAGTTAGTCTTCACACATCTGGAATCTCTCTCTAAGTCTGGCTGTTACTCCTTGCTAATTCTCTGTCCATGTCCATACAACTTCTCATCTTCTTTAAGGCTCTCTATCATATACTATAGTTGTGTTCAAGTGGCTTTATAAAATAGTTTTATATTCCTGCATTCTTTGCTTTGCCGTTAATGTTCTTTTTTTTTTTTTAACTTCCTTGTCTTTTCACACCATCTATTTTTTCATTTTGAATTCTATATAAGAAAGGGCGTGCTCTCTAGAAACGCCTAAGGTAGGTTATAACGTGAACACAACCCTGTTATGTTTGACATACCAAATGTATTTTAATTATAGTCAGCAGAATTGTTTTTATATGTGTGCTGTGTTTAATAGGATTAAAAAGTCAGACTAATATTAAGGTGTACTAAACCCATGATGACATTTACAGCATGATAACGATCGATACATTGGATAAGTGCTTTACAGGCAAGAAGGGGGCATTGTAAGAAAACGTAATTTTTAAAAGTGGTCTAAAACACAGAGTAAATATTTAACTGATATAGTTGCTTTTCAGTTTTTTGAATTGTCAGTTAAATTTTTTTTCCCAATTACCACTTGGACCATGAGACCCCAATGGGCAAAACAATGCAAGTGACCCTTTCATGTCTAGGCTCCAGTTAACTACTTTTAATCACTAAACATTCACATTCTTATTATATACCCTTTAATGCAGAAATTACACACAGGACTAACTTTAGTGCCGGACATGTCACACCCTGGAAGATGATCTGTCATCACCACTGATTACACATACACTCCAAGATGCATTTGTTTTGCTCTTTTTAAGCACATTCTTGGACTCCCCCACATTCCGACACACCCTGAGTGCTTCTCAGCCCATACTGCTATTTAAACAACCAGCATCCAGATCCTTTTAGCTTGTGTTAAGTTTGTGTTAAGTTAAGTGTAAAAGTTAAACATTCCCTTTAAGCACTCCCTTAACACATTACATATTCTGTGGCAACGTATAAACATCTCCCTTAACCTTTGATGTTTAGTTAGCATTATGGACTCATTTCCAACAGTTATGGTTCTTGAATGCATTTTTTGTTACTCTAAAAATACCTTATTAACCACGCTGTACCGGAGAATGAATAACAGGGAAACCGGTCACCCATCCTATTCTGGGAAGTCCCAAGTGCACAGAGTTTTTCTTATTGTGTGAGCTACAGTATCATGGATTTCTTATTTTTTTATCAGCCATGTCAAATAAGATTGTTGTAGTGAAAGCACAGAACATTCAGGCCCGGTTCACACTGATGCGAGTTCATAACGAATGTAAAGCGTCAAAAACATTCTAAATGTGCATGTCATCTATAACGTCATTATTTTCAATGACGGTCGTTCGCATACATGCGTTGTGATTTCTCTACGAATGCAATGCGATAAAAAAGAGTTTACAGCGTTGCGTTGCGAATTTAGTCTCTATAGACATCAATGTAAATCGTTCTGGAATCGCATTGATGGTTCATATGTGCAAATTCCACCACACTACTCTCCACAAAAAATAGGAAGTACACAGGAAGTTTTTTTACATTATGATTCCATTGGCTAGAACAGGGGTCTCCAAACTTTTTAAACAAAGGGCCAGATTACTGTCCTCCAGACTTTAAGGGGGCCAGACTGTGGCCATCAGGAGTACAAAATCCCCCATAATTGGTGTCATTGGGAGGAATTCTGCCCCGTCACTGGGAGGAATTCTGCCCCGTCATTGGGAGAAATTCTGCCCCATTATTGGGAGGAATTCTGCCCCGTCATTGGGAGGAATTCTGCCCCATCATTGGGAGGAATTCTGCCCCGTCATTGGGAGGAATTCTGCCCCGTCATTGGGAGGAATTCTGCCCCATCACTGGGAGGAATTCTGCCCCATCACTGGGAGGAATTCTGCCCCATCACTGGGAGGAATTATGCCTCATCACTGGGAGGAATTATGCCTCATCACTGGGAGGAATTCTGCCCCGTCATCAGGAGGAATTCTGCCCCGTCATCAGGAGGAATCTGCCCCATCACTGGGAGGAATTCTACCCCATCACTGGGAGGAATTCTGCCTATCATTGGTGTCATTGGGAGAAATTCTGCCCCATCATTGGGAGGAATTCTGCCCCATCATTGGGAGGGATTCTGCCCCATTATTGGGGTGATTGGGAGGAATTCTGCCCCATCATTGGGAGGAATTCTGCCCCATCATTGGTGCCAATAAATAAAAGAGCACCCTGAGGGCCGGATAAAATCAAGCAAAGGGCCACATCTGGCCCTCGGGCCGCAGTTTGGAGACCACTGGGCTAGAACATCAATCGCAGCTATGCCCAACCTCACACAAGACAAAAAAATGAACAAAATTTTGCAGCGCAGCAGTGTGAACCAAGCCTCATACAACCATGCAGGCCTGTAAATTATAAAATCTACAAACTACCTTCAGTCTTTTTTCAATCATAAATCCTGCATCACCCCCTATGGCCAAGCCAGGGTCACGTGCATTCAGTTAGGGTCAATTTGGGTCAGTGGCCCTTTGTTGGACATGTGTCTGAGATCCATAGAGATTTTGAAAAGAGTACAGTGTACTGAACATGAAACTATCCAATCCAAGTCATTATTGCTTGCTGGAAAAGATAGAAATAATAAGATATCCACCTGATGCTGTAAGACTGGCCAGATGATAATGCCTTATACACACAATCAGAAAATTGGACAAAAAATACAGATTTCAAAGCGATTGTACGATAATCTGATCGTTAGTACACAGCTTTTGAGAGCCAATCACGATTTTCCAAAGTGACAAACACAAAAAAAATGGACGAACATTCCTCTGATATTCTCATCGTGTGTATGAGGCTTATGTGTATTAAGGAACTACTTAGGTTGGTCAAAGTGCACTGCTCTCCCTTGTCACACCAGCTGTTGGGCATACAATATTCATTGTACAATTTGGTGGGCGTGAGAAGTGACAGAGATCCAAAGCTACATGTCCAGGCTCAAATGTAATACATGTGGCTCATAAACATAACAAACATTGCTTTGAATTAGAAATATTATGTATTTAAAGAAGAAACTAGTTTAACCACTTATGTCAGGCACTTTCCTTCCTGCACAGGTCAATTTCCAGCTTTCAGCGCTGTCGCACTTTGAAGGAAAATTGCGTGGCCATGCAACACTGTACCCAAACAATTTTTTTTATAACTGTATTCACACAAATAGAGCTTTCTTTTGGGGGTATTTAATCACCACAGGGTTTTTTATTTTCTGTTAAATAAGTAAAAGAAAAGACTCAAGGCCCAACATGCAGGGAGCACCCAGGCCAATTCTGACATTTCTCTCCTACATGTAAAAATCATCATTTATTTGCTAGAAAATTACATAAAACCCCAAAACATTATATAAAGATACCTCACATGTGTGGTTTGAACACCGTTTTTATATGTGGGCGGGACTTGCGTATGCGTTCGCTTCTGCATGCGAGCTCACGGGGACAGGGGCGCTGTATGCCCAGAGTATTACCAGAGTATGCCCAGAGTATTGCCCAGAGTATTGCCAGAGTATGCCCAGAGTATTTCAGAGTATGCCCAGAGTATACCCAGAGTATACCCAGAGTATGCCCTGAGTATTACAGAGTATTCCTAGAGTATGCCCAGAGTAATGCAGAGTATGCCCAGAGTATGCCCAGAGTATTGCAGAGTATTGCCGAGTATGCCCAGAGTATTGCAGAGTATGCCCAAAATATTGCCAGAGTATTGCCAGAGTATTGCCAGAGTATGCCCAGAGTTTTGCCAGAGTATTGCCAGAGTATGCCCAGAGTATTGCAGAGTATGCCCAGAGTATTGCAGAGTATGCCCAGAGTATTGCAGAGTATGCCCAGAGTATGCCCAGAGTATTGCAGAGTATGCCCAGAGTATTGCAGAGTATGCCCAGAGTATTGCCAGAGTATGCCCAGAGTATTGCAGAGTATGCCCAAAGTATTGCAGAGTATGCCCAAAGTATTGCAGAGTATGCCCAGAGTATTGCCGAGTATGCCCAGAGTATTGCCGAGTATGCCCAGAGTATTGCCAGAGTATGCCCAGAGTATTGCCAGAGTATGCCCAGAGTATTGCCAGAGTATGCCCAGAGTATTACAGAGAATGCCCAGAGTATTACAGAGTATGCCCAGAGTATTGCCGAGTATGCCCAGAGTATTGCCGAGTATGCCCAGAGTATTGCCAGAGTATTGCCAGAGAATTGCCAGAGAATTGCCCAGAGTATTGCCCAGCTGAGTATTGCCCAGAGTATTGCCCGAGTATTGCTGAGTATTGCCCAGCTGAGTATTGCCCAGTATTGCAGAGTATTGCAGCAGGGATGGCTGAGCAGGGAGGGATGGATGGATGGATCTGTGACTACATTTGTCACAGATCCAGCCCGCAGCACTGGCGCTGTCATCCGCTCCCTCCCCTCTCCTCTCACACTGTACCGATCGGTACAGAGAGAGGAGGGAGGAACCGGCGTCAGCACATGACGCCGCTTTGTTTACAAGTGATCGATCCATCATTGGACGGAGCAATCACGTGGTAAACCGCCGCCGGGATGTTCCCGTGTGCGCGCCTCAGGGGGCGCACGGAGCGCGATTCTAAGAGGCCGTTAATTAACGACCACTTAGAATTAAGCAACCGCCCTATAGCCGTACTTTCTCTATAGGGCGGTTGCAAAGTGGTTAAAAAGCGACAGTGCTAAAAGCTGAAAATGGCTTGGGTACAAAGGGGAAAAAGTCTGGTATTGAAGTGGTTAATGCCCTTTGACCAGAGCAATATAATTTTACCATAGTAGCATTGTACTACTCTGGGGAAGTGATCAGTAATTTTTTTATACACATATTGTTTACATATAGCAATGCATTTCATTGCTATATGCAAGCATTTTACTGAATGAACTTGATTAATTCTGTTTGTTTTGTTGTGATTAGCCACAGCTAATCACATGGCACAGATGGGCCGTGATTGTCCAATCACAGCTAGCACACAATTGTACACATAGATGGATTGAAAGGAAGCTTGTACACATGGATGTCTTGTGATTGCTTACAGCAGATACATGGTACTGGTAGCCGGCCAGTACAGTGATCAGCCATTGGACGCAACCGGTGACAGATTGTGCCGCGTGCAAGGTGCGATCCAAGAGGACGTCATATGACGTGCACCCGGATCGAAAAGAAGCTGGTGCCAGTGTCATCAGACCATAGGCCTGATGGGAACAGGTTAAAGTGACAATAAAAATGTCCTTATTTTCCAAAACTACACATCCACTATTTAATGGCCATACAATCTGTTTTTCATGAAACAGTTTCTTATGCCTTATACACACGCTCAACATTTCCGACGGAAAAAATCCATCAGGAATCCCGACAGGAAAAGTGCTGGTTCTCTTTTTTTTGCCAGTGGATTTTGGCAGTTTTCCCTTTGGAAAAACTGCGAGGGAGCATACACACGGCCGGGATTACCAGCCAATAGCTCTCCTTGCAGTTTTACTGTCTGAAAACCTGACCGTGTGTATGAGGCATTACTGTGTTTTTCTGTCTTCTTGTAATGTCCTCCACAAGCTCCTAAAATTCTCTTTGCACTGCTCTATGCACACTACACATCAAATCCAGTCCATAGTACAAAGTCACAGGAGCAAGCAAGAGAGGGGTTAGACTGAGGCCGTGTACACACGTCAGAGAACCTCGACGGGCAGAACACATCGTTCCGCCCGTCGAGGTTCTCTGCCGGCCGTCGAAATCGCCGACCCGCCCGTCGGGAATGGCAACCAGCCATTCATCCAGGCAGGCCGTCGAGCAAATAGAGAACATGCTCTCTATTTCTGCTCGACAGGATTCCCGACGGGATGCTCGCCGAGAGCGTACACACGGCCGAGGTCCTCGCTGGAATGCAGCTTCCAGCGAGGTTCTCGCTGGTTTCCAGCGAGAACCTCGGTCGTGTGTACGCCGCCATACAGTGGGACAATGGAGAAAGAATGTAGCCACCCTCTAACAAGAAGTCACATTATAGTAGCAAAATAAACCTAGAAATTTAGAGATTTTAGACAATAGAATGTACTTTTTTGAATTAAGAGCATATACTTGAATATATTTTATTTTTCTAAACCAGAGTTTAGTGTCATTTTGAGCTACAAGAAGTTCTCTATCAAATGTTTCAAGAGCAATATTAAAACCAAATTTGATCACTAGGTGGCAACTGAGAGCCCTCCTCAAATCTAATATTTTGTACTTTGTGGACTAGATTAGGAGTGAAATATGAAAGACACATTTCAGTACTGAGGACCTACTTGCAGTGGTATGCACCCAGGTTGGTCAAATTTAGAAACAGATTTATACATGTAGGCCCGGATTCACATACATCGGCGCATATATCTGCCGCCGTAGCGTATATTCTTTACGGTACGCTGGCGCAACGCAGAGAGGGAAGCATGGAATTCACAAAGCAAATGCATCCAACTCTGCGCCGGCATAGCGTATATTCGTCGGCGTAAGGCAGCGTAAGTGGAAGTGGGCTGGAAGTGGGCGTGATACATGGTAATGAAGCGTGACCCCATGCAAATGATGTGCCGAGTGCTAGGCAAGTACTTTAAATGAAAGGCGCATGCGCCGTCCCGTGGACGTATCCCAGTGCGCATGCTCACAATCACGTTGAAACAACTACCTAAGATACGTCGAATCACTGCCTACGTCGTGAACGTAACCTACGCCCAGCCCTATTCACGTACAACGTAAACTATGTCAAATTCAATGGCATTCGTTCCCTGGCCCATACCTTTGCATGAGTTGCGCCTCCAATATTGGAAATAAATTTACGCCGGATGTACAACTAACGCAAACCGTGTATATAATGCGCCGGATGCAAGTACGTTCGTGAATCAGCGTATGTCCCTCATTTGCATATTTGCATCGAAAATCAATGGGAGCAACACATGCGTCCAGCGTAACTATGCGCTCACTATACGCCGGCGTAGGATAGTTATGTCGGGCGGCTGAAGCCTATTTTTTCAACGTATCTAGCTTTGTGGGTCGGCGCATAGATAAGACGGCGCACATTTGTACTTACCTTGGCGTATCTGGAGATACGTCGGCGTAAGTGCTTTGTGAATTCGGGGACGTAGTCTTCTGTCATATGTTTGTTTGCAACTACATACAAAATTAACATACACTGCTATACCAGCAACCAATACATGAAGGAAACCTGTGCCGAAACAGATACAAGGCTGCCACTGGTGACCCCTCTTTTTCTGAAAGAGCCAATTGCCTAGTTATCATTTCAGTCCAATGTATTTACTTCTACCTGAAGCATAGCCCCCAACTGTCCCTGATTCCAGGGACTGTCCCCGATTTGGAACAATGTCCCTCTTTTCTCCTCTTTTATTCCTCACATTGGTCTGATCTATATAGTTGTATGTAAAAAGTACTATTTATCGTTTAAAAAGTGTTTCCCAATGCTAAACATTTCATCCAGTTTCTAAATTGCAAAAGCCAATATAAAGGAATAGTAGCGGTAAAAAAAAACACTTGTGGGTATAAAAAATGTTTTTTTATCATTTTCCTTTAACCACTTCAGCCCTGGAAGGATTTACCCCCTTAATGACAAGGCCATTTTTTGCGATACGGCACTGTGTCGCTTTAACTGGCAATTGCGTGGTCGTGCAAACAAAATTGATGCCCTTTTTTCCCACAAATATAGCTTTCTTTTGGTGGTATTTGATCACCTTTGCGGTTTTTATTTTTGCGCTATAAACAAAAAAGAGCAGTCATTTTGAAAAAAAATGTATTTATCAGTTTAGGCCAATATACAATCTACTACATATTTTGGTTAAAAAAAAAAAAAAAAAAAAACACAATAAGCATATATTGATTGGTTTGCACAAAAGTTATAGCATTTACAAAATAGGGGAAAGATTTATTTTTTTATTGATTTTACTAGTTATGGCAGCAATCAGCAATTTTTAACAGGACTGCAGCCTTGCGATGGACATATCTGACCCTAAGTGACCTTTTTTGGTGACCAGTGAACCAATACAGTGATCAGTGCTATAAAAATGCACTGATCACTGTATGAATGACAATGGCAGGGAACGGGTTAACACTAGGGGGCGATCAAGGGGTTAAGTGTTTCTAATTGTATGGGGGACAGACTGACTTGGAGAAGAGAGAAATCGCTGAAATCACTAGGAACAGCTGATCTCTCTCTCCTCCCCTTTCAGAAAGGGGATCGGCCTTGTTTACAAAGGCAAATCCCTGTTCTGCTTCTCTCCACTGCGATCGTGGGTGGCTGTCAGATATCGAGTCTGCCGGACCCGTGGGTGAGCTCCCACTGCAAAAGCTAATGCACGGACCATCATACTGGTACATCGATTCGTGCAGATGAGCCACCTTGCCGCAGTAGTTAAGGGGCCGTGGCATGGGGTGTGTCCTTTGCCTACATACATTTGCTAATAGGTGTCCCTCATTCCCATCTCAAGAAGTTGTGAGGCATGACTGAAGGTCCTTGTTCAGACACTATTATAGGATGGCAACTGTCTTCCAGTTATACATCTGCCATAATTGCCCCTGATGGAGGCTAAAAGCAGCCATGCTGACATACATTGCATAGGGTTGTCATTGTCACTATAAGGAAACATGATTCAAAACAATAATGTGCAATATTGCTGAGTGAACTATGTGTGCAGAAACCGCCTAGAAGAGGCTGGAGCAGATCAGCATTACTGAAATAAAAAAGAATAGACTAAAAAAAAAAAAAAAAAGGTGAACACTGTATGGTATCAAAAAAATCATAGCAATTGTTTATGGCATACAGTACTTAAACAAACGAAATGCCATCTAGCTTTAGGCCTATTCTAATTCTGACACATGTACTGATACCAGATACTACCAGCTAACATTTTCAAAGTGGTTAGGAATGGCAGTCCTTTATTTCTCTTTATGCATATCTCTAAAACAGATTTATGCATACCTAAAAGAGATTTTAGTAAAATCCCACGGATGCAGGCCAGGTGTTCGGACACAAATTCCACCACCCTGCTTTGGGTCCTTTGCTGCTCTGTATGATGGAGTGATCGGCTTCCCAACATAAGCTCTGTACATCTTGCAAAGGAAGGCAGCAGTGTGGAGTGCGATCGTCTGTAGCAATTCCGATGCGCAAAATTCAGATGTATGCTCAGAAGCATTGAACTTAGTTTTCTCGGCTCATCGTAGTATTGTACATTACCGTGTTCTTGACAGACGAAAGTTCAGAGAACTTTTGTGTGAGCGTTTGTATGCAAGCCAAGCTTGAGCGGAATTCTCTCGGAAAAACCATCCAAGGTTTTTCAGACAGAAAATCTAATCGTGTGTATGGGGCATTAGACTTTTTAAACCATGTTACTTTAGGCCACACTCAGTATATATAAAAGTGCCCTTTTTTGTGTTTCAATATTTTTTTTTGAAGTTTCTGCAAAATTTTACAAAACAAGGTAGAACATTTTCGGCTTTACATTGCATGGTATACAACACAGTCAGGGGAACGAACATTACATATCCTAAAGGGCTCAACGGAATCTCCCCATATAATTAATATTCATGGATCACTTGTTATTTCTAACTTATTTGTAAGCATCAGACCCGTAATCCGATCCGCCATACCCACCACCCAAGGGTTACCCATGATCTAAAACCATAATGCATTTGCCTCCCACTTGGACAAACCAACGATAAGTTGATTCATGGTTGTCACAACTGATATTTTACTGTAAATGTTATGGAATGTTTCTACTTTTGTAATAAAAACATTTTAATTATAATTTCGACTGTTTATCAGTTGCACATATGCTGCCATTATAGTCCACCACAAGACTCCCTTTTCTCTACAATAATATAATGGGACGAAGGCATCACTTTATAATATTGATATACCTCAGCACTTTACTATATACCTTTCAGGGGGGAGGGGGGTGCAGATACCTGTCAAAGACAGGTATTTGCACCCACTTCTGGGAGTCCTCTCTGCGGGGAGTCTGCGGGTAGTGTGTCACTTCCAGCCCCCGCCCGTTGTGTTCTGAAAAACACTCGGCTCCCAGAACACAACGGGGACCAGTGAGGACGGCGTTGCGCGACTCGCACATGCGCCGTAGGGAATCGGGCAGTGAAGTCAGAGTGCTTCACTTCCTGATTTCTCACAGAGGATGGTGGTGGGGGCAGCAGATAGACGAGCGATTGCTCGTCTTCTGCTGCAGACGTCGCTGAACTCCAGGACAGGTAAGTGTCCTAATATTAAATTAATATTTTTTTTACATCGGACTCCGCTTTAAAGAATAGTTATATCACCACCAATCCCTAACAATATTGTAAATGAAAAGCTATTAAAGTCCACACATCTCTTTACGATTAATTAAAAGTGTGGTGCCACAGGGAACCATCAGAACTACGTAAGCCATTCTCTTTTATCAGTGTAATTCTGCAGCATTATCACTTCATAGTCAAACGAAAGCTCGCCCTACAAAAGAAACACGTAAAAAAGTTAATTAATGTGCAACTTTACTTTTGAACTTTGAAGTGTATAAAAAATCTATTCCTCAGTATGTTTAGCATCATGCCTAAATACACTATATTACAAAAAGTATTGGGACACCTCCCTTTACACGTACATGAACTCTAATGGCATCCCAGTCTTAGTCTGTAGGGTTCAATATTGAGTTGGCCCACCCTTTGAAACAATAACAGCTTCAACTCTTCTGGGAAGGTGGTCCACAAGGTTTAGAAGTGTGTCTGTGGAATGTTTGACCATTCTTCCAGAAGTGCATTTGTGAGGTCAGACACTGATGTGGACATGAAAGCCTGGCTCACAGTCTCCGCTCTAATTCATCCCAAAGGTGTTCTATCAGGTTGAGGTCAGAACTCTGTGCAGGCCACTCCAAACTCACTCATCCATGTCTTTATGAACCTTGATTTGTGCACTGGTCCAAATCATTTGGTGGAGAGGGTATAATGGTGTCGTGTTTATCAGTGGTTGGGCTTGGCCCCTTAGTTCCAGTCAAGGGAACTCTTAAGGCCTCGTACACACAATCAAATCTGTCTGCTGGAAACGGTCCGCTGGACCGTTTCAGCAGACAGATTCAATCGTGTGTACGGCCGAGCCGACGGATTTGGCCACCCGACAGATTTCAAAGCATGCTTTGAAATCTATCGGGTGGGAATCCGCCCGCCCGACATGTCTGCTGGTTAGTACACTTACCAGCAGACATGTCGTCCCGCACCGCCACCCAATTGCTTCAGCGCATGCGCGGAAGTGTTTTACTTATTGGTGTGGTGACGTGGCGGCGTCAACGTCACCGCCACATCACCGACACGTCAGCGCGCTCTCTGCTGGCGGGGATTTTGGTTTGCTCATGTGTACACGCGAGCAAACCAAAATCCCAGCAGACAGATTTGTTCAAATCTGTCGGACGGACAGATTTGAACAAATCTATTGCCTCGTGTGTACGAGGCCTAAGACTTCAGCATACCGAGACATTTTGGACAATTTCATGCTCCCAAGTTTGTGGGAACAGTTTGTGGACGGCCCCTTCCTGTTCCAACATGACTGCGCACCAGTGCACAAAGCAAGGTCCATAAAGACATGAATGAACAAGTTTGGTCTGGAAGAACTTGACTGGCTGGCACAGAGTCCTGACCTCAACCGGATAGAACACCTTTGGCATGAATTTGAGTGGAGACTCTGAGCCAGGCCTTCTCGTCCACATCAATGCCTGACCTCACAAACGCGCTTCTGGAAGAATGGTCAAACATTCCCAAAGAGACACTTCTAAACCATGTGAATAGCCTTACCAGAAGAGTTAAGGCTGCAAAGGGTGGGCCAACTCTTCTATCCTATGCTCCCTCACTCTCATTTTCAATCTCTCCCTCTATAGTGGCACCTTCCCCTCCCCTCTAAAACATGCGCAGATCACCCCAATACTTAAAAAGCCCTCACTTGACCCCACCAACCTGAACAATTTAGGACCCATCAGATTGCTCCTGTTCACCTCTAAACTTCTAGAACGCTTACTCTACAATCGTCTTAGCTCCTACCTCAGTAAAAATAACCTTCTTGACCTCTTATAGTCTGGCTTTCGCTCGCAGCACTCCACGGAAACTGCCTTACTAAAACTCACTAATGATTACCTAACTGCTGAAACCAACAGCCAGTACTCCAAACTCCTTCTACTTGACCTCTCTGCAGCCTTTGATACCATTGACCACCCGCTCCTTCTCAATAAACTACATTCCCTTGGCCTCCAAGATTCTGCTCTATCCTGGTTCTCTGCCTATCTATCACAGCGCTCCTACAACTCTGTCTCCTCCTCTCCATTGCCCCTTTCTGTGGTAGTCCCCAAGGCTCTGTTCTTGGACTCCTTCTCTTCTCTATCTACACCTCCTCCCTTGGTCACGTGATAACCGCCCACGGCTTCCAATACCACTTATAGGCCAATGACACCCAAATCTATCTGTCTACTCCTCACCTCACTCCTTCAGTCTCCTCTCGCATTACTAACTTACTAGCTGACATCTCAGCATGGATGTCACACCACTTCCTTAAACAAAATCTCTCTAAAACTGAGTTACTAATATTCCCCCCTGCCCGTGCCCCCCTCCATCAAAACAATGTAACAATCAGTCCCTCGCCAGGGTACTGGGTGTAATTCTAAAATCTAACTTGTCATTTCAGCCTCAAATCCAATCGTCGTCAAAAGTTGAATTAAATTCAAAATACTAACCACAACATACAAAGCCATCCACAACTCTGCCCCAAGCTACATCGCCAATCTTGTCTCCAAACATCACCCAAACTGTCCTCTGTGCTCTTCTCAAGACCTCCTACTCTCAGGCTCTCCTATCTCCTCCTCCTATGCGCCTCCAGGATTTCTCTAGAGCCTCTCCCATCCTCTGGAACTCGCTGACTTACCTGTCTGGCTATCCCCTATTCTTACTACCTTCAGGCGATCCCTGAAAACTCATCTCTTCAGGGAAGACTATCATGTCTCCAACTTATCTTTTACCACTTCCATCAGCTCATTCCCCACAGTTTCAACCTTTTGTACCACCTGCCCCACCCTATTATATTGTAAGCGTAAAAGAAACATTGTTTTCCTCGATGAGTTCCTTGTCAGGCTTGACGAGAATTTTGTCAAGCTTTCCTTGCATACAGACTGTCAAGACAAAATTTTGTCGTTCTCAAACGCGGTGACGTACAACACGTACGACGGCACTATAAAGGGGAAGTTCGATTCCACTGGCGCCACCCTTGGGGCTGATTTTTTCATGCTTTTCAGTCTGTTGCAGCGTGACAAATGTGCTATCTCCATTACAAACGCTACTTTTACCTAAGGTGCGCTTCCGTCTCATACTTTATTCTGAACATGCATGGGTTTCTAAGCATACACACAAACACACCGAGGAAATTGAGACTTTTTTTCTGGTCGAGATCCACAACAGTTTTCTCGACGAAAAACTTAGGCCGCGTACACACGGCAGAGAACCTCGACGGGCAGAACACATCGTTCCGCCCGTCGAGGTTCTCTGCCGGCCGTCGAAATCGGCGACCCGCCCGTCGGGAATGGCAACCAGCCATTCATCCAGGCGGGCCGTCGAGCAAATAGAGAGTGTGCTCTCTATTTCTGCTCGACGGGATTCCCGACGGGATGCTCGCCGAGAGCGTACACACGGCCGAGGTCCTCGCTGGAATGCAGCTTCCAGCGAGGTTCTCGCTGGTTTCCAGCGAGAACCTCGGTCGTGTGTACGCCGCCTTATACACGACCGTTTTCCTCGGCAAAAAAGCTCTGCCAACAAGTTTCTTAAAGAAATTTGTCGAGGAAAACGGTCGTGTTTACCAAGCCTAAGACACTTAAAGAACAGCTATCCTTAAATTGGATAAAATTACAGGATGATTCCTAGTCTATCAATATATTGATTCAGTTAAAGGAAACTGGTGCTGAGAGAAATATGGAGACTACCATTGCTGACCTCTTGAAAATGTTATTCTCTGTCTGTTTGTTTTTAATACTTATTTGCCATGAAGCAAGTGAAGGTTAAGTGAAGTCCAACTATTTGATCAGATGTGTTTCAGGTTAGTGACTCTCAAACCATTAAAGTCACTGAATTAGAATGATAGCAGCAAAATAACCAGCATTTTCTCAAGCAACGGTTAACAATTTCTCTTTTTTCTTTAGGATTATAATTTAAAATTCAGAATTTTAATGATAGATTCATTACAGGTATATCCATTTGTAAATAGTTGACAGAATAATGTTAAAGGCTTGTGATTCTATGATTCTTTAGATTAGAGTGTCAAGGAATGAAAAAGGAAAGTGCTAAATTAAGAGTTTCCTCCAAGTACTTGGCAAAGCCAGCAGGAATCATTTCTGTATTGTTCCAAAATGTTCTATAAAACTGTGATCTATGGATATGTGGTAGAACGGATTTAACTAGAAATTTTGTGGACTGTGTCTAATAGATATCTAATAGGTCTTATTGCCATCTGTCCCAGATCTAATGCAGTGATGTTTATTACTTGTTGGATAGCATTCCACTTGAAGTAGCTGTACATACATTTCTTTCTTGATGGTGCTGATCCTCCTGCATGTGCTAAAACCAAGGATCATGCTATATGTAGATCTCTATTTGCTGTGAAACTTTGTGGCACATACTGGCATGCCACAATATGTGGCCCTTCCTATCCAAGATCACAACCTACAGGAGGGTAACATACTTTGAATTGGGTTCACACTATTGCAAATTAGATATGAGTTTCCCCGCATCCAATTCACATGTCAGGAGACTGTGACTGGCTCTCTATGGAGCCGGTTCACACAGCTCTGGGAAGGCTGCAGAGCGAATTGCACAGGAATCCTGTGTGTCTTCTGGTCAGTTTCAGGTCCAAATTCAGCCAAAAGTTCAGGCCCGAAATCAGACCTGAAATGGTGAACAGGGATGCCCCTGGACCTCTCAGGGGTGAGACTCCAGGTGTACGACCCCTTTCATGCGGGTGCAGTGCAGTGTACCTGTTGGTTTGGTTCAGGTTAGCTGTGCTTTCCCATTGGCTTCTTTTACTGTATGTTCGTTCAGTGGTTTTGGTGCGCTTTCTGAGACCACACTAATATTTTTGCATGCAGGACTTTGGTGTGCTTTCAGAAAATGCATCAAAACTGTGGGCGATAATAAGAGCCAATGGGAAAGTGCAGCTAACCCACAACAAACCCGCGGGTACACTGTGCTGCACCACTGGTGCCGTCAATCCACGCCGCATCAGTGTTAAAGGGGTTTAAATAAGATATTTTACCTATCCTAAAGCAAAGTCCTCAAAAGACCTTAACTGCTTGCCGACCAGACGCCGCAGTTATACGGCGGCAGGTCGGCTCTGCTGGGTGAGATCACGTAGCTATACGTCATCTCGCCGAGCAGCCCCGCTTGCCCCTGACGCTGACGCCTGTGCCCGGCGGGCGTGATCACCGCCGGGCACCCGCGACTGCTTGTTACAGAGCGAGAACCGGAGCACATAGCTCCCGGTCCTATCAGGGGGAGAAATGCCTGATGGTCTGTTCATACAATGTATGAACAGCGATCAGTCATTTCCCCAAATCAGTTCGCCCCCCTTCAGTTAAAACACACCAGGGAGCATACTTAACCCCATCCCTGCCCCTAGTGTTAACCCCTTCCCTGCCAGTGCTATTTTTATAGTAATCAATGCATTTTTATAGCACTGATCGCTATAAAAATGCCAATGGTCCCTAAAATGTGTCAAAAGTGTCAGCCATAATGTCGCAGTACCGATAAAAATCGCTGATCGCCGCCATTACTAGTAAAAAAAAAAATATTAATAAAAATGCCATAAAACTATCCCCTATTTTGTAAACGCTATAACTTTTACGCAAACCAATCAATAAACGCTTATTGCGTTTTTTTTTACTAAAAAATATGTAGAAGAATACGTATCGGCCTAAACTGAGGACATTTTTTATTTTTTATATATTTTTGGGGATATTTATTATAGTAAAAAGTAAAAAATATATTTTTTTCAAAATTGTCACTCTATTTTTGTTTATAGCGCAAAAACTAGAAAACGCAGAGGTGATCAAATACCATTAAATAAAAGCTCTATTTGTGGGAAGAAAAGAATGCCAATTTTGTTTGGGAGCCACGTCGCACGACAGCGCAATTGTCAGTTAAAGCGACGCAGTGCCGAATCGCAAAAAGTGGCCTGGTCTTTGACCAGCAATATGGTTCGGGGCTTAAGTGGTTAAAGCGCTTGTAAACCTCTGTGTTTTTTCACCTTAATGCATCCTATGTGAAAAAACACCTTGCAGTGTCTGGCCGTGTCACGGGCGTATGACACGGGAGTGCGTCCGCAAGGTAACCCCCTAGAGCGAGAGCTTCCCAGAGGGGGTTATCTAATGCGGGGAGGAGCCTTGAAAGCCACTGTGGGACCCCAGAACAGTGGAGGTAAGTATAACATGTTTGTTATTTTAAAAACCTGAACCTTTAATATCACTTTAAAAGTCAAAATTGTAATAACATGCCATCTCCCACTTAAAATACTTAGGGTCACGCTCTATTTACTACCCACTTAATTGTCACATATCGTTGTCATAAAAATAAATAGAAATTACCAGAGCTTTTTTTCTCCGAAAATAGGTGCAGGAACTCAACCACGACCCGTTCAGATTTCACAAACAGTAGAAGGGTCTTAAAGGGGCATTAAATACCAGAATTGCATTACATACAGTGTGCAGAGTTCAGGGGGTTACAAAGCAGTCACTTGTAAACACAGAAACCAGACTTCTGTGTTCACAAGTGATTGTGGTGAGCAGGCACCAAAGGGTCTGGGCCAAAGGTGGTGGAACTGAGTTCCCCCAAGTTCCCCCAGAAAAAAAGCCCTGGAAATTACAAAGGAGCTAGCGTCACGTACTAAAAATCCTCACCATGTTAAATAAATGCTGGAGCTTTATTAGAAGAACTACTTTACTTGGGAACTATTTATAAATGCGACTGACAGGAGCTGATACTGTCTATAGAAATAATGTTCACAGGTATTATCTGTAAACTTAAGTGAACAAATTAAAATTAAATGGAACGTTTAGCGAATCATTAGTTCTCAGCACTGGCTCGGTTATTTTTTTGGCATAGTGTTGTGAGCACTGGGAATGGCTGTGGCCAGTCCAGGTTAAAGTGAAAGTCCAGCCAAATCTTTTTTTTTTTTTAGTTTTGGAGAGTGGGGATGGGTTGGAAACCTTAGATTAACACTGTGTAGCAAACCCCAGAGGGAGCTTCTTTTTGTTTGTTCAGTCCGTTACTCTGCCTTTCAACCCCAATGAACTGTCCCAGCCCCTCTGGCACACCTAGCAATGTGATTAATGGAATAACTCTACAGGAAGAACGGTTTGTATATTCCTGCTGTTTACTTGAAGAAAAGTAAAATTCAGGTTAACGTTAGTCAGCCAGGACCTGTATAAGTACTCAGGACTTGGTTGAAACAGTTTAAAGAAAACTGTCAGGAACACTATGCAAACAATGAAAGCAATAGGTAACAATATGTACAGATTAAATAGACTCCCCAATAACTTTTGGTGTGTGTGAGATGCTGTGGCTAAAGGGGAACCCCAGGTTGGCCTACGATGCCTCTAGTACCCACCCAGTTAAATAATCTCAATACACATGGTGTGTCCCCTTTAAGAGCAACCACGGTAATGTCCTGGAGGCAAAGCTTAGCATTTTATTATGTTCACCGGCAATGTAGGAGCTCTGTGGACAATATTTGGATGTGGTTTTCTATGAAAAGCATTAAAGGTTCCTGGGCAAAGCTCCCTTTACCAAATCTGGTACACAATCAGCGATCTTCCCCTGAGCGATCGTTCTTAGATAAAGGTGTGTCGCAGTGGCATTCAGTCCTTGAGCTGTTGCAAGGTGTCCTTCTTTAGCATGGACAGTCTGTTGCTCTGGGCTAGAGCTACATGAACAATCTGTTCCTCTGGGCTGGAGCTGCATGAACAATCTGTTCCTCTGGGCTGGAGTTGCAGGCTGTGTGCCCCTTGGTAGGCTGTGATTCCACACACACAGAGTGCAGGACATGCTCACCTGATGGGGTGCAGGCACACAGAGTCTCCAGCCTAGTTTCTCTGTTCTTTTATCTCCTCCCCCACAGTCCTTTGGTGCTGCCTGATGATTGGCTCAGGCTCTTCCAATAGGTAGTTCAAAGACAACTTCCAATAGGGAGTTTACAAACAAGCAGTTTTGAGTGTCTGTGTGAAGAGAAAGGGGAGGGGTGAAAAAGCCCACACAGCCAGCTGTCCCCTAAGGCCACGTACACACAATCAGACCGGTCTGATGAGACAAGTCCGACGGACCGTTTTGAAGTGGTCTGATGGTGCGTACACACCATCAGTCCAAAATCCCATCGGGCCAGAACGCGGTGACCTAGAACACAACGACATGCTGAAAAAACAAAGTTCAATGCTTCCAAGCATGCGTCGACTTGATTCTGAGTATGCGTGGGTTGTTGGCCCGATGCTTTTGTGTACTAACCATCGCTTTGGTCCGACAGACCAAGTTTTAAAGCTTTGGTCCGACGGACACCGGTCCGATGGGCCGTACATACCATCGAATTGGTCCGATGAAACTGGTCTTAAGACCAGTTTCATGGGACCGGTCTGATCGTGTGTACGCGGCCTAATAGATTAGATCAGTCTGGAGAAGTACCTGCTACACACTCCTGCCACCAAAGATCCTTTGGTTTCCAAAGCAAATAAAAATTCCATAACCTGTTACCTGCTTTTTATATACACACGGAGAAAAAAAGTTAGTCTGCACAAGAAATCAGAAAGTTTGCACTCCCAGTCTGGAGAAGTACCTGCTACAACTGTACTGTGCGTGTGCCTAAACACAGCGCCAGAGCACTGCTGGCAATGCATATGGGCCCAAAACATAGTTTTACAGGCAGCTCTCTGGTGCCATGTATGGGCACACACGCAATATGAAAGCCCACACGTATTAATGGGACATGAAGCCATGAAGATCACTGATATGCTTAGGGTGCTCTCCAGACAGGATGTTTGGGAAAGTGTTGAAGAGAGGGAGGCAATAGAGAGTTAACAGTAACAGATAAAAAGTAAGACTAGGGAAGAACAAAGGAAGTTAACCTAAGGGTTGAATACTACTTTAAGACTAAACGTCCCAGTGCACTGTGCATTGGCAAGGCAACTTATAGTCCAACTGGGAAACACACAGAAAATTATGACATTGCATCAGCTAAGTAAACTTTGTGAACTTAAAGTTGGCCATACACCAATAGATACTTACATCTATTGTACGGCTATTGCAGTTTGACAGATGACTCCGCCGGCTGTCAAAATACCTGAATAGCAGTTGCATGAAATTGGATGCGGTCATTCAGCCGAACATTTTCCAGCAGGCTCATCCAACAAAAGCTTAACTACTTGGAGCCTCGGCCATAGACAAATGACGGCCACAAGGTGGCTCTCAAATGCCGGGAGGACGTCTGGGGGGCGCGCGTGCGCCGCATCACTGCGGTGCTGATGCGCGTGCCTGGCGGCCGCGATGTCTGCCAGGTACCCGCGATTGCTCGTTACACAGACAAGGACATGGATCTGTGTGTGTAAACACGCAGATCCATGTCCTGTCAGGGAAAGGATTCCGATGCTGTGACACAGATCGGTCACCTCCCCCAGTCAGTCCCCTTGCCCCACAGTTAGAATCACATAGAAGGGCATATCGTTAACCCCTTCCACGCCCCCTACTGTTAACCCCTTCCCTGCCAATCACATTTATACAATAACCAGTGCATATTTATAGCATTGATCGCTGTATAAATGTGAATGGTCCCAAAAATGTGTCAAAAGTGTCTGATGTTTTTTTTTCAAACTTGTCGCTCTTATTTTGTTTATATCGCAAAAAATAAACACTGCAGAGGTGATAAAATACCACCAAAAGAAATCTCTATTTGTGTGGAAAAAAAAGGACGTCAATCTTGTTTGGGAGCCACGTCGCACGACCGCGCAAATGTCATTCAAAGCGACACCGTGCCAAAAGCTGAAATTTTGCCTGGGCAGGAAGGGGGTATATGTGCCCAGTAAGCAAGTGATTAAGGCCTTCGATGTATTTATTACAATTTAGTGCTATGAAGCATGAGTGCATTCCCGAGGATTGCAGTTTGATGCATGTGGAAAACAGAATAGTATTACAAGACAATGAGTGCATGTTACATGTGGCTGAAGTAAGGACTTTCCTTCTCTCTGAAAATAGCTTATTTCTCTGTTTCCTGGTAACCTTATCATGTGTTTGCTCCCCAAGGTCACACTGCCCTTAAGGCTATCAAGATAACCTCACATACACTGTAGGTTCTCTTCAGCTTTCTAATCCTGGACATTCAGTAGCATTAGCTGTGTGTCAGACTTACCCATATCATTGTCAAAGTATCTGACATATTTATTAGACTTCAGTCAACTGTGATGCTAAAGTAAATCCCAATGTATCCACCATAAAATGCTTTTATCTTTGAAAATAGCTTTGTTGTTATACGCCTCATATGATCTCCTTTATAATTATAAAATATAAAAAATTCAACATATATAGGGCAACAAACAGGTGTGGATATAAATTTAATTTTTATAGGGATTTTATTCTCATGATCCAGGCAAAAAACAGTGCTAAACTGCATAAAATAAAAGGCCAGTGGTTACGGTACTTACTGGATCACATGCTCCGGTGCCTGCTTCCAGATGGAAATATACTTGTATAGTTGGGTGGAAATCACTTTGCCTGAGAGTACTTACTTTGTTTCAGTTCCCAGTGCTAGAAAACAGAGAAGGTTCCAGTACTTAGAACCACACTGTCCATCTGCATAGTGCCCAACAGGTGGTGGACCCAGCCCAGGCCACAGCTTACTGAACACAGAGAGCCAGTTGGCCATGTGTTGTGCACCAGGGGTCAAGAGGATGGTGGGATCTTTAGGAGTAGACTGCAAGGTACTTAGGGCCAGATTCACAGAGCCATTACTCCGGTCTATCTCCTGTTAGACCGGAGTAATTTCAAATTACCCGCGTCGTATCATTAGTTTGAATCCTCAAACCATGATACGGCGGCTTCGGGCTTCGATCCGTCAGGCTTACGTCTCCGTACGCCGTCGAATCTACGCTGCAATCTTTTTCCGCCCGCTGGGTGGAGTTTGCGTTGTTTTCAGCGTCGAGGTATGCAAATTTGCTTTTTCGGGCGATCCACGAAGTTACGATCATCCGTCGCATTCTCTTGCGGCATCTGCAGTCATCTTTTTGCTGCGTAAAGTTAGGGAAGCAAAAATCTGGTCTATAGTTAGACAGCCCATGTTAAGTATGGCCCTCGTTCCCGCGTCAAATTTCAATTTTTTTTTGTTTTTGCGTAAGTCGTCCGGGAATAGGAATGTACGTAAACGACGCTACTCAAAAAAAATCTGACGTAACGACGTTCTTTTGCGCAATACACGGCGGGAAATTTCTGAACGGAGCATGCGCAGTTCGATCGCCATGGGGACGGGGACGCGCCCAATTTAAATGCTTCACGCGCCCTAATCGCGTATTTTCGATTCCGCCGCGAGAAATAACACTACGCCGCCGTAACTTACGGGCCAAAATCTACCAGAATTCGTCTTAGAGCCAGGTAAAATACGGCGGTGTAGTGTATCTCTGATACTCTGCGCCAGGGCAATTGTACCTGAATCTGGCCCTTAGTGCTTAGTGTACTGCATTTGTGGCTGGTATCAACATGTACACCTCTGCCTGCAGAACTAGTGGGCCTTTTTTAAAGCCATTACGGGTATGAGACAAAAAAATCCACTTTTGTTAAATTGGTACTAAATGTTAATAAGGACACCTGTGCTGCTTTCCTGATCTTCTGGGTTGTAGAGATGGGTATTGAGGGCAGCTGAGCGATAGGCTCCCGCTGCCATGAAAATGCTGATAGAAGGAGAAAGTAGGGATATGGTTCGTTAGGCACTATGCGTATCTATGGAAGTACACAGACCAAGCTGGCAGAACACTTCGCTATTTCCAGGTGGAACCTTTCAGGATATAGACACCCTCTATTGGGCAGAAAAGAAAAGCAAGGTCTACAGATGAGAAAATTAGAAGGAAGGTATCACTGGGAAAAGTAAGAGGGGCCATGTCAATTATGATTTTGAATGCTAAGCTTACTCAGATATAACAACAGGAGGATTTAATATCACTTTAAGCTTATTTCTCAGCTAATACCAGTTAAATATTAAACGTGTTGTAAAGAAAACTGTATATTTATTATTATAGGTAAGGTGTAAACTCATCAATTCGTATTATTCAGTTTTGAGTAGATTCTAGTTGGGGCAACTAGGAAATCTCCTTACCAAATCCCTGTCTGCTCTGTCACTTATGAGAGCCTGCAAAGTCTTATTGCTTTGTAAAAATATCACCACCAATGAATTCTCACATGTCCAGGTAAGCTTTAAAAAGCTAGTGGGTGACTGCACTCTCAAACTCCATTAAAAACTTAGAACCCATGTTAATTAATTAGGTCAATATATGCTCACTAAATGCACCAAATGGCTTTAGGGCAATGTGACCTTTATGTCTTCTCTACTGATTCATACATGAAATTAATATTATATTATTGCACATAGAACATACTATCCACATTGGGAGCTTCATTATCTGTTAACAGTATGATTATGACTGATGCCTCGTACACACGACCAGTTTTCCTGTTGGGAAAACTGCCATCACAGCTTTTATGACAGGAAAACTGGCCGTGTGTATGCTCCATGGCAGTTTTCCCAACAGGAAAACCGCCGGGAATTCCAGTGGGAAAAATGAGTGGTCTTTTTCCTGGAAGTTTTCCCATGTGGCATACACACGGCCGGGATTCCCTGCCAAAGCTCTAATGGCAGTTTTCCTGACAGGAAAACCGGACGTATGTAGGGGGAAAAAGCCGCCGAGCAGGTTCTCGGCCTTCACTTCGGTTTTCCCGACTTTAAAAAGTCCGCCGGGAAACCTGTACTTGTGTACGAGGCATGACAGTGCTGTCCCATTTGCAGGGTCATGCGTTGATGGTTTAGTCTCATTACTTGTGTTGTTGTAAACATTTCGCCATTACAGGAGTCATAGAAGTCAGTTATGAGGAACTTCTGCTTTCCAGGTCTCTGTGGTCTGTGTAGCTTGTTCCATGTGATTTTATCTATGAGGAAGGAAAGAGGACTGCTAAACTATGTATGTTTATTTAAATCTATTTTCCATTTTTTTTTAACGTTAACACCACATTTTTTTCAGTATTTAACCAAGCCTTATATAAAGGTGGTTTTATTATACTACATGCACGTGAAGTATTTGTCATTGTTATTTATTCTTGCGGTAATGTTCTCAGATTTGAGCTCAGAATTAATCAAACATCTATTATGTTAAATACTTTTGACTAGTTGAGTATTTATCATGCTATGCTTTATTTTCTCCTGTAGGTACATACACAATGGCTACCTGTACGTGTGTTCTATGGTGCATATTTTGGATTGTGGTCTTGATTTTCTTGGCTTGGCCATTGAGCATCTTCCTTGGTGGTCTATATGGATTCCTGGCACCCCTCACCACTTGTATTGGATTGGATAAGGTGACAGACTTGCTGCTGCAAGGAGTTAACTTGGGCCGCACCTGTGCTGAATATGCACGTGCAGGCAAATCTCTGTGCTGAGCTGGAGACCTACACTATCAGTGCCCTGATCAAAGCTTCATCTCAAGACAAGGACACACCTCATAGGCTAAATAATTCCTACCAGTCTTCAGAGTCAAATACATAATATATTGGTTCCACATTACGGCATGTAAAATGTATGACGATTGGTGCTTTTGTTTTTACAGTTTTTGTTTTTAAAGTAAAAAAAATGTATTTAATACCGGAGCTATGTCTTGTCTTTCGAACCACACATTTTTGTAGTTAATGTAACAGATACTCTAAACTCAGCTTGCCCAGTATTGCATGATGGGACTTATTTTCTCTTTGCAATAAAATATGAAGTCATGGAGATATTCAATAAAGATTACTTGCTTAATAATTTTCTGCATTACAAATATCTTGATGAATTGAGGGGGAAGATCTGTTCATATTAACACTTGTAATCACATCCAGAAGTGTTTTGCTTGGGGATTATCGAGTGACTACCAATGCTTTTTCACAGCAAACAGCATTGGGGATCAAAGAGGATATAGATATACCCTTTAGATCAGTGTTTTTCAACTCCAGTCCTCAAGGCACACCTACAGGTCATGTTTTCAGGCTTTCCATTATTTTGCACAGGTGATTTGATCAGTTTCACTGCCTCAGGCTGGGTTCACACTTGTTCCGACAACGCTCCTACATTGGGAGCTCATGTAGCATGACGTGTGAAAATCAATGTTTCCCTATGAGAGCTGTCTTAACTGATCTGACACAAGTCGGTCCGACTTTGAAAACACTCCCTGTACTACTTTGCTCCGACATTCATCCTACTTCAGCCCATTGAATATCATTGAAGTCGGACCAAAGTAGGAGCCTTGTCCTTATCAGACATCCGACATGTGATTACAGCAGCAGTAAAAGGAATTTATCTCACTCTGGGATTGTTTTGATTGGTCAAAAACAAGTCAGACTATCACAAAGTCGGTTCAAAGTAGTATCCTGTTCATGAAAGTCGGATGGATGTAGGACCAATGTAGGATGAATGTAGGATGAATGTAGGACAGATGTCGCAGAGCAAAGTAGGATGAAAGTTGTACTGCTGTCGTGTAGTATAGTGTGAACCCAGCCTTAGTAATCACCACAGCCATATCATCTGAGGGAAATCCTAAAAACTTGACCTGTTGGTGTGCCTTGAGGACTGGAGTTGAAAAACACTGCTTTAGATAGACTGTCTCCAGCTTGTGTTTATGCACTAAATCAGGGGTGTCAAACTCAATTTCATCGTGGGCCGCATCAGCATTATGGTTGCCCTCAAAAGGGCCGGTTGTATCTGTAAGATTAGATGTCCAGCACATCCCTTCCCCTTACATTAGATGTCAAGAGCCACCCCACCATCAGAAGTTGAGTACCCCCCTCTCCCTTACATCACAGTGCACCCCCTTTCCTTATGCTGCTGCTGGGAAGAAGTTGGATGCATTGCTTGAAAGCAGAAAGTAAGGGTCTGGAGGATGACTGGAGAGGGGCGAGGGCCGCATGAAATGGCCTGGAGGGCCGCATTCGGCCCGCGGGCCTTGTGTTTGCCTCCTCCGCACTAAATGAATAATTTAAAACCTATATGCTCTTACGGATGTAAACAAACATACATTTTCATACGCTGTACTATACTCATCCCTATACTACTGTATACTCATTAAGGATATTGCCCTACTCCGAATTTTGTATGCCTCTAGTAGCACGTTTTCCTTCTCTACCTCTTCCTCTCTATTGGCTAATCAGCTAATAGTTTTGCCCCTACCACTCTCCAGAAATCCAGTATTCACTCAAGCCTCTTGCTTGGAGGCCACATATTGAAAAAGGCTCCAGGAAGCTGAGGCCGCGTACACACGATCGGTCCAACCCGATGAGAATGGTCCGACGGAAGTGGCCTGATGGTCTGATGTGCGTACACACCATCAATCCAAAATACGATCGGGTCAGAACGCGGTGACGTAGAACACAACGACGTGCTGAAAAAACGAAGTTCAATGGATCCAAGCATGCGTTGACTTGATTCTGAGCATGCCCGGGATTTTGGTCCGATGATTTTTCGTACTAACCATCGGTTTGGTCCGATGGTCAGGCGTCCATCAGTCCGATTTTAAAGCAAGTTTTAAAACTTTGGTCTGACGGACTACGGTCCGATGGGCCGTACATACGCTCGGTTTGGACCGATGAAACTGGCCTTAAGGGCCACAACAATAGCATCTGCTCTTCTCTGTAAAATCTGATTACCCTGGCCATGTTACAGAGCTTAGAAGCAATAAGAGATATGAACATCCCTTTACCTGCTGCACTCCCTCACAGACCCTCCACAAATCTCTTCTTTCCCCTACTGATATAGCTGCCAGCCAGCCTCAATGAGTCACAGGATTGCTCCCACCCTGTACTAAACCTATCCCCTCTACTGGTCACAAAGCTGGAGATCCAGCCCTAGGGCTTTTCTGCTGCTTTGCCTGTCTTCTCATTAGCCTACTGCCTGAGCCCTGGCAGTTTGCAAAGTACTCAAAAATCTGAGAGCAGGCAAGCTGAGGAGATGGCTAAAACAGCAGCAAAGAAGCACTTAAGCTCACACCACACATTGCAATCTTATTACACAAATTGCTTTGGATTTATTAACAAATATGTAATGCAAGGACCCTCCTGACTGGATATAAATTAAAGGAGTTGTAAAGGAAAACATTTTTTTTGCCTAAAATTAATGTCTGCAAGGTAGACAGACAGAATAGTGTAAGGATTCTGTTAAAAAAACAAGTAAATAGCTATTAAAATGTCTTCAGCGTTCTAGTTTCCGTTCTCTCATTCACTTCCTGGTTTGCGGCACTCGTTCATATAAGAACTACATTTCTCAGTATGCATTGCGGCACGCCCAGTAATTCACACCTCCTTGAAGTCTCTAACACGTAGAGAGCGTCCTGCCGCACAGATGAAGTTCCCAGGAGGTGGCGAGCACGTCACTGACCACCGCAGTAAAGCCTTCCTTCACGGTGGTTAGTAACAATCAGACAAGCATAAAGTGAACAGAACAGAGAAGAAATAGAGCAACTTCTGAGCAAAAACAAACAATGAGGAAGTGAAAAGAGGAATGTCTGCAGGTAAAGGATGCTTATTATGAAAAAACATTTTTTCCTTTACAACCCCTTTAACCACTTGATACCCGCCGGCCGTCAAATGACGGCGGGCGGGTAACTCTCTGTTCCTGACTGCACGTCATATGACGTCATGTCATTTAAATCGGCTAGGGGCGCGCGCGCCGCCGCCGACACGAGCACGCACACGTCACGTCACTGAGAAGCCCGTGCGTGTGCCCGGCGGCCGCGATGGCCACCGGGCACACGCGATTGCCGACAATTGAGCTGGGACGTGGAGCTCTGTGTGTAAACACAGAGCTGCACGTCCCTGTCAGGGAGAGAGGAGACCGATTGTGTCCCTTGTACATAGGGACACAATCAGTCACCTCCCCCAGTCACCCCCCCTCCCCCTACAGTTAGAACACACCTAGGATATACATTTAACCCCTTTCCCGCCCCTAGTGGTTAACCCCTTCCCTGCCAGTTACATTTATCAATGCATATTTATAGCATTGTTCACTGTATAAATGTAAATGGTCCCAAAAATGTGTCAAAAGTGTCCGATATGTTTGCTATAATGTCCCAATCCCAAAAAAAAATCGCAGATCGCCGCCATTCCTAGTAAAAAATAAATAAAAAATAAATCATAATTCTGTCCCCTATTTTGTAGGCAATATAACTTTTGCGCAAACCAGTCACTATACGGTTATTGCGTTTTTTTTTTACCAAAAATATGTAGAAGAATACGTATCGGCCTAAACTGAGATAAAAAATGTTTTTTTTTTTTTTTAAATGGGATATTTATCATAGCAAAAAGCAAAAAATATTGTATCTTTTTTCAAAATTGTCGCTCTTTTTTTGTTTATAGCGCAAAAAAAAAAAAAAAAAGCATGGGCGATCAAATACCACCAAAAGAAAGCTCTATTTGTGGGGAAAAAAAGGACGTCATATTTGTTTGGGAGCCACGTCGCACGACCGCGCAATTGTCAGTTAAAGCGGCGCAGTGCCGGAAGCTAAAGTTTTGTCTGGGCAGGAAGGGGGTATAGGTGCACAGTAGGCAAGTGGTTAATTATATAGTCGAAGCCTCATGCACACTGGAATTCCTGTGTTTATCTTTTCTAAATGCAGGAGAAGTTCTCTGGGAAGTAAAAAGCAACCCTCACCTTTTCCTGCATTTGGATGTTTCTATTTTAAATTGGGTTTAGACATGTATAGAGACCCCAAAAACAATATACCAAGCAGACTTTTAAAACACCTGCTCCCTCTGGTAAACGCTACTTTTAGCACCAACTAGATGCCTATGTGAAGGATGTAGTTACCAGTGCACATCATATGGGGGCATTCCCAGAGGGAGTAAATAGCGATCTGGTGGAGCGGGTTAAAGGGGTTGTAAAGGTACAAGTTTTTTTACCTTCATGCATCCTATGCATGAAGGTAAAAAAACATCTAGCAGCACCGGCCCCCCCCGAGCCCCCGTTGTACTTACCTGACCGTTCGAATCTCCCGGGCGCGTCCACGTCGTCCTCTTCGGTTCCCAGCCTGGCCGTTGATTGGCTAGGCTGGGCGGATTGATAGCAGCGCAGCCATTGGCTAGCGCTGCTGTCAATCAGGGCGGATGACGCGGCGCGCTGGGGGGCGGAGCCAAGTGATACAGTCGGCGGCTATGGCCGCCGCTGTATCACGGGAGCGCGCTCGCAAAAGCTTTCCTCCATGCGAGCGCCCTCGCATGAAGAAGGAAATCTTTTTTTTTGTGATGGAATAAAACGACGTTTTAAAAAACGTCATTTAAAATGATCGTGTGTAAGCTAAACGTTGTTTTATGTCTTAAAAAAAAAACAACCCAAAAAAATTCTAAACATGCTTGAATTGTTTATGTCGTTTTTCTGAATGTCGTCTTTTGTTTCACAAAAAATATTCGTGTGTGGGCAAAACGACGTTTAAAACAACGTTTTTAAACCCGCGCATGCTCAGAAGCAAGTTATGAGACGGGAGCTTCAATGGAACAGAGTGCCGTCGAAAGTGTAACAGCGCTTTGCAAGAGCATTTTCAGAAAACAATGGTGTGTAGGCAACATCGTTTTTTAAAATGAAGTTTGAAAAACCTTGTTTTGTTTCGTGAAATAAAACAACGTTTTTTTACATCACAAAAAGTGATCGTGTGTACGCGGCATAAGGCTCACTCGCGCGATATTTATGCTTACTGTGAAGATATCTGAAAATTCTGAGGCTGCTGTTTGCACTTATTTATATTTTTTTATATTTAGCGTGGTATACCTTTTTGTATTTATTGACTCCACAAAACTGGCCTTTATGGAAGAGTGGCAAGAAGAAAGCCATTGTTGAAAGAAAGCCATAAGAAGTACCGTTTGCGAGAAACCATGTGGGGGCACAGAAAACATGTGAAAGAAGAGATCAGATCAAAATTAAACTTTCTGGCCTAAAAGCAAAACACTATGGCCCAGATTCACAAAGCACTTATGCCGACGTAAGTTCAAATTTGCGCCGGTAAGTGCAAATGTGAGCCGGCGTATCTGTGCGCCAGACCCACAAACCAACATACGCCTAAAAACTGGCCACCCTACGCCGACGTAGCTTACTTACCCCGGCGTAACGTGGGCGCATTCTTCGTCTGGACGCATGTTGCTGCTCCCATTGATTAGGCATTCAAATATGCAAATGAGGGAAATACGGGGATTCACGAACGTACATACGCCCGACGCATGCTACGCGAGGTGCGCGTAAATTGTACGTCCGGCATAAAGTTATTCCCCATAGATTAAGCGCAACCCAGACATGCAAAGGTCTGCACCAGGGAACACAGGCCGGCGTATTGGGCGTACATTACATTCACGGCGTACAGGGTGATCCGGCATAGCTTAGGCAGTTGTGCCGGCGTGGTTGTGAGCATGCGCATAAGTGTGCTGTTTCATGCGTCCACGTCACGGCAACGTCATGGCGCATGCGCAGTTCATAATACGCCAGGCATAAAACACTGCACCATGCTCGGGCCATCATTTGCATGGGTCACGCCCACTTCCACCGACGCCGCCCTGCGCTTTTGAAAAATACGACACGCCGACGCAGCGTTGGGAGCAATAGCTTGCTGAATGCAGTGCATGCCTCTCTGCGCTGCGTCGGCCTGGCGTACAGCGGTTGCGCTACGGTGGCGTAATGTGCGCCCAACTCTCTGTGAATCTGGGCCTATGTGTGGTGGAAAACTAACACTGCACATCACCCTGAGCACACAATCCCCACCGTGAAACGTGGTGGTGGCAGCATCCTATTATGGGAATGCTGTTTTTCAGTAGACACAGGGAAGCTGGTCAGAGTCGATGGCAAGATGGATGGAGCCAAACACAGGGCAATCTTAGAAGAAATATAAACAATAAACCTGCTCTTACACTACCTGGAATGAGCTACCTGGAATGCTGTACCTGGATAATTCCTTGAATGATTTTGTCTTAAACTTTGTTTGCCTTGAACCCTGAACTTTTTGCTCCTTCCATGAACTTCCTGATTTGAGCCACGTCTCCGCATTTCCTGTTTGTCAGATTATTGTGCTGTCTTAGTATCTCGCACTTGTCTTCCCTGCTGCGTCTATATTTTGCTACTGCTTGTTATCGACCCCTAGCTTGTTCCTTTAGACTTCTGAAATTGCAGAGGCTTTTCAGACCTTTTATAGTGCACTGTATTCGATCAGAAAGGGAGAAACTCAGGAGCAGAAAGAAACTAGGAATATAAAAATTAAGTAATACTTAGAGGAAGCTAATTTACCAAAGCTATCATAAGAAAATGCTGAACTCTTAGAAGACCCAATAACGCAGGGGGAAATCCACAAAGCCATTCAAGAAACATCTGGAGGAAAGAGTCCAGGTCCAGATGGGTTACCTATTAAGTATTACAAAAATTAAAGAACTCTTGGTCCCAGAGCTATGCAATTACTTCAATAGACTGGGAGAAAAGGAAGAAATAAGGAAAGAATCTCTCCTTGCCAATATTTCAATCATTCCCAAAACGGGAAAAGATGGTACTTTCTGTTCCAGTTACCGTCCAATAGCATTATTGAATGCTGATATCAAGGTTTATGTAAAAATATTGGCATCGAGGATAAAGGCATCAATGCCGGATATAATAAACGCAGATCAGACGGGATTTATAAAAGGGAGAGAAGGGCGGGACAATAGTTTAAGAACTCTATTGCTCCTACAGGAGGATGGCAAGAAGAAACCCCCAGGCCGCGTACACATGGAGGGACATGTTCGATGGAAACGGTCCGCGGACCGTTTTCATCGGACATGTCTCATCGGATTTTGGTCCGATGGCGTGTACACACCATCGGATCAAAATCGCCGCCAGCAGACAGCACATTGACGTGGCGGTGACGTTGACACTGCCACGTCACCGCACCAGGAAGTAAAAAACTTCCACGCATGCGTCGCATCCATTCGACGCTTGTACGGGCAGATATGTCCGCTGGTTAGTGTACTAACCAGCGGACATATCCGACGGACATGTCTCCGGCGGACAAATTTTTAAACAGGCTTTAAAATTTGTCCGCTGGTCAGACATGTCCGCTAGCCCATACACACGATCGGATTTGTCCGCTGAACTGGTCCGTCGGACCAGTTTCAGAGGACAAATTCGATCGTGTGTACGCGGCCCCAGTCGCACTCATGTCAATAGATGCTGAAAAAGCCTTTGATAGAGTCGACTGGGGGTTTATGATGGAAACTCCGCGAACTATAGGATTGGGACCCAGATTCATGAAATGGGTGGAAAACCTTTTTCCTGACAGACTCCATGGCAGCCTACGTGTGGGTTAATCCCGCCTCCTCTCCAATGCTATAGGACCCCATACCCAAAAAGCTTTGCTCACCTTCAGTAGTGGTGTTCCTTTTTTGTCCTCCTCCATGGATCTCAAGAGATGTGTTCAGGATGTCAAATACAAACAGATGGATGACACACTTCCAAGCGGTGCAGCTCGGATCCCAGCCACGGGTGGGTGGAGAGCTTTCTGCAGCAAAGCACTTGTTGTGTCTGGCTGCGTGTGTCAAAGACCCTGGATACCGCGGCTGGCAAGGTCTGTCTACCTCCATGGCAGCCGCATCTGTGTCTCGTTTGTCCCTTTTACTCTCCTTTCCCTTCCTTTCTTTTTGCTAGGGCTAGTTTGGGCGGCTGGAGCGCTTCTGCGTTCCAGCCGCCCAGGTTACTTCCGGGTTTGCGGTCCATTGTGGCACGCGCGTGCGCAATAGCTGCCTCCAGGCTGAGGCTTGGCTCGCGCATGTGCAGCTCTGCATTCTCGCGGCGGCCGCACAGGCGCCGCTGAGGAGCTCTCTGCCGCGCAGGCGTGCGACAGGGTGGCGTGTGACGTCAACCGGCGGGCATTTTTAAACAGCTGCTCGCCCCATAGACATTGGAATACGTTCCTTTAGGCGAGCAGCTGACCATTACCCGACTTACAGGTCAGTAGGTTTTAGACAGGATCATTATGTATCTCCTTTTACTCTTTCTTTCACTTGCTCAATAAGGTTTATGTATGTGTTTTATAGGGTGCAGTCCTTACCTGTCTTATCTTCCCTCTGACCTGATATTGTCCTGCTGCATCGGTCCAGGCGTCATGGACCAGTCACCGCCCACACATGGCCAGCCCTCATGCACAAGGTATGTGCAGGTGAAGGGGGGTGTAGGGTCGCAGCCCTGTTCCTTGTAAGAGTCTTCCTTGACTTATTTCTTTTCTTCAGCCCTTCTTACTCAGATCTTCATGCACCACCAAGCAAGTCCACCTCAGACCTTGCCAGGCCAAGTCAACGTTCCTCTTCAAAATCTAAGAAACGCAGCTCCTCATCTACCTCTCATCGCCATGAGAGAAGGTCACATTCTTCCTCAAGACACCACTCCCACCGCCATGATAGCCGCTCTAGTGCAGAGCCTGCTGGGGATGCGATTTCCAAGTCCCGGAGGGTAAATCGCTGTGCAATCAGTGCTATGCCCAGGCGGTTGGTGAAAAGGAGACAGAAGACCGGCGGATGGAATCCATGGTCGAACGCGCGGTGCAAAAGTCCCTAAGGGAGAGGGACACGTCTCACATGCACGGGCAAGCCAGTATCGCTGGATCTGGCCCTATGGCCGATGAGTTCCATGAGGATCCAGGCCCCTCTCAGCCTCGCACCTCCATCCCAGCAGCCCTGGAGGGCGACTTGGAAAGTGATGAGGAAGATCTGGAGTTTGACTTTGCCCAAGTAACCCCACTCATCAAGGCCGTTAAAGAGGCACTCCGATGGGAAGATTCATCCTCTGCCCCAGCTAAACAGATGAAATACTTCAAACGTCTGGGGAAAGAACGCCCAAGCTTTATATTACTTGCAGATCTAAACGGCATCTTCGAAGAGGAGTGGAGCAAGGTGGACAAGAAGTCCTCTATGTCTAATAAAACTGCCCGCTTGTACCCGTTTAAAGCGGAGGATGTCAGATATCTGGAAAACATCCCGTCAGTAGACGCAGCAGTGATGCGCTTGGCCAAGCACGTGACGTTACCCCTGTCCGATTCAGTGTCTTTCAAGGATGGTCTTGATAGAAGAATGGACCAAGATCTAAAGAGGATATATGGTCTGGCCGGTATAGCCTGTAAGCCCGCCCTGGCTTTAGCGGCTCTCTCTAAGGCAATGGAAGTCTGGACGGAGAATGTGGACTCCTTTCTGATGGGCATTTCCTGAAGAGCTGGCCGGAAGTTCGGCAACGTCAGAGCTGAAGCTAGCAGTAGCATTCCTGGGAGAAGCCTCCGTGGATTTGGTTCGACTATTAGCCAGGATTATGCTGTCTTCAGTCACAGCCAAGAGGGCCTTGTGGTTATGCCCCTGGGTCGCTGATCCTTCATCGAAGCAGAATTGGTGTAAAATTCCCTTCGAAGGTTCATCACTGTTTGGCAACAAGTTGGACGATGCCATCTCTAAAGCCACAGGGGGGAAATTAGGGTTCCTTCCCCAGGACAGACGACAGCCAGGGAAAAGGAGACCACAGTTCAGGAGGCGTAGCCCGGACCGCGCAAGGGAAGCGCGTGCCTATAGACCCGGCGGAAATTTCCAGAGGAATTGGGGCAGGGGCCAGATGTCCTCCCGTAAACCAGCTTCTACAAATCAGGTGTCCGGTGGGCGCGAGCAGGGGAAGTCTTTTTGACATGAAGCACGTCCAGGCGGTTCAAGTGGGGGCAAGATTTCAAATCTTTCGGCACGTCTGGGCGGCCTCGATCATGGACCCTTGGGTCATCAAGACTGTGTCTTCAGGCCACGTCTGGTCCTTTGCCAGCACTCCCCCTCCCAGGTTCATCCCTACCCTACTTCCAAAGCCAGCAGAACAAAAGCAAATTCTTCTGTCCTATGTGGATCTGCTGAAGGCCCAAGGGGCAGTGAGAAGCGTCCCAAAGGACAAACTGTTTCTTGGGGGATATTCCCCCCTCTTCCTGGTTCAAAAGAAGAACAGCTTGTGGTGGCCAGTCATAGACTTAACCTACCTAAACCAGTTTATAAAACACGGGAGATTCAAGATGGAGACCCTGTCCACTATCCAGCTAGCCATTCAACCAGGAGATTGGATGATCTCGATAGATCTGAAGGATGCGTATTTCCACGTGCCAGTGGCAGCAGAACTCCAGAAGTACCTCAGGTTTCATGTGGGGCAGGAGCACCTCCAATTCATTTGTCTGCCTTTCGGGTTGACAACCTCCCCACGAGTGTTTACGAAGACCCTACTAGCAGTTGTGGCCCTGATCAGGCTGAAGAAGATACGTCTTTATCATTACCTGGATGACCTCCTGGTCTTGTCTCAAGACAGGGCTCATCTCCTGGTACAGAAGGATCAAGTGATCTCGACCCTGACCGAATTCGGTTGGCTTTTAAATCTAGAAAATAGCCACCTAGAGCCATCGCAACTTTTAATATATCTGGGAGCCCAGTTCGACACCGCAAAGGAAACTATCTCCCTCCCACTAGAGAAGATTCCCGTGATTCAGGAGAGGATTGCCAAGGCCCTAGATGTTCGTTATCTGAAAGCCTCTCAATGTCTGAAGATTATAGGCACAATGGTTTCAACATCTCCCATGGTGAAGTGGGCATTGTGGAGGCTACGTCATTTTCAGTTCGGCTTTCTCAAACAATGGAAGTCCGGGAACAAGAACCAGATGATTCTCATCTCATCATCCATGAGGAACAGCCTCTTTTGGTGGCTTCATTGGAAGAATCTCCTGAATCGCCATTCCATTGCTCCAATATCCTGGGTTTCGGTGACAACAGATGCCAGCGACTCCGGCTGGGGAGCTCTGTGCGGCACAGAGATCGCGCAGGGCAAGTGGGATGCCTGCCTTCGCAACCCAGGCTCGAATATCCTGGAGATCAGGGCGGCCTGGTGTGCCCTTCAATCCTTTCCCCAGCTTCTGAAAGGAGAGTCGGTATTACTGAAAATGGACAATACCACGGCAGTGTCCTATGTCAAGAGACAAGGAGGGACAAGGAGCTCAGCTCTTCTACGGTAGATCGAACCGATCTTGGGCTGGGCCCAGAAGAATCTGGCAAACCTGTCCGCAGTCTATATTCCCGGAAAACAGAATTCCCAGACAGACTTCCTGTCACGCACTCAGGTGGATGTCAATGAGTGGTCTCTCCACGAACAATCTTTTCAGTGGATTCTGTCCCTGGGGACCAATCCCCAGGTGAATCTCTTCGCCTCTCTATACAACCACAAGCTGAGGAAGTTTTATACGAGGGGTCACTGCAGTCAAGCAACGGGGACGGACGCCTTGACAGACGGGTGGAGATTCAAGAGGGCGTATGCCTTTCCCCTGTTTTCTGTGATCCTCAAACTCCTGCGGAGGCTCCAGTCAGACTCCGTACAGTTAACACTGGTGGCGCCCTACTGGCCCAACAGGCCGTGGTTCCCCCTTTTGGTCCAACTGAGTTACCGGGACCCAATACCTCTACCAGCCAGACCGGATCTTCTCTCCCAAGGGTCGCTCCTTCACCCCGCTTCATCCATACTGAAGCTAGTGGTATGGTTCTTGAGAGGAAGAGGTTAGAGGCCCTTGGCTGCGCTCCTAGGGTGATCGCAACTCTGATGAGCTCGAGGAGATCAAGCACAAATAAAGTCATTGGAAGAGTTTGGGCGAAGTTTGTGGAGTTTTCTTTAACATCAGGCTCATCGTTTACAAATCCAGGAGTACAAGATATCCTAAGGTTCCTCCAAACGGGGTTGGATCTTCCATTATCAGTAAGTTCCTTAAGAGTACAAGTATCAGCATTATCTGTCTTCTCCGGAATATCATGGGCGGCACATCCGCTAGTCAAACAATTCTTCCGTGGAGCTTCAAGGCTAAGGCCTCAAAGAAAGCCAAGATTCCCCAAGTGGGATCTTCCCTTGGTTCTGGACTTTCTGAGTTAACTTAATACAACAGAATCTTCTTCGTTCTCACTGAAGGATTTCTCGGCTAAAGTTGCCTTCTTGGTCGCCATCACTTTGGGCAAGAGAGTCTCGGAGATCGAGTCCCTGGGTTACAAAGAGCCGTTCCTAACGTTCTTTCCAGACAGAGTAGTCCTGATTCCCATGCTGGGTTCTAACCCGAAGGTGACGTCAGTTTTCCATGTCAACCAGGAGATTGTTCTCCCTACTTTCAGAGACTCGGAGTCAGAGAGAATTCACCCTCTGGACTTAGGGAAAACCCTTACGGAGTACATTCAAGTAACTTCTGTTTTCAGACGTTAAGATCATTTGTTCATCCTGCACTCAGGGATCAACAAGGGAAAGAAGGCCTCTTCAAGAACCATTGCGGCTTGGATCATCCACGCGATTCAGCAGGCATGTAAAGTCAAGGGCTTGGCTCCTCCGCAGGTGGTGACTGTGCACTCTACCAGAGGGATGGCAACTTTCTGGGCGGCTGCCCATCACGTGGCTCCGGACGTTATCTGTAAAGCGGCCTCTTGGTCCTCCATTAATTCCTTTATGTCCCACTATTGTGTTGAACCTGCATCCCTTTTTTCTGTAAATTTTGGGCTTTCAATCCTGTCGGCCGACAGGACAAATTAAGCTATTTTTTGTGCAGCATACCCACCCGTGTGGTTTGGCTAGTTATTTCCCACACGTAGGCTGCCATGGAGTCTGTCAGGAAAAAGGAAAATTTATTATCAAATACTTACCGTAATTTTCCTTTCCTGATGGACTCCATGGCAGACGGAGTACCCACCCAGTAAGCATGGAGTCGGCTAGTTACGGAACACCAGTACTGAAGGTGAGCAAAGCTTTATGGGTATGGGGTCCTATAGCATTGAAGAGGAGGCGGGATTAACCCACACGTAGTCACCTTTATAATTACCCGACTGCAAGGGTAAAGGTCAACGGGAGTGTGTCGTCTGTATTTGAAATGGTAAATGGAATGAGACAGGGCTGCCCGCTCTCACCCCTCCTATATGTAATATCGCTGGAACCCTTATTGGCCAGGATACGGAATAACCAGGATGTAGGAGGAGCACAAGGTTGCGGCGTACGCAGACGACATACTCCTATATATGACCAAGCCGAGACTCTCTCTCCCCAACATAATGAAAGAAATAAAAAATATGGGGAACTTTCTAATTTTAAAATCAATCCTATACAAACGGTCATTTTGAACCTGGGAATAGATGCAACAGAAGAAAAAGATTTACAGAAAACATTTCCTTTTATCTGGGAAAAAAAACCCACTAACATATTTAGGAATAAAGATTACACCCAGAGTAGAAAAACTATATGGGGCTAACTATATCCCCTTAGTCAACGAAATAAAACAAGACTTGAAAAATCTAGCAAAGCGGCCGATCTCCTGGGTATGTAGGATCAATGCTTTTAAAATGATGGTCCTACCAAAAATAATATACAAGTTCCAAATGCTTCCTATAAGAATTCCACAAAGCTTTTTTAAGATAATAAAAACAATAATTTTGAAATATATTTGGCAGGGCAAAAAGGCCAGAGTAAACTATCTCACCCTAAGTCGTAAAAAAAAAAAAGGGGGATTGTCGCTCCCAGATGTAAAAAGATATTTCCATGCCGTAATTTTAGCAGGGTTAGTTGAATGGACAAACTTACTTACTCAAAAGAAATGGGCACAGATGGAAGACACAATGGGCCAGATTCAGAAAGAGTTATGCCGGCGTATCAGTGATACGCCGGCATAACTCACACTTTGCGCCAGCTTATCTGTTTTCTGTATGCAGAAAACAAGATACGACAGTTTGCAGCAAAGATCCGACAGGCGTAATTGTATTACACCGTCGGATCTTAACTGCAATTTTAAAATGGCCGCTGGGGGGCGTTCTCGCTGATTTATGCAGAGAATATGTAAATCAGCGAGATACGCCAATTCACGAATGTACGTGGGCCCGACGCAGTAACTTTACGCCGTTTCTGTAAGGGGTTTCCCAGCGTAAAGATAAAGCTGCCAAAAGCAGGCGCATCCTATTTTAAGTATGGACGTCGTGACCGTGGGAAATGTGAAAATGTTTACGTCGTTTGCGTAACTCGTCCGTGAATGGGGATTTACGTTGATTACGTTCACGTCGAAAACACCGTCAGAATTGGGAGCATGCACAGTGGGATTTTTCTATGGTCGACGCATGCGCAGTACGTTCGGCGCGTGGACGTGCTTAATTTAAATAGGAGACGCCCCCTACCCGATGAATTTGAATTAGGCCGCCCAGTTTACGCTACGCCGCCATAACTTTACACGCAAGTGCTTTGTGAATACAGCACTTGCGAGTAAAGTTGCGGCGGCATAATGTAAGTAGGTAACGTTACGCCGCCGCAAAGAACCGCTCGCCATCCTGAATCTGGTCCAATAAGTTGGACACAATTAAAAAAGAACGTCTGGATTCCACCTAAATTTAGGAAAATAGGCACAGATACACATAGTATAACGAAGAATGTATTTAAAACATGGGACACATTAAAATGCGGGAAAAATGGGAATACAACTCCAAATTGGTCCCACTAGCTGGCACAAGTTTCTTTCCACCTGGGAATAAGACACGAATGGGGAAAAATTTGGGCACTAAAAGAGTAGGGGAAATTGTTACACTTGGGAAAATAAGGTCCAGAAACGATTTTCAAACACAGGAAGGGGTTCAACACTTTAGTGAATAGGAATACTTTCAATTAAAACATTTTGTGAGCACTTTACCACCGCTGATTAGAGACGATAAAACACTAAATGAAATAGAAAAACTATGCTCCACTGGAAAGCCACTACAACATGAAATTGCGGCATTATATGGGATATTAACAGACTTGGAGACGCAGGGAACACTGACATGCGTAGAAATGGGGACAAGACATTGGGAAAAAGCTAGAAGACTCGCACATGATAGGCGCAGTGTTTAACTATGCTTCTGACATCACCTCAATTGAGACAAATTATGAATGTATGGTTCGCTGGCATTTGACCCCTGAAAGAATGAATAAAATACACCCAAATAACTCTGCGTTGTGCTGAAGGAAATGTAATCAAGTAGGAACCACAATGCATGTCTGGTGGGACTGCGCAAGAATACAAGAGTATTGGAAAGAAGTTTTAGAATACATAGAAGAAAAGATCATACGAAACCCCTTGACCTGTTTGTTCCATGGAACGGACAGGCTAAAAACGATATAGACTGACCCTGGTTCCGGTGTTGATAAATGCAGCAAAGGGCCTAATTCCAAAAAACTGGTTACACCCACAGAGGCCATCCATAAAAGAATTGATACATGGAGTTGACTATATAGCAGAAATGGAATACTTGGGACGAGGAGAACTGGGAGAAGAGGCCAGAAGCAGAATAGCCTGGGAGCAATGGAGAGGTTTCAAAATGTCAGAAAAATACGTACAGGCAATGGTAGAAATAGACAGATGAGATCTAGGTAGCAATAGAGCAAGTAAACTTAAAAGATGAACGACAGATGCGCAGGGAGGTGGGGGGGGGGTTTAAGATTAGTGGGATTAGTGGGAACTCCCGCTTGTTCCACTCCCCTCCCCCTTACATGCCACATTTGGCATGTCATTTTATTTGGGGGGGGAGTGGGGGCTTCAGGAGGAGTGGGACTTCCTGTCCCACTTCCTGCTTCCGCCGAGGGGCTGGTTAGGCGATTAAGCTTAATCGCCTACAGCAGCCCCTCCCTGTAGGCGATCGCATGGGACACATGACAGGTCCCATGTGATCGCCTGTCCAATCAGCGGCGGGCTGCGCCACTCGCGCATGCGCAGTTCCGCTCGCGCATGCGCAGTGGGTGCCCGGCTGTAAAGCCGAAGGCTGTCACGGCCGGGTGCCCACAGTTTCAATGAGGATGCCGGCCGGGGAGGGGGGGAGAGGAGCGGAGCCCCGGTCGGCGCATTGCTGGAACGCTGGAGCAGGTAAGTGATTGTTTATTAAAAGCCAGCAGCTACACTTTTTGTAGCTGCTGACTTTTAATAAACATACATTTTGGCTGGAACACCCCTTTAATAAATGCAGGAATGTATTTATGTATGGGCGGGATACTCATTATACCATGATGGTTATAACCAAAAAGCTTATATAAAAGTGACTCTCTCTTGCTGACTCTTTCTCTCTTTTTGAGGGAAAAGAGAAAAGAGGTAAAAATAAGGAAAAACCACAAGTGATGCTAGACCTTTAATGAGATGCGAAGGGCGGAGTTTCCGTGAGCTTGTCTCATTGTCCCGTTTCTTGGTTGAGTCTGATGTGGAAAAAAAAAAAAGACTTCCAGGGCGGTGCGGGGCCAGCATGGCTATATTTCCTTGTTTCTAAAGTCTTGATGATTTACACCAAGATACCTGCTTTCACTTGATATCATAAATACTTTCAGAAGAGTAGTCAGTAAACAAGCCAAAAGGTCAGTAACGAGTAGTTGCAGGTTGGGATCAGGCAGAAGCATAGTCAAGGAATGAGCCATAAATACATTCGCCACTTTCTCCTGATGAAGAGGAATAAACGCATGACCTCGAAACACGTTGGGTATCACTACACCAGTATAGGAGTGCTTTAAATTAGCGGTTTTGATTTCATGATGAAAAATATGTTACACACTTTTCATCCATTCTTGTATCTTTTCTGATACAACCAATGCTTTGTCTTTTAGATGTTTGCATTAATAAAAAAACTGTTTGTTGAAACCAGGATTATTTCCATGCTTCCAATTAAACCATAGACCTAAATGTAAATGAAATGCCAAATAAATTGTCATCAATTATTTGATTTGTTTACTTTCACACTAATACATTGATTAAGATATTAGCATTACAGTCCAAAATCACACGTTCCAGCTAAAACCAGACTTTCTGATGGCAGTACACTCTGTATCCTATGGACTGGTATTACATTTTGTTGCAGACAAAGGTAATTTATTCTTATTCGTTATGAAATCCTGGTATGCAGTACAGCTACACCAGGAAAACACATGCTTTATCACAAACATGTACCAGGAGAGCGACTCATATGGCACAGAAGTATTCATGTGAACTGTAAAGTTCTTATTAATTACATCTTAAGCAGCAGCGAGAGACAGACTACTGCATTTTACCGCTGGGGGCTAAAGAAACAATCTAAGGGCGTATTTACAAACCTTAGAATGAATCAGGGCACATGCCTAGATTTTGTCCCATTCACTATTTTTTCTTCCACCTCCTGTCCCTCCCCACCAGCCAATCACCTCTACCTGTATATATTTTATGTTTTTACTTTTGATAAGCTTACGTTTTCCAGATGTCTTCAGACTGGTCACTTAACACACTGGGTCCTCTTTGTCTTCTCTGATGCTTGGTGGTCCATCAGCATCATTAGACTGAGTGCAGGGCACTGTGGGGATATTACCCCCAGGGGGCAAACCCATAAAAATCGGAATTTCTGATAGAAAAAAGTCAGACGGAATAGTTTTCTCGGATATTCCGACCATGTGTGTGCCCCATCTGAGTTTTTCCTTCGGAAATTTTGACGGACTAAGGGTAGGTTCACACCACGATTTTCTATACAGTTTTTGGATACGTTTAAAAAAAAAAAAACGTATGCAACCGTACAGAAAACCGTGGCCATAGACTTTACATTAAAAACCGTATTTGCCATAAATCATACGGTTGTATCCGGTTTTCAAACCATACGGTTTTTAACTTTTTTTTTCCTGGAAAAAAAACGTGGTCTACCACGCTTTTTGGTCCGGTTCAAAAACCGTATTTCAACCGTATACAGTTATTTTAACATAGGACTCTATGAGAACTGTATGTCGTTGCGGTTCTGTCCGGTTTTTTCTATACGGTTGTTAACCTTGCTTCCCTTGAAATTTCAATAGAACAACTGAAACTTTATTGAAAAAAAAATAAAAAAATTCAGTTTAAAAAACGGATGCAACCGTATAGCATACGGTTGAGTACGGTTGGGTCCGTTTTTTAGAATACGTTTTTTTTTTAAGAAAACTGTATCCAAAAACTGTATAGAAAATCGTGGTGTGAACCTACCCTAAGAAAAAGAACACGCGTGAGCTTCAGAGGAGACAAGGGTATTTTCTACGATTGTAGCAAGATAGAGATATCACTGGTGAATCTGCATTCAGGCAGGCAAAGCCTTAGATGGAGATCCTAATCCTATCCCATTAAGCGCTTTAGCACTGATTCAACAGAGCAAGGTGCAAGTATACTTACCACCTATCTGAATGCACGTTATATCAAACACACGTGTACCCTGCCTTTTGCTCCAGCCTCCAATAACAAAAGCAGTTTTCACTAAGCCTGCACATGGGATACTGCCATCTTTAGGTCCACATCTGTGGTGACTCAGTCTATCCTGTACACCGGGATCCTCTGTAACACCATCGGCGTTACTTTGTACAGAACGAGCGCAGCTGTATCATCCTTAGACAGCTGCGCTCCATTCAGCACCCTGTTATCGACACTTTCGACGTGCCGTCGAATCCTGCGTCCCGTCCAGCATCCTGATTCCGTCATTTCCGACGTGCCGTCGAATCCTGCGCTCCACGCTGGAACGCGTGTGTCCCGCGACAGGCTGGCTATTTAAACCTCCTCTGATGGCGGCTCGGGGTCTGGTTATTGAAGTTGACGCTCGCCGCCATCTGAGACCCAAGACCTCCTCCAGAGTCCCACAGTTCCTCACCTTGTTAAGGAGATCACCAGGCTCACAGCACCAAGTTCTACACCACGGACCCTGCTACTATCTATGACTTGCTGCTTGGCCACAGAGCTGGCACTCTACAGAACCATAGAGGCATCCTGCACCTGCTACTAATCACTTTCCAGGAAGGAACTGCACACCTGGACACATCTAAACCGCAAGTACCCACAGCTTACTGTATCAAGCCTGTATACTCAGAATACTGTTCATCCTGGATTGCATACTATGATATGTTCTTGATTGCCTGATACCATATGTTTGTAGAGACTGAGACGTATTACGAGGATTCTCAAATAACCTATGGTAGATGCACCACACCATCAATAGGAGATATATCGCAGGAGGTTGTGATGAAATAACCCCATGAGCTCTGTTTAACATCATAGAGCAACCAGGTGGTTTAATCTGAGTATCCTCCAGAATAAATAATTACCATTCATCTCCTATTCATGGTGACAGCGTAGCCGTTACATCCTCATACCCAGGGACGATTGCTCTCACCATTGCCATCTGAGTGACCATTCGCCCTATTCATCCGAGATTACCACCCACCGTGGGTTCCTGAAGAAGCCCTTACAGGGTGAAACTAGTTGAACCATCAACACGGGTGGCCTGAAGGAGACTAGTGGCACATTTGCTTACCTAGTACTTTTTCTATGATTGCTTTTAGTGATTGTTAAAACTATGATTTCTTAATACTTTGTATCAATAAATCTTTTTTTACTTTTATATCTAAACACCCATTTGTGAGACTCAAGTGCTGTGGGTTTGATATAAATCATTAAGTATTCTCATGTACCCATGCTTTTGGTGCATTAATTTTCTACACTCATCCATCTTGCATCATAAAAATCCCACACAAACATCCCGACTCAGGAAACTTTTCTAATCCTTAACCTTCAAGGCATTTAGATGCAGTTGGATTCTTGATCATAATAGTGTCTGCTCTATCTAATACAGGATATAGACCATTAAAATATAAGCTTACATGCAGGCATACTACCTGTATTTGATTTTATTTTTCACAAAAAGATTTAAAAAATCCATAACATAATAATGCAAGTACCTAATGATACCTACACCTATTTTTTTTTTAATGTCACAATGTAGAGTATAATATTTCCTATCATTCTGTGCCCAGTCTTGCCACACAGAGTTAATCCAGCTCTGAGCAATCCTCTTTTATGTTATGAACAGCCTTCCAGATAATACCCTGCCTAGATAAAAAGTCAGTTTTCTCTCTTCTTGCTTTGAGTGAAAGGTTATTTACATATCTAGCTAGGACATGTTTATTATATGTTATGTTTTGTTTATCATAATATGAGGTGATATAACATCATAACACATCCTAGTAATATACAATGCACTTTGGATCACCTCTTGTTATGATAAACATGTCCAAGCTAGATTTGTAAATAACCTGTCACTGAAAGCAATAACAGAGAAACAGACTTTATAATGTGGCAAGTTTTTATCTGGAATTCTGTTAATTTGCACTAAACTTTAAAAGAGGATTACTCAGCGCTGGATTAACTCTGTGTGGCAAGACTGGGCACAGATGATAGGAAATCTTATCTACAATTTTTTTTGGGGGGTTTACATCTACTTTAAGGCCCCTTTCACACTGGGGTGGTTTTTCGAGCATTATTCGAGCGAAGCCTCATCTGCAATCCCAATGTGCTGGTAAAGCACCGCTGAGACCCTAACGTTTTAAGGCGTTTTTGCAGTGCCTCAGTGTGAAAGGTTAAGGCGTTTTTATAGCGCGTTCAATTTACTTCAATGGAGAGTGGCCTTTTTGGAGCGTTTTTTTTCAGCGCCCAAAAGCTGCTCCAAAGATGCTGCTTGCAGGACTCAGTGTGAAAGGGTCCATTGAGATGCATGGAGAGCGTTTTATGAGCATTTTAATAGCGCTATTTTTAACGCTAAAATGCAGTAAAAACACTTCAGTGTGAAAGGGGTCTAAGTATCCAAATCTAACCAAATGTTTTCAGCCATTAGTAGTCTTAAATCTCAGTAGGCATTTTAGTTTATTCTACATTACAGAAGATGTAGCTTTATAAAACTCCAAGACAAGAAAGGAATAGCTAAGAACTCTGGCCCAGGAGATCATGCAGACAGGGCCAATCCAGGGCAGATGCTGCCTGAGGCAGCCATTTTGCCTCTTCATTGTTAGATGTTAGGATGCTGTGGTTGGTCTGCACAACTACAGTATATTGGATGCTAGGACATTGGCAGCCATGCCACAGAGCCACATTGGGTGCTATGATGCCAGCAGCAAGGACCCCATGCCATTGTTTGCTAGGATGCAGGCAGCCTTAGATTGTACTTTAACCACTTCAGCCCCGGAAGATTTGGCTGCTCAATGACCAGACCATTTTTTTTGCGATGCGGCACTGTGTCACTTTAACTGACAATTGTGCAGTCGTACAACGTTGCACAAACTAAAATTGACATCCTCATCTCACAAATGGAGCTTTTTTTTGGTGGTATTTGATCAACTATGCAGTTTTTATTTTTTGTGCTATAAAAAAAAAAAAGAGCAACTATTTAAAAAAAAAAACACAATGGGCCGGATTCAGATACATCGGCGCATATTTATGCCGGTGTAGCGTATCTTTTTTACACTATGCCGGCGCAGCGCGGAGAGGCAAGCATGGTATTCAAAAAGCAATTGCTCCCAACGATGCACCGGCGTAACGTAAATTCGTAGGTGTAAGCCGGCGTAATTCAAAGTAAGAAGGAAGTGGGCGTGATCCATGTTAATGAAGTGTGACCCCATGCAAATAAAGGGCCAAACGAACGGCGAATGCGCTGTGATGTGAACGTATGTCCCGCCCCCCTTTGCGCATGCTCACAACTACGCCCGGCGTTACCCCTAAGATACGCTGGCCCACTGCCTATGCCCAGTGCATAAATACGCCCAGACGTGCCCGTCAAGTGCAAAAGTACATCAGAACATTTTTGGTGTTAGTACTTTTGTATTTCGAGCCATGTCTGCACCAGTGACTGTTAAGGATCGGAGGAAGACATTTTTTAGCCCTGAGGAGAAGGCAATTATTATTGATGCCATCTCCAAGTATGGCGCGTGCTTCCATGGGGCACAGAGTGGCACAACCAGCAAGGCCCAGAAGGATGAGATCCTGGAGGAGATTACAACGCAGGTGAATTCCCTTGGCCATGAGGTTCGGATCCCCAAGGACATATCTAAAAAAATAAATGATATACGGCATCTACTCAAAGACAAGCTGGCTACGATGAGGAGGCACGCCAGGGGCACAGGAGGTAGACCATCCACTAAGATCACCCTCACTCCTGATGAGCAGGTCATTGCCAGGTGCCTGGAGAGGGAGTAGGTGGAGGGCCTGGAGGGCTATGACCCCGTGGATCAGGCCTTGAGGGCAGGTAGGTGTGTTTTATCTTCTCTCCGGTGTGTAGCATGTGAGGGGGTGCAAGGGAACATGTGACAAGTGTGTGGGTCCACCAACATGTGAATCTTTTGTGTCATCCACAGATGTGCTGGAGGGAGCTGGGCCATCGTCGGCTGCTGGGCGACCCACGCCACCCCCAGAGGAGAGTGCCCACACCTCTCCTCTAGAGGAAGTAGAGGAGGAGCACGGTACTCTGGAGGAAGGTTTCTACTTTGTGGAGGAGACCCCCATCCCAGGATCCTCCCAAACCTCCTCCTCATCAGGGATATCCCCTCAAGGATCTCCTCCCCCATCAGGGATAGCCCCTCTAGGGCCTCCCCTTACAGCCGACCCCAAGCCTCTCCTGCCCCCAGGAAGGCTACCCGCAAAACCAAGGGTGATCCGGAAGCCTTGGAGGAGAATCTGGCGAGGGACAAGTCCCAGCAGACCCGCCATATGGGTGCTTTAGTGGGTGACCTGCACCGTGTGGCAGAGAGCCTGGCCTCCTCGGCCAAGACCCAGGCTGCCTGCACCTTGGCTGTCCAGCAGGCACTCACCCAGTAGGCTGATCACACTACCTCCATCACTGACAGCCTGCAGGATGTGAGTTCCAACTGCACAGCTATTGTGACCTGTCTGGGGGAGCTGCAGGCCACAACATCAGGCCTTGTGTCAGAGGTCCGGAGCCGGGCAGTGGCTGTTGAGGCAAATACAGCTGCCATGCAGATGGAGGGGAGGAGCCTGGCAGCAGCCATACAGGAGGAGGGGAGGCAGACAAGGCGCCACCAGCGCACCACCACCACCGCCAGCTGCGGATGCAGACAGAGACCAATAACTTCCTCCACCGCATTGCCCTGGCATTGGAGGGCAGGCAGCCAGCCAGGGAGAAACCGGGGGATGTTCCTTCACCAGATTCCCCACCCCCCCACCTGAGGCTCCCCCCAGGCAACTGAGGACCAGGAGCCTTGGCACCAGGCGTAGCCCACGAAAGGGCAGATGGGTGCCTTTTTTGCTTTTTCTTTTTTGCTCACGTGATGAGTTTTTTTGTTTCTTTGTATACTCAGGTTATGAGTTTATAATTTTATTTTTGATACTCACAGTGTGACTGGAGTGTGAATGTGGGGGTGACATACCTGCCAGCAAGGTGTGTCACCCTGGGTCATCTGGGAGAAGTTATCCCCACGACCGTGTGAATGTGGTATGAATGGACAGTGACACCATTGGGGCCTTGGTGCGGCATTGCTGCTCCCAAGTCCTGCATGGCTAATTAACACGGGTACACTTACCAAGGCTGAGATGCTGAGGGCGTCTCACCTTTGCGACCTGGCGCGATCCGCCCCCTGGGATTGGGACAGGGGGAAGGACGCACCGGGAGGCACCGGTACCAGCGGGAGGATGTAGATCCGGCAGGTCAAGCAGGGACAGGCGGATGATCCACTGGGATGGTTCGGAGCTGCAGCAGACTGGTAGACTGAAGCGAGGTACCGAGTGGACAAGGACAAGGCAGAAGATAAGTTCAGGAGACAAGCCGTGGTCAGGGGTTCCGAGAAGGCAGACAGTCCAGTGTTCCAGCCGGGGTACAAGGGCAGGAGAAAGCCAGGAGTCTGGGTTCAAGCCAAGGTCAAAGGATTGGAGAAAGCAGAGGTCCGGGAACATAAGCCAAAGGTCAAGCAGGTGAGGAATCCAACAACAGGTAACAAGTCAGGTACTGTACTCAAACGCTGTTTACAAACCAGCAACCAGAAGACTGTGGGGAGCTGATTTAAATAAGCCGCTCAGGCCTCTGATTGGCCAGGGGCGGAACGAGATTGTGTGTGCCCGCGTGCCGTCATGCGCGTGTGCCCGCACACACGGCGCGCAGATACGCCGCGCATGCGCGCGCGCAGCCCAGGCGAGCGCACCCGAGGTGACCTGTCACGGAGCTGGGGCTGGACAGAGCTGGTCCCTTGACAGTGCCCCCCCCCAAGGGGCGGACTCCGGACGCCCAAACTGTCCATCAACTCTGGATGTTCACGGTGGAAGGTTCGTATCAGGCGGGGAGCGTGCAGATTTCTAGAAGGCTCCCAGGGGGGTATCCCTTCCATTTGATTAGATATTGGAGCTGCCTTCCCCTTCTCCTGCAGCCCAGGATGGTCTCCACCTCGAACTCCCTCTCTCCCTCAATTTCCACTAGCGGAGGTGGAAGATCTTCTCTCCCAGGGAACGGGTTTACCGTGACTGGTTTGAGCAAAGAGGCATGAAAGACCGGATGGATCCGGTAAGTTTCAGGTAGTGCTAGTTCAAAGGCCATGGGATTGATCTTCCGTTTGATCCGGAATGGGCCGATGAACCTAGGGCCCAGTTTCTGTGATGGGATTGGTAACTTGAGGTTAGTAGAGGAAAGCCAGACCTCGTCCCCTACTTCAAAAGCAGGGCACTCCTTTTTCCCCTTGTCGTTGAATCTTTTGAAGTTTTCTTGTGCCTGTCGCATGAACTCCCGGAGCTTTTGGAAGTTTTGTTGGATGTGAGCTAGGTGCTCCTGGACTGCTGGAACGGGTGTTTCAGGGATGGAGTCCGGAAGGGAGGAAGGAGGATAGCCGAAATTAGCCCAAAAAGGAGTTTGGTTAGTGGAGGCATGCACTGAATTATTATAGGCAAATTCTGCCGACGGCAATAAAGACACCCAATCGTCCTGAGATACAGAGCAGAAGCAGCGGAGGTACTGTTCTAACGTTTGGTTGGTTCTTTCTGTTTGACCGTTGGATTGCGGGTGATAGGCAGACGAAAGACAGACTTTGATTTCCAGTGTTTTGCAGAGTTCCCTCCAGAATTTGGATGTAAACTGCACCCCTCTGTCGGATACAATGCTTTTGGGCACCCCGTGCAGTCTCACAATCTCCCTGAAAAAGATTTTGGCCGTGTCAGCCGCAGAGGGTGTGCCGATCATTGGTAGGAAATGGGCCAGTTTGGACAGGCGGTCGATCACGACCAGAATTGTTGTGAAGTCTTCCGAGGGAGGTAAGTCCACCATAAAGTCCATGGACACCTCTGTCCATGGGCGTTCTGGGACCGGAAGAGGTTTCAATAGGCCCCAGGACTTGGTCTTGGGCCCTTTACAGCGTTGGCAGCGGGAACAGGATAAAACATAGATCTTGCAGTCAAGTCTCCACTTTGGCCACAGAAGGAACGGCTGAGCAATTCGGCAGTCTTTCGTGTCCCGAAATGGCCCGCTAATTTATGGTCATGAAACGTACTTAGTACTCGTTGCCTTAGTTCCACAGGTACAAAAATCTTACCCCGTGACCACAGCAAGTCGTCCCGTCTCTCTAGGGCAGATGCGGCTTGGTCGGTACAGTGCTTGGAGGCCTCCTTTAGGGAGTTTAGCAAGTCTGTTTGGGAGACTAGAAAAAAATTCTGGGCGGCCAAGACGGTGCTAGAGGACGGCGGGATGGAAGTATCTGAGAACATCCTAGAAAGGGCATCCGCCTTCCCGTTCTTTGAGCCGGGCCTGTAGGTGATATGAAAATTGAAGCGAGTGAAAAAGAGGGCCCAGCGGGCTTGCCTAGGTCTTAAGCATTTGGCCGTTCGCAGGTATTCCAAATTCTTATGGTCCGTAAAGATTAGAATGGGGTGGAGAGCCCCTTTCAAGAGATATCTCCACTCTTCAAGTGCGAACTTAATCGCCAACAGTTCCCGGTCCCCCACGTCATAGTTCCTTTCTGGGGAGGTCAATTTCCGGGATGCGTAGGCCACCGGGTGGAGGAGAGCTTTGGGTCCCTGTCTCTGTGATAAGATGGCGCCAGTAGCTATTTCAGAGGTGTCGACTTCCAAGACGAAGGGCAAGCTTGGGTCGGGGTGCCGTAGAACAGGTGCAGAGGAGAACATCACTTTAAGTTGAGTAAATGCTTCTTGGGCTTTATGGGACCAGTGGAAGCGACACCCCTGACGTGTCAACTCAGTGATGGGGGCTACTATAGATGAGAAACCAATGATGAATCTCCAGTAAAAATTGGTGAAGCCAATGAATCGTTGTATAGCCTTCTTGTCGGTCGGGGCTGGCCAGTCTTGAACCGCCTTGACCTTTTGCGGGTCCATGGCAATCTCCCTAGTAGAAATGCTGAACCCCAGGAATTGGATCGTTGTCTTCTCAAACTCACATTTTTCGGCCTTGAGATATAATTTGTGTTCCCTAAGAATGGCTAGAACCTTCTTAACGTGGGACCGATGTTGCTCGAGAGAGACCGAAAAGATGAGGATATCGTCTAAATACACAACTAGGAAGTCATCTAGGTGTTGGCGAAAAATGTCATTAACTACCGTGTTTCCCCGAAAATAAGACGTACTCCGAAAATAAGCCGTAGCGGGATTTCGACGCAAGATAGAAATATAAGACACCCCTCCGAAAATAAGACGTAGCGATGTAGTGTCGAATCTCCGAAAATAAGATGTAGTGTCGAATCTCCGAAAATAAGATGTAGTGTCGAATCTCCGAAAATAAGATGTAGTGTCGAATCTTGTAGTGATAGGCGTGTCGTGGTAAACAACACGTCATAGGTGTATGTTACTGTACTGGTGCTCAGGAGCTGTGAGGAGAAGAACACTCTGTAAAGCAAAAAGATTCTCCCAGCATTGACCAGCAAACCCCTCTCTCACCCCACACAAACAGATCATCCCAGCTCCACTGTGCTCCACATCAGCTTTGCTGGCCTATCTTTTTGTACAACCAGACAAGATGAGTGCAAAAAGAAAGAGTTATTCTGTTGAGTACAAGAAAGAAATTGTGGAGGACTCCCGAGGCAAGAATCTTACGGCTTTTTGCTAAGAGAAGAAGTTGGATATCCGAATGGTCCAAAAATGGCGTGCAGAATACGATAATCTCAGTCTACAGGTGGACAGAGGAAATGCTAAGAAGTGCAAGTGTGGTTCAGGTAGGCAACCTTTATTTTCTGTAATAAAAATAAGACACCCCCCGAAAATAAGCCATAGTGTGATTTCTTGAGGAAAAAAAAATATAAGACGGTGTCTTATTTTCGGGGAAACACGGTAGGTGCTGGAACGTAGCGGGGGCATTGCAGAGGCCGAACGGCATAACCAGGTACTCAAAGTGCCCGAACCTGGATCTGAAGGCCGTCTTCCACTCGTCCCCGTCTCTGATCCGGACAAGATTGTAGGCCCCTCGGAGATCTAGCTTAGAGAAGAACTGGGCTGCCCTAAACCGCTGGAATAGCTCTGGGATGAGAGGTAGCGGATACCTATTTTTAATGGTAATTTTGTTTAGCTCCCGGTAGTCAATACAGGGTCTGAGGGACCCATCCTTCTTCTCGACGAAGAAGATCCCCGCCCCGGCAGGAGAGGAGGAAGGGCGGATGAACTTCTTCCTTAAGTTTTCATCAATATATGCCTTGAGGGCGACTAGTTCCGTCTCGGACAAGGGGAAGATGCGACCAAAAGGGATCTTGGATCCTGGTAAGAGATCTATAGGGCAATCATATGGCCTATGCGGGGGAAGGTGATCAGCTTGCTGTTTGTCAAAGACGTCCTTAAACTCAGCATAAGCAGAAGGGATGTGAAGGAGATTGTCCGGCATAGTAGCTAGGGTGGAACAAGAGGCCTGGGCGGGCAGGAGGCAGTTTTGTGAACAGTAAGAGGATGAAAACTCAATCTCCTTTTTGTGCCAATCTATACAGGGTTGGTGGACCTGCAGCCATGGGAGTCCCAAGATGATGGGGAACAGTGGAGAAGGTATCAAATCCAGGCAAAGAAATTCTTGATGTCCTGTGTCAGAGATGGCAAGGATTGGCTGGGTTTCCTGAGTGACAAGTCCGGAGCGGGGAAGAGAGCCGTCTGCTAGGTGGATTTGCAGATGAAAGTCCTTAGGGCGGCAGGGAACATGCAGCTTCAGGGCCAGGGCTGAGTCCAAGAAGCAGCTGCATGCTCCGGAATCAATTATGGATGGCAGCCGGGTTGCCCCCCCCGGGAGCTGTAAAGAAAGAAAGAGGACAACATAAGTCTGTGGTAGGTTAGTAACGTGGCAATTGAAGGTGGGTGGCGGTTTAAACTTACTAGGTCTCACCGGGCAGGAACGAAGGAAGTGGCCAGCTCCGCCACAGTACAGACACAAGTTGGATTGGCATCTTCGCTGCCTTTCGTCGGGAGTGAGCGGAGGCCGGATTACTCCGAGCTGCATGGGTTCGGGGTCTGGAAGGGAGGAGACCGGTGGGACCGGGAGAGACGGAGGAGCAGGAGAGAGTCTTGGTGGAATCCAACTGGGACGGTTTGTTTGGAAACGTTCCACCCGCCGTTCCTGAAGGCGTCGGTCCAGCTGGGTAGCTGACTGAATCAACCCCTCTAGTGAAACGGGGTGGTCGATTCGAGCCAACTTATCCTTGAGGGACTCGGATAGTCCTTGGCGGAATTGGTACTTCAGGGCCGCCTCATTCCATCCAGTGTCGGCAGACCATTTCCTGAACTCTGCGATGTAGTCTTCCACGGGCCTTCTGCCCTGGTTTAAATTGTGAAGGGTAGCCTCAGCCGTGGCAGAACGCAGAGGGTCGTCGTATAGTTTGGACATGTGTTCGAAGAAGGAGTCCAACGTGTTCAGTATCGGATTTCTTTGCTCCATCAGACTCTGGGCCCAGGCTTGAGGTTCATCGGAAAGGAGCGAGACTACAAAGCCCACTTTTACGGCCTCAGAGCAGAAGGTCCTGGGTTGCAAGGCCAGATACAGAGAACAAGCGTTTTTAATGGCCCTGAACTTTTTGCGGTCGCCTGCAAAGCGCTCTGGTGTAGGCACCCGAGGTTCAGGGTGAGACACGACCACTGCTGGAGCTGAAGTAGGCTGGGAGGTGGACGCCCCCATTCCTGGGGTCGCTGAAGGGGCTGCAGGTCCGGATGCAGGGGTTAGTTGCTGAAGGCGGCCATCCATCTGTAGGTACCCTTCTTGTAATTTCTGCACCGCTTCTGTTAGTGCCGAGACTTGTTGGCAGAGAGTCTCGAAGGGTGAGCGCGCCCTGTCGGCCTCAGACATCTGGCTGGTTTGTACTATCACGGGTACACTTACCAAGGCCGAGATGCTGAGGGCGGCTCACCTTTGCGACCTGGCGCGATCCGCCCCCTGGGATTGGGACAGGGGGAAGGACGCACCGGGAGGCACCGGTACCAGCGGGAGGATGTAGATCCGGCAGGTCAAGCAGGGACAGGCGGATGATCCACTGGGATGGTTCGGAGCTGCAGCAGACGGGTAGACTGAAGCGAGGTACCGAGTGGACAAGGCAGAAGATAAGTTCAGGAGACAAGCCGTGGTCAGGGGTTCCGAGAAGGCAGACAGTCCAGTGTTCCAGCCGGGGTACAAGGGCAGGAGAAAGCCAGGAGTCCGGGTTCAAGCCAAGGTCAAAGGATTGGAGAAAGCACAGGTCCGGGAACGTAAGCCAAAGTTCAAGCAGGTGAGGAATCCAACAACAGGTAACAAGTCAGGTACTGTACTCAAACGCTGTTTACAAACCAGCAACCAGAAGACTGTGGGGAGCTGATTTAAATAAGCCGCTCAGGCCTCTGATTGGCCAGGGGCGGAACGAGATTGTGTGCGCCCGCGTGCCGTCACGTGCGCGCGCCCGTCTACCGTCACACGCGTGTGCCTGCGCACACGGCGCGCAGATACGCCGCGCATGCACGCGCGCAGCCCAGGCGAGCGCACCCGAGCTGACCTGTCACGGAACTGGGGCTGGACGGAGCTGGTCCCTTGACACTAATCCAATGTGAGGTGGATGTGGTGTGTGAGCTAGGGACCACAGTGGTGTGCATGCCTGCATTGTCCGTGTGCCATAATGAATGTGTGTGTTTAACGTGCAAAGATGCCTACCACGAGGACCCTCCTGACTGCTCTTCCCTCAGCAGACGGGGTAGCCTCAGACAGGGGGGGACTGTGTGGTTGGGGGGTCAGGTCATTACATATGTCAATCTCCAGGCCCTTTCTCATGGCGTAGTTGTGCAGCACACAACATGCACCGATGATCTGGCACACAAAGTTTGGGGAATACAACAGGGTCCATCCTGGACTTATCCAGGCATCGGAAACGGGACTTTAGGATGCCAAATGTGCGCTCCACCACTGCACGGGTACGTATGTGTGCTTCATTGTATTTTCTCTCTCCTCTGGTTTGGGTATTCCGGAATGGAGTCATGAGATGGGGCCCAAGTGCATATGCCGAGTCACCTGGAAGGGAAAAGACAGGAGGATGTTAGCCGTGCATGTGCCCCTCGTGATGTCTGCATCATGGGGTCGGACAGTCATGCCTGACACCCATGTCACTCACCAACCAGCCAGCTGTCCCTGTACACGTTTTGTTCGAATTCTGTTGGGATGGTGCTTTGACGGTATATGTAGCTGTCGTGGCTGGCCCCTGGGTGTTTGGCACGGACGTGCCATATGAGGCATTTGGCATCGGCTATCACCTGTACGTTGATGGAATGCCAATGCTTACAATTGCGGTACATGTGCTCTGTGGCACGGGGGGGCTGTAGTGCCACATGTAATGGTGGCAATCAGCGACTTTTCCCGTCACCACCAGCCTCACCGCCTGTCAAGTCTTACTCTCCAGGTCCGACTACTACTGGGTCACTCCGCCAAGGAAGGCAAGGAGATAAGCAGACAGGCAGCTGACCGGGACTTGAGCCAAGGCAGAAGAACATGCGATCAGAGCTGAAGAAATATTCCCTCCGCTCTGACTAGTACATGATCATCAGAAAGGCGCACAGATAATGGAAAAAAATACACCCCCCTAAGCTAGGTGGAGCAAGGGGAGGGGGGTGTAATTCAGAATTTTTTTTTTGCACTGACTGTCTTTGAAATTGCCCCAGCCCCTGTTCAAATCCAATCCGGGGACAAATTCGGGGACGGACTTGGTCCGGGGACAGTGTCCTCAATCTGGGGACTGTCCCCAGAACCCGGGGATGTCTGGTTACCCTACTGTGTGAGGGAGGGGTTTGCCTGAGTAAACTATTTTCTTTTCCTGTAAAGTTGCTTCCGTTAAGACAGTGATCCAACTTTGGAGGTGACTTCCATTAAAATCAAGGGGTACAAGTTGCCTACAAGTCACCTTGAAGTAGTTCAGGAACCTTTTCTGAAGTCGGAGCGACTTCAGTAGTGTACATTAAGACGGCTCCCATTCACTTCAGTGGAATTTCTCATGTCACACGACACAAGCCAGATCCCAAGTCGCTGTAGTCAGTGGCATCTCTAGGGGGGGCCAGAGGGGGCCCTGACCCCCCAACATTATGATGTGCCCCACCATGTGCCCCCCCCCCAAAAAAAAATGTTTTTTTGCTTTTTTTTTTCTCGGGCCGCCCCTGGAGTAACAGTCTCTCCAGAGAGGAAGAGCGTCCCCAGTCAGCTCTGCGGGGCATTCCTCCCCCTCCCTCTGCTCGCTGACACTGCATATTGCAAGCGTTCACACAACAGCCGCCCGATCTGCTCCTTCCCCTGCATCCTCATTGGCACGGAGAAGAGTGAGTTGCAGAAAGGACTCCATGAGCACTGTGGGGGAGGGGGGCCCAAGCCTTCATCTCAGTTACTGAAAAACATACTGATTTCTCCCGTCCTTAGGACAGGAGAACCAACCTGTAAATTCCGAGAGTGGTGACTACAAGCTGAGCCGAGTGTCAGTCTATGACACTCTTTTTCAGCCCAGCGAGTCCAGCCACCTCCCCCCAAACTCTCCTCACATACGAGCAGGGAGGAATACAGCTCCTCCTCCTTTCAGTCCCGCCCACACTATCTCAGTGTGTTGTATCGGAAGAGAGGGGATGTGTGTTCAGGAAACATTAAAATCAGCAGCATGTGTGTGAATGATGCCTGAGATTCTAGCCTGGACCGTGGGTAAGTGTGTGCACTGCAGACTGCAGTACACTGCAATCATTGAACTGCATTATCTCCATCCCTTCTCCCCCCCATCTGTCTCCCTCCCCCTCTCCTGTTCTTTCAAGACATTCACAATTTACTTTATGTAACTGTCACCACCGTTTACGATATTCCATTCCATCGCCCCACGACAGCTTATCCGACAGTCCGACAGACATCAGACACGACCCATTTCATTTTCCAGAATAACCGAGACAACACAAGCTCTGGTACTGTTTCCAAAATTAATGAATGAATCCTTTAATGGTAACTTAGCTTTCTTATATACAGTACAAGCATGTTACAGTTAATCACAGGGACAAAGACACACTCCACCCACACATCACACAATAGTGGGCTTCATACACATTCTTTTAGATAATGACATTCCGATGAGTTAATTACTACTCATTACCCAGACGGTCTGGCTCCGCATTTAGAGGGGTTAATTACTACAGCTTGACAAGTCACATTCCACATCTTAACAGTGTCATTATCATACACAATAAATAGGTCTTAGGAGCAGACCTAATTAGCACAATGGGCACAAAACAGTATTAGCATCACACAATAGAATGTCTAGGAGCAGACTCAATTAACACCTCAAAAGCATGTGTCCCCACATTGAATGAAAACACTCTATTGACCTGTCAGAGTCAGACTTTACCAACTTGTAATATTTAAAGATATCCTGCAAAACATGAATTATCAGTAATGTCCCATTCCATGTAATTTATCATTTCTCAGTCACCCTATGCCCAAAAGGGGCACAGGATGACCCTAGACCCAAGAGTCATTAGTGATGCTGGCACTCGAGTACCCCCCATCCTTCAAAAGTCTCTGGGTGTCACGGGCCATTCTGTTACACTTTCACTTTCCGTTAGGCAGGTAATATACAGTGCAAATTTCTTTCCTACATCCACAGATTGCAAGAAAGAAACTCAGACAGTGCTGACGGGAATATCCCTCCTGCCCAGCAATTGTATTCTCCCGACAAACAGTATTTTCTCACTAGTGGCCATACAGCAACCACTAGTGATAATCATAAGAGAATCTGCTCATTAATGGTTCAAATCTCAGCCAGTTCCTGCTGAACCGGCTGAGATTTAAACTGTCTATGGCTTGTCTTAGCTCTTAGGCAGCCCATACATTGATCACTTTTTTTCATTCAACTATTAGGTTGAATGAAAAAAAAAATGATCCAATTCCCCCATCTACACATTATAGGTGGATGGGGAAAACCTCCCAGTTTGGACCAGTGCTGGAATAAACAGAGTTGCTGTCCTGTCCCGGCTATTCACAGCGCTGGTCTCTGTCTCCTTGGCAGCGGCGGCAGCACATTGGAACCCAGTGTTGGTTACTTTATGGGGCTGATGTACAGGAGGGCCAGCACAATTTGTTGTTAGAGATGGGCTGGGCATGTTCAAAAATCCACATGCCAGAGCCTGCCAGGAAGCCCACACTGCACAGCGCTAATCACAGTCAGTGAGAGATTTCCCGGTCTGCAGCTCTGCACAGATCAGGAAATGTCTCACTGCCTGTGATTAGCACTGTGGAGTGTTGGCTTCCTGGGATTGGGCTTGTGGGATTTCAAACACACCCGAGCCCATCTCTATTGGTTGTAGACAGTTGAGCTCCCTGCAGGTTGCTTAGCAGCAGTGGAGCCTTCTCTGACATGCTGATCGGGATGCAATCCAGGTGATGCTCCCAGTCAAATCCTAGTGTTAAATATCAGAGATTTTATTGATCAAAGCCCACACTTTACAGGCATAGAGCCCACACTTTACAGGCATGGCATAGAGCCCACACGGCTGCGGAACATACGTTTGATTATATATATATATATATATGTGGTTGTACTCTTGATGCTAATAAATACTGTATTTATTAGATCTGACTGGGAGCATTACCTGGATCACATCCCGATCAGCATGTCAACAGAGAAGGTTATACAGCATTACTGCTGCTAGGTGACCAGCTGGGGGCTCAGCTCTCTATAACTAATAGTGCCAGCCTTCCCCTGCATGCATCTGTAATGTCACCAGCACTAGGTCCTAATGGACTGCCGCCGCTGCTAAGGAGACAGATGCCAGACCATCGCTGTCAATAGCAGGGACAGGACAGCTGGGGAACCCCACAATGGCAGAACACCAGGGCTCGGTGGCAAGACAACCTTTGCAACCCTGAAAGTTCTCCCACTGCTTTGGACCCTTATATTTTCTTGGTGTGCTGGTGACACATAGCTCTTGTTTTCTGCCACCCTGGGGGTCCCCAGTATAGTAGGAAGGGAGCTCACTGCAGAACATGTAAAAAGGCCCGTTTTGGGATCGTAGTAAAGGGCCCCAGGAGATATATATGTATATATAATTGCATTTTATAGTTGGGCCCCCCTACTTTTGTCCCTGTCCCCCTATGTGCCCCCCCTAAATATGAAAGCTGGAGACGCCACTGGCTGTAGTGTTAACCGCCACTTACCAACTATGTCACTATGAACAGTGTCATTGTTGGTAAATATTTGTAATCATGTTGTTCATACTCAAGGAGCTACAATTTGAATATACCATATATTGGAAAGGGTGATTTAAAATGAAAAAATATGACTATATGTATAAAACAGTATTCATTTTTGTTATACAGGTTTTAAAACGGTTATAAAATCGTAATATGGGATATATATTAAAGTTTCTAAAGGTGCTTTTGCGCAGGTAAGCACCTGTCCTATGTAACACCACCTTTAGAAACTTTAATATATATCCCATATTACAATTTTATAACCTGTATAACAAAAATGAACACATATAGTCATATTTTTTCTTTTTAACCACTTGCCGACCAGCCGCCGCAGTTATACGGCTGCAGGTCGGCACGGGTGCGCGAGAGCCCGTAGCTCTACGTCGCGCCTTTCGCGGCCACTAGGGGGCGCGTGCGCGCCGCCGGCGGCCCGTGCGCGCGCCCCCCGCTCGCCCCCGAGTCCCGTGCGTGTGCCCGGCGGGCGCGATCGCCGCCGGGCACACGCGATCGCTCGTTACAGAGCGGGGAACGGGAGCTGTGTGTGTAAACACACAGCGCTCGTTCCTGTCAGCGGGGGAAACGCTGATTTTCTGTTCATACAATGTATGAACAGAAGATCAGTGATTCCCCCTAGTGAGTCCACCCCCCCATACAGTTAGAACCCTAGTGTTAACCCCTTCACTGCCAATGGCATTTTTATAGTAATCCAATGCATTTTTATAGCATTGATCGCTAAAAAAATGCCAATGGTCCCAAAAATTTGTCAAAAGTGTCCGAAGTGTCCGCCATAATATCGCAGTACCGAAAAAAAAACGCTGATCGCCGCCATTACTAGTAAAAAAAAAATAATAATAAAAATGCCATAAAACTACCCCCTATTTTGTAAACGCTATAACTTTTGCGCAAACCAATCAATAAACGCTAATTGTGATTTTTTTTACGAAAAATATGTAGAAGAATACGTATCGGCCTAAACTGAGGAAAAAATATTTTTTTTTTATATATTTTTGGGGATATTTATTATAGAAAAAAGTAAAAAATATTGCATTTTTTTCAAAATAGTCGCTCTGTTTTTGTTTATAGCGCAAAAAATAAAAACCGCAGAGATGATCAAATACCACCAAAAGAAAGCTCTATTTGTGGGAAAAAAAGGACCCCAATTTTGTTTGGGAGCCACGTCGCACGACCGCGCAATTGTCAGTTAAAGCGACGCAGTGCCGAATCTCAAAAAGTGCTCTGGTCTTTGGACAGCAATATGGTCCGGGGCTGAAGTGGTTAAATCACCGTTTCCAATTTATGATATATTGAAATTGTAGCTCATATTGATGGTCATTTATTCAGAAATGCACTTTTTTGAAACTTTTATAACACACACAAAGGCAAGAAAATCGGAAATCTTTGTATAGTTTGCAGTGTATATAAAAGCAAAGTGTGCTTTCAGTATAATATAATATGGAGTAAACATTGCTGTTGAATTTTCAGTAGTGTGCAGCTGAATAAACTGCCCTCCCAAGAACCCCATGTGCAGACATATGTGCAGAGCAAGTGCTTGAACAACTGCATGTTTTATATAGACACAGAGATAGAAACACAAGACAGAGTTTAAGGGTTTTTCTTGCTGTGAGATTCAGATGAATATATTTATATGTGTACATATTCAACAAATCTCTATAAAGGATTCTGTGAAATCAGTTATGGATCTTGTATTACTGCGTATCAAATTTTAAAAAGCAGTGCCAATCCAAAACTAATTGATGTTTTAAAGCAGCTGATAGGCAAGCCCAATAAACAGCTTCTTATGTGAGGCCAACAATTGTCAATGAGGAATTAAGGCAATATAAAACCAAAAATGTAATAATTGCAGCTAACTAGGGAAGAGCTCCGCGTTCGATCCGAACATATGTTCGACTCAAACATTATCTGTTCGTACGTTCGATGAAATTCGAACAAAGCGGGTAGTTCGCGCCAAATTCGAGTGACGCGCATCGGCCCATAATTAACTGTGGCATTGCGCGCTGATGATTGGCCAAACATGCACTATGACCCTGCATGCTTGGCCAATCACAGCGCGCAAAAAACGGAGAGCCATAATTGGCCAAAGCCAGGGTGGCTTTGGCCAATTATGGCTCAGGGCTTTAGCACACGCCCCACACTATATAAGGCCGCCTGATGGGCAGCCTCGTGTAGTGTGTTCCAGCGCTGAACAGAGATCAGTCAGAGAGACATAGAGATTGTCTTTTTATATAGATAGATAGAGCAGGCAGGCTAGTCAGTTTAGCTTAATTTACAGTGTGTAGAGGATATATATACATCCCTAGGAGTTGTACATATATTTATACACTGTATAGCTTAGCTAGATCAGTTCTTCCTAATTTACTGGCAGGCAGGTGATTGTGCTATTTAAAGACGTTATCACAGGCATAGACACCCAGCAGGTACAATATTTAAAGGAATTTTTCATTTTTTTTTTATTATTTAAGCATCACTAAAATCACTGCTCCTGGAGCAGTGATTTTAATGATGCTTAAATTTAAAAAAAATCATGAAAAATTCATTTAAATATTGTACCTGCTGGGTGTCTATAGTTTGCCTGTGAAAACGTCTTTAAGAACACGGGTGTATTAATGGAACATGTATCAATGGAAAAAAAAGTTTGAAAAACGGTAATTTTTTCAGGAGTCCTGCTCCTGAAAAAACGATCATTTTTTAAACTTTATTCCATTGATACATGTTCCCTGGGGCAAGACCCGAGTTCTCAAATACGTTTTCCAACAATAACTTGAATATTGGGCTTTAAAATGAGCACTTTTGAATTCGAACATTCGAGTCCTATAGACTTCAATGGGGTTCTAAATGTTTGCGCGAACGGTCGGTCTGTTCGATGGTTCTGGTGCGAACCGAACGCGGGGGTGTTCGGCTTATCCCTACAGCTAACCAATCATTAGATGTGGTGGCTACATTACTTTTATTTTCTCAGGCTTTTTCGCCTCCATTTTCACCCAAGGATCTGGCCAGTCCAATACCTCCTGTATTAAAGTACCCCCACTCTGAAAGAAGGAGCACAGGGGGCACCTTTGGACTGCAGTATTAACAGTCTGGAGGAGGGGGAGTGTTGAATGGACCGACATGTAGGTAGGTGCAGTCTACAGTATATTCTCCACTGCAAGTGGCAATCAATTGCAGTGGCAATGCAGTTGGGGGAGGAAATTGAGGGGAACTTGGCTCCTGCATGATTCCCTTGGTTACAGGGAAGCTGCTTTCCAATTGGATGCAGGCACCTTATATGACTGTGGTGGCCATCTTGCGTCAGACATAGTCTATTTAGTTAGGACTCAGGCTCCTGGGCTTGGCAGATATTTTGCTGGTGGCTAGTGTAGAAGTAGGATCCTTGTCTGTTAGGGACTGTGCTTAGAGATATGGAAAGGTTCTGGAGAAGACAGTGCAGGGACTTTGTCTACCTCTGCAGAAAGCCTACCCTTTTGGATGGGGCCAGGCCGAATTCTACTCCTCCTGGCAGATTCTGATGGCAACTTCCATTTTTCATACTGCTGCTCTATTGTTGTCACAGTTGTAAGTGGCACTGGATGGGTGTGCTCCCCGGCGGAGTCTGTTTGTACCTGCTGAACTTTTCTACAATATATTGTCATTGCCAAACATGATTATTATTTTTTTAAATGAGATGAGGGAAATCATTTTAAACCTTTTTTTTTCTGAAAATTCTGGACATTCCCCCCATCTTACCAATTGCATTGCCAATGCCTCAGGCTGCCCTTGTAACAGAAGGGGGATCATACAGGAAATAACCATTTGGTTTGCAAAATTCACATGACAATCTATGGGCTCAGCTAGAGTAAATGATAGGGATAAGGTTTCTAAGATTTTCTAAAATTGTAAAAGTTTCTCAAATTTGTAAAAAAAAATTAAGGGCAAATTCTCTTTACATTATCAAAAGCTGACCTATATGTACTATTACTTGTCAAAATTAACTTGGATATTTCAAAGTTGTGAAGAGATTATCATGTTAAAACAATATTAACCACTGACCATCAGAAGGCGTTCTACAGTCACGACAAGGGCATTTTCTGTTATTCAGCACTGTGCTACTTTAACAGCTCGAGGACCACCGCACGACTAAATATGTCGGCAGAATGGCACAGCTGGGCACAAGGGCGTACATGTACGTCCCCTTTAAGATCCCAGCCACTGGTCACAAGCACGCTGTCGGCGGCGCACTCAAGACCCGGTCCTCTTCTCCGTGACCATTCTCCCGCGGGTCCCGCGATGGGGTCACAGAGAAGAAGAACGGGGACAGGTAAGTGTAAACAGACCTCTCCCCGTGCTTCCTAGTGAGCCTGTCACTGATCGTCTGTTCCCTGTTATAGGGAACGACGATCAGTGACATCACACGTCCAGCCATGCCCCCCCACAGTAAGAATCACACATTAGGGCACACGTGTCCCCTACAGCGCCCTCTTCTGGTTAACCCCTTCACTGCCAGTGTCATTTTTACAGTAACCAGTGAATTGTTATAGCACTGTTCGCTGTAAAAATGACAATGATCCCAAAATAGTGTCAAAAGTGTCTGATGTGTCCGCCATAATGTCGCAGTCACGATAAAAATCGCTGATCGCCGCCTTTACTAGAAAAAATTTAATTATTAATAAAAATGCAATAAAACTATCCCCTATTTCGTAGATGCTCTAAATTTTGCGCAAACCAATAAACGCTTATTGCCGTTTTTTTTTAACCAAAAATATGTAGAATACGTATCGGCCTAAACTGAGGAAAAATATTTTTTTTATATTTTTGGGGATATTTATTATCGCAAAAAGTTAAAAATATTTTTTTTTTTCAAAACCGTCGCTCTATTTTTGTTTATAGCGCAAAAAATAAAAACCGCAGAGGTGATCAAATACCAACAAAATAAAGCTCTATTTGTGGGGAAAAAAGGACGCCAATTTTGTTTTGGAGCCACATCGCACGACCGCGCAATTGTCAGTTAAAGAGACACAGTGCCAAATCGCAAAAAGTGGCCTAGTCTTAAACCAGTTGCCGACCGCCCCGCCGTCATATTACTGCGGGACGGTGGCACTGCTGGGCGAGAGCCCGTAGCTATACGTCCGCATTAAAGCGGCCACTAGGGGGGCACACGTGAATGCTCGTTACAGAGCGGGGACCGGGAGCTATGTGTGTAAACATGGCATTTTTATAGTAATCCAATGCATTTTTATAGCATTGATCGCTAAAAAAATGCCAATGGTCCCAATAATGTGTCAAAAGTGTCCGAAGTGCCCGCCATAATGTCGCAGTACTGAAAAAAAATGCTGATCGCCACCATTACTAGTAAAAAAAATAATTAATAAAAATGACGTAAACGCTATAACTTTTGCGCAAACCAATCAATAAACGCTTATTATGATTTTTTTTACGAAAAATATGTAGAAGAATACATATCAGCCTAAACTGAGGTAAAAAAATATTTTTTTTATATATTTTTGGGGGATATTTATTACAGCCAAAAGTAAAAAATATTGCATTTTTTTTAAAATTGTCGCTCTATTTTTGTTTATAGCGCAAAAAATAAAAAAAACGCAGAGATGATCAAATACCACCAAAAGAAAGCTCTATTTGTGGGAAAAAAAGGACACCAATTTTGTTTGGGAGCCACGACGCACGACCGCGCAATTGTCAATTAAAGCGACGCAGTGCCGAATCGCAAAAAGTGCTCTGGTCAGGAAGGGGGTGAATTCCTCCGGGGCTGAAGTGGTTAAGCTGCATAATGGTCAGGGGCTTAAGTGGTTAACCACTTACCTACAGGGCACTTTTACCCCCTTCCTGTCCAGGCCATTTTTCAGCGCTGTTGCACTTTGAATGACAATTGTGCGGTCATGCTACACTGTAACTATGTGAATTTTTTTTATCATTTACTTCACACAAATAGAGCTTCCTTTTGATTGTATTTAATCACTGCTGAGATTTTAGTAAAAAAAAAAATATAAAAGAATTTTGAAAAACATTAGTTTTAGTTTTAGTTTGTCAGTAAATTCTGTAATTACGTAATTTTTCTCCTTCACTGATGTGTGCTGATGAGACGGCACTAATATTCTGCAATTATGGGCACTGATAGCCGGTACTGGTGGGCCCAACTGATTGGCATAACTAATGGGCACCAATTGCTAGCTCTGGTGTGCACTGATTGCTGGCACTCTAATGGCCCATACACACGATCCGAATATCGGACGAAAACGATCGTCCGATGATGGATCGTACGATTTTCGGATCGTGTGTACACTACTTTCGACAGCCGATCGCGACCGTTCATCCGATTAAATTCGATCGGACAAGCGCGAAAATTTTTCTCGTCCGATGTCCGATCGTCCGATTTTCGTTTAGTCAGTACATCCGTCGTCCGACAATACAATACAAATACATTACAACACTTGACATCACTTCCGATCGTTTTTTTCTATCGTACGAGAATTTTCGTGAGTTTAAAAACCTATTTTATTTTACTCGCCATTATTAAGCGAAAAAAGTTGTACGATCCGTCGGCCGATATTCGGATCGTGTGTATGGGCCATAAGGTAATCAGGGCACTAATCAGTGCCCTGATTACATCTCTCACTGTCCACTTACCAACTCGCCTTGTTTATATGTGACCGGTTGTGATTGGACACAGCCAATCACATGATTAAAGAGTCGCGCTAGCGGCTCTTTACAGAGATCGGGGTTGCGCCGTGTCCCAGCAACACAGCACCATCGCGCTATTTAGCTGCGCTGTCATATTACATCCACCCAGACCGAGAGCCACACCGCCCTTCCGTCATTTGACAGTGGGCAGGTGGCAAGTGGTCAAGTGGTCAACTGCATAGTCATGCAACACTGTGTCAGGGGTCTGTTGTAGTGAGCTCTTGTAGATCGCCAACTTAGGGTTCGGAGTCTAAGCCCCAGCTTGCATCTTCACCAGGGTCCCTGATGGTGGGGATGGACTTACAGCAAGCTGGAACCAGCTCATGGCCCCCAGGTATGCCTAGCCAAGGACGCAGAGACCACTTGCGTGTACAGACTACAAGCAGCAGGCAAAAGGGAATTCAGAAGACACAATCAGGGTGGGCAGCAAACAAGCACAGCTGGTAAATGACACTGTAGCTGGCACACAGATTGCCAGGCACAGCATGGCCAACCAGTATAAACTCAGAACTATTCTGTTGCTCAAGCAGTGCATTACACTGAGCATGCCTTATATAGATAAGCAAACTAGGAGGCGGGCCAGGAAGTGATGGAAGGGAAGGAAATAAAGGTCCACAGTATAACAGCCGACACCCATAGGTGAGCCAAGTCACACAAGTGAAAGGAATTAGGTAGAGAAACACTGGAGCAAGGAGGTAAGAGTACACAAGCAGGGAACTGCAGGATAACTTGTGACACACTGTAAGCAAATAAAAAGGTTTATCAAAGTAAAACTTTCTTTTGGTGGTATAATCGCCACTGGGTTTTCTATGGTTTGCTATATAAATTAAAAAATTAAAGTTTTTCTTAGTTTTTGTTATACAATTTTTCAAACAAATAATCTTTCTTCATAAGTTTAGGCCAAAAAGTTTTTTGGTAAAAATCACCCAAATCAGTGTATGAGTATGCGTGAAAGTAAAAATTTACAAACTATAGTATATATATTTGAAAACTGATTAACCACTTTCATACAGGGCACTTAAATACCTTCCTGCCCAAGCCCATTTTTAGCTTTGAGTGCTGTTGCTGTTTAAATGACACTTGCGCGGTCATGCTACACTGTAAATAAACAATATTTTATCATTTTGTTCTTACAAATAGAGCTTTCTTTTGGTGGTATTTGATCACCTCTGCGGTTTTTATTTTTTGCTAAATAAAAAAAAAATTCCGAAAAGTTTGTTTTGGTTATGAAATGTTGTAAATAAGTATATTTTCTCCTTCACTGATGGGCACTGATGAGGCGGCACTGATATGCAGCACTGATGGGCATTGATAGGCGGCACTGATGGGCACTTATGGCTGGCACTGGTGGGCAATGATAGGCGACACTGATGGGCACTGAAAGGCTGCACTGATAAGGACTGATGCATGGCACTTATGGGTAATGATATGCGGCACTGGTAGGCATCGCTGGTGGCACTGGCAGTGGTAGGCATTGTGCCTGGGCACAGATTGGCATTCCCTGGTGGTCTAGGGGGGGCATACCTGGTGGTCCAGTGGGGTTGGCCATCCTGGTAATCCTGGGCGGCTTCCCTGGTGGTCCTGGGTGAGATCAGAGGGGGGCTGCGATGATAAACTATCAGCACAGACCCCCCCCTGTCAGGAGAGCTTCCGATCGGCTCTACTTACGTCTGTCAGATGCGAGTGAGGAAAAGCCGATCAACGGCTCTTCCTGGTTACATCGTGATCAGCCGTGATTAGACACTGCTGATTACGTGGTAAAGAGTCTCAGACAGACTCTTTACCTAGATCCGAGTTGCGGTGTGTAAGATTGACACACTGCAACACCGATCGCCGTGATGCGCGCCCCCGGGGGCACGTAGCGGCTTGATATCCTGCCGACGTCATATGACGTCCAGTCAGGATGTTGCAACCACTTTTCCGCCGTAATTTTGCTATATGGCGGGCGGCAAGTGGTTAACCGCTTGCCGACCGCCCACCGTAGTTTTATGGCGGCAGGTTGGCTCGGCTGCACAAAATCACGTAATAGAATGTGATTTTGCATTGCGGCCACTAGTGGCGCGTGCCCCCTTCTCGCCCCTGGTGCTAATGCGAGTGGCGGGCGTGATCACCGCCAGGCACCCGCGATCGCTTGTGACGTAAAAAAAAAGATTAATAAAAATGCCATAAAACTATCTCCTATTTTATAGACGCTATAACTTTTGCGCAAACCAATAAATAAATGCTTATTGCGATTTATTTATTTTTTACGAAAAATATGTAGAATACGCATCGGCCTAAACTGAGGAATTTTTTTTTTTTATATATCTTTTTGGGGGATATTTATTATAGCAAAAAGTAAAAAATATAATTTTTTTTTAAATTGTTGCTCTAATTTTGTTTATAACGCAAAAAATAAAAACTGCAGAGGTGATCAAATACCACCAAAAGAAAGCTCTATTTGTGGGAAAAAAATACGCCAATTTTGTTTGGGAGCCACGTCGGTGAAAGCGACGCAGTGCCGAATTGCAAAAAGTGGCCCGGTCATTGACCAGCAAAATGGTCTGGGGCTGAAGTGGTTAATCTTGATGTACTGTTGGCCTACCTCATTTCTTGAGACCCTAAAATGACAAGACCGTACAAAGGCCCCACATATGACCCCCTTTTTTGCAAAGTAGACAGTCTGAGGTGTTTAGTCAGAGGCATTGCAAGCCTTTGAAGTTGCAAATTTATGGTCACAATTTTTTCTGTTCTGCATACTGTCCCCAGAGCAGTACAGTGTTATCATATGACTGGTGCTTTGGTGAGCAGGGATACTGGATGATGACAGTATGTAATAAAAGTGGGGTGAAATCAAGGATTTATTGTGATCTGTGATTGGTTACATGGTTCAGGGTGCTGTGACTGGCCCAGGTACCATGTGATAGTTGTGGGCCAATCGCAGCATTACAATATTAAAGGAGTTATAAAACCTTGCTGTTTTTCACCTTAACGCATTCTATGCATAAGGTGAAAAAAACACCTGTGCTGCAGCAGCGCCCCCCCAGCCCCCTTTTACTTGACCCCCGTAATTCCCATGATGGGAATGAGCACACCAGCTCTGGACGGTGTCTCGTGTCCTGATTGGATAGATTGTTAGTAGCGCAGCCATTCGGTTCCTCTACTGTCAATCAAATCCAATGACATGGGTGCCGGGGGGCGGAGCCAAGTCCGGTTGGTGTCTACGATCGCAGCTGCAGTACATGAGCATGCACGGATGTCCCGCCGGAGATTGCTTTTCCTGCGGGACACTTAAGAGGAGGAGACAGGAGCGCCACGGAGGGACCCCAGAAGAGGAGGATCAGGGCCACTCTGTGCATAACCAACTGCACAGCAGAGGTAAGTATGACATGATTTTTAATTATCTTAAACTGAACCTTTACAACCCCTTTAAGCAAAACAGTCATGAATGAAAGCCATTAACGACTGTTTTGACAATTTAATCATGTGATCTCCATGACCAATTATAGCAATCACGTGATACCCCAGTCTCTCACAGCGGGTTGGTACCCATCACCATGATCAGGGGGCGCACTAGTGCACATGCTAACCGCTCGCATGAAATTTACTGTGGGCAGGTTAGCAAGTCTGTAAATCCAAAACTAAAAATGTTATATATTGCAGCTTACTTATACTTAGATGTGGTAGCCGTTTTATTTTTTAGGCTTTTTCCTGTTTTTTTTTTACCTGTGATCTGGCCAGTAACACACCTACTGTATTAGAGAGCCCCCACTCTGGAGTACAGGTGGCAAAGCAGACAGTAGAATTGGCAGTCTTGGGGGGGAGGGCAGGGCTCAAGTCCTGCGGGAGAGTGTGGGAATGGTGTCCCTGCACTTTTTTCACAGCAGGAACGCAGTTCCATTTGCAGGACTAGAGCAGCCGAGCCGCCCGTGCCAATCCTTCACTAAGTGGCGATGCCCAGCTCCAGTCACTGTCAGGGGAAGGCGAACCTTAGTAAACCTGTATATTGAGTCATCAGGTAGTGTGCGGGTATTCCGTCACTTCCTCAATGCCACAATGTCTCCTGAGAGCTTTTTTCATTGTTCCCAGGAGACATTGCGGAGGTCTGCCGCGAGTTATTGTTGTATTTAGAAAGAACTTGCTTAACCACTTAATCACCAGGCCTATTTTGGCACTTCTCTCCATGTAAAAATCACAATTTTTATGCTAGAAAATTAATCAGAACCCCCAAACATTATATATTTTTTTTAGCAGACACCCTAGGGAATAAAATGGCGGTCATTGCAACTTTTTTCTTGCACGGTATTTGCGCAATCATTTTTCAAACGCCTTTTTTTTTAGAGAAAAAAAGTTTCATGAATTAAAAAATAACAAAACAGTTAGCCCAATTTTTTTGTATAATGTGAAAGACGATGTTACGCCGAGTAAATAGATACCTAACATGTCATGCTTTAAAATCGCGCACACTCATGGAATGGCGCCAAACTTCGGTACTTAAAAATCTCCATAGGTGACGATTAAATTTTTTTTACAGGTTACTATTTTTGAGTTACAGAGGAGGTCTAGTGCTAGAATTGTTGCACACGCTCTACCGCACGCGATGATACCTCACATGTAGGGTTCGAACGGTGTTTACCTATGTGGGCGGGACTTGCATGCGTGTTCGCTTCTGCACGCAAGCGACCGGGACAGGGGCGTTTTTAATTTATTATTATTTTTGACTTAATTTTTTTACTTTTACACTTTTTAAAAATAAAATAACAATTTTTTATCACTTTTATTCCTATTACAAGGAATGTAAACATCCCTTGTAATAGGAATCACTATGACAGGTCCTCTTTATGGAGAGATGTGGGGTCAATAAGACCCCACATCTCTCCTCCAGGCTGGAAAGCATTAGATCGAGAAAAAAAATCCACCGATCTAATGATTTCAGCCGTGATTGCGGCTGTGTTTACGTTCCGGGTATCGGGCGTGACGTCATAACGTCGTGCCCCGTTTTTTGACGGTCATAGAGATGACTCTATGGTTCTGCAGGGAACGCCGACCGATTCTCTCTCCGGGCCCCCAATGGCACGGGAGAGCCCGGAGAAGCACCGGATGGCCACCTGTAAGAACGATCAAGCGGCGGAACTGCCGCTTTGATCATTCTTATGGTGCACAGAATCGCCAGCTGAAGAGGGCGATATCTGAATGCCTGTGGCTGCAGGCATCATTGAGATATCACCGCACAAAGTCGAGGACGTCCATGGACCTCCTAAGGTGAGCAAGTGGTTAACAAAAACAGTGGATCGAAAAAAAACAAAAAAAACATGCGGTTTAGCAATTATGCATATTATTATATATTATAATTATGCGTAACTTTTTTTTTTTTTGGTGGGGGAGTGGATCTTGGGTGGGAGTTCCCACACTTTTTTCCCCCAGGACTTGACCCCTGGGGGAGGGGAAAATAGTGTTAAACTTACTAGCAGATTTAAATACACTAACAAATTAAATCCAAACTCCAGATAATACTTGATAAGCAGTTCCAGCAAAGTTTTTTTTCTTTCCTTTTGGAATAAAGGTTTTGCATGAATCAAAGTTGATCATTCTGGTTTGCCTCATCCCTGAAAAGTGTTACATCTGTAAAAAAAAAAAAAAAGCTTGTTCTTTTGAAAAACAGACTTATTAGCTGATTCACCACATGACAAACGAAGAAAGCCTAAACTAAAAAAAAACGAATGCAGCCATCACATCTAAGAATTGGTAAACTGCAATATGTTTGCTTTAGGTTTAATACTACTTTAACCACTTAAGGACCACATACTGCTGATTTACGTCGGCAGAATGGCACGGCTGGGCACATCAACGTATATATACGTTGATTTTAGTACCCAGCCGTGGACCGGGACTGGAGTGCGGCGATCCGTCCCTGGAGCGGAAGAACGGGGAGAGCCGTGTGTACACACGGCTTCCCCGTGCTTCTCTGTGGCCGCAGCATCGATCGCGTCATCCCTGTAATAGGGGGACGCGATCAATGGCGATCACCTACAGCCACACCCCCCTACAGTTGTAAACACACACATTAGGTCACACATCCCCTACAGCGCCACCTGTGGTTAACTCCCAAACTGCAACTGTCATTTCCACAGTAAACAATGCAATTTAAATGCATTTTTTGCTGTGAAAATGACAATTGTCCCAAAAATGTGTCAAAATTGTCCGAAGTGTCCGCCATATTGTCGCAGTCATGAAAAAAAATCGCTGATCGCCGCTATTAGTAGTAAAAAAAAAAAAATTAATAAAAATGCAATAAAACTATCCCTTATTTTGTAAACGCTATAAATTTTGCGAAAACCAACCGATAAACGCTTATTGCGATTTTTTTTACCAAAAGTAGAAGAATACATATCGGCCTAAACTGAGGAAAAAAATGTTTTTTTTATATATTTTTGGGGGATATTTATTATAGCAAAAAGTAAAAAATATTGCATTTTTTTTAAAATTGTCGCTCTATTTTTGTTAATAGCGCAAAAAATAAAAACCGCAGAGGTGATCAAATACCACCAAAAGAAAGCTCTATTTGTGGGGAAAAAAGGACGCCAATTTTGTTTGGGAGCCACGTCGCACGACCGCGCAATTGTCAGTTAAAACGAAGCAGTGCTGAATCGCAAAAAGGGGCAAGGTCCTTTACCTGCATTTTGGTCCGGGTCTTAAGTGGTTAATCAACACAGTTACAGAAACCACAGAGACTGTTCTCAGCTGCTGGTTAAGTTCTCTTATTGGTAAAGTAATGCAGAGGTATAGGATGAATTTCTACTAAATGATCTTGTTGTTTTCTAAGAGACATTCCTGCCAGCTTGTGCACTCCAGCCTTTTGCCACTATGGACATAATGGAACAACTGGAGTGTGTCCCCAGGGATAAGGAGATGCAGTGTGGTCTCAGCTGTTACACTGAATGTTGTCTGTTTCCTTATGGTTACACCTTCCTAGTTCCTTCCTTGTAATACTCTGCTGTACCTCCACCGCCAAACTACTTTCCATTTGTTTTCATGTCTTTGCACAGCTGTCGCAGATAGAACTTTTTTAAACTAGCATAAGGGCAATGATGATCATATTTGAGTTTTGCACATTCAGAGGAGCCGTAAGTTCTACTTGCCCAATGTAACCACTTAAGCCCCGGACCATATGCAGGCAAATGGCCGGGCCACTTTTTGTGATTCAGCTTAGCGTCGCTTTAACTGACAATTGCGCTGTCGTGCGACGTGGCTCCCAAACAAAATTGAGGTCCCTTCCCCCCCACAAATAGAGCTTTCTTTTGGTGGTTTTTGATCACCTCTGCGGTTTTTATGTTTTGCTAAACAACTAAAAAAATTTTTTTTTTTTTGTTTGTTTTGGTTAAACAATGTTGTAAATAAGTATGTTTTTTTCCTTCACTGATGGGCACTGATAAGGCGACACCGATGAGGTGGAACTGATATGCAGCACTGATAGGCGGCACTGATGGGCACTCATGGGTGGCACTGGTGGGCACTGAAAGGCTGCACTGATGGGTACTTATGGGTGGCACTGGTAGGCATCCCTGGTGGCAGTGGTAGGCATTGTGCCTGGGCATTGATTGGCAGCTGCCTGGGCACTGATGGGTACGGATATGCGGTTTTTATTTTTTACGATATAAACAAAAATAGAGCGACAATTTTGAAAAAAAATCTATTTTTTTACTTTTTGCTATAATAAATATCTCCAAAAAGATATCAGAAAATGTTTTCTTCAGTTTAGGCTGATATGTATTCTTCTACATATTTTTGGTAAACACATTTTTGGGACCATTGTCATTTTTACAGCAATCAGTGCTATAAAAATGCACTGATTAATGTGAAAATGGCACTGGCAGTGAAGGAGGTAACCACTAGGTGGCGCTGTAGGGGTTAAGTGTGCCCTAGTGAGTGATTCTTGCTGTAGGGGGGTGGGCTACACGTGACAAGACAGTGATCACCGCTTCCGATTACAGGAAGCGGTGATCACTGTCATTGTCACTAGGCAGAGCGGGGAGATGCTAGTTTACATCAGTATCTCCCCGTTCCTCCTTACTGTGAGACTATCGTGGGTATCCCCGTGGCGATCGAGTCCACGGCACCCTCGGCCGGGCTCACGGAGCTGGCGGCACATGTGCGTCCACAATGCCACGCTTTTAAAGTGAACATATATATGTATATGTCCTTCTACCTGTTCGTGCCATGCTGCCGACGTATATAGTCGTGCGCTGGTCGGCAAGCAGTTAAATTACAATTCTTCCAGATAAGCAATGCAATAAGGACTTTCACCAGTAAATCAAATGATCAAATCTGTGTAAAATATACTGTATAATATAATCCACAACTAGAGCCACACTATGCCAAAGGAACGTTTTCTGTGAAAAATACCCGTACACATACCTACCAACAGTCCCAATTTTGATGGGAATGTCCCTGGATTTAAATAACAATTCCGGCTCCCGAATATCAACCCTATGTCCCCAGAGTCTGTGATCTGATACTGGCATTGTTGTCAGAGCGAGTGTAATATCACCCAATGCAAGTACCAGACCTCTTACCAGCATGGCACCCACACAAGAGTTGAGTTTCTGGTCGTGATGAAAATGTCACATGACTCGGATGTAAGGAAAGTCTGGGATAGACTTTCTTGGTGTGATCTGAGGTGTGGTCTGAAGAGGTTACCACACTTGGGGGGCTACTTGGTAAAGTGACCACTAGACATATACCAAGTATGTTATCTCAGTAACCTTTTTCTTTATTAGAGACAGCTCTAAATTCTTTTTATCATTAATAAAATATTTTTTGTAAACCCCAACACTGTATCCTGTGCCACTCATGTGGCCATCTTTTTTTTTTTTCTCCACAATTCTTAGTGGAGATTTTTTGTTTAGCAGTTGAGGGTGGCTTGGTGTGGTTGGTGGCAAGAGGTGGTCTTTGTGAAACTCTCCTAGGGACTCACTGGTGCCACTTCCCCCACAGGAACAGAAGAGAAATCTTCCACTGGCGACAACCAGAGATTCCCTCACTTTGGAGGGATTTGGTCTCACTTCCTGTTTTGCTATATGACAGGAAGTGAAAGGAAATCTTTCCAATAGAACACAGATGGCAAAAAAAAAGGTTGAAAATGAAAAAAATATATTTTCCTAGTATTTTAACAGATTGTATGAACACTGGAATAGGACAATATGGAATTGTAATATTCACTGTCTTTTAACGTGCGTGCAAGAGTAAACCCTAAATTATGTGTAGGACGTATGCTTATAAATGTCTACAAAACCATTCTCAAATGCACAGCAGATAATATCAAAGGAATCTAGCATGGCAGGGCATGAAGGTTATTTTCCAAGGAATGCATGGCTTTTATGATCACAACGTGTCCTATTCAAGCAAGTTACACATTGGATATATTGTATATACAACTCCTTGAATTTCGAGCACACAGCAGTGTTGCCAACCGTCCGTATTTTTACAGAAAGTTCGTAAAAACGGGCACTTTTTTCCCCCGTTCGTAAATGTGGTTGCGGGAATGTGCCAGTAAAAATAGCCGAGATCGGTTCGGCTTGGAACTGCGCATGGAGATTGGAGGCAGGGGGTGATTGGAGACAGGCGGTGATGGTGGCTGTGGTGGCACCACAGAGGGGGGTGGAGGCAGGGGGCAAGGGAGGCAGGGGGAGAATGGAGTTGTTAGTGGCAGGGGGTGTTGGTGGCACCGCAGAGGGGGATGGTGGCACCGCAGAGGGTGGGGAATGGAGACAGGGTTGTTGGTGGCACCGCAGAGGGGGATGGAGGCAGGGGTAATTGGAGGCAGAGGGAGATTGTGGCACCGCAGAGAGGGATGAAGGCAGGGGGTGTTGGTGGCAGAGGGGGATGGAGGCAGGGGGTGATGTGACTAAATAATTTGCCCTTATTATATTGAAAATGTTTTTTTACCTTAATATCTACCTTAAATCACATTGTTATTTGCCTAGCGTACTTGTTTGTAGCCTAAATACTGAAATTTGCACCTAAAAATGTATTTTAGTAACCTTTGTGAAATGCCAGTAAAAACGTGGCTGCGCTAGTAAATTTGGGGTGTCATGCCAATAAATTTCAATCTGGTAGGTTGGCAACACTGCCACACAGTGGATATTCCATGTGTGTAATCTGTACCATAGGTGTGAACAGCCTATTGCATTAGGGTGTGCTCCCCAAAGCTCAAACACGTGCCTCAGCATGGTAATAGCGCTCTGTGCTGAACGGCTTTCTGTTCATTCGCAAATTGAAGCATAGTCAACACAGTTGACTATGCTTTAGTTATAAAGGAACACAGTAGGCAAGTGTGTTTACTGTGTTCATTTAGAAAATGAAGGGGATGGTAAATTACATATTAGCCCATTCCCTCCACTCTATTCTGAATCATCCCCACAGGAGCCGGGGGGGGAGGGGGTGTTGAGCCAGCAGCACTGTAATGGGGGTTCAACATGGGGGAATCGGTACCACAAGCATTGATAAGGGTGTGTCCACACCTGGAACACCCCCTGCGCACTCGATCTGTACAAAATTCCACTGTTTCCATTTCCTATTTTTTCTCATTGCACATATCTTAAAGGATAAGTTTACCTTTTTACCCCAATCGTCTTCCAGGGCAGCATTCAAGAGAGAGGCTCCTCCTCCCTGAAACAGGAAACACATTAGTCCACCATTATATATTTCAGAGTCTTGCGTGCCTGCCTCAGTTTTGTGTTTCCTCCGGACCCACAGGAGCTGCAAAGAAACATTTATTTTACCTTGTTTCTGTGCTAGTTGCAGGAGACCCCCTGCCAACATCCCATTCAGCCCAGCAGGCCTTGGTAGGGCGAGCAGGAGCAGATAATTTGAGCAAAAACTTGCTCTGCCTGAGATTTCGCCCCTACAGAGGGGTCTGCAATCATCCCCCCAATCTGAAACAAATGCACTGGCATTTTTCCCATACCGCATTCTGGAGGGACCTGCTGTTGCTTCAATCTGGCGTTGCTGGTAATTTGTTTCCTAGCAATATGGATGCCTTGCCCCTGACCACAGGCCGCACTGGATCCCACAGATGGTGCCATGTGAGTAAGTGTCTACCTACCTACTGTCCGGCCAACTGATTACCTTCACCCAATTGCACCACTGCACCCTAGAGTACCAAGATACCGGACGTCATTTTCGGTCACAAGCCATTTTCCCGGAGTCTGGGCGAAAAAATAGAGTGGGCACTTTCAGTGACATCACTTCCGGGAGGTGAGAGTTTTTTTTTTAAAGGCGGCATGTGCAGGTACATCCACCAACGAGCACGGGGTCAGCTAGGGGGGGGGGGCGGAGCTTAAGCAGGAAGCAGTTTAAAAGGGCTCATCTAAGCCAGGCCAGGACAGCTCCAAGGTAAGCCAGAATACTCCAGGGTAACCTCTGTCTTAACCTCACTGAAAAAACTGCCCATTTACAGGCAGTCTTTAACCACCTTCCTCACAGGGACTATTTTGTGCTTGATTTCAGACAAGGACCCCAGAGGAAAGGAAAATGAAAACCAGCAAAATATGTGCTTTGTGCAGCCACCGGTTTTTACCTGAATGGGGAAAAAAAACCCTATGCCAAAAATTCATAGACAAAATGGTGGCCAAAGAGTCGCAAGGTTACCTGAAAGATCTGCTTAGCTCTTTTAAGAGATAAAAAGCACCATAACACCACTATGCTCAGCAATTGAGAAGTTAGAAGCGCAAACCAATGCCAGTCAGGCCAATACTCCATCTACCATCGGGACATGCGTTCCTTCAGGTAACAGGCAGAACCACAGGAACAAGAGGATTCGGACAAATCCGAATCGGAGGATGGACTTTGCTCAGACTCTGAGGAATAAGATCCAGCTTCAGAGAGCAACTTATTTCTCTCAGAAGACATGGATAACCTTCTCAAAGCTATAGCAGACACGCTAGATATCAAAGAGCAAAAAGCCACAGAGCTCACACTACATGACAAGATGTATAAAAGGCTACAACCCAGGAAACCTAGAACTTTTCCTGTACACCAAACTCTTAAAGATATTGTCAAAAAAGAGTGGGGAGAGAACTTTTCATACCAGCTGCGATCAAGCACAGATATCCATTTGCAGAGACAGACACAAAAAACTGGGCTAAATGTCCCAAAGTGGATGCCTCTCTGGCAAAAGTCACAAATGACTTTGACGACACGGGTACCTTAAGCGACCCCATGGACAAGAAAATCTAAGCCCTTTTGAAGAGGGTCTGGGAAGCAGGAGCTGCAAATCTGTATCCGGCAATAGCTTCCACCTGCACCCGCACCTTGCTAATCTGGTTAACCCAGCTTCAGGAACTACTGAAAAGTGACACACCTAGAGAAGAATTAATAAAAAAACATCCCTACACTGACCAGAGCGGCAGCTTTTCTAGCAGATGCCTCAGCTGAAACCAGAATATCTTAAAGGGCCACAGCGCTACTCAACTCAGCCCTGTGGCTGAAATCTTGGGGAGGTGATATCCCTTCTAAGAACAGACTGTGCGGAATTCCATTCACTGGAGATCTACTGTTCGGGCCTGAACTAGAAAGAGTACTAGACAGGACCGCAGCAAAGAACAAGGGTTTTTCCCAAACCAAAAAGAAACAAGGGAAGGCGCCCTTTCGGCAATTCAAAAAATTCAACAAGCCAGGAGCAAAGAAGCGCTGGGGACAACAAAACAAAAAAGGCAAGGGTGAATTCACCCTCAAGCCTCGTAACCCAAAGAACAAAAAACAATGACTCATCAGGTGGAAGGCAGACTCACAGCTTTTTTCCACCAATGGATGGAAGCAACAAAAACCAATTCATCATAAGCACCATAACGGATTGCTACGCGATAGAACTTTTCACCCGCCCCCCAACTAAGTACCTAGTAACCGTGCTACCAAAGGGCGAAGATCGAGCAAAAGCTTTTTTAGATACCCTGGAGAATCTACTAGATCGGAACGTGATTCGCCATGTTCCTCAATCATATCTTTGCAAAGAAAGAAAAAAACGTCGGGCAAGCTAAGGCTCATACTGAACCTCAAGCCACTCAACAGAGGAATAAAATACAAAAAATTCAGAATGGAGTAGATTTACTTGATCAGAAAACTCTTACCACAGGAGACATTTATAGCAACAATAGACCTACAGGATGCCTACCTACATGTCCCCATAAAGGAGGATCAAAAATGACTGAGATTCGCAATACAAGGGCCAGCAACCACTCTACACCTGCAATATACAGCTCTTCCTTTCAGCATCTCTTCGGCACCCAGAATGTTCTCAAAGATAATGGCAGAAGCGCTAAAAGGTCTAAGACAACAAGGCGTCTACCATACCTAGACGATCTAGTGTTCTTTGCAGATTCAGCAGAGAACCTAGGGAACAACCTGCACACAAGTATGTTCTATCTGTAAAACCTGGGGTGGATTGTGAATGCAGAAAAATCAGATGATTTCTGTCCCGGTGGGATGGCAACCACTGTCTGAGAACTCGCGCAGCAAGCGCCCATCTTCATGCAGCAGCTGCTAATTCCCGTTCCACCAACGCCAATGCACATGGGCAGAATCTTAGAGACGAACGAGATTCAGAATGGGAATGCGCAATAGCGCATTAATGCGAACACGCACGCTAGTGTGCATGCATATATACGCTCCCAGGAATCCTGGCGCCCTATATAAACAGTTTGCCTAGTACCACAGCTGGATCGTCTTCAGCTTGTCCCTGTGTTCGGTGATCCTGTTTACTACTTGCCTGACTGACCTTGCTCCTGAAAACTCGCCTTACTCTGACCATTCTCTTGGATTCTCCTTGACTGCCTCTGCTACTTAACTCGCCTTTACTTGGACTTATGACCACGGCTTTGCCTTTTGATTGTGTACCTCGCTGTCAGCCTGTTGCTAACTTCCGCCTGTTCCTGATTCTGTCATTGATCCTAGTCCAATTCCTGCGGAACTAATCTGGTGACCAGTTCCTACATCTTGCTCTGCAGAAGTTCCTGTGTCTTCAAGTGTGGTGCTACCCCATTCAGGAGCCGTTGATTAGATTTGGGATCGGCATATTTAAGTTACCTCTGTGTGGTGTCTAGGGGTAAAGGGGGTGAGCAGAGCAGTGACTGAATGTCCAGGCTGATGGTTGAATTTTTCCAATGCCTTATTCCTGGTCAAACACGACCAACATCAACTTGAAGTAGACAGGATTGGTGGATGAAAGAAAGATGAACCTTGCAGCATCAGGCTTTGCCTAAGAAAAGCAGTCCTGCCTTCAACAATTGTATCTAGCACATCGCCACTCCAGCCAGAGTGGGTGAAGTGCCCCTGGACAGACCCCTCTCACGAGCCTGGCAGCCAGAGTGTCACTTAGAGCTTCTGGAAAGGAACAAGTCTCTGCCACTGACTTCGCTCTAATTGTATTAGGTTTTAAGATGGAAACCTCTGCCACAGCCCAAACTGTAGAGCAAATCCTCCCAGTATGTCTTTTAGTAAAGATAACCAGCTGACAGTCTGAATATGATCTGTCAGTTTCTGGCAACCAGATCCCAGATGGCTCGTTCAAGCCCTGTTGGATCACCTGCCTCCGGGTTCTCCTCAGACCGATCCCCCACCAAACAGCACCCAGCTTGGGATCTTCTCAGAAGTGGGAACCCAGTAAGTCACTGGGGTCCCTGACAGCATTAATCGCTCTGAGCCATGAGGCCCAGAGTTTGTAGCTTCGCATAGTGTAGGCCACGGCCAGGTAGGCCATAGTGGCAGTCTCGTGGTGTGCGTACACCCTGAAGGTGGGTGCCGCACCTGCGACCCGCTGCGGGTAGGAGACCCGAGTAGGAGACCCGGACAAAAAGGCACTCGCATCAGATATACCCTCTCCCAGCATGCCCAGAGAGGGAAACTCCTCTGATTGGCTGCTGAGGAAAGGTGACTCTGTTCTGGAACCCTTCTGGCGCCATCTGCTGCCTAGAGATGAAACCGCATCCCAGGAGCACAGACTGACCCACAGAGCAATCCAAATTTGGCAACAGCCAAATTTAACAAAAATCTCTCATTCCCCCACTAAATTTGAACAGCGTCCCTTACTTGACAGTAAGGGGGCGCTACACAAGCTTCAGCATTTGACCTGCAGACAACTGCACCCTTTCGTTGCCCCTGCACTCCCTGTATCCCTGGACCAGGAACGTGCAAAAGGCCATCCTCATCCTCTCAGGCTCTGCTGTAAGGTACGTGACAACCACTCATCTTTGGATAAGTCCATTCCTGTTCCGACCACAGTCAAACAAACACTCCAATGATGACATACCTAAACAGGCTTTCAGCCAAAGCTGGGGATGGCAACTGTTATGAATTCCCTTCAACTGCCATAATACCAAGACTGATTAAAAAAATAAAGGCAGAGAGAGCAACAGTGATACTAATAGCACCGCACTGGCCCCAAAGGGCATGGTTCAGGCACTTGAAGAACCTCAGCATCCAACCTTAACTGACACTGATGGACCGGCCAAGTCTCTTATCACAGGGCCCAGTCAGCCATCCAAACCACAAAATCCTGAAGCTTTTGGCTTGGTTACTGAAAGGGTAAGACTTCAGAACAAAGGGCTGTCAGATAAGGTGATCAATGCCATCCTAGACAGCAGGAAGCCTGTGACTAGGGCAATCTACGAGAAAGTGAGGAGAAAGTTTATCTATTGGAACAAACTGATCCCCAACAGAGGGATAATCCCAACAATTCTGGATTTCCTGCAAGATGGAGCAGACAAAAATATCTCTCAAGGCACGCTGAAGGTACAAGTGGCAGCACTCTCTTCCATGGACACCAGACTCGCAGAGGATTCTCTGATAAAGCGATTCCTGATGTCACTTAAAAGAGCTAAAAAGCAAACAAAAGGACAGGCGCCAATAAATAAAACTGCTGAACTTTTAATGATAAATAACACAAAAGCACTCACATGGTAAATGAAGTTCACAGGCATAGAGTGAAATGAGGGTCTGCATGGATCGTCACACCAGACCCTCGTGTGACGATCCATGCAGACCCTCATTTCACTCTATGCCTGTGAACTTCATTTACCATGTGAGTGCTTTTGTGTTATTTATCATTAAAAGTTCAGCAGTTTTATTTATTGGCGCCTGTCCTTTTGTTTGCTTTTTACATGTTTATTGGAGCATTGCTTCGGCTCCCCACACAAGGCTGCCTCTCATCCAAAAACTGGGACTCACCATCAAGCTTGTTACAGCTTATAGGACTTTATACTGAGGACAGTCTACATGACAGTAGGTTCTTGTTTGCGCCAGCATTGTGTATATTTGTATATTACTTAAAAGAGCTAGACTGGCTAAAATGAATAGAACTCCAACTTGGGACGTGTCCACGGTGCCTAGAGAGGGTTTCTCTCCCCACCATTCGAATCAATGGAAGATAGCTCAGACAAAAACCTCCCTCTAAAAACTGCACTTCTTGTGGCCCTAGTATCAGCCAGAAGAGTGAGCGAAATCCAAGCCCTGTCTATGATGGAACCATACTGCCTAGTACATTTAGGCAAAAATATTCTCACCAGACCCGGCCTTTCTACCCAAGGTCTCTTCAATGTTCAATAGAACCCAAAATATCATCATCCCTTTGCTTTCAAAAACCACGGACAGCAAAAAAAGACACTTGCAACAAACTCGATGTAGGAAACGCACTCGTAACATACCACGAACGAAGGATTGGCAAAGAACGACCACTTTTTGTCCTCTATGCGGGAGTTAACAAAGAGAAGCAGGCATCCAAAAATACAATCAGCAGATGTATTGCCATACAGACGACCTATGAGGCACAAAACCTCACTCCTCCAGACGGGATCAGAGCGCACACAACGAGAGCCTGGGCAACCTCGGTCGCAGAGAAAGCAGGGGCGAATCCGGAGCGGATCTACAGAACAGCGACATGGTCGAGCTTCAGTACTTTCGCAAGACAGTATTGTATAGATCAGCTGTCTGACCAAGACCAGGCATTTGGTCACAAGGTGCTCCAGTCTCTAACCCCACCCTAGTAAGTATTGCTTAATACATCCTCTCGGATGCTGCCCTGGAAGATGATTCGAGAAAATAGTTGGGTACCTGGTAACTCTTTTTCTAAGAAGTCTTCCAAGGCAGCACTAGTCCCCACAAATACCAGGTAGAAAGGGGGAGCTTTAAGCTTACAAATATTTCCTTCAGTACTTTAATAAAACTGAGGCACACAGGCAAGACTGAAACTTATAATGGTGGACTAATGTGTTTCCTGTTTTAGGGAGGAGGAGCCCATCTCTCAGATGCTGCCCTGGAAGACTTCTTAGAGTTACCAGGTACCCAATGTCATGGACTGTGAAATACTGAAGTATTTCTACGTGAAATCCTAATTCATGTATTACAGGATATACTGAGACATTACAAGCGGTTGGCTTATTCAATGCAAGGACATCTGCTTTTAAGATGCTAAGTGACCCGGCTTGTGAAAGACAGTTCATTGTCCATTGTGTAGAGGTGTTAATTTAGGTCGGCTCCTAGACCTTTCTATTGTGTGATAAAACTGTTTAAAGTATCCTGTCATTGGATTAGAATGTCATTATCTAAAGGAATGCGATCTCTCAGGGGTAGTAATTATGTCCCGTTAAATAGACCGGGCTATTGTGTACATTGATTACCCCCCTGGGGCTTCTGTCTTTGGGAGATAATTACCTAAATGTCTTTTAGACTGTGATTGAGGTTCATTGTATCTGTGTGAAGATTATCTGTGATTGCTTATTATTCTAAAGGTTAATTGAATTCTATTGATAAAGGAATGTGATGTGTCAAGCTTTGCGGTGCCGAAATGTCTCTGTATGGAAGCCCCAGTGTGTGGAAAAGGGGGTGGAGATTTAATCGTTCTTTGATTAATGATAAGCTTGTAAACTGTATATAACCAGCAGAATGTTTCAATAAAGTAGAGTCCTGTTTGAACATGCATACAGCCTGTCTGGTGTGTGTTCTTAATGGGTCCGAATGACACTTAGCGGTAGTTCGGATCCCGGAACCTTGAATGACTGGACCATCAGACGTTGCAATTGGCAATCTGATCCAATAGAAGCAGAGGAGTGTCGGGAGAGCAGAACCGAGCGAGCAAGGGTCTCGTCACACCCAACTCTATATTTTCTTCTAAATTCCAGCTACCTTATGTACCAATATAGCATTCTTGCATTCTATTTAATGGGTTCTGGAATTTAGAAAAAAAAGATTAAAGGTGAATTTATCCTTTAAGGTAAAGCAGGAAGATGTGATGACCATTCCTTAACCACTTGCCTACTGTGCATCTACGCCCCCTTCCTGCCCAGACAAAATGTTAGCTTCCGGCACTGCGTCGCTTTAACTGACAATTGCGCGGTCCTGCGACGTGGCTCCCAAATAAAATTGCCATCCTTTTTTCCCCACAAATAGAGCTTTCTTTTTGTGGTATTTAATCGCCCGTGCGGTTTTTATTTTTTGCGCTATAAACAAAAAAAGAGCGACAATTTTGAAAAAAGACACCATTTTTTGCTTTTTGCTATAATAAATATCCCATTTAAAAAAAAAAAAAACATTTTTTTTATCTCAGTTTAGGCCGATACGTATTCTTCTACATATTTTTGGTAAAAAATAAAATCGCAATAACCGTATAGTGACTGGTTTGTGCAAAAGTTATATTGCCTACAAAATAGGGGACATAATTATGATTTTTTTAATTTATTTTTTTACTAGGAATGGCGGCGATCCTGAGATTTTTTTTCTCGGGACTGTGACATTATAGCAGACACATCGGACACTTTTGACACATTTTTGGGACCATATACATTTATACAGTGAACAATGCTATAAATATGCATTGATAACTGTATAAATGTAACTGGCAGGGAAGGGGTTAACCACTAGGGGGCGGGGAAGGGGTTAAATGTTTTTCCTAGTTTGTGTTATAACTGTGGGGGGAGGAGGGGTGACTGGGGAGGTGACCGATTGTGTCCCTATGTACAAGGGACACAATCGATCTCCTCTCTCCCTGACAGGGACGTGCAGCTCTGTGTTTACACACAGAGCTCCACGTCCCAGCTCAATTACTGGGCAATCACGTGTGCCCGGTGGCCATCGCGGCCACCGGGCACATGCACGGGGGTCCCAGTGATGCGACGGGTGCGCGCGCGCGCTTGCCCCTAGCAGCTTTCATATGAGTTGTTCAGACTGTTACCCAGATACTATCACAGCATGTACAAAGTGCACAATTGCACATTGCCACAAAGTTGACTGGCGTCCCTATCTTCAAACACAAACTAAGCTATTAATGACAGCATAACTACCAGACATACATATACTGAAAATAGATGATTCACTTGGTAAAACCCAAAAGTTAAACATTAAAGTTGACTACATACTGTATATGAATAAAATCTGGCTTGATAAGACAGTGCATACACAGCAACTAGTTGGATTTCAGGGTGATGAAGTCAAGTCAAGTCATTAAAAATGAATTCTTATTGCTTGCTATGATTAGTCCAGTCTGTAGGAATGGGAACAGTATTTATTACAGTAGTAAAACAAAAGTTAAGGTGCACTAAAGGTTTCAATGACAGGGATTTACTGTAGTTTTTCCATAACTAGAGTCTTGCAGGCCCCATTGATAAATATAAGGTCTGTAGATTTGCAAAGTAAGAAAAAACATTACGGTAAAATATTAGCATTTTTTCTAAATTGAGTTTAAAGGTACTTTAAAGTAATGGGAGATAAAAATGTGGTTCATATGTATCGGAAAGAAAATAAGAAATATAGCAGATGGATTTGCAATCCAAAGCCACTTGTTACAGGCAAAATATGGATAGAAGCCGAGGTGGAGACCAATGAAGTCGGCTAACAGGCATGTTAGCTGATTAGGAAGATGGATAATGCACTTTAGATTGTGATACAACACTGGGCAGAAAATACGACTGGCTAACAAAAGGCTAGTCTTTTGCTTTATTGTGAAATAATAACCTGTCAGATAATTTCTGTGCAAAGGCATATTATAAATATTGATTGCTTAAGGGCCTATCTTTTAATTCAAATAACGTTTCATGGAGCTTTATAATTTGAATTTAATAATGGTATGCCGAAACTAAAATATATTTGCCTATGTATTTTTTTTTAAATTTTCTATTACAATTTTCTCATTAAATTTAGTCTTGGAAAATAATTTAAAGTGCTGTATCTTAGTCAACCATTGTTGATGGGTTCCAGAGACACAATCACCCTCTGGTACAGAGACTGTAGTGAAAGTACTACCATTAATATACCAACTTTTTTTGTACTGAATTTGAAAAAGTAAGGCTAGGTCTATTGTCAATAGTTTTATGCATAAATGTCCAAAAAGCTTGGCTGCCACTGAGCCTGCCGGTATTCTAAGACTTTGAGACATAGGACTGAAACATGCATGCAGATTACAAAGTCAAAAATTACTTTTTTTGTCAGTTTATAAGTAAGCATTAAAGCCCAAAAATGAGTACATTGACTTATGCACTTTTCAATATTATGTTCTTCTGCCGTTTAATCACCAAGTGTCTCCTTACTTGAATAATGCTGCCTTAGCTGCACTGAGGTACTGTTGGAAAAGTACAGACGGAGCTGTGCTTTGCACTCCCCATTGCGTCTAAAAGGTGTCTTTGACAGACACCAGACCTGGCACTGTGCTTCTAAAAAGGTTGAAAACTGAACAAAAATCAAGGTGCGTTGAATTAGGTTTTAAAGCCACTGGCATGACAGGCAGATTTATCAATTATTTTTTAGAAGTGGTTAACAGTGGCAGCTTTCATAATCTCTCCATACAGATTTTCTTTAAAATATTTTTAGCTCATTAGTATTAAGGACAGATACATTAGAGCCGGTTCACACTGGAGTGGCACGACTTGCCGCACGACTCAGCAAGGCGATCTGCAGACGACTTCAGAGGCGACTTGCAAAATGACTTCTGTATTGAAGTCATTGGAAGTTGCCCTGAAGTCGCCCCAAAAGTAGTACAGGAACTTTTTTAAGTCGGAGCGACTTGAGTCGCTCCTATTAGAACGGTTCCATTGTACAGAATGGGACGCGACTTGTCAGGAGGCTGTCGCCCCTGTGTGAACCAGCTCTTAAAGTAAAACTGTATCAAAAGCATTCCACTTATATGGTATGTCATCTTTCTTAGCTGTGGAGCTAATCCTGCAGAGAGGTCCATTACATTAGCACCAAACCATACTAATATATTGCTTTTTTTGTTTTGATGCAGTGTTGAAGAGGTATAAACTATCCACCTTTAGCAAGATTCACCCCCCTCAAGTACAGAAGACAGCATTAAAAACCTGACAAAGGCTCTCCTCTTTTCCACTTTGTCCTGCTGACAACGTTATCTGAAATAAATGTGTGCACTGTGAAGGAGCAAATTCTTGCGAGGTTTGGGATTACCAGTGCCTAGGAGACAAGCAGGCCAAAAGCCAGGGTCCAAGGTATTTTCTTATTTTACAGTGGGTTTGTTTTAACCTAGTATTTCTAAATGTGTGTGTGTGTGTGTGATTTTTTGTGATCCGATGATGCCACCATTGATTTTCGAAATTCGGCCGACCAAACCTTGATGTTGCTGGGAATGTTCTTTTCTCTCTCCAGGAATATTCTTTTCTTGCACATGCGCAACCCAAACCCAAAAGGGTTTGGCCATACATCCCCTTTAAATCCTTTTTCCTTAGAGGAACCCTAAAAATTGCTCAAGTCTCAGAGAGCCCTTACAATTTTTTCAGAACACAATACCTTCACGTTGTCCATTAAATTAAGTTTTGGATATAATATATAAAAACAGGATAAATGATGCTGCATGCCTAGAGAAGTTGACACTCGGTGGATAATTTTAGACTCCCTTGTGCTATAACTCAAATTTGTTTGTGTAGTAATGAAGAAATTAAAACAAATAATTACAACCACCATGGAAGAATAGATAACATGACAACTGTAGTGTTGCTTTAGATTGGTGATCAGTGGAGAAATTATTCTTTTATAGGTGGTAATTAAAATACCCTATAACATTGGTGGTCAGTGGAGATATACTCCCTTGCATTGGGGGTCAGTCGAAAAATGCCTCCCTACACTGGTGATCGGTGGAGAAATCCCCCCCCCCACCTCCATACATTGGTGGTCAGTCGGTATAGTGACCCATATAGACAGCTAAAGTGATCCATTACATTAAGGCCGGATTCACACTTGTGCCATGCAAATTTCAGCTCTCTTATCTATGCATAGAGATAAGAGAACTGTTCAGCAGATCATCTCCGTTTTAGCTGCGAATTTGGAGACCTGGAGAGAGGAGGGGGAGGGGGGGAAGTGTATTGAGATGAATGAGAGAAATCCTGAAGAGAAATGAACACATCTGCGAATCAGATGCGTGCCCATAGAAGATAATGGCCTGATTTATTTTATTATTGGAGCCACACCGCAATGCCTAGAAAACGCACACCGCAATGCCTAGAACATCCGCTGACACCCGATCTCATCAGTGTCCTCTATGCTCCATTTCTGCAGACGGAGGAAAATCCTATTTTTCCATTGGTGATTAGATGAACACTGACAGATGGTCCATGTTCATCTGACCCCCCCATAAAGGAGAGTGGAGATCTGACAGGGTGGTCCCTGCACAGTGTGCAGGGACCGCTCGGTCATCTGCCAGCTCAGCGGGGATCAACTGAGCGATCCCTGCTGAGCAAGGGGGTGTTAAAGGAATGGATCATCATGGGATCCACCTGTGTGAAAGGACCCTTACACTGGAGATCAGTGAGGAACCTTGCACTGATGGCCAGTGAAAAGAATGCTACTTTTACATACAGCTAAAAAAATTTAACTGGTGTCAGTTGTTACTGAGAGATGAGAAGCTCTATTGGTACTACTGTCTCTGCCATAGCTATGAAGTCATTGTCAGCAAGGAAATCACTGTCCAACCTTTGGAGAAGCCCTATGTTTCCACTAATATAAATAAGAGAATTGAAGATCCACAAGAATGTCTTATTTGAGGAATCAACCGGTACTGAAAAATTCACAGCTTTATTAACAATCAGTATGTAAGTATATAAACACCTCCACCTTTTTAAAACATGAAAATGACAATGTTGTCATGGCAGGCACTGCAATCACACATCCATTCATACTCGCATGCATAGTCAAGGAATTATACATTCATATGGAGGTAAGGTCATGCATAGCTCCGAACTGTCCCTGATTTCGAGGAACTGTCCCTAATTTGGAGCAATGTCCCCCTGTCCCTCATTCCTCCTCAAAATTCCAAAAAGCAATATCAAGGAATAGTGGTAAAAATAGCACTTGTGGGTTTAACCAATCTTGTTTTTTTTTTTTTTTGTACAATTCTGTTTTAAGAGGGTGTGGCAAGGGGTGTGTCCTATGCCTGTATACTTCTGCTGATAGATGATAAATAGTTGATAGATTCCAATCTCAAAAAGTTGGGAGATATGGGTCATGCAAAGTTCAATGAACAATAGATACAGAGATCCAAAAGTATCTCTAGGTGCACCTGATGCACTCCTGCATGGGGTGGTAGACCTACTTGGAGCACTATATGCAAATGTCACCAATTCCTGTCCTTGATTAGCAAGATATGTAGTGAGTAGGAAGTCCCACAAGGATGGATATAGCTAGGTATGGATTTAGGGCCAGTTCACACCAGATGCAGTTTCGTACAGTTTTGTGTGCATTTTTTCTGCACTAAAAATGCATGCACAGTGTTTTCCATGTATTCCAATGGCTCTAGTTGGCTCTAGTTCACACCATGCAGTCAGTTTCCAGTGCAGAAACTGACTGGAAACTGGTGTGAACTAGAGCTATAGAAAACCCTGTGCATGCATTTTGTGTAGAAAAAAAGCACACGGAACTGAACAGAACTGCGTCTTGTGTGAACTGGCCCTTACTGTAAAATAAGCCAATCTAGCAGTCCACATGTGTACAATAGGGACAGTCGATAGACAATTTGCTTAGTTAAGGCAAACCAGAATCACAAGCTATGCAGGACAGTCTGTGGACAGAAAGTGTGCATGCCCTCATGCAAGTAAAGTGCATGTAGGTGGGCGGATATATAGTGTAGCGGGGAGTCATACTGTCAGACTATTTGGTAATCTTACATACCTGGAGTCCCCCCCTCCCCCCCGGGAGTTCCAGTTATGTTGTATATATGTGTTTATTTTTTCCCAAAGCAATGCATTGTGGGATTAGAGGTATTATGAGAAAAGGACTCCATTGACATTAGTAGAAACAGACTACAGTTCCCACAATGCATTGGCTTCCCAGAGCACATGACGCCTCCACACAGCTTTATGGGGGAGGTTATTTAAAGGCGGGAGGAGCTGAATTCTCTCTTGGGATCTGCCTTTCTCCTTCTGCAGAACGAGGGAGAGCACCTCAGCCAAGTAGCTAGGCCCGAAGCCTGGGTCTGGATCCACCGGGAGATCAGCCATCTGGAGAGACAAGATCAAGTGCGTCCAGCTTGTGCTTCCAAGAGACCGGAGTCTTCCACCAGCTGACGATTGTAACAGTGGCTAGCAAGAGACCGGAGACTGTATGTTGCAGATTGGTCACTGATCGGCGTGTTTGTCGTGAGGAACTCAGGCGGACTAGGTCTGCTCGGGTGAGAGGGCGGTGGCCCAAGCTTTCAATACTATCTTAGCCTTGTGACTTTTAGTGCTCTACACAACGGAATAACATACTATAAATTGATTTACTCCAGAGATTCAACGTCTGAAAGTTATGCTAGGCAAGCTGACTAAAACTAACTTAAAGGGGTTGTAAAGACAAAAATATTTTCCTCTTAAATTAAAGTCTAACAGTAGCTGATAAAGTAAAAAGTAATGTTTTGCATTATAACTAATTTTGATACCTGTTGAAATTGAGCTGTTTTATTCACCTCCGTCACTCCTGAATCGTTATTCTGACTGACTTCCTGGTTTGCGGTGCGCATTCATTCTTGCTACATCACAGCCTAATAGGAACTACAGTTCCAATTAGGCTTAGTCTCCATGCCTATGAGGATTAAGAGAGCATCTTCACCCAGGGCTGTAGTCATAGGGAGGGGGTGAGCACTTTCGGCTTTCCACCATGCAAGTGCTGGTGGAAAGCAAGAAGAGGAGAAACAGGAAATGGCATTTTCAGAAATGGATTACTGTGTTTTGGAGGTCAAAAGGAAAAACGAGGTAAGTGATATTTAAATGCTCTAGCTTACAGCAATCGATTGATCTAATAAAAAACGAACCTTTAGTGTTCCTTTAAGGATCATTCCACAAGCACCTGTATTGATCGTGCCGTTAAATTTATCTTAATTTCCCTTTTGGATTACAAACAAGTTAAAGTGCACCAACGTGTTTACAATAGACTTCACCACTGAGGAACGTTCTGGAGTTATCTTGGCCAGGCCTAACAGATTGCTAGCAACTGTACTTGAAGTAATTGCCCACTAGGGGGAAGCTCGCGAGCAGAGACTATTTATAGCCACTTGCAGACTTCATAATATTTAGTTGTTGTGTGTTTTTTTTTGACTCTCGCAAAGGGCCCTTGCAGAGTCAACTATATACATATATATAATCTGTTGTTTGTTCTTTATTTCTTTCTTATTACATGCCATGTAAAGTTACCATTGGTTTACTATATTGATTGTGTGAGGTGTGTTTGCTCCTGAGGACTGCAATTCAGAGGACAGGTAACCACATTATTGCATGTCATTGTATATTTTAAATGTGTTATTGTGGTCTTGGCCAAACAGGACACACAATACATTTAGATTTGCCTGGTGTGCCAAGGGAGGGTTCGAGCCACTTAAAGGGGTGGATAGGTCAGAGAGTAGACCCAAAACTAATCAGCAGCCCCTTCAGAGGTATTGCTTCAATAGTAAATTGTAAAGTACCAGTGGAACAAAAACTTCTCGCTGCTCCCCAGTAACACTTACAAGGCCCATGCAGTGATTCCTGGTGGTGGGACCAGCTTCCAGTGGAGATGGTCTCTGACACACCGCTCACTCCTGCTCAACACGCTGTCCGTGTCTCCTGGCTACTTCCTGGAATGAATGTGCATGTCTGTAGTAGCCGGCCAGTGAGATGACATCACACGGACGCATTTCACTCGCTAATCAAGCTTCTTCATGGTTCTGCTAACCCCTCTTTGAGATGGACTACTATTAAAGAGTTGGCCTGCAGGTGAATACAGGAATGTATGTCTTCAATGTGGTGTTTTAATGATTATTGTTGGTGCAGGAAAGGCTGAAGATGGAACAATCTTTAGCCTTTTTTAAACTTCTCAGCATTATTGTATGGAACAGACACAGTATTATCTGCAGATAAGTTTTACATTAAATATAAAATATATTGAGCCAACAAAATATACTCATGACTGTAGGGGAAAGGCTGCTGGCACTGCAATATTTAATGTCCACCACATAGGCCTAAATGAGGCATCACTGCAGTGATGGGTTTCCCTAGACAATGGGACTTCATAAAACCAATATGGTAAGGTAAGGTCAGCTTTCATTACCACAAGATAATGGCTAGAAAACAATCTTAGCAGAAAATTGTTAATTTGTGAGAAAGTAATCATGCTATTGCTTTCTATAAAAAAAAAAAAAAACATCTAAACCTCTAGCATAATCACATGAGAAGAAGCAAGTTGTGTCAATGACTTATTACCCAATGAAAGCAAACTGGAAATATTGTCTACAAATCCTGCGCAAGCTTCATTATGTGTCCAGCACTAATGTAGTTGAGGGTTGAATTATATGGTGTATTAATGTATGCTGTAAAATCGAGCCTTTACTATTTTGGTACTATATCAAGGTCATTGTTTTACATACAACCCTGGTGGTGAGAAACAGACAGCAGAAGCAGACAGCTTGGCTTTACGATTATGAGACACAGTATGAACCAGGGTTACTGCGTTGTTTCTGGAGGAAACAGAAGGGAGCTTTTCAGGTTTTACACGGAAAACAAACATTTAAGCCGACTCGGTTCCATTCTTACATCAGAAGACACTGGCTGAAATAATTAATTTTCATGACCTACCATTAGTGCAAATGTTTACATATGCCCATGTTTAGTGTCCTGTTTATTCTTTACCCAATGTCCTCTCACCAATGGTAAGCGTGCTCTTTCTCTTTCTGCATATAAAATATATGGACATGTTGCTTCTTGCTCTGTGTTCCATGCCCATGCATCTCTTTTTAAGTCCTTACACGCTTATCTTTCTCCCCTCCCAGGGAATGCAGTTTCTGACTGGGTTGTTTCTAAGTAGGGGGAAAGAATTCTGGTGGCTTGTATAAGAATCCACTCACACCCCCATGAGAGACAGCTGCGATAACACAATGAGCTTCCACAGTACAACTCCCAATGCTATTAACACCACAAGTGCCATACTGTCTAGTTATACCATGGCCTGATGTCCTGAGGGTTAAATGAACTCTGCCATGCCTTTCCCATCCCTCTCATTTTATTTGTGTGTGTGTGTGTGTGTGTATATATATATATATATATATATATATATATATATATATATATATATATATATATATATATATATATATATATATATATATATATATATATATATATATATATATATATATATATATATATAATATTCTACTGGCTGGAAGCCCTTTGTTTAAAACAATTGTGCGCTCTAAACAGCCGAAAGGTGGATTTTGGACTTGGTGCTTATGTTACCATATACCATTGTTGTTTCTGATTATTATATATATAATCAGAAAGAACAATGGTATATGGTAACATAAGCAACAAGTCCAAAATCCACCTTTCGGCTGTTTACAGAGCGCACAATTGCTCTAAACAAAGGGCTTCCAGCCAGTGGATGTTTTTAACCCATTTGATGCTCAGGGCATGCAATCTGTTTGTTCTCACCATACACCCTCACCTCAGACTGCCACCCCGGTAGGAATCCTATCTCCCTTTCTTGCAAAGTTTAAGCTGACAATCTGTACCTAGATATAGCCAAACATCCTGCAAGGAATGCTTTCCCAGCATATACTATTTATAGCGGTAGAAAAGAAAAACCTTCAGATAAATTGATCTTTTAGGCTCTGCTACTGTTCAGGAATAAGTAATAAGCCTGTACACATCAGCCATTTAGATTTTTATTGCAGCACAGGGGAGCTTCAAATTACATGTCCTAAAATGTATTGGGCTTCTAGAAGGTATATATATTTTAAAAAGTGCTACAATATTTTACACTGTGCGAATACTTAGATCGGTCTTTGTGATAACAGAAATCTATTGGTACTAACATGGCTGCAGGGTCTGTTAGGAAATACTATTCTGTTAAATGGTGCAGTGCAAAGTTGTCAACTAAAATAGCTTTAAGTCATTGTGGAGCACGTGCATTTGATCATATATATATATATATTTTTTAATATGATCTATAGCCAGTAGGATCAGATATACAACTTAGAAATTACAAGGGCAGCAGGTCCAGTGTTACCAGCTGCACAAATTCTAACAGGTAATGTTATAGGATTCACTTCATTTTGCAAAATAAGTTTTAATCAATACATCATAACATTTGTTCCCTATTGAGAAAAACTAGAAACACGTAACCTGTTAGGACAGGGGTAGGCAAATTTTGAGTACAGTGTGCCAAAAAATGTTTTCTAAGAAATTGAGCGTGCCCATTTTATAACAGAAAAATGTTAAGTTCTCACTCCCAATCACGATTATTTTTTTAAATAAAGTAAATGCTATAAACTACTTGAGTAATAGTGACTAACTTCCTGCACTCTCATGCCTTAGATCAGCCCCAATTCCTGCACCTTCACACCTCAGATCACTGTACCCCCTGCAAATCTGTCCTCCCACTGTACCACCCTGCACATCTGCCCCACCACTGTACCACCCTGCTCTTCTGTCCCACCACTGTAACCCCTCCTGCTCATCTGCCCAAGAATGTACCCCCTTTGTCATCCGCTCCACCACTGTATCTCCCTGCACATCAGCCCCACCGCTGTACCCTCATGCTCTTCTGTCTCACTGCTGGACCAGCTTCTCACCTGTCCTAACACTGAACTCATCTGCTCTTCTGCCCCACCACTGTAACCCCCTGTTCATCTGTCCCACCAATGTACCTCCTTTCTCCTCTTCCTTGCCACTGTACCTCCATGCACATCTTCCCCACCTCTGTACCTCCCTGCACATCTTGCCCAGCTCTGTACCCCCTGCTCTTCTGCCCAACACTGTAACCCCCTGCTCATCTATACCACTAATGCACCTCCCTTTCACATCTGCCTCAACACTGAACTCCCCTGCTTATCTTTTCCACCACTTTAACCCCCTTCTCATCTGGCACAACACTGAACCCCCTGCTTATCTGTCCAACTGTAACCCCCTGATAATCTGCCCCATCACTGTACTGTACTCTTCTGTCTCACCGTTGAACTCCCTTCTCGGCTCTCCCACCACTGTACCTCCTGCCCAACCACTGTACCCCCCTAAACATCTGCCCCAATGCTGAACCCCCTTCTCATTGCTCCCACCACTGTAACCCCCTTTTTTATATGCCCCACCACTTTACCTCCAACACATCTGTCTTACCCTTGTCCCCCCTGCTCTTCTGCTTCACATATGTACCCCCCTGCCCTTCTGCCTCACCACTGTAACCCCCTGATCATCTGGCCCACCAATGTACCTCCTCTGCCTTGCCACTGTACCCACCTGCTCTTCTGCCCCACCAGTGTAACCCCCTTCTCATTTGGCCCATCACTGAACCCCCTTGCTCTATTGTCCCACTGCTGAACCTTCATCTATTCCACTACTGTACCCCCTGCAACATCTTCCCCACCATCGTACCCTCCTCCTCATCTTCTCTATTGCTGTATCCTCTTCTCATATGCGCGATATGCAGAGTGGTGCAAGGAAGCAGAGATGAAACACATCTACCTGTCCTGGCACACATCCCTTGCTGATCCACCTCTCGCATTCAGCCCACATGCTTGCAATGTCACAAGCATTTGGAATGGATACACAATAATGAGGTCAGGGGCATTTTCTGAAAGAAGTTGGTGCGCCAAGCAGCACAGCAAAATTGGCTGTGGCTTAGAGGGACACAGAGTGCAGAGGTTTGATAGTATGCGACGCAAAGTGACACATACACTACACACAAACACCTACAGAAATAAATGTTATATATATATATATATATATATATATATATATATATATATATAATATATATATATATATATATATATATATATATATATATATATATATATATATTATATATATATATATATTATATATATATATATATATATATAATTTTTTAAGCAGAATTCCCTGAAGCTCAACAGTATTTTTCCACAAACGGTGATATGATTGTGGTTCTCAATCACAGTGAAATCCCTTCTTTAAGATTAGTAGTGACAACCAAGTGAGTCATCTTCCTCCAGATGGTGGGCGAGGCTAGCATGTCTGATTGGCTTTGGCAGTGGCCAATCCGTCGTCGTCCTGGAAAGATACCACCCCCCTAGCAAAATTGCACCCAATATCTTCCCCATCACAAGAGCTGACAATCGCAGCTACAACAAAGTTAGATAGCCAATCAATGTTTCCCATTGGTTACAATGTGTGGGGGCACAGTGCCTTCCCCCCAGTGCAGGTGTGGCATGGGGAATTGACTTTGCAATGCATTGGCATCTTGCTAACACTTCTCTGGACTGCTCTGCTGTTGGGGAGGGAGTTGTGTGCCAGCAAAAGAGGCTTTGCGTGCCGGAAGATGCCTTCCGCTGTGTTAGAACCTGCTGAGGACTATATTAGTTGCGAATAAGTTGACATACTGCAACAAAGTATTGTGCATCTATCCAGCACAATTGTAGGGCTACTCTTAGCTATGCCTGCATAATATAATTTCACATCTATGTTAGGATGATACATCTGCTATGCTGCTGATTAGGATGGGTCCTCTGTTCTTTGCCTCAACCTTGTCAAGAACCTCAGCTCCTCTTGACACACCAGGCTGAGTGTACAAACATAAATGATCACAGGAAATCACTGATTACTGAGTAATACTTAGTACCCAATAAAAGTGCTATTTCTTTCTCGTACATCACGGGACACAGAGCGGCATATTCATTACTATGTGGGTTATATGGAGTACCTTCAGGTGTGGACACTGGCAATCTTCAAACAGGAAGTCCCCTCCCTATATAACCCCCTCCCCTAGAGGGAGTCCCTCAGTTTTTTTCGCCAGTGTCTTAGGTGTTGGTCACGGAATAGCTTTGCTCCACATCCTTTGGGATTAAGGGCGGGCTAACCGGATCTGTCCAAGGAGCCTCAGTGCCAAAGTGGACAGTACCCGGGCCCCAAACCGTGGGGTTTTGCCTATAATGCTCCTCTTTGGAGGGCTGGACCCTGGGCCCAGGACTTGGAGTTTGCAAAAACCATAAGGTTCCTGTTTTGCCAGGGTGCTATATAGGTCCAGGACAGTGGGTACCTTCATAGGACCCCAGGGCCTGAAGGTCTACTACGCTACCCACGGAGATGGGAGAAGACTGGATCAGTTTGCTGGTCAAACATCCTGCAGCATGGAGCAGGTAAGGGGGAGCCTGCGGGACTTGGTTCGACAGCAGGCTCCCCGGGGTAACCTAAAAGGGGGGATAGCCTGAGTATGCTCTGCATGGGCAACTGTGATCACTATGTCTTAGAGACAGGATGACACCCTTTCTCCCCCCATTACTAGGCCCCCCTGTCTAAAGTGTGTTGCTAGCTAACCTGCTGTTTCTTCCTAGAGGCTAGTAAAGGATCCTTAGGGGCCTTAAAAGAGTCCTACCTGGCCGGGAGTTTTTGAATCTGCCGCCGTTTCTGCGCCATGGATCTCCAGCAGCGCGGCTCCTCCATGTTCTTCCTGTTTCCGGGTACGCGCGCGCGCGCGTGCACGCGCGCGTCTTATTGACGAATTTTCGCGCCATCCGGACGGGAGGGCGGGGGGGGGCGGGCCTGCGGCGTCATACAGGCGCGCCCTTCTGCTGTTATAGACAGCAGGCCTTGTCAGGGCTCAGTCTGTGGCTGATTGTTTCAAGAGAGGACGCAGGGCGGCAGAACAGTGACTCCCGGTGGCGGAAAAGGGGTAGTACATGTGGACTTTGTCCCAATGTCTATTGTTAAGCCAAAGAATCCCCCTTATTTGACAGCAGGTTGGAGGCTGGCAAACTTAAGTTAGGGGCATTATGTATGGTCATAGAAAATATATAATTATTTAAAAAAAAAAAAAAAAAAAAAAAAAAAAAAAAGACCAACATACAGGCCCATCAGTTGGTGGGGACACTAGTGATCTACTTTCCCCTAAACTCTGGAATTGTACTCCTGGCCACTACAGTCTGTTGTGTGGGCGGAGTCCCTCGATTTTTTATTATGGCTTCCAAGGGTTCGGGGTCAAAGGGTACAAAAAAGACCAAAAAACAAAAGGGTTCCCTTTCTGATTCTGATATGCCGATTCTTTCCCCGCAGCTTATTAATTTAAGAAGCGCCTTGGATGAGCCATTAGGGGGATCTGGTGCGGAGGCTGGCCCGGATCAGCCCAGCCCTGTGTTTATCACAGAGGAGATGCTAGCCGTATCCCTAGGGGGGCTAGAAGAGAGAATAGCAGCATTGATTGCTAGAGCTATTCCTGGTAAGAAACGGGTTAGACCCCCATCACCAGGCAGTGTATCCTCAGATGCTGAGATTCTCTCTCCGGAGGAATTAGAATCACAGGAGGATCAACTGGACCTGAACCAAGAGGGTTCAGGGATTGAGGGGTCTACCTCTGAGGAACCATTTTCAGACTCCCAGACAGACTGTGGGTACAGTCTTTGACGGACATGGTCCGCTCGGCATTTAGCTTGCCATTACCAGAACCTCAGGTTCCTCCGGTATCCTCTCTGGGCTCTTTGAGAGCCCCGTTAAGCAACGCAGTTTTTCCGGTCCATCCTCTCTTGGAGGAATTGATCTTTCGGTACGGCCGGACAGGGTTTTTCTGCCACCGAAAAGATTTGCGGTCATTTATCCCATGGAGGAAAAATTCTCCAAGAGATGGAAGCTCCCAGTAGTGGATGCAGCCATCTCATGTGTGAATAAATCACTAACTTGCCCGGTGGAAAATATACATATGTTTAGAGATCCGGTTGATAAAAGATTAGAAACACTTTTAAAAGCATCCTTTGCTACGGCAGGAGCAGTGGTGCAGCCAGCGGTAGCTGCAATTGGAGTTTGTCAGGCATTAAAAGACCAGACAAAAGAGATGTTAAAAGACATGCCTACCCAACAAGCAGAAGAGTTTGCTGACATTCCCAGAGTTCTGTGTTTTGCGGTAGATGCTATAAAAGATTCCATCCAGCAGGCTTCTCGTTTATCACTATGTTTGGTACACATGAGAAGGCTCTTATGGTTGAAGAACTGGGCGGCAGAACCCCCATGCAAAAAGCTTCTGGCAGGATTTCCCTTCCATGGAGGGCGACTCTTCGGAGAGGATCTGGATAAATATATTCAGACTATTTCAAAGGGCAAGAGTACCCTTTTACCGGTCAAAAAGACATTCCGGGCTCCTACATTTAAAGGCAGCTTTTTCCTGTCTCGGGGCCCTCTAATTCCAGGCAGTATCGACGGCCGCCTGCGCGATCCAACGGTAACAGTAGATCGCAGGGACAAACCCCTGGGGGTAAGAAGCCGTGGTATCGCAAGCCGTCAAAGGCAGCCCCTAAATCTGCCTTATGAAGGGGCGCCCCCACTCTCACGGGTGGGGGGAAGGCTTCGTCTCTTCTCAGAAGTTTGGGAAGCCAAGATCCCCGACAAATGGGTCCGGGCATCTGTAACCACAGGTTACAGACTGGAATTTCTAAGGTATCCTCCGCCTCATTTTCAAGAATCAAGGCTACCAAGGGATCCAGCAAGGAAGGCCTCAATGCTGGCAGCCTTGGATCACCTGCTTTGCCAGGACGTAATTTTAGAAGTGCCAGCCCAAGAGCAAGGCCTAGGTTCTATTCCAATCTCTTTGTCATACCAAAGCCCAACGGCAATGTCAGGCCAATTTTGGACCTAAAGAGGTTAAACGGTTATCTAAGGGTGCGGTCCTTCCGGATGGAATCCATCCGGTCAGCAGCCGCCGCGCTTCAGAAGAACGATTTTCTGGCCTCCATAGACATAAAAGATGCTTACCTTCATGTACCAATCTGTCAGTCGCATCAAAGGTTTTTACGCTTCGCGGTCGGGCAGCGACACTTCCAATTCAGGGCGCTCCCTTTCGGGCTGGCCACGGCCCCCCGGGTATTCACGAAGATCCTAGCCCCAGTTCTGGCCAATTTAAGAATCCAAGGAGTCACAGTCCTAGCATACTTGGACGACCTTTTAATTATAGATCATTCACGGACGGGTCTGCAGAAGGCAGTAAACCTCACGGTTCGGTACCTCGAAGAATTCGGCTGGGTCCTAAACCAGGGAAAGTCAGCATTCCAGCCTACAAAGCAGTTGGAATACCTCGGCATGAGGTTAGACACGGAACGTCAAAAGGTGTTCCTGCCCCTTGTAAAGATCAAGGCGATCAAGGGGTTGGTTCAGTTGGTTATAAACAAGAGAAGACCAACTATTCGCCTGTGTATGCGATTACTAGGCAAGCTAGTGGCCACATTCGAGGCAGTACCATACGCTCAGATCCACACTCGCGTCCTACAGGCAGCCATTTTAGCAGCCTGGGGCAAGAGGGCACATGCCTTAGAGTCCCCTTTGACGCTATCATCAAGGGTCCGACAAAGCCTGGCCTGGTGGTTGAACCCTCAGAACCTTCTAAAGGGAAGATCCTTCAGCCCTGTTGTCTGGAAGGTAGTTACCACAGACGCCAGCCTGGCAGGCTGGGGGGCGGTCTTCGAGGGGTTCTCCCGCCAGGGAACTTGGGTGAAAGCAGAGAGGCAGCTCTCCATCAATATCTTGGAAATCAGAGCGGCTCGCCTAGCCCTGTTGGCGTGGACCTCCAGATTAAAGGGGTTCCCGGTGAGAATCCAGTCAGACAATGCCACGGCGGTGGCATACATAAACCACCAAGGGGGAACCAGGAGCCAGGCCGCTCAAAGGGAAGTGAACTTGATTTTTCAATGGGCAGAGGCTCATGTACCCTGCATTTCAGCGATATTCATTCCAGGAGTGGACAACCTGCAGGCAGACTTCTTAAGTCGCCAGAGTCTGTTGCCAGGGGAGTGGTCTCTGCATCCCCAGGTCTTTCAGACAATCTGCCAGAGGTGGGGAACGCCAGACGTAGATATAATGGCATCCAGGTTCAACAAGAAACTAGACAGGTTCGTGTCGCGAGCGAGGGATCCTATGGCCTGCGGAACCGATGCGTTGGTGTGCCCTTGGCATCAATTCAAACTTCTATATGCATTCCCTCCACTACAGTTACTCCCCCGCCTGTTGCGCAGGATCAGAGTGGAGCACAAGCCAGTCATTCTAATAGCTCCAGCTTGGCCCCGGAGGGCTTGGTACTCGCTAGTCCTGAATATGGCAGTGGGAGACCCTTGGACTCTTCCTCTACAACCAGACCTACTCTCACAAGGTCCGATCCTCCACCCTACATTACCCTGATTCTCAGGGGTAGGGGTCTGTCTAGGCAGGTAATCCCTACCCTGATTAAGGCTAGAAAGCCGGTCTCCAGGGTAATTTATTACAGGGTGTGGAGGAACTACATAGGCTGGTGTGATTCCAAAAGATGGAATTCCCGCAAATATACTATTGATAGGGTGTTAAGTTTTCTCCAGCTAGGAGTGGATAAAGGCCTGGCACTAAGCACAATCAAGGGACAGATCTCAGCTCTGTCAGTGTGGTTTCAGAGGCCGCTGGCCACCCACTCGCTGGTAAAGACCTTCTTACAGGGGGTCTTGCGTATTAATCCTCCTGTCAAGTCACCAGTTTGTCCTTGGGACTTAAATCTTGTCCTGTCCACTCTACAGAAACAGCCTTTTGAGCCTCTGGCTGAGATTCCTTTACTCTTACTGACAAGAAAATTGGTTTTCTTGGTCGCCATAGTTTCGGCCAGGAGAGTGTCAGAATTAGCAGCCTTATCGTGTAAGGAACCATATCTTGTTCTGCATAAGGACAGGGCAGTTCTCCGGCCCATCCTTCCTTTCTACCAAAGGTTATATCCAAATTTCACTTAAACCAGGATTTGGTACTTCCATCCTTCTTTCCAAAACCTACATCTAGAAAGGAGGGGTTGCTGCATACCTTGGATATTGTCCGGGCCATGATGGCCTATCTTAAAGCTACAGAAAAGATCCGGAAAACAGATGTGTTATTCGTTCTACCAGATGGCCCCAAGAAGGGGCAGGCAGCTGCAAAATCCACCATCTCAAGATGGATTAGACAATTAATCATTCAAGCCTACGGGTTGAAGAGGTTGCCTCCTCCGTTGTCGGTAAAGGCCCATTCTACCAGGGCCATGGGCGCCTCTTGGGCAGCACACCATCAGATCTCTAGGGCTCAGATATGCAAGGCAGCAACGTGGTCATCAGTCCACACGTTTACAAGGTTTTATCAACTAGACGTGAGAAGGAATGCGGATTCTGCCTTTGGACAGGCAGTACTACAGGCTGCAGTTTGAAATCCTCGGGATCAGAAAACACCCTTGGATATAAAAAAAAAAAAAAAAAAAAAAAGTTTTTTCTTGACTAAGTTGGAATTATTATGATTTGAGTTTATCTCTAAATTGAATCCTTCTTTGGAAGATGTCTCCCTCCCCTCATTAAAGCATTGCTTTCGGACATCCCACATAGTAATGAATATGCCGCTCTGTGTCCCGTGATGTACGAGAAAGAAAAAGGGATTTTTAAATACAGCTTACCTGTAAAATCCTTTTCTTGGAGTACATCACGGGACACAGAGCTCCCACCCCTCTTTTGGGTGACCATTTTGGGAGGCATACTGCTTGCTACAAAACTGAGGGACTCCCTCTAGGGGAGGGGGTTATATAGGGAGGGGACTTCCTGTTTGAAGATTGCCAGTGTCCACACCTGAAGGTACTCCATATAACCCACATAGTAATGAATATGCCGCTCTGTGTCCCGTGATGTACTCCAAGAAAAGGATTTTACAGGTAAGCTGTATTTAAAAATCCCTTTATTTTAAGGAGTGGGTATCCGGGGGCAGGGGGCATTTGGGGGGCAGCCACCAGCATAAGGGACATTTTTTATTCAAAGTATCAACCATCCCTGGTGCTGATTTAAACATACAATTAATTTAAAGTGTATTTCTAATTTTACATTCAATTTAAAGAAAACCTCACTATAAGTTTGTAATGTGTTCCCAGTTACCTATTCACAGAGCAAGTGTATGTGTGTGTGTGTGTATATATATATATATAATATATATAATACACAAAAGTTTATTGATCTGTAATGCCTCGTACACACGACAGGTTTTTCCGTCGGATAAAAAAACAAAGCACGTCCAAAGCACTTGACAAAGACTTAAGACTGCACTATAAAAGGAGAAGTTCCATTCCAATGGTGCCACCCTTTGGGCTGCCTTTGCTGATCCTCGTGTTAGTAAAAGTTTGAGCAGATGTCGCACTTTTCAGTCCGTTACAGCGTGACAAAAGTGATATCTCCATTACAAATGCTAGTTTTACCAGAAAGATCGCTCCCGTCCCATACTCTGAGCATGCGCGGTTTTCTGCACTTCGGAAAACCATACAAACTGTTTTCCCGCTTGGATTTTTGACATGATGTGGGTAAAAAAGAGACCTGCCTCGTACACACGACCGGTTTTTCCGTCAGATAAAAAAACATTTTTCCTAAAAGAATTCCTCTCAGCCTGCCTTGCATACACACGTTCGGACAAAAGTCCGCCCGTACAAAGCGCGGTGACGTAAAATGGCACTATAAAGGGGAAGTTCCATTCCAACTGTGCCACCCTTTTGGGCTGCTTTTGCTGATCCTCGTGTTAGTAAAAGTTTGGTGAGACGATTCGCACTTTTCAGCATTCGTGCTTTTCAGTCCGTTACAGCGCGTCAAATGTGATATCTCCATTACGAATGCTAGTTTTACCAGAAAGAGCGCTCCTGTCTCCTACTTGATTCTGAACATGCCCCGTTTTCTGCCCGTCGGAAATCCATACAGACGAACGGTTTTCCCGCTCTGATTTTCTGTT